>OZ037835.1:1200000-1800000 GCA_964035575.1 Rhynchopus sp. YZ270_cl-10 | reverse complement strand
TTTTTTTTTTTTTTTTCCAAAATTCCTGAAAACCAGATCATGATCACGATCTGGGAAAAAGCTTGGTGGAAAAGGGGGAAAAAAAAAACCAAAAAACCAAAAACTGCTAACACAAAAAAACCCCCCCAAAAAATGTTGGACCGTAAAAATTCTGGAACTTTTTGGGGTTTTTTGGCAAACTGGAACATTTTTACGGTCCACAATTTTTACGATTACGGTAGTTAATAATATGCGTATGTAAATAGTATACGGATGGGGGGTTTACACCATATAATGGGCAGGTCACAGACCCGGTCCCAGACTTTGCGGAGGTCGCTGCAGTGATACTCAGACTGTAGGATTGCGCAGGCAGTACTTCTTTCGCAGTGCTTCAAACTGCGGCTTTGCTTTCATCGCAACGTCGTAGTTAATTAGGTTTTACCCCATCCGGTGTTTGTTGTGTTACTGTATTATTCCGGTTTTCTAGTACTGCATGCAAGAAAAGCAAAAAAAAATTATGGGGCGGAGGAAAGGGGTGGGGGTATTGTGTGCGTTATTTTTGATAGTAAGTTTCTGTCTGAGTCTGATAAGAATAAACACTTTGAAAATTTCTCTGACAGGATACCTTGGTGTGGGACCGAAGGTGCAGAGGGGAGCTTTTGCGTAAAAATATAAGGAGACAAGGAGCACGAGGGGGGGCTACACGACGGTGAAGTAAAAACCACACATCAAGTCATTTTACTTCACCGTCGTGGATGGGGTGAGGGGAGGGGAAAGGGGGGACCTCAGGGCTGTGGCAAATACATAACTACCCCACGTATCTCGAAAAATACGCACAATACGAAAATAAAAAAAACTGCTACGTACCACTCATATGTATTACCGTAATCATAAAAATCGACCGTAATAATGTTCGACCTTTTTAGGATTTTTCTGGAAGTTCTACCTTTTTTCAGGGGTTGCCTACGATCGTACCAAAAAAAAACGATCGTAAAATATCGTACTACGATCAACTACGATCCAGTAGCGCAATCAAAAAAAAAGAGCTACAATCGTAAAGATATCGTACTATGATCGTAGGCAACCCGTGTTTTTTACGGTCGATAATTTTTTTTACGATGACGGTATACGTAAAATACGTATTCATTGATAGAGTGTTGGTAACGTATTTGCACCCAGACAGGAGGGGGTGGCGTGACCGAGAGAGAGAGAGAGAGAGAGAGAGAAGAGAGAGCGGGGTGGGGTAGATGGAAAGCAGAGGCTGTTCACCCATCGAATGACTAATCTAGTGCAAAAGGCTTGGTGGCAATGTAGTGACCCAAAAAAAAGCTTTTTGCAATGTCTCTTTCGCTGGGAATAGACAGACGTCCCTTTTCATGGCACAACTGTTCTGGTCACATCGTCGAGCAAGTAGATAGAAAAGTTTACAGTAAGACAACAAACACCGGTGGGGTAAAAATTTTGGTGGGGTAAAAACACCGGAGGGGTAAAAACTAAGGTGGATTTTGGGATTTCAAAATTCTAAGGAGGGTTTTTACCCCACCGATGTTTGTTGTCTTACTGTATATAAGATGACCCTGAGCCTTAGTCAGCTTAATTTTTTTTAAAAAAAACCTTGAAGAAAGAAAGCATTTCAGACGGGGAGATGAAAATGCAGGGCACCTTTGCTAAAAAAAAAAATTGTGTTTTGGTTATAGGCAACCTAAAGTCCTTTCTAGAAAAAGAAGATGCTGGAAAGATAACATACCATATCAAGAAAAGAGATGAGCGTAAATTATGTGTTTGGCAGCTTTTGTACCTTTTTTATTTGTTTTTTTCCCCCCCGATAATTTGTTAGATTAGCGAGGCTGCCTGATGGGCACGTCTTCGCTCTAATTTTTTTTTTGTGTTATCAAGCATTGACGAATAGAAATGGAAAACGACGGATGGTGCGTGCCCGCTTTAGCGTATTGTTTTTCCACTAACATCACTCACATTCATCAGTGAAAAACACAAACCTTTTGCGGTGCGATAAACGAAAAAGTGTTTTCTTTATTTCATTTAACTGTCATATCCTGAAGTCGTTTTCTATTTTTTTACATTGTGTCTAAGAATTCCACTTGGGGCTAATAACATCTGTACTCAATGTTGGCCGAAGCCTTTTTTTACTACGGAAGGTATCGACGTCATTCGTCCACCCTTCAGAGCAGCTTTTATGAATAAAACAAAAACTACGGATGGGGGACACAGCTTGCACACTTCGCCCCAAGATGTGTGAGAGTTTATCGACTCTGGGCTGACACCCTGGGCTCACGAAACACCAGGGTTGGTGTGATCACCCAAACGGATTCTCCGTGGTTCCCCCGTGGTTCTCCCGAAGGTGCTCCGCAAATCTTAATATAGCCCGAAACAGTTCTCCGTGGTTCCCTCGTGGTTCTTCCGTGGATTGTCCGTGGGTTGTCCGTACCCCCTGAATCACACCATGGTTTCTTTTTTCTTTTTTTTGATTTTTTGAAAAAATGCTACCGTGTAGTCAGCGTCACGCCTACCATGGTAGGTTACAGTGAAAAAAAAAAAAAAAATGCACTGCAACCAGGGGTCCTAACGCTGTTCTCAAAAAAATTAAAAATGGTAACTTCAAGGTCACTTCTCGTTTTTTGGGGAGGGAAAAAAAAACTTTCCCCCCTCAGAGGAACAACAAAAGTGAGGTCGAAAAGGTGCAAATTCCTCGGACATACACCGGACGTTGGTTATCGCCGTATCATAGGGACAGAGTACTAGATACGATTTTTTTTTTTGTGAGGCAATTTCGCGGTGTCGCAGTCTGATGCCACCGTTATGCTTCTTACCACGAACAACACAACACAGCCATAGGCAGATGTTTTGGCAGATGTTTAGTGGGTGTCAGCCTTCTTATCAGTAACCTCAGTACATTAATAAAAGAAACGGCGGTCATGTCACCCAAAGGTTCCTGGCGAAGCCACGGTACGCAACATTTCTAAAAAATGTTGACATAAAATGGCACTGTCGTTGGTAATTATCGTCAGTTTCCGTAAATTACTTACGTATTTTGCTAAAACGAAAGTTTCTGGCGAAGCCACGGTACGCAACATTTCTAAAAAATGTTGACATAAAATGGCACTGTCGTTGGTAATTATCGTCAGTTTCCGTAAATTACTTACGTATTTTTCTAAAACGAAAGTTTCTGGCGAAGCCACGGTACGCAACATTTCAAAAAAATGCGCTTAAAATTGTGGCAACCTGCAGCCCTGCAGACTCCTGATCTTGGCAAAAAAGAAAAAAAATTCCCGGACCCTCCAACGTGTTCCCGGTGTATGTTAAGCATCCGAGGTCACTTCGTGACACCGGATTTCAAAAAATAAAAATAAAAAGGTCACTTTTTAGGGCACTTTTCGAAGGTCACTTCGAAGTGACCTTCGGATTTCAAAAAAATAAAAAAGGTCACTTCAGAAGTGGTAAAAGTTACCACTCTTAGGACCCCTGACTGCAACTTTTCCTATTCGTTATTTCCGAAAGTTGCTGTGTTTTTGTCTTAAAAAAAGTCTTCAGATGCTTTGAACCTACCCCTTCCTGTCTGGAATGTACACGGAGGCAAACTGTGCCCAGGCAGCTTTTCTCACCTTTTTCAGGGGGGAAAAAAAAGCAAAAAAAAAAAGGCAAAAAAGTGGAAAGATAACATGAGGGTGCACCGTGGCTTTCGTATGACTGAAGTATTTCATGAATGAAGGGGAAAAAAAAGGGAAAAGTTGTAAGTTGAGCATGCTTCGTGTTGCATATAACATATGAAATAAAGATGTCTCGTGCAGGAATGATCGTTTTTGCTTGTTAGTGCAAAACATCTCAAAACCGTAGGAAGCAAAACTACAACTTGAAAAAGAAAAAAAAATGTGGCTTGAGATACAAAGACCTCTTGTGATAGTAATAAAAAACAAAAATGCGCATTCGGACATATGAATGCACACTCATATTTTGGAGAAAGAAAAAATCGAATAAAAAGGCGAAGAAAAAAAGGTCATCTAATTCTTGCTGAACAATAGAGAGCCTCTCTTTTCGTTATATTGAAAAGGGGGTTTTTCCCCCCTTTTTTTGAAAACTTCTTTCTCTGGACGGGAAAACAAAAAAAAAACTGTTCCAAATTTTGTTACGGAGTAGCAACGTTCATCGAGTTTCGAGCTCTTTCCATTTGTGTCGTGTGGACGTAAAAAGGCGGGTCGCCAACTGCTTCTTATATCAAAAGTATTGGTGAAGTTGACAACCTCAAAGGTTCTCCAGAGTTACGCTGCACACGCTCCTCCAGGACACATGCCCGCTGGTCGATGTCGAGAGCGACTGCTGGGTGATCGGCGATGTGCACGGCAACTTCGGAGACCTGATTTCCTGTGGACTGCAAACCACGTCAAGTGTATCATTGCCTTTGCCTTTGTTTTTGTTGTTGTATGACAGTCACTTACTCAATGTAGGGCGAAGCGCTGGGACGAACCCATATAGTCAGGGGTCTTGCTGTGTATAACATTGGCACAAAGACCTAGATATGCATCACAACCAACCTTTTTGTTGTACTACGGAAGGTATAGTACACACGTCCTCAACCCTTTCAGAGTAATTTTTATTCGCTTTTTTTTTTGAAATCTCAGCTTTTTGTATGGTAGAAACTCAAAGAGCAAAGCCTCGCAAACCTAGAGCATCTCCCCCCCACCACTACTGGCTTGGGGGCAAATGAGCTAGGGGGCAAGCGCCTCCCCTTTGGTGAGAAATCAACAGAATTTGTGAAAATTTTTGGGATTGGCCCAAAAAAAAAAAAAAAATAGTTTACGCGTTGGCGCTTCCACACACTATATTTCATCTTGTTGGGTGGTGGTGTTGCGGAGCGCGGTTTGTAGTGAACGACGTGGCACTTTCCGCTCAGTAGTGTTGCGTAAAAAAAAATAAGTTCAGATGTTCCCTAAAAACCCAAAAATTGGGATAACTCGACTATATCTCGGTCTGACCATTTCAAAAAAAACAGGCTAGGGTATAATTCCAGAAAAATCCTGAAAAGGTCGAACATTTTTACGGTGGATAATTTTTGCGAATACGGTAACTGACTGTTTCCTTTGAAAATAATTCATTTTATTTCTTTCTTTTTGTGCCACGACGATCACACCACCAATAGGCAGTTGCATATCATCTGCCGCACAAGAAAAGAAATGAAGGCTGGGGAAGTAGTGTTGCAAACCCGCCAGACAAGGCACCAGCTGCAAAAGAAATGACAACAGATGTCACACAATGCAAGCAAAGGCCAATCAGGATCTAAAAAAAAAAATGAAAACACGGGTTGCCGACGATCGTAGTACGAAATTTTACGATCGTAGCCTTTTTTTCCTCGTACTACGAAAATTTACGATCGTACTACGAAAATTTACGATCGTAAAATTTCGTAAAATCTCGTAAAATCTCGTAAAATCTCGTAGTGGTGCAGTTGCCGGTGGCTATTGCCTCCCAGGGAAAGGGACTCTCGAATTTTTTTTTTCGCCCCTAAAGAGGGCTAATTTCGACGATTTGAGGCCATTAAAAGCAAAATTTGGCACTTTTGAGCATCTGTGGGGGTCTAAAACGCGGTTTTGCGAACCCGAAATTTCGTGGTTTTTACCAAAAAGACAAGTCGATTTTTGAACCTTAAAAAACATAGGGTGAAAACGATCGTTTTTTTTTTTTTTTTTTTTTTTACGAATCTGGGAAAAAGTGATCGGTCTTTTTTTTTTTTTTTTTTTTTCACGATCGTGAAGAAAAAAAAACGATCGTTTTTTTTTTTTTTTTTTCTTCACGATCGTGAAAAAAAAGCACCTTTTTCTTCACGATCGTGAAGGAAAAAAAAAAACGATCGTTTTTTTTTTCCCATATTATGTCGTTGATCGCTGGCCCACACCAGGGAGGGAGCCCCCACAGGTGCCCACAACCCCCCTGAAATCGGCCGAGAGTAACTTTTAGCGGTGTTTTGACGTAAAATGTCACCTTTTTTGCCATTTTTGGGGTGTACTTTTCTGGAACAAAATTCGCAAAACCCGAAATACGAATCGTAAAAAATCGCGACATTCTATGACATGCGTATACCATGAAGCAGCACGTCACGGCATGGCATGTAACATGCACATGTAATATCGCCAAAAACCTAGTCGTAGTAACATCATCACTGTGCAAACCCCTGTCCATCCAATACAATTCACACTCTTTGTGGGTGGTCTTGCTGCCTTTTTGCCACAGTAATTTTTGGCCCGGCAGGCATGCTCTTGAAGCATGGCAATTTAGTGTGTATGGGGCAGGGTGTTGTTTTGTTCTGAATTCCCTTTGTAACAATATCTATCCAATCGCGAGTGGTTGTATGTGTATCGTGAGACACTCTTTTTAACCCTTTACGGACCAAGAGGACATTTATGCCCATTGTGGCGGGGGATGCGGCGTTCAACACCAGGCCAAGTTGGCCAAAAGCCCAACTTTTGTACTGTCCAACCTCTGTACAATTACGGTATATTTCGTTGGCTGGTGGTCTGAAGAGTGATCTGACCATATTCTCCAGGTATAACAAATGCCCAAATAATGCATTGGCGAAGGAATTTTGCACTTTTGACCATCACACATTACTTGTATTTTTACCGGTTTTTTAATGAGTACAACCTATGTCAGAGCACGCTGTCCCACAGATTTTAGAATTTGGGGGGGTCACGCAACAGGGATTACGCAGCTCCCCATACTTATCGCTAAATATGCCGTTTTCCCCGAAAAATTTTAGAATTCCACGCCCAATTTCTTTCTTTTTGGCAAAAAAAAATTTTTCGCGCTTCGCGCGAAAAAGGTCCTCAGAAGCTCAATTCCGGAAACAAATACGGGGGGAGCGACGTTTTCCAACTCCTCCGCCATCAGCAGGAACACCTCCGTTTTCTCTTGAATCTGGGACGCTTGTTGCTGAGAAACAGGGCAACAGCGCGTTCAAGCATATTCCCCATCTTTTCAGTGTTAAACTCGTGGCGAAGCCACGGTACGCAACATTTCTAAAAATTGCGCTTAAAATTGCCTACTATGTCGCGGGAAGGGTGGGTTGAAAGCTCGCGCCGCAGTGCATCTTCCTTTTCCGGTAAAATAGAAGAAAATTGTCTTCTAAAAATAGAATTCTGTGGGGGGTAGGTGAGAGGTGGGCGGAGCCCCCACTCCTCCACCCCAGCCTCAATCCAAAACCCTGTATTTTTTTTTTTTGGTATTTTTTGAGCTGAGATTTTCAAAAAATACCAAAAATACCAGGGTCAACCGCTGTGATGCTCATTGTTTAGAACACAGGGCTATTTCTAAATATGGGGTCCGGAGTCCAAAATCCAATCCGGGACACAATTTTGGCAGATTTATTTTGGGCCAAAAACGTCTTTATTTACATTTTTGGGATTCGCCCGTGCAGTGGTGGGGTCAATCTCGAAAATTGGATTTTTTGACCACTTAAATTTTGAGAAATATGAGCCCGGTCACTTATACGTGGGCCCATTTTCGGCTAAAATTTTCCTCAAAATCCGGGTTTGTAAAATTGACCCTTCTGTGAAGGAAGGTTGTGGAAAAGGGTCCTTATTTGCATTTTTGGAAGCCGCCCGTGCAGTGGTGGGGTCAATTTGCAGAATTGGGCAAGTTCTTGCAAGACAACGGGTAATGTTTGTTAGCTCTAAGGAGGGAAGGGGAGCGTTTGTAGCTCACACAGCACCCCAAACCCTGGCCTCTCTGTCCACAGCACACAGCTCTTCCCCTGAGTTCCATTTGTGCCTCAACATGCTGAGCGCATCTTCAGTACGATGGGTGGATGAGCGAGAAGAGGCGCAACTGGCTAGTTGCACCAAAGCTGCACAAGCTTGTGGTCGTAGCACGCAGTTTGCGCGAGAGCAAGCCGCCACAAGAGAATGGTTGGTGGGATGAGGAGAAGCTGGTGCAGGAGGAGAAGGAGCGTGCGGGAGCTATATTGACTGCGACGCGACAGCTGAGGACCCCAAGGTTGATGATGATGCTGAGCATCACGACTCTGACATCAGTGAAGGCTCTTGGGACTAAACGCATACAGTCTTGTCCGTACCCATTTCTCCCACACAAGTCACCACCCCCTTGTGACTTGCCTGTAACAGTGGAAACGTTTCCCTCCCAGCCGCAAACCCGTTCAGTGTATCGTGAGCCACTGCAGTGACCCACTCACGCTCGACCCTGTCCCTCCTTGTAAACAGTTCGCCTTCTCCTACGTTGTGCTAAGGAAAACCAAAAAACATGCTCAAAAATGATGGGCACGGGGGTCAGACTCCACTTCTGACCACTTAAAATTAGGTCATACACGTGTTATACCCCAAACTGACAGAAATTTTCCCAGTGTTCGATGGTGATCGAATTAAATCGGTGGTAAAAAGTGAAAAATGGGGCATGCCAGGCCCACGTCAATCAGCCTAAAAATGTTGCAACTTTAAACGCGCGTCTCTCCCGTACACCAATATACACTTTTTAACACATACAGTACAGCAAGGGAAAACCAAGGGATTTTACCCTGTGTTCTCCTTGTTACGGCTGCACTAACCTAATCATCAAAACTGCTCGATTTTGGCTTTATCTAAAAGATCGACATCAATTCTTACGAAATATAATTTATTTTACGATTTTGAGTAGAATTCTGTTTGCAGGGCGAAGTCACGAGGCAGGGGGTGATTTTGGGGGTGAGCGCCAAAAAAAGTCCTTTTCCTAGGGTTGACCCACCTCCCTCCAGCATCCAACGATATGACATTTTCACGAAAGTTGTCGATTCTTGCCTTATTATTGTCACACAGAAAAAAAATGTTTTTACGAAAATGAGTAGAACCCCATTACCCCTACCAACGTGTGGCATTCGTGCGCCACTATAGTGGCACTTGCCATGGGTAAAAACGGTTTTCTGGTTTTAGTGCCTCGCTGGCGACATCCGTTGGGGGGGATTCTGGTGTGAGAATGTTCTCGATTTTTGCTTTATTTGAAAGATTCGCCACAAAATCGTTTCAAGGAAAAGAGTCGGTCAAAAATTCCAAGTAGAACCCAGAAACTCTCCCTTGCCACCCATTTCACGCCCATGCCCCTTGTACTACTAGGGGAAAAAAAAAAAACGATCGTGAAAAAAAAAAACGATCGTGAAAAAAAAAAAAAAATGTCAAGATCTTGAAAAAAAGTTCAAGATCTTGAAAAAAACCGTCACGATCGTTCTCACACTATGAAAAAACATCAAAATTTTTTTTCACAAGTGTTTTTGAGGCCTGCTCACTACACCCTACGTCCCCTTCTGGGACCAAAAAGTCAAAAAAAGCAAGAATTGGGCTGTTTTGAGCATCTAGAGTTAATTCCCCAGTCATTTTCTGTACCACCAGTGCATTTTGTATGGGCCAGCGCCTTGTCAAAAAATCAAAAAATCTCAAAAAAAAAAATTTTTTTTTTCGGGAAAATTTCGACCCCTGAGTTGGGTTTTTGGGCACCAAAAAGTGCAAAAAAACGCAAAAATCGGGTGTTTTGACGATCTGGGGGTAAACTATATGCACTACTACAGGGGCCCACAATATCGACTTTTCCTTAGCAAATTCCTTGGAGTATTGCATGCCTTGAAGTGTTGCATTTTGTCCCCACTGAGTGTGCACTCAGAAAACACTCATCAATAAAACGACCTTTCTGTTCGGTAAAAAATAGTTATTTTCTATTGTAGTAGTACCTCTCGACGTTAATTCATCTATCTTCTACTCGGACTTTTTGCTCGATTTTTGCTCCTGTGACCTCAGAAACGTTATTCTGAGTTCAAAGGAGCAAAAATCGAGCAAAAAGTCCGAGTGCCAACTTTTCCATTAACCCACCCCATAGACCACCCTAATTATTATGAAACTCTTAGTCAGTCACTGCTATAGCCATTAACCCAGGGAGCATAGCTAGTGCAAGAAATTCGACTTCGGGATCCGGAAAGTCTGTCCTCTGCTCTTGCGGAGGACTAGACACAAGAAAATATTGCGTTCCCCCAGAATACTAATTTTTGTCACAGTAATTTTTGCCCAGGGCATGCTCTTGAAGCATGGCGGCTTGGTGTGAGAAGGGGCAGTGTGTTGTTTTGTTCTAGATTTCAACGGTTGTTAGAACGAGTCAAGTGGATGCTTATCTAAACACTGACTTTAGTACAGACCCGAGAGATCACACATGACTTTGAGGAAAGAACAAAGCAATGCATCTGTACCCGCACGCCAGGTTGTAGTTACTTCAGAATTTTCTTGAGTTTGCATGAACGAGGAGGGGGCGATTCATTCTTCGGGAACGCCTAGTATACCATGGAATGATTATCTCAAAAAAACATGTGGGGGCTGAATTCATATCCCTTAGAATTGCGAATTCAGCCTTTGCAGAAGGTACGTCTTACTTGTACTTGTACTTGTATGCCGTGTCACCCTTCTCAACCTTACCGGTTCACAGCTCGCAAGAGCAGTGTAACCCTTCTCGCTATTGCAAACTTAAGAATTTTCTGCTGTAACTTACCAAAATCGATTTTCTTTCACCCCAAACACCCGCAACACCCCACCTGCTACTTCGGTAGCCTGTGTTGTTGGGAGTTGGTTCTCATGTTGATCCCCAGTGACTGTCTAGCACTGCTTCTTCTGAGCCCAACGTTGTTTGGCCTGTCGACGTAATAAATACGAAGACAGGGCGGCGGTGCCAACAATTTTCCAATGATGTAACGTTTTATCTGATTGATTATCGTTTGATATACCTTGTGTGTGCTTCATGCACACCATGCAAGGAATATCGAACGGTATTTCAAGCGATATTCGTTATTTCGTTTGGCAAACGTACTACGATCGTAAAATTTCGTAAAATTTCGTCTACGATCGTACTACGATCGTAACGATCGTAAAATTTTACGATCGTAAAATTTCGTACTACGATCGTCGGCAACCCGTGTGAAAAGCAGAAAGTTAAAAAAGGAGAAAAACAGAAAAAAAGACGTTGTGTGAAAAAGTTTTTTCTGTGGTTTTGTTGTGTTGACGGAGAAGAAAACAGTTTCCGATAAAAGGTTTCTGTTGTCGGTTTTCTCTGTTTCTCAGAAGAAATTCATAATAAGAGGCGTGGCTGAGGATTCCCCGAGTACGCCTCAGCTACTCTGCTTTATAAAAAGTTTTGGTGATGCAAAAAAGCAAGAAAACATTATCGTTAAAAAAACCTTGACGCTTTCTGTCCACAGAAGTATCAAAGTAGAACCGAACAAAATAACCAAAAACAAACCAAAAAAATGGCGGTCTCGAAATTGCCCAATACCGACAGGTCCCGACACAACCGGGGGGGTCCACTCTCTATAATCACAACACCCCCAAAACTGACAGGTCCCCGACAAGGACTTCGGTAACACCAAAAAAAAAAAGTGTCACTTGTCGTTCCCTCACCCCCCTTCTTGTAGTTGTTTGATGCGTTGACGCTTCCACACACACTAAAAATTACCTGTTGGTTGGTGGTGTTGCGGAGCACGGTTGGGTGAGTGAACGACGTGACACTTTCCGCTCACAAAGTAGTGTGCGTAAAAATTAAATAAAAACAACTTGTCAGATGAATGTGCGGTACACCCCCAAATTACCTATCAAGGGGGGGATTGGTAACGTCAGCACCTTTAGAGAATGAAAGTACAGGGGTGATAAAAAGCGCATTGTTTTTTTTGGGGCAAATATTTTCTGGCAACATTTTTTTTGACAAAGGCAATGATGGAATGAGAGCGGGGGAGGAGGGGAGGGGAGGGCAGGGGCGACGTAGCCTTTGAATGAACACTACAACTCTCACTAATATTCGCTTTTTTTTTTTGTTTTTTGTTTTTTGAAAACTTGGTTGTATTAGTGTAGACACCCGAGGATGAACTCCACTAAGTTTTTGCTTTGATAAATTGACAACGTGCAGTCGCCTCGCTTTTTTTTTCGTGTGATCTCCACGCACTTTTTGTGTTTCAGCAATAAAGACATTCTAGACAAAGAAAAGCTAATAAGATGACCCTAACCTTCTCGCCACCTTACAAACAAAAGACAAAAGGGAGAGGTTGTGAAACGCACAACACCTCGACCTGTTTAGGTGTGAAGTGTGGCTCTACTCTAACCCGCCCCAGAATAGAAAAAAACGAAGTGGGAGTGCAGTGTTTAATTTTCCTGCTGTCATTTTTGTCATGTAGTCATATTAAGAAAATGGAGCATTTTACTCATGATAGGTGAATCTCACGCACGTCTCTCGCACGCACAAAAAAATAGAAAATTTGAAAAAAGACGATTGTGACTCTATACACGAGCGATACCTGCATACACATAAATAACCTTGACTTGAAATACAACAGCCCTCTCATGACAGTGTACCTTGGTACAACCGGGTGTACCGGGGGGTCCACCCATGCAGTTCCTACATTCATTTTGTGGCTTACGTCGAAAACTGTGTTCAAAATAATTTGGTGTGGCCGACGACCCAAAAATAGAAGAAAATAGCAGAAAGTAGCACAAGCGCCCCCTTTCAGCCACACCTATAATTCCTTTTCATATTCACGCACAACGGGGGATTCTGCTCGGATGCCCGCAATACTGATAAGCCTGCGAGACTATTAGAAAACTAAGTGAGTCACGAAAAGCAATGCTTTGATGAGTGTCTAGCTCTCTTCGAACCCTTCGTAAAAAAAATGAAGCTCGGTTTTGGGCATCATTTCATCAAACAAGAATGAAAGTATTTCAACATAACAGAATAAAAAAAAAAGAGAGAAAATAGAAACGTAGCACTCATAAACATAAGATAAAAACCCATGGGAGAGAGGGTTGTGGTGAAACGCACACATCGACCTGTTTGGTGAGGAGTGGTTCTTTGCAGACGCGGTTCGTCCCTAGAACCGCAAAAGTGTGTTCAAAAATGCGTTGTTTCTGTTTCATTGCATGATGGGTGACAAAATAAAAGTTGAATAAAGATGCATATGCCACAGCATATCTAAACTAAAAAAATGCAACTAAAAGAAAAAATGATTTTAGGCTGATTGACGCCGGGCTTGGCCGGTGGTGATCGGTGGTGATTGGTACTGATCGGTGCGTAAACGCAATCGGTGGGTGAGCGGTGGTGGTCGGTGTTGATCTGTGCTGATCGATCGCGATCGGTGGTGATCCGTTTAAATCGGTGGTAAAAAGTGACAAAATGGGCAAACCAGCCCGACGTCAATCAGCCTAAAATGGCTTATTTATAAATTTGACTTCAGGATATGACAAAAATAAAAAACAAAATTATGCATTTCGTTGATCGCTCTGCAAATTTGCTGTGTTTTTTGATACATTGTTTGGAGTAGTGTAGTTGCCTCGGTAGTGTTGCCACAGTTGTGCAATCTCCACTGTCTGTGTTTTTTTTTAGGGCGCTTTTTTCAGAGGCCCGCTATGGGAGAAACAAGACAAAAAAAAACAGTTGAAAAGTGCAAAAAAAAACACCTCACCGTTCATCGGCGGGCGGATGCAGGCATATAAAAAAGACAATATTTTTTGTTGTGTCGACAATCACCTGCTAGTGCAGGATCTGTACTCAATGTCGTCTTTTTTTTTATCAAGATGAGTTCGTGATCAGTTTCCTCAGTTTCCGGAAAGAAGAATTACTAGATGGATCACAAGCACATCTTGAATCTGAAAACGGAAATACTACGGGTGTCAATAGCTATCTTCACCCACAGGGAAACGAAATAGGGGGAGAGTTTGTTAGTTGTACGCTCCCATAAGAAGAATCGTCAGATGGATCACAAGCACATATTGAATCATAAAAACGGACAAAAAAAAAGCGCAACTATTTAATATGCAGCACAATTCATTTTTTTTAATAAGGGATAGGAAGAAAGAGAAATTGGGGGAAAAAAATGGAAAAGTTGACACACATTGACAATACTGCACTGTGGGGGGCGGGTTTTGGCAAAAGCGAACACACCCTTTCACATGTGTGCGGTCATGCGCGAACTCAAAAAAAAAAAATCGAGCAGTCCTTTCGAGCATAGTTCTAAAATAAAGGAAAATGGCAAAATGCCTCACCCAAAAGAAAGTGAGGTTGATAGTGCAAAACGCCTCTGGGACGCAGGCATCTGACACTCTGTGGGTTGTCGAACCCACGGAGTGTTGCGTTTGGGAGAGGTCTACAGGGAAACTGTAAGAAAAGAAAACAAAGAAAACGTTGTGTACAACCTCAGCCTCACAAACCTCAGCCAGGCTAGAAAAGAAAAATGGTGAGAGAAAAATCAAAACTGAGTATCTGAGTTTTAGTTAGTCTGATAAAGAAATCAGACAAATTTTTCATTTGTTTGCACCGGATTTGTGGAGTGGGACAAAAAATCAAAAACTTTTTTGGGAATAAGTTGTGTTGTGTTTTGTGTCGCTCTCACCAAAAAAAAAAATCGGGCCACTCAGAATACGTTTTCATTTTCCTCCCCTACAACCTTTGCACTAGGCGATCTATAATCGGGAGTTTCCCCTCCCTCCCTCCCCCCTCGTTTTTTTTATCGCCAGCGAGCAGCCAAAAGGAGTACACAAAGGGCGGGTTCACAGAGAGTGCAAAACGCCGTAGCATTTACAGTTGGCTTGAAAATACATCAGCCCCCCTCTCGTAACAGTGTACCTTTGGTGTACCGGGTGAGGGTTTACCCCTCCCAACCCTGCGCTGTTCTACACCCATTTTCAAAAAAAAGGACACAAAATTGACCTTTTTTTCAACAAGGATTCGTGTCTGTACTATGGTCCATGCTGTGGCCCATCTCAACTTCTAGACAATCAGTTTTGTGCGTTTTTTTGTCGTTCTTATCGGCACTACTCTTCCTGCTACAATGCCAGACCAAACAGGTTGCCACACAGCACACAAAACAGAGCCCGAAGATCGACAACGCAATCACAATAATGATATTGATACCCCCTCCGGTCTCTCCTTCTGTCTCACGTTCTGTTCCTTGCGGGGGGAGACGAATGCATTGGTTTGCTGTGTCCAGCGCATACCCTGAGACGCACGACAGCGCTATACAAACTCCGCTCCGCATCATTGAAGACAACGCATATTCAGCGACGCACTCTGAAGACGCGACAGTCACCTCTACTGCACCTAGGGTACTCATGGTCTTGTATTCTTCATTTATTTCGTAGCGGTGGGAGAGCTCTGTAGTGATTTCATCTTGCGCTGACAGCATTTTTCCTACTATTACGCCGTATACGTCAGCAGAGACGCTAATCATCTCTGACAAAACCTTTGCATCGCGTGATGTGGTGCAGCTGACAACAATATTTGCTACCTCTCCTCCAAGTACCGCCACCGCGACTGCCTTCCAAAGCTCAACGAATCCATCTTCCCATGCATCGCACGCTGCCGCAAAGAACGCAACCAACCTCGTATCTGTAATATCCTCCAGGTTCACCCCATCCGCAACACAAATTTTCCCCTGAGAACTAAACCCTGCACTGCAAAGGCACGCATTGTCTCCACAGACTGCCTCTGAATCCCCAAGGGACCTGCATGATGCAGAATTACAGGTTTCGATTGGAGAAGGAGATGTAAAAATCGGAGAATTTGTTAACACCGGGGAAGAAGACGTAGATGGGATCGAAGTTGGGGTAAGAGTGTTCGATTGGACGCTTGGAGCAGGGGTTGAAGAAGGAGGAGAAGATGTTGCCAACGTAGGCACTGATGAAGGTACTGGAGTAGGTGCTGTTGTAGGGGAGGCAGTAGGCAACGAGGTAGGTGGTGGAGCATGTAGGCCGGACAGAATTGATATCATTTCAACGCTCTTTTTTGTGACGACTACTGCCAATGTTCCCCACACAACAACGTTTTGCGGGGCAAACTTTGTGTCAACCATTCGCATCAACTCTGGAGAGTCCACTGAAATATCCACAACCCACAGTCTGCTTTGTTCATCCCCAAAGTAAGCGTGCCCCCCTGAGACAAAAAATGCGTCAGTGAAGTCACCTCCATCCCTCCAGAACCGTGTCACTCCAGCGTCAGAGAGGGACGCATCGGTTTCAATCGAAAATTTTTGAAGCGCTCTCTCTACCCCAGTTCCGAGCATGGTATAGACGGTGTCGGCTTCAATAGAAATTCCATAGCACATCATTTCCACTCCATACGTTATAAACGATGTGACCTCCCCGCGAATCACATCAATGGTTGCTACTCCTGAAAGGCCTGCACTATATACTATCGATCCGCTTATTGCAATAAACCTCCCAGCTTCTGGCAGCTCTATGTCCGTAAGGTGTTGCAAATTTTCGACCCGAATGATTGAGAGAAAGTCACCATTTGAAAACGTTGTGGTATACATCAGATTACCTTGTGTGATAAGCGGGGAGGTGTCCTCGATGAGGAGGCTCAGATCGGTCTGGGTCGGCTGTGCGCTAATATCAACCGAGATTATCCCCAATGCGTTGCAACGTAACAACGCTACGGTACCCCCCGACGTTATGACCACACCACTACTACACGCCGCATCCATTGTCACCGAACCCCTCAATGCCAACACACCTTCTACTATATCGTACACATACAAAACATGCCGACGACGCGACAACACCACAACAACATCCCCCCACATGTCAACATGGTGCTGATCGGTGTCCAATGAAACGACACTTAACGTCTCAAATAAAACTGCCTGCGGTTCCGCAGTGGGACCAATGGTATCTGGAGGCTGCGTTGTGGGCACTGAAGTTGCAGGAGACGACGTACGAGGTGACGAAGTTATCGGAGCTGCAGACGGCACCGTTGGGATAGCTGTAGGTTGAGATGTAGGGGGCAGCGCTGTGGGGGATGCTGTTGGCGATGGTGTCGGTGGAGACCGTGTTGCTGGCGGGTCTGTCGTAGGAGTAGCTGTCTTAGGCACAGCAGTCTCCGGGGAAGTGGTGGCAGTTCCATCATATAAACCATCGAAGACGATGATGGTTCCATTCTCGGTCAGCGCGTAGAGGTAGTTTCGAACTACAAGGAGGTCGACAGGGCGTGCTTCAATGTTAGCAACCTGGCGGAGGAGTGGAAGGCGTGTATCGCTGAAGTCGATGGCAAGGATAGTGTTGCTACCGTCCTCAGTGGCGAAGAGAGTGTTTCCGTTGAAGACCAGCCCGCTGGAGAAGCGAGCCCCGGGGAATGTTGTGGTACTGAGGACCGTGGGCTTTGCTGTGGTGTCCACCTGCATGATGGTAAGGCGGTCTGTGTTGAGGACAAAGACGAGGTTGTCGTGGACACGGAGCATGGCCTCCTTCTCGAGGCCGTTGGTGACTACGTTGATAGAGACCAGCGGGCTGCCGCTGAGCGACAGCATGTACACCTTGACCATTTTGTAGACGTTGTCGGTGTCGTAGCCGGTGATCAGCACAGAGCCGTCGGACATGGTCGCCATCGATTCCACGCTGATGTCGACGTCGGTGTGTGATGACCTGCTTGAAGTGGTGCCAAAGCGGGTGACCACGTGGAGGTCGGAGGCGTGGTCGGCACCGCCAAAGTGGACAGTGTCGCCGCTGACAGTGAATTCGGTGAAGGTGGTGCTCGCGAGGGTGAGTTCGGTGGTGTCGGTGGCGAGGGTGGCGGAGTACGCTTCCCTGCTGCCGGTGTCGTCGTCGCGTGTGAATGTGCACCCCACAACCCCGGTGTCGGCGCCTGTGAAGCGGAAGCGAGAGATGCACCGTCCGTCCGGCAGTGCCACAGCAGTGGTGTGCGCAGGGTGTGTCACGTTCGTGGCGTTGTAAACCTGCAGTGAGTCCGTGCACGCCGCCACGACGGTTGCGTCGTTGCGTGCTAGTGTGTGGAACGGTGCGGTTCCCTGCAGCGCAAACCTTGCCACAATGCTGTACAGTTGCGTAGGGGACGACGTGAGCGGGGCGTAGGTTGGGGGCGACGGTGTTGGTGGTGATGGAGTTGGTGGGGAAGGTGTCGGTGGTGACGGTGTTGGTGGTGATGCAGTGGGTGGTGAAGGAGTCGGTGGTGAAAGGGTTAACGGTGAGGGTGTTGGTGGCGACAGTGTCTGTGGCGATGGTGTTCGTGGTGCCGGTGTCGGTGGTGGTTGTGTCGGTGGCGCTGGTGTGGGCGGCACTGGTGAAATGGGCACAGGCGTTGGTGGTGACGGTGTGGGCGGGGAAGGTGTGGGAGGCGCTGGGGTGGGTGGCGATGCTGTCGGTGGACTGGGTGTCGGTGGCGACGGCGTGGGTGGCGATGGTGTTGGCGGTGACGGTGACGGTGGGGCTGGTGTGGGTGGTGACGGCGTGGGTGGTGGTTGTGTCGGTGGCGTTGGTGTTGGCGGTACTGGTGAAATGGGTAGAGGTGTTGGTGGTGCTGGAGTGGGTGGACTGGGTGTGGGTGGTGATGGTGTTGGCGGCGCTGGTGTTGGTGGTGACGGTGTCGGTGGACTGGGTGTCGGTGGCGCTGGTGTTGATGGTGACGGTGTCGGCGGTGATGGTGTCGGTGGACTGGGTGTAGGTGGCGATGGTGTTGGCGGTGACGGTGTTGGTGGCGACAGTGTCGGTGGGGCTGGTGTGGGCGGTGACGGCGTGGGTGGTGATGGTGTTGGTGGCGACGGTGTCGGGGGACTGGGTGTCGGTGGTGATTGTGTCGGTGGCGCTGGTGTTGGCGGTACTGGTGAAATGGGTAGAGGTGTTGGCGGTGCTGGTGTGGGGGACAGTGTGGGTGGTGCTGGGGTGGGTGGTGACGGTGTCGGTGGACTGGGTGTCGGTGGCGATGGCGTGGGTGGCGCTGGTGTTGGCGGTGACGGTGTTCGTGGCGACGGTGTCGGTGGCACTGGTGTTGGCGGTGCTGGTGTTGGTGGTGACGGTGTCGGTGGACTGGGTGTCGGTGGTGATGGTGTCGGGGGGGCTGGGGTGGGTGGCGACGGTGTTGGTGGTGATGGTGTCGGTGGACTGGGTGTAGGTGGCGATGGTGTGGGAGGTGCTGGTGTTGGCGGTGACGGTGTTGGTGGCGACAGTGTCGGTGGGGCTGGTGTGGGCGGTGACGGCGTGGGTGGTGGTTGTGTCGGTGGCGCTGGTGTTGGCGGTACTGGTGAAATGGGTAGAGGTGTTGGTGGTGCTGGTGTGGGGGACAGTGTGGGTGGTGCTGGTGTCGGTGGTGCTGGAGTGGGTGGTGACGGTGTCGGTGGTGATGGTGTGGGAGGCGCTGGTGTTGGTGGTGACGGGGTGGGTGGTGATGGTGTTGGTGGCGACGGTGTCGGGGGACTGGGTGTAGGTGGTGACGGTGTCGGTGGGGCTGGGGTGGGTGGCGACGGCGTGGGTGGTGCTGGTGTCGGTGGTGCTGGAGTGGGTGGTGCCGGTGTCGGTGGCGATGGTGTGGGAGGCGCTGGTGTTGGCGGTGATGGCGTGGGTGGACTGGGTGTCGGTGGCGACGGTGTTGGTGGTGCTGGAGTGGGTGGTGACGGTGTCGGTGGACTGGGTGTCGGTGGCGACGGTGTTGGTGGTGCTGGAGTGGGTGGTGACGGTGTCGGTGGTGATGGTGTGGGAGGCGCTGGTGTTGGTGGTGACGGCGTGGGTGGTGATGGTGTTGGTGGCGACGGTGTCGGGGGACTGGGTGTCGGTGGTGACGGTGTCGGTGGTGCTGGAGTGGGTGGCGACGGCGTGGGTGGTGATGGTGTGGGAGGCGCTGGTGTTGGTGGTGATGGCGTGGGTGGTGCTGGTGTTGGTGGTGACGGTGTCGGGGGACTGGGTGTCGGTGGCGATGGTGTTGGTGGCGACGGTGTCGGTGGTGCCATCGTCGGTGGCGCTCGTGTGACGACCCCACCACCACACCTGCAGCAGGCCTCTTCCGCGGACAGGCTACTTTGATCGCCCATAGACTGTATCTCCCCGCACAGCACTGTATCACACGTATCCGACCCTACGGTCCATGCGCCCCCTACGTCATTAGGATGGTCCACGCAGAACGACTGCGGCACCGGAGTGGGGATCAACGTCGGCGCTGCTGTGGGTGGTGCAGCTGTGGGCGGTGCGTGCGTAGCGACACCACCACCCTCACACATGCAGCACGCAGTCGCGATGGTATGCACGCCGTCTGCGTCCAGGAAGTCCAGCCCACAGTACTTCACATCGAGCACTGCACATGAGCTCCACGTCGGGTCCCCCAGGTGCCACACACTGCCGTTGAGGAGCAGGTGGTCTTGGCACGGCGCTGGCACCGATGTGTCGGGTGCTGGGGTTGGCGGTGCCGACGTGTCCGGCACAGTTGTCTGTGGCGCTGTGGTCTGCGGCGGTCTGGTGTCGATCCCGCCACCACAGAAGCAGCAGGCCTGCCCGATGGTGAAGCCACGGTCGAGGTCGGTCCGCACGTCTTCGCATGCTCCCTCAATAAGGACAAAGCTTGCACACGTCTCCTCCACCTTGAACAGATACCACTCGTCGGCATTGCTCTTCGTATGATCTATGCAGATCGAAGGCACAAGCGTCCCTGGAGCAGTCGTCTCTGGTGCTGCGGTGTTCACACCACCACCACAGAAGCAGCACGCCTCGGCAATGGTGTACACACCACCGAGGTCCCGCATCGCCATATCGCACAGTGTCTCATACTCTCCTAGGTCATCGCACGTCGAGAACGGAAAGCCAAGACTCCAGGCCCCGCCGTCCAACGTATGATCACTGCACCCCCCGGGAGGAGCCTGCGTGCTTGGGACAGGGGTCGGCGCAAAGGTGTTGGGTGGGTACGTGCTGTGGACACCACCACCGCAGAAGCAGCAGGCCTCGCCGGTAGTGTACTGCCCTTTCTGGTCCGTCGTCTTGCTGTTGCAGTGGTCGCCCTCTTTGTCCAGCGAGAGGGCCGTGCAGGAGGTGTTCTCATCAGTCTCGAGAAACCACGTGTCGCCGCCACCTCCGTCGCCGTCGCCGTCGGAGAAGGTGCGGTCTGTACAGTCCAAAGGCGAATGTGTCGCAGGCGCCGTCGTCTCGGGTGGCCGTGTGCTGTGCCCGCCACCACAGTGGCAGCATGCAGACGAGATGCTTAGGTCCAGAATACCCAGCAACAGTGTGTCGCACGTCCCGCTCGCGGCGAGCACAGTGCATTGGGTGGATGAGAGTCCGTCCAGCGACCAGGCCGTACCGTCCTCCAACGTCACATCAACACAAATCTCAGGCACCAACGTCGGAGGTGACACAGTCGATGGCGTTCCGGATGGAGTGGGTACTCCTGTGGGCGACGCTGTGGGCACATCTGTCTGCGGTGCTGTGGTCGGGCTCTGTGTGTCTGGCGCATGCGTCGCACTGCCGCCACCACAGAAGCAGCAGGCCTCCGCAATGGTGTACTCCTCGTCTGGGTCTTGCAGGCCCCACCTGCAGTAGTCCACTGTCGTACTGAGCGCAGTGCAGGTGTGGTCAGAGTGCGTCGCAAACCAGGCAGACCCATTCAAAAGGGGCAGGTCCGTGCACGGTGCAGGGACCGGTGTTGGCGGTGCCTCCGTCGGCGGTGTCAGCGGGGCTGCAGTGGCCGGAGCCATGGAGCTGACCCCGCCAAAGCAGAAGCAGCAGGCCTCCCAGATCCTGGTGCCATCTGCGCTGGCGAAGTCAGAGCTGCACACGGTAGTAGAGTAAACAGCTTCGAGGGAAACGCATGTGTCCTCGGGTCTGTTTTCAATGCACCACACAGCACCCCCCTCGTCGACCTTGTCTGCACACGGCAACGGACCAAATGTGACCGGTGGTGTCGCTGTAGCGGGCGCCCCTGTCTCTGGGGGTCTCGTGTCCACCCCACCCCCGCAGAAGCAGCACGCCTCTGCTGTAGTCAGCATACGGTCCTCATCATGGCGTACGTCACTGCAGGCATCCATCACACTGCTGCGGAACGCACAGGTCTCTCCTTCGCTGAGGTCCCACGGATTCCCATCGGTGCGAATATGGTCCGCACAAATCGAGGGCACAAGCGTCGCCGGAATCGCAGTCGCCGGCACCTCAGTGTTGACACCACCACCACAAAAGCAGCAGGCCTGCTTTGCCGTGAACCTGCCGTCCAGATCATAGAGCTCTTTGAAGCAGAAGGTCGCATCCTGCGAGAGGTACGCACAGGTGTAGATCGGACGTACGAGATGCCAGACAGCACCGTCATACATGACGTGGTCGAGACAGCTATCGGGGGAGAGTGTGTCCGGGGCTGGCGTGGGAACGTTCGTGTCCGGCGCGACAGTCGCATCGCAGGCAGAAAACGAGAAGTTCTTCACGGTCCCATCCAGGTCCACATCACTTTCCCAAGGACTGCTGCCAATCAGGTTCCGTGTACGTGTCGCCATCTGCGGGAGTGTGACGATACCGCTCACACGCAGTGCGCCGTCCCACCAGATCTGTGCGAACCCCTTCGCATCTATGACGACCATAAGCTGTGCTGACACACCCAACGGAACCTGCTCGGTGTCCACGAGGCCTGTCCCTGCCACGCTCCCGTGGTACGCAAGGAACGCCCAACGTCCTTTGTCGAGGCCGACCAAGACGTTATCCGCATCAGGGCCGTTTGAGAAGTCAAACACCCGTCCGCCTGTGGTGTAGCTGTCCACCTGCACCTCGGCGTCCATCTTCAACGCGCCACCAAAGGTGAGTGTGCGTGTGGGGTCGTGCTCGGCAGAGGAGGAAAAGGATGTCAACAGAATGGGGCTGGCGCAGGGCTCAGGTTCCGAGGCAGCGGCGACGTGAACCGCAACGAAGCAGAACAGCGAAGCGTAGACAGCACATCGTGTGTGCATTTGGGTATCTGTGTGGGTGGGTCGGGAGGGGGAGAGAGGGAGGAGGAGGGAGTGAAGCAAAGTAAATCAACGTCCACATTCTGTTGTTAAAGCGTCACGTACTCAACTCTGTTGATTCTGAAACAATGGGGCTCTAGGAATCGAACATTTTGCGCAGCATCTTCGGTCTCTCAGTTCAATTGAACTATTTTGAGAAGGGTTAGAATATTATTCAAAAAAAGATCGAGTCTTTCGTTTGTACGCTCAAAGCCGGATTTAACGGACCGACTGGTCTTTATGTCTATCACCGGATTTATAAAGAAAATATAAACTAACGAGAACATCCACAAAACGAACACACTTCTCAGTCAATCGCAACACATCTTGGAAAAGACGTGAATGAGCAGACAGCACATAGTGTCGGTGCAACTATTAGAGGGACACCAATCACTCGCTTTAGCCGCAACCCAATCGTCCCGTTTTCCAGTGCATGCTCCACACACGCACAGTGTTGTCATCGCAAGCACACATCACTTCCCATCCATCGCGGCTCACAGCAATACTGTACCCACGACAATGCCCGAATCACTGCCACCTGCTCACCAGTGGTCATACCCAACACACGTTCCCAGCGCGGAAAGCGGAGGCAAAAGCAGGGCGCAGCACCGTATCCCCAAAGGCGGGGCTCGTGCTGACGTTTGGGTGGTGCGCAGTCACAAGGTTGGCCATAGATAGCACCAGCTGCTCAGGCACCTTCAGGTACTCCTTCACTGCAGTGTCCACGTTGCCAAGGACGGAGCGCAGGTAGTGTGCCGAGACCGTTTCAATGTCCGCCGTACCACTGTCGAGACACATCCCAAAGCCTTCGTCACCTGTGTCTGGGGATGTGTTGTGTGGTGTGGTTGAAATCAGTTGCGGCTAATTCCTGTGTGGAGTACGCATGGTCGATCTGTCCTTTGAACACCATCGTCTCTTCTCCAGTGTAAAGTTTCCACATGCGAGAGCACGAAAACCACATGCACTCCATCAGGAATCACTGCCACTCCTGCGACATCATTACTTCTGCAAACCCGCAAACTCGAAATAAAATCTGTTCGATAAAAGAAACGCGATCTTTTTTGTTTTATCTTGTTCGTGAAATCTGCTGCTTTATTAGACTCATCGGGCATTATTGTGATCTGGACATGGGGGTCAGATTCACATGTAGAACACCTATAATAGGGTCAGTTTGCGGAAATTTTCACAAAATATGAACTACCTTGTCACAACAGAGGAAAAGGTCAAAAAAGAGAATGAAACACGCCCCGGTTTTTATTCGACGCAAAAAAAAAGCAAAAATCCCATTTTCCTAGCCGTATTGGAAGTGCCTTCGCTTATTCGGCTCTCCCCCAAGTAAAAAATGCTCGAGAGACTCGTTACTCTTTGCTTGTTGCTCAAAAGGATAAAAACGGGAAGAGGAAAAATTTAGGTTGTTTGTTGTTCGCTTCGTTCGGCAGTTGGAAATGAACAATAAAAAAATAGGATCGGGTCGGTAAAATTGTTTTCGTTTGATTGCACAAATCCTCCTGTTTGAGGGATGATTTGGCGGTACCCCGGTAATGCTATTTCTCTTTTGAAGCCAGCTTCAGATTAAAAAAAATACATTATAAGACTCCCCCTTGACCACAATTTTATAAACAATCTCAAGAAGGTATGCGACAAATATCATTATGAAGCCAAAGAAGACAAAGGGGGTTAAATCGTTATGTTTTTTGTTTGACTCATCGAGAGTATCGAAACGGGGGCAGATTGGTCCGAGGAGGGCTTTCATCACCCAGTCGGATTTTTTGAAGACAGTTACCTTGCCGGAACGGAGGATTTGCGAGCGTTCGGAGTAGTAATCACCTGTGACGTCAACTTCTCTGAACTGTTTGTCAAATCCGTTAAGCCAGCCGACAGCATCGTCATCATCCGTGCACGCAAGAATCTGAAATTTAAACGCCGTATTGCAGGTCGACTCATCGATCATATCCTGCACCAAATCCTTAAACGGCATTGGCCCCCCATCCGGTTCTCCATCCGTTGCAATCAAAACAAGCACCGGACGTTCGCTGTTCATTTTGTGCTCTCTCACGCTTTTTAGTGTTTCGGTTAGAGGTGTGGTCCCGCTTGGTTGGGAGTTAAACGATTCCACAAGGCGTGGGTCATGCGCATCTTGGACATTGAAGATAGAGGGGCGGTTTAAGAAGAAGATGTCCACCCTAGGGGCAACGCAGGTGGCCAGCTCGAGGGTAAGGGTGAGTGTTTCGCGGAGTTCGTTCCAACGTGTATTGTTGTGCCCAAAGGAACGCTTCCCTCCAGGAGGCACGCTAGCCATGCTCATACTCCCCGAGTCGTCGGCAATCACAACAACTTCGTAGTCCTGGAGAATCGCAAGCTCACTCGCCTCTGCAATTGTGATCTCCAAACGATCAAGAACGTTTCTAATCTCTGCAAGTCTGTCACGCTCCTCTGCAGGCTCTATAGGGGTGTTCGGTACTGTTGACTCGTTTGCTGCTCCCATTTTTGTGTAGAAATGTGTCTAAGAGAAGAGAGTGTGAACAGAAAGGGAGAGGGGTGTTTGAAGTGAAGTAGGTGATCTGTGTGAGGTGCTCAGCAGTGAGTGTTCTGGTGAGGGTGGTGAGGGGATGTGCAAGGCAAAGAAGCGTCCAAGAGACTCTGTGCAGACACACCCAACGGAACCTGCTCGGTGTCCACGAGGCCTGTCCCTGCCACGCTCCCGTGGTACGCAAAGAACGCCCAACGTCCTTTGTCGAGGCCGACCAAGACGTTATCCGCATCAGGGCCGTTTGAGAAGTCAAACACCCGTCCGCCTGTGGTGTAGCTGTTCACCTGCACCTCGGCGTCCATCTTCAACGCGCCACCAAAGGTGAGTGTGCGTGTGGGGTCGTGCTCGGCAGAGGAGGAAAAGGATGTCAACAGAATGGGGCTGGCGCAGGGCTCAGGTTCCGAGGCAGCGGCGACGTGAACCGCAACGAAGCAGAACAGCGAAGCGTAGACAGCACATCGTGTGTGCATTTGGGTATCTGTGTGGGTGGGTCGGGAGGGGAGAGAGGGAGGAGGAGGGAGTGAAGCAAAGTAAATCACAGCGTGTGTACATTCAGATTTCAAGAAGATTAAAATACCCAACTTTGCAAATACAGGAAGTGTTATTTTGGAGCCACAGTGTTACAACGTACACAGCCCTCATGGAAGCAGAACACATCGTAACACTGCAACTCTCAATCATTCCACGAAGAAACGTGGAGTGTGTGTAATTTTCCAAGGTCCCACTGGCCCTGAGTGGAGTGTAAGAAACTTATGTGGAAGTCATGGCAGCACCACAGCACTTTATCAGTCATCTCTGTGTCTCCTATTTCTTTTGATTTGACGGACCGAGTGGTTTTATGGCTATCATGGATTGTAGTCAGTATGAGTGAGCGGACTGACTTTTCGGCCAGGCCAAGGCTCTGACTCCTCTGGCACTCCTTGCACACAAGTACGAGATGAGTCAGTCTGACTCAGACAAACCACAAACCATGATGGTGTGTATCACCGGTTTGTAAATACAAACTAACGTGAACTTCTACAAAACGAACAGAAATCATGTGTAATCGCAACACATCTTGGAAAAGACGTGAACATCAACAGACAGCACACTCAGTGCACTGTCGGTGCAACTCTTTCCGTAGATGCTCCACACACGCACAATCTTGTCATCGCAATCACACATCACTTCGCGTCCATCGCGGCTCACAGCAATGCTGTACCCACGACAATGCCCGAATCACTGCCACCTCCTCACCAGTGGTCATGCCAAAATTCACGCACAGTTTTGTCGCGGCAAGACAAGCAATCTCAGTGCATGACCACAACGTACGGTGCATAAGCCTTCTGCCGCACATAGCCGGCAAGCTCTTCGTACTGTGTGCGTTGGTCCTGAGCGACGGTGTCCAGCAGAGAAGACGCCTTCTCAAAGTCCTGTTTGATGATGTGCTCGAAGACCTCGTTCCACAGTGTGTGCGGGTTGTTTGCGGCAGACTCCAGCTGGTACATCCACTCCTCGTCTGCACTGCTGCACAGCCCACGTACGGTAAACACGGTCTGTACCTTCTCGCTCAGCTTCTCGTACAGCATCGCACCAGAACAACGCAGTACCACCTGTCCCTCCGCCTCACGCGACACAGCACGGTCAACCACACCAGGCAGGTTGTGCTCCTTGTTCCAACGCTCAAGGACAACCACCCACGACATGGACTGCGAAAGAATCGACATCTTCTTCATCCCGTTGCAGCCCATGTTCCCGACACGTGCCTCGCCTGTCGTGCACCCGTACGAGATCTTGTGCACATCGCCAAGTGCTGTGGCTGCTTCGTGTGCAGCCTTCACACAGGCAACACTGTGCGAAGGCTTCGGAACAAAGGCGTTGAAGGTGGCAAGCATCTTGTCCCCTGCGAACGTGTCGCACACACCTTTGTTGTGCTGCACTGCTGACATGATGTGCTCCACAATACCACCGTGTGCGGAGAGCACCTCTGCGTCCTTGTGCTTCTTGATGAAGGCGTGCCACGACACGACGTTCATGTGTGCCAGCGACACCTTCTTCTTCTTCATCCCTTCCACACGCAGCAGTGCCTTCTGGTTCTGCAGAACAGCAACTGAACTCTGTGACTGTGACGTACAAGCAGACATGCCTGACTGCGACTTCGTATCCCGTGTGGAAGACTTCGTCTCGGACACGTCCTCATTGTTATCACTGTCGTTGACAAGCACACTCTGCGGCATGTAGTTCCGGTACTCCACCAGGTTCGCCACCATGGTAACAAAGCTGCGCTGCATCATCCCCACTTCACTCAGCTGCGACACTGCACGGCCTGTGTCCACAGCCTCCAGGTCCATCACAGCCACACTTGCCATCTCACTCCCAAGCTTCAGCAGAGGTGACGTGATGTAGCGTGTGAACACAACAGCAATGGCCAGGAGTCCCGTGATCGCAATGACTGTCACAACCACCATCACAATCACCGCATCCTCCTTCTGTGCGTCTGCAGAGGACAGATCTGATGCCACCTTCGCACGGATTGCATTCGTCGACGCATCAATTGTCTCCATCACAGACTCTCTCGGCACAAGAAGGTTCGCGAATAATGTAATCGTTTTGTGTTCAATTGTCGTTGCGATTGTCCAGTACTCCGTGCCGTTCGAGTCAGACCACTTCATGAAGGAGTCCTCTGTCATCTCTACAAGGTCTCTGTAGTTCTGTGGGTGTGTGAACACAAACCGCCCGTGCTCTGCAATCACTGAGGGGATGTGCGACGTGGCGTCTTCCATTGAGTGGTTCGTGATGTTGAAGCTCACTGAATTCGGAGTTAGAACGCCCACGGCATTCAGACGCATTTCGAACGACAGATGCCTCCCTCTGTTGTACGCGACAAGCGTTCCCGTTGTGTCTGACACACGATCGTACTCCACCAGGTACAGCGACGTGTCGTCTGGGAGCAGCTGTGCGTTCACCGCATCGGTTACCCCGGACCCGGTCACCGTAGCTCTGACGACACCCACACGCTTGCCCTGCTTGGGGTGCATCGTGTACATCTCTGGGTGGGTGTAGGTGTAGCTCAGCTCCCAGTACATCATGTCCCATGCCACCATCACGTTTGTGTAGATCAGTGTCTCCGTGGGGTGCAGGGGTGGGTCATTGGCACCCAAGTTGTAGATCTGTTTGCCACGTGCTATCATGCCTAACGAGCCAGGGGGCTCGGCCATAAAAAGGGGAAACACGCAGAGACCACGCCACTGGCCCTTGTTGTAGTCCGGCCTGAAATTGCACGGCTGATGCGGGAACCTGCTGTCGCCTCTGTTCGTGGCTTCCCCAAAGGATACCCAGTCAGATATACCCACCGCCCCCGTCGCCCGGTCTCGCATCTGGTACACCAGGAGGACCTGGGTGCCGTTCGTCGGAAGGATACCGTGAGCAGCGCTCACAGGCCTGAACGCAATCCGCGAGCCCCACCCTGCAAACCCGTCCCCCAACTTCCACGGAACAGGATGTGCTTGTGACCACGGGTACGTTTCGTACGCCATGAAGTCCAACCCAGACGACGCCCCAGCACGATAAGCGGAGGCCAAAGCAGGACGCAGCACCGTATCCGCAAAGGCGGGGCTCGTGCTGACGTTTGGGTGGTGCGCGTTCGCAAGGTTGGCCATAGAAAGCACCAGTTGCTCAGGCACCTTCAAGAACTCCTTCACTGCCGTGTCCACGTTGCCAAGGACGGAGCGCAGGTAGCGTGCCGAGACCGTTTCGATGTCCGCCGTACCACTGTCGAGACACATCCCAAAGCCTTCGTCACCTGTGTCACGTGCCTTCTCCAGAAGGTCGTCCCATGTTGACAGAGTGAAGCCACCGATGATCGCACCTGTCGACAGAATCAGCACCACACACAGCAGCACTGTCAGCGACTGGATCCCGCATGACACCATTGTTCTGAGGTGTACAGAAAAGGGAAGAGAGTGTCTGGGGATGTGTTGTGTAGTTGATAGTAATTTAGGGAGGGAAGAAAGTGAACGTGGATTGTGCATATATTTTCTCCTATTTCAGCAGGACTGCATTAGTAAGATAAGCCTCGGGTGGGGAACACTGTAAAGTGCCCTTTTGCGCCGTATTTTATTATTCCTTACTTGAAAACTTCACACACAACGCTTTTCGGTTTTTGGGAGACACACAAGGTGCCAGGTTCTATGATAAGCACGGAACCACCCTGCACCTGTTTGTAATGTTGTTTCCCGTGCAATACATGGGGAAACGTTTCGCAGGGAAAGCTTTTTGATAAAAATTAATGAACACAAAAACCAGCGCATGGTGGAAGAAAATAAGAAAGAAATTATTACGCGTCCACTCGACGTTTGGATAAAGAAAACTAGAGATGAAAGGGGGTTTGGGGGGAAGAGTTTAATTCTTGAACGCATCCCCACACTCAGTCACACTTTTCAACCTACCTTCCTTCACCCCCCCTGTAAGGGTCACCGTAGGTGAAGTAAGGTATAGTATTGAAATCGATGTGGGGGGGGAGTAAAGGGTCAATTTTACAAATTTTGAGGAAAATTTTGGCCAAAAATGGGCCCCACGTATAAGCAACCGGGCTCATATTTCTCAAAATTTAAGTGGTCAAAAAATTGTCCAATTTTCGAGATTGACCCCACCACTGCACGGGCGGAGCCCAAAAATGCAAATAACATACTAAGCAGCCGCTTATAAAATACGCGGCACTAAATTGAAAATAAGGGGCAATTAAAGTCAATAAGTGACCGCTTATTTCGTTTAATATTATTTTAATCATACTAAGCAGCCGCTTATAAAATACGCGGCACTAAATTGGCGTGGTCCATAGCTATCTGTAGTACTACCCAGGTACTACCCAAGTACTACCCAAGTACTACCCAAGTACTACCCAAGTACTACCCAAGTACTACCCAAGTACTACCCAAGTAGGGGGGGGGGGGTGTCCATTTTAAATTTTTTTTGGTTTTTTCACTGTACACTGTACACTGTACACACTGTACACACTGTACACACTGTACACACTGTACACACTGTACACACTGTACACACTGTACACACTGTACACACTGTACACACTGTACACACTGTACACACTGTACACACTGTACACACTGTACACACTGTACACACTGTACACACTGTACACACTGTACACACTGTACACACTGTACACACTGTACACACTGTACACACTGTACACACTGTACACACTGTACACACTGTACACACTGTACACACTGTACACACTGTACACACTGTACACACAGAGATTGTGGCGTCCCGAGCCACCCACTGCGGCACACACAATCACACGACAGTGTCTCACCATTACACCACTATTACACCCTATTACAAGCCCAGGTGATCCACGCGAAACAAAAAAAACGTAATGCTCCCACTTAGGTTGAAGTTTTCAACCAAGGGGTTGGAACCGAAGAAGGGTGCGGACCTCAAGCCCCTGTTGGGTGTCGGTGACACCCTGATTGCCAGCCGCACCTGGGCGACGATGCGCCCACGGTGCATCAAGTGGTCGAACTCCTCCGGTGTGTCGTCGGTTGTGAACGCGGGTGCCCCAAATTTTTGGGAAGCGGCTACGTTTGAGCCGTCTGTCATGTACTTCTACATGGCAATTGATGCAGAGGAGGGGGGGACGGAGAAGATCCGCGTCTGCTTCGCGGACGAGGCTGTGGAGGAAGCGCCGCAGCAGGACGAAACCCCGGAGGGGATGGCAGACGCTGAGCTTGCTGCCTTCGCCGGCGATGCCGCCCCCACCGTTGCTGAGGAAAACGAAGCGCGGTATGAACGCATTTTACTTTTTCGGGTGGAGAAATGTGCAAAATATTTTTACGCGCAGGTACAAACAGCTTCTCACAGCGAGAGCGGTCCTCTACTTAGAGGTCGTTGTTTCCCTCCCGCCCGCTGGACTCTCGGCTAGGAAGCAGTGGTACCTGCTGAACCATGTCGCAGAGCATGATAAGCTCATTGGTTCAGCAGGTGGGTTTAGCCTGGCCTCAGAGTCGGCTGCCACGGTGCAGTCGAAGATGACGGAGGGCATCAAAGAACTCCTCCACTTCACGTGCCCCCCCCCCCGAGAACCTCTACGGAGTGAAGGTGGAGCCCGGAAGGGTGACTTGCGCCTGCGAGTATAAGTGGAACTCTGCTTCTCGCGAGCCCTGTGCTGTTTTCCCGTTCTTGCGTCACTTCGTCCGATGTGAAGTCATCAGGAAAGCGTTGCCCGAAGAACTAGCCACGATGGTCGACATCATCGGAGGCTTGCTGTCACAACGTGACAGAAAGGCTAACCGGAAGAAGGGGAAGGGACCGCTGCAGGAGAAGCAGGTGGAGGCCATGACGGCTTGCGTCAACAACTGGTTGGCGCAAAACGACCTGAATTCTGATACTATGCATGTGCCTGCGACTGCTAATGCCCCTGCCGCCCCTGCCGCTAATGCCCCTGCCGCCCCTGCCGCTAATGCCCCTGACGCCCCTGCCGCTAATGCCCCTGCCGCCCCTGCCGCTAATGCCCCTGCCGCCCCTGCCGCTGCCCCTGACGAGCGGGAGATCATCGATCCTGCCATGTGGGAGGAAGATGATCTCCTTCCCGCGGGTGCGAGCAATGTGATGCGGTACCTGAAGAAGTTCGGGAGCAACTTCGCTCGAGAACTTCGGGATGATGTTGATGCAACGTCTGGGAAGAGGAAGCGCGAGACGCAGAACAGCCAACCTGCTAGCAAAAAGGCAAGGAAGGCATCAACCAAAAAAAGTGCCAAAAAAACTGCGAAAAAAGGTGCCAAAAAACCTGCTCCCAAAAGGTGATAGTGGGGGTGAACTTTTTGTTCCTCCATCAGGACCCTATGGATTTGGAACGGACGGGCTTCGGGTTTTGAGCTCTGTGTCATGTTCCAATTTTCCCCTGAAATTCACATTTTAAAAATAATCAATTTTATTGGTCGCACCTTACGCAAACCTCATTGAGATCAAGGTTCGAGGGGGCGCTCGTTTTGGCTAAACGGGGGCAGGACCATGAGCCATTTTTTTATCTGTTTTTTGTTTCAAAACTTTGATCATTGTTTATCAACTATTCGGCTTTGGATTGAACACGTAAAAGGGAGGGAACGGGAGGGGTAGGATATTGATTGGTGATAATAAGTATTTTTGCGAACACCACAGTTCGATAACTGGAAATTGGAAAATACGGTGTTTGGGGGTCCACCCGGTCATGTACCAAGGTACACTGTCATGAGAGGGCTTTTGTATTTCAAGTCAAACTTTTTTTTGGGGGAGACCCATGGGAGAAAGGGAAAGGGGGGACGACGGATTTTTGTGTGGAGTAACTAGAGAGTAAAATCCTGTGTTGTGTTTTTTTTTTGTTGAGGCGTTGTACCTACAACTTCATTTTTTTTGTCAGATGTATACCACGAAATGGATGTAGGACTGCATGGTTGGTCAGGGTTCACCCGGTACACCGGTCATGTACCAAGGTACACTGTCACGAGAGGGCTTTGTATTTCAACTTCACTTTTTTTTTTCAACGAACGAGCAGAGTATTATGTTTCTTTTTCCAAAAAAAAAAAAAAAAGCCTTCGGGCGACACTGTGTACAGAACCTGCCTCGGTAGGTGATTGTCGAAACTACAAAAAAAAAAAGGTTTTTTGTTTTTTACCGATTCCTTGCCAGTACGGGGCACTAAACAAGCGCTGCTTAATTAGTGATATGTGGGCGCCGTCTATGACACTGGCTATTCCCTCCGTGAGCACCGGACCAATGGGAACCGGCAGTTGTACGTCGGAGTCTCCAGGGTAGTACTTCTCCAACTCGTAAGCAAAACCCACTCCGAAGAACACAAGAAGGTCCTTGTACATCACCGCGGCTGAGGTTGTTTTGGGGGGGGGAAATGTGAGAAGTGTCGTTGGCGCGGTAGTACTTCATCACGCATTTTTGCAGGCACTGGGAAGTAGCGACTTCAGCTTCCTCTCCAATACGTCGGTGACTTCAAGGGGGGTTGGCCCTGTCCACTCTGGCTGAAGGGAATCGTCCACCTGTCTCTTTCTCACACTCACACCCTGCAATTCGAGGAGCAGTGAGGGAATTGCCCTGGTGCTGACGTTGTGCGACATACACGATGCGACCATCTTGCGCACGAGCCTGCTTGGAATGACGGAAGGGGTTTTTGCGATCGGGGTCGCAACAACAACAACAGCACCACCCTGGATCCTTGTCAGCTGGTCCCAGTGGTCGGCAGGAAGCCTCAGCGCATCCTTGAGGCTCATCGTCTGTCCTTCCGCAGCCTTCACCACAAACAATTCCTGGGCCACACACTCCCAGGAATGCGCCCTCGTTGTATTGCCCCCCCCGCCCCCTCCCCCTAAATCTAAAATCCCCCGCCCCCTCCCTTCCAGACTCAATACAACGACGGAAAAAAATAGACCAAAATGATGGTTTTTGTGCAATCCTTCAGGACTGGCAAGCGCATGAGGTTGTGTGAGAACCTCCCGTTTTCCGGGTTTGTGGACCTGGCAGCGTACGCGAGGGCGCATTCCTGGGAGTGTGTGGCCCAGGAATTGTTTGTGGTGAAGGCTGCGGAAGGACAGACGATGAGCCTCAAGGATGCGCTGAGGCTTCCTGCCGACCACTGGGACCAGCTGACAAGGATCCAGGGTGGTGCTGTTGTTGTTGTTGCGACCCCGATCGCAAAAACCCCTTCCGTCATTCCAAGCAGGCTCGTGCGCAAGATGGTCGCATCGTGTATGTCGCACAACGTCAGCACCAGGGCAATTCCCTCACTGCTCCTCGAATTGCAGGGTGCGAGTGTGAGAAAGAGACAGGTGGACGATGCGTGGCAGACCAACCTGGCGCTCACCGACGTGTGGTTTCTTCAGGAAATCGCCAAAGTCGAAAAGGTTGCGATACACCACGACTACTGCCCTGCCACCGCAAACAGTATTGTGGTGGGAGACAAGTTGGGGCACTTCACCGCCGCCTGGGTGGACGCCGAAGGCGTAACGAAATATCACGTTATGCACGCGTTTTATGCGCTTTCCTCCACCAGCGGGAGCTGCACGAAAGAGTGGGAGTTCACCCTGAGGTACTTTTCTGCTCTCGCTCAGAAATGCGTCGAACGCGGGCTTTTGCCTCCCGATTTTGTGATGTCTGAAGAGCTGTTCTGCGCGTTTGTGTCAGACCGGGGGGCGAGCATCCACTCCGACATGGAGAGGTTCTACGAGGTGGTGCACAGAGTGCATTTGATTGTGCGGAAGATGCTGGGTTCCCTGGGGCTGTCAAAGTGGGCTGCATCCGCGTGCGCTGCAGCAAACTTCGCTGGAGGTGACGCAGTTTTTGCGTCTTATTTGAAGGAGGTGGCTGGTTTGGGGGAGATTCGTGGCGCATTGTGGTCGAAATGCAGCACCGGGCGCTTTGGGACTTCGATCTTCGCCGCCCACTTCCTCTCGACGGAAATTGTCGAAAAAAGCATGTGCTCCCATGTGCTCGACTATTTCAATACGTACGCGGTTGTCACGGAGACATCGCAGACAAAGCAGAACATCCGCGACAGACTCACCACCCCGGAGACCCCCGTTGTGCTGGAAGGACTTTCTGTCTTTTGGAGATTGGCTCTGTACCCCGTCCTCCGGTACTTTGGCAGGTTCACGAAACTTGATGTGGGAAATAGCAGTACAGATTCAAAGTGTGTGTTTGCAAAGAGGCTGCTTCTGACAGTAGCCATTGCCTTCCTCGAAGCCGCGGAGACCTCAGGCAACGGGAAAAGCGTATTTGGTGACACTGAGCCCCTCATGGAAACGGACCCTTCCAACCTGCGGTGCAAAACCCTTCAGCCAGAGTGGACAGGGCCAACCCCCCTTGAAGTCACCGACGTATTGGAGAGGAAGCTGAAGTCGCTACTTCCCAGTGCCTGCAAAAATGCGGGGGGCGTGATGAAGTACTACCGCGCCAACAAGACTTCTCACATTGCCCCCCCCAAAACAACCTCAGCCGCGGTGATGTACAAGGACCTTCTTGTGTTCTTCGGAGTGGGTTTTGCTTACGAGTTGGAGAAGTACTACCCTGGAGACTCCGACGTACAACTGCCGGTTCCCATTGGTCCGGTGCTCACGGAGGGAATATGTGGTGCGATGAAGAGGACGGTCCAGGCGCAAGGGAGTACGAACATCGGCAACTTCGCCTTGCGGGCTAAAGTGGGTCAGCGTGGGCCGCTGCATGTGCCAAATAGGTTCGAGTGGCCCGAAGAAGCTGCTCTCGCTGTGGCAGAAGGGGTGCTCTCTCAGTGGTACGAGACCATCCAGCAGCGGAAGCAGAGGCTGGGGATGGAAAAGTTTTTGCTTCACAAACAAAATCAAGCAAAAAGGGACCTCGCAGAAAAGAAGAAGGATCATCGCAAAACCGCAATTGCCAGTATTCCCCTTCGGTTCGATGCTGAGGAAAATTGGACCCATCCAAATTTGGTTCAACAATGCTTCCGTCGTGGTTACACTGGACATCAGGGGTCGAAGAAATCAGCACTCTTCACCCTTCTTGAAAAATGGGATACTGGAGAAGCTGACGACGAGATGTACGCGGAGTGGGGAGGATACGAGGAGATGCTGAAAGCCCAGTCAGAAAGTCGGGACATACCGAACCGGCCAACGTTACGGAGGCTGGCAAAGTGGGATGACGAAGCCCATCCCACCCAACCAGAAATAGTGGTGCTCACGCAGCCGAAAATTGGAGATGGAGTTGAACAGGAGGAGGATTTGGAGGAATCCGAAGCAGACGAAGACGATGAAGAAGAAGAAGGTGAAGATCAGAGAGAGGAACCAGTGCGTGTGGGAGGAATGAAAAGAAAACGTGACTAATACTTTTTGTACGATTATGCAATACGTCTGGGTTTTACGGGTTTTTTGGGGTTTGAGGAAAAAAAGGGATGGGGTTTTTTTGAGCGTTCCAACATTTTTACTAGTACGGTAATAAAGAAGGGGGGTATTTCTCCCTATCTCCCTTCCCTTTCACCTTCTTTTTTGGTCATTTGGTCGACACGAATGACCTCATTTCACTCTAAAACACGATTTGGTTGCCTGACGGATGTCAGTGCAGCCAATTACCTACCGCCCCCACTCCCCCACGCTGGGAGAAAAAACACGGGAAAATATAAGGGCACACACCCCCCCCCTGCTATAGTACTACCCAGGTACTACCCAAGTACTACCCAAGTACTACCCAAGTACTACCCAAGTAGGGCTGTGGATCACGCCATAAATTGAAAATAAGGGGCAATTAAAGTCAATAAGTGACCGCTTATTTCGTTTAATATTATTTTAATATTAAATATTTTTGCCATTTTGCGCGTATTTCTATTATTTTTTGCGCTTATTTTTTATATTTTTGCGCTTATTTTTATAGTTGTGTGGGTATTTCATTGAACAACGAGTACTGCCCAGGTGCCGTCACCGCAGACAAATATATTATATGCTGGGTGACCAATGGGGGATGCAGTGGGGGTGGGAGTGGCTGTCACGACCATCGTTCAATATTTTTGGTGCAGTGTGCACCCTTCGAACTTTCAGAACAAAGTCATAAATACCCACACATTGAGATTGGAATAGTATCCAAAGATATCATCATTTTTGGGATTTGACAAAAGGATTTCGAAAGGAATTTTCCGAACCCATGGGAATATTGAGGGAAATTCACAAAAAACTCGCAAAACATTCACAAAAATTCACACATGTGACACATCACATTTTTCTTCCGCACCTCGAATTTTTGTGAATGTTTGTGATTTAATAAGTTTTGGGGTTTTCAGCCCCAAAACATTTTTGCATTGTATCTCGTAACCTCTACACCTCTTTTACGACAGGGAACCGGATGAGGTGGTACTTCCGGACTGAGGAAGGGCAGTTTTTACTTTCTGTGCCTGGAGGGGGTACGGGGCGGCTATTATGGCTCTCGCGTTGACGGATGAGGGAGCCTCAGAGGACGAAGGGCTGAGTGGGTGTTTGAGTAGCCACTCTCCGTACGGGTCCGAAGCGGGTTTGCAGGATTTTTTGTGATTTTTTGTGCGTTTTGGTGGCTTTCGGGTACACTGCACGGTCGCGTACCATAGGTACATAGGTACATAGGTACATAGGTACATAGGTACATAGGTACATAGGTACATAGGTACATAGGTACATAGGTACATAGGTACATAGGTACACAGGTACACAGGTATTGAATAAAAATAATAAACGGGACTTTATTTGCCGCTTATTTACTTTATTTGCCCCTTATTTGCCCCTTATTTTGCGCGGATTTGCACCTTATTTGACCCTTATTTCGACTAAAAATTAAAGTGACTTTAATTGCCCCTTATTTTCACTTTTTGCGCGTATTTTATAAGCGGCTGCTTAGTATGAAATAAGGACCCTTTTTAATTTGTTCTCTTGAAATATGTAATTTCATACTTTCGCGAAAAAAAATAAGACTGATCCTACAAGGGTTGAAGGAAGGTGGTTGAAAATTACAATAACAACAAGAAAAAGTAATTGCTAAGAAAACAAACGGGGTGTGCTGTGGAAAACCCCGCGCGATTTTCGAAACGACCATAGCATCCTAGCGATTTGCTGGAGGTGCTGATGTGCCTGGTGTGATCTACGTGTTGTCGTCTGTGCATTCTGTGCTTCTTCCACACTGCTCCAACGACGACGACACTGCGTGGGACCCTGTGGACAAAAACGAGCTGGAACACGCCGAGCCTGCCGAGCCGACGTCCAACAACGCTATCGATCAGATGGTGCTGGATGAAGAGGACAGCCCCCCTTCTTGAACGTTTCATCAGATGCAGGCGTCCAGTGGGTCTGGCAGCGTACGAAGAGCGTTAACATACCTGCTGAAGAGCAGAGTGCTGGGTGTTCGAATGAAAGTTGTTGTTTTTGCTTGAGCAGAGTGCTGGGTGTGTTCTAGATAATTTCTATAGGGTGGAGTTCCACAGCACACCCCGTTTTTTTTCCGATAGCAATTACTTGTTTTTTTTTGAAAAACACCAAACGCTGTTCACAATAATGAACGAAAAATTGACAATTTTCCTGATGAAGATGTAATGTATGTGCGAGAGATGGGGAGCACGGGAGGGAAAAAACGACTCGTGGATACTGAAAAATTTCACTAGAAATGCATGCATGTCTTATTAGATTCATATACTTTCAATTCACAGAATTGAAAGTATGTGAGAGGGTCAACACATACACCCCTTCTTTTTTTTGGTTTTTAATGGAGCGTTTTACGGTCTGCGGGATGACACCCGATGACACCCGATGACGGCCGATGACGCCCGATGACGGCCGATGACAGCACGATGACGATTTTTTTATTTTTTCCCCTTTGGTACTATGGTACTATGGTACTATGGTACTATGGTACTATGGTACTATGGTACTATGGTACTATGGTACTATGGTACTATGGTACTATGGTACTATGGTACTATGGTACTATGGTACTATGGTACTATGGTACTATGGTACTATGGTACTATGGTACTATGGTACTATGGTACTATGGTACTATGGTACTATGGTACTATGGTACTATGGTACTATGAATCAGAGAAAAACATTGCGAGTCGTCTTCAACAATATTATTTTCCCCCCCTCTGTATGAGTGCATACTTTCAGCACTCACGGCCCCTTGAGAGGAACAGCATCCGTCAGATGTGTTCATGGTATTGACCAGGTATGGCTATTTACTACACCACTTTGTCATTCAACAACAAAATTCTAAAACACCTTGGTGTTTTAGTCTTTACTCAAGATATGTGCGCCACACAACACGACACACACCCACACACACGTCCTGGACTGGTAGGTGGCGCTTCCTGAAGCCCTATGAAGATACCTGAGGGTAAAACGTCACCCCCCTTTTTCCCCTTTTGAATAAAAAGCGACTACCAAATAAACGACGTTTGCGGGTTTCCGAGCTCTACCCTCACTGGAGTGGGGTCATTTCGGAAAAATGGACAAGTTCTTGATTGATACAAATTTTGGTCGTTACCACTAGTGAGTTGCTCACAAGGTTAAATGGAACTCTGATTGTGGGCACACTTTGACGTGAACCGCTCCCACACCACCCCCTCACTTTGAGGGAGGTCTGCTTATAGCGGGGAAATAAAAAAGAACCCAGTGGACCTACCACCCGTTTTGCCTCCTGGTGCAGGGCCTGCAGGGCCAGCACATCCACATCCAAAGCGGAATCACCTGAATTGAGCATGGTCATGTCTTCTGTAGGGTAGGGTGTACTGTACTGTACTGTACTGTACTGTACTGTACTGTACTGTACTGTACTGTACTGTACTGTACTGTACTGTACTGTACTGTACTGTACTGTACTGTACTGTACTGTACTGTACTGTACTGTACTGTACTGTACTGTACTGTACTGTACTGTACTGTACTGTACTGTACTGTACTGTACTGTACTGTACTGTACTGTACTGTACTGTACTGTACTGTACTGTACTGTACTGTACTGTACTGTACTGTACTGTACTGTACTGTACTGTACTGTACTGTACTGTACTGTACTGTACTGTACTGTACTGTACTGTACTGTACTGTACTGTACTGTACTGTACTGTACTGTACTGTACTGTACTGTACTGTACTGTACTGTACTGTACTGTACTGTACTGTACTGTACTGTACTGTACTGTACTGTACTGTACTGTACTGTACTGTACTGTACTGTACTGTACTGTACTGTACTGTACTGTACTGTACTGTACTGTACTGTACTGTACTGTACTGTACTGTACTGTACTGTACTGTACTGTACTGTACTGTACTGTACTGTACTGTACTGTACTGTACTGTACTGTACTGTACTGTACTGTACTGTACTGTACTGTACTGTACTGTACTGTACTGTACTCCCAATCCCCTGTGTATACTGTGTATACTGTGTATACTGTGTATACTGTGTATACTGTGTATACTGTGTATACTGTGTATACTGTGTATACTGTGTATACTGTGTATACTGTGTATACTGTGTATACTGTGTATACTGTGTATACTGTGTATACTGTGTATACTGTGTATACTGTGTATACGGTGTATACGGTGTATACGGTGTATACGGTGTATACGGTGTATACGGTGTATACGGTGTATACGGTGTATACGGTGTATACGGTGTATACGGTGTATACGGTGTATACGGTGTATACTGTGTATACTGTGTATACTGTGTATACTGTGTATACTGTGTATACTGTGTATACTGTGTATACTGTGTATACTGTGTATACTGTGTATACTGTGTATACGGTGTATACGGTGTATACGGTGTATACGGTGTATACGGTGTATACTGTGTATACTGTGTATACTGTGTATACTGTGTATACTGTGTATACTGTGTATACTGTGTATACTGTGTATACTGTGTATACTGTGTATACGGTGTATACGGTGTATACGGTGTATACGGTGTATACGGTGTATACGGTGTATACGGTGTATACTGTGTATACTGTGTATACTGTGTATACTGTGTATACTGTGTATACTGTGTATACTGTGTATACTGTGTATACTGTGTATACTGTGTATACTGTGTATACGGTGTATACGGTGTATGCTGTGTACTGTGTTCTGTGCAGAAATTGACCAAAAACGAGAACTTGTCCATTTCGGAAAATTGACCCCACCACTGGCCGGACGGATTCCGGAAATGCAAATACCGGCGTTTAAAAGCTTCACCAACGAAAACAAAATATTTTTCCAACACCGGTATACCCCCCTTATCAGCATGACAACTGGTAGAAACACGGGGAATCGGTTAGGGCGCCACACCAAGTGGTGTTTCTTTTCCCGAAGTCATGTAGCTTTCGAGATGAGCTCTGCCTGAGATGTGTGGTGGGCGTGTTGCTTTGAGGACCTCCCAGTCGCGTACAATCGCCCCCATCGCGACCATGTCACGTATGTCTACCTGAGTGCAGTTATCTTCGATGAAGGTGAGGAGGGTGCTTGTACTCTTGTCTTCCGGGTGTTCCAAGAGGAGTGCGCATCGATGTGCAGCAACTCCTTACTCCTTTCCCGTGCAATTCTCCCAACGGCGCGTCAGGTCATCGCGCACAGTCCTGCACAGTGCTGCTCTCCACTGTTTCTCAGTCAGTGCAGAAAAAAATCGGGGGGGCCCGGGGTATTGTAATTAATTAAATGATCTGCACGCACCCACACGTCACACCCTCACAATGTCACACTCACCCAACACACAACAAATTATTTTAGTAAACGGATGCTACACTCGCGCATGGATGACACGCCAATTTGAAATCATGCACGTAATACCACAGCAGAAATAATTTTGTGCTCTCATCATCACTCTACACACATACAGGTACGACGAGATCTTTGTTCCTGCTGCGTCAAGAGTTCATCGGGATGTGTGGCGAGGCAACATGTTCCTCTCATACTGGCCCGTTCCAGCAAAAAAAGCCCACTTTTGCGATGACACCCGATGACGCCCGATGACACCCGATGACGCCCGATGACGGCCGATGACACCCGATTTAGCGCGATTACCCCCCCCGGAAAACGCTCCAAATTTTTGGCTTATAAAAAAATATTCTTATTCAAAAGTGGTGTTTACGTTTTGGGTACGGGGTGGAGAATAAAATGTGTTCGATAAAAGTAACGCAATCTTATCTTGTTCAACCCAAACATTTTTTCATGCTGCACACACGCACAGTCTTGTCATCGCAATCACACAGCACTTTGCATCCATCGCGGACACAGCAATGCTGTACCCACGACAATGCCCGAATCACTGCCACCTCCTCACCAGTGGTCATGCCAAAGTTCACGCACAGTTTTGTCGCGCACAGCGAGTCCCAAGAACAAGCAATCTCAGTGCATGACCACAACGTACGGTGCATAAGCCTTCTGCCGCACATAGCCGGCAAGCTCTTCGTACTGTGTGCGTTGGTCCTGAGCGACGGTGTCCAGCAGAGAAGACGCCTTCTCAAAGTCCTGTTTGATGATGTGCTCGAAGACCTCGTTCCACAGTGTGTGCGGGTTGTTTGCGGCAGACTCCAGCTGGTACATCCACTCCTCGTCTGCACTGCTGCACAGCCCACGTACGGTAAACACGGTCTGTACCTTCTCGCTCAGCTTCTCGTACAGCATCGCACCAGAACAACGCAGTACCACCTGTCCCTCCGCCTCACGCGACACAGCACGGTCAACCACACCAGGCAGGTTGTGCTCCTTGTTCCAACGCTCAAGGACAACCACCCACGACATGGACTGCGAAAGAATCGACATCTTCTTCATCCCGTTGCAGCCCATGTTCCCGACACGTGCCTCGCCTGTCGTGCACCCGTACGAGATCTTGTGCACATCGCCAAGTGCTGTTGCTGCTTCGTGTGCAGCCTTCACACAGGCAACACTGTGCGAAGGCTTCGGAACAAAGGCGTTGAAGGTGGCAAGCATCTTGTCCCCTGCGAACGTGTCGCACACACCTTTGTTGTGCTGCACTGCTGACATGATGTGCTCCACAATACCACCGTGTGCGGAGAGCACCTCTGCGTCCTTGTGCTTCTTGATGAAGGCGTGCCACGACACGACGTTCATGTGTGCCAGCGACACTTTCTTCTTCTTCATCCCTTCCACACGCAGCAGTGCCTTCTGGTTCTGCATAACAGCAACTGAACTCTGTGACTGCGACGTACCTGAAGCAGACATGCCTGACTGCGACTTCGTATCCTGTGTGGAAGACTTCGTCTCGGACACGTCCTTATTGTTATCACTGTCGTTGACAAGCACACTCTGCGGCATGTAGTTCCGGTACTCCACCAGGTTTGCCACCATGGTAACAAAGCTGCGCTGCATCATCCCCACTTCACTCAGCTGCGACACTGCACGGCCTGTGTCCACAGCCTCCAGGTCCATCACAGCCACACTTGCCATCTCACTCCCAAGCTTCAGCAGAGGTGACGTGATGTAGCGTGTGAACACAACAGCAATGGCCAGGAGTCCCGTGATCGCAATGACCGTCACAACCACCATCACAATCACCGCATCCTCCTTCTGTGCGTCTGCAGAGGACAGATCTGATGCCACCTTCGCACGGATTGCATTCGTCGACGCATCAATTGTCTCCATCACGGACTCTCTCGGCACAAGAAGGTTCGCAAATAATTTGATCGTTTTGTGTTCAATTGTCGTTGCGATTGTCCAGTACTCCGTGCCATTCGAGTCAGACCACTTCAGGAAGGAGTCCTCTGTCATCTCCACAAGGTCTCTGTAGTTCTGTGGGTGTGTGAACACAAACCGCCCGTGCTCTGCAATCACTGAGGGGATGTGTGACGTGGCGTCTTCCATTGAGTGGTTCGTGATGTTGAAGCTCACTGAAAACGGAGTTAGAACGCCCACGCCATTCAGACGCATTTCGAACGAAATATGCCTTCCTCTGTTGTACGCGACAAGCGTTCCCGTTGTGTCTGACACACGATCGTACTCCACCAGGTACAGCGACGTGTCGTCTGGGAGCAGCTGTGCGTTCACCGCATCGGTTACCCCGGACCCGGTCACCATAGATCTGATGACACCCACACGCTTGCCCTGCTTGGGGTACATCGTGTACATCTCTGGGTGGGTGTAGGTGTAGCTCAGCTCCCAGTACATAATGCTCCATTCCACCCTTACGTTTGTGTAGATCAGTGTATCCTGGGGGTACAGGGGTGGGTCATTGGCACCCAGGTTGTAGATCTGCTTGCCACGGGCTAGCTGGCCTACCGAGCCAGGGGGTGCGATTGCAACGATAGGATACATGCAGTGACCACGAACCTCGTTCTTGTTGTAGTCCGGCCAGTGATTGCACGGCTGATGCGGGAACCTGGTATCACCTCTGTTCGTGGCTTCCGCGAAGGAGACCCAGTCAGATATACCCAGCGCCCCCGTCGCACGGTCACGCATGTCGTACACCAGGAGGACCTGGGTGCCGTTCGTCGGAAGGATACCGCTGCTAGCACTTACATACTTAAACGCAATCCGGGAACCCCACCCTGCAAACCCGTCCCCAGGCTGCCACGGAACAGGATGTGCTGGGGACCACGGGTACGTTTCGTACGCCATGAATTCCAATCCAGACGACGCCCCAGCGCGGAAAGCGGAGACAAAAGCAGGGCGCAGCACCGTATCCGCAAAGGCGGGGCTCGTGCTGATGTTTGGGTGGTGCGCGTTCGCAAGGTTGGCCATAGAAAGCACCAGTTGCTCAGGCACCTTCAAGAACTCCTTCACTGCCGTGTCCACGTTGCCAAGGACGGAGCGCAGGTAGCGTGCCGAGACCGTTTCAATGTCCGCCGTACCACTGTCGAGACACATCCCAAAGCCTTCGTCACCTGTGTCACGTGCCTTCTCCAGAAGGTCGTCCCATGTTGTCAGAGTGAAGCCACCGATGATCGCACCTGTCGACAGAATCAGCACCACACACAGCAGCACTGTCAGCGACTGGATCCCGCATGACACCATTGTTCTGAGGTGTACAGAAAAGGGAAGAGAGTGTCTGGGGATGTGAGGATGTGATGTGGTTGGTGCCTAGTGAGGGTATTTCGTTAGGGGAGGGAAGAAAGTGAACGTGGATTGTGCATACATATTCTCCTATTTCAACAGGACTGCATTAGTAAGATTAGCCTCGGGTGGGGAACACTGTAAAGTGCCCTTTTGCGCCGTAGGTAGTGAAGCGTCGTGAGGGTGCTGATGATAAGAATGAGGCTCATGGGATGATCTGAAGCCTCTCACATTGGCAGGTGGAGGAGGTGAAGGGCCTCGTCAGCACCATGCAGGACTTCATTGACTACACAGCGGGTGAGCTGTTACATAAAACTGCTGAGCTTATACTTGGGAGACCTTTAGTAAAGTCCGTACTGAATTATAGTGTACAGATGTGGAAGTGTCAGTGTGTGACAAAAAGCAAGTGGTCAAAGCATGCGTGGTGGTGAAAATACAACAAGCAAGTCTGCAGGTGCTATGTTCACTCAAATCCAACGTAAATATGCACAAAACGAACAGAACACATGTGTAATCGCAACACATCTTGGAAAAGACGTGTGAATATGAACAGACAGCACACTTAGTGCACTGTCAGTGTAACACCTCGACAAGCCGCTCTTCTGTCCTCGCACAACGCACCCGCAGTGGCATGAGGGCACCACCGCACGAGGCAGTGTCAACACCATTCGTGCTCGTCACTCAGACTGCATTCGTCTTGGAAAAGAGGCAAACACAAAGAGCAAGTGTGCTCATTTCTCAGCAGCACAAATAATCAATCTCGCAAGTTCAGGTTCCACAGCATCGGCATTGCGACAGCCAAATGTACGAGGAACTGTTTGGGGCACACCGATCACTCTCTTCATCTGCAACCCATCAATCGTCCCGTCTTCCCCAATGCAGATGCCCCACACGCGCACAGTGTTGCCACGGCTACTGCAGACCACTTCACGTCCATCAGGGCTCACAGCAACGCTGTGCAACACACAATGTGGCGTCATTACTGCCACCTGCTCACCAGTGGTCATGCTCCACATGCTCATACTGTCCGTACTCGACACCACGTGAGCTTCATCAGGTGTCAGTGCCACGCCGTACACGCGTGCATCGTGCTCCAAGGTGAAGACCTCCTTCCCGCTGGCAACATCCCACACACGCACCGTCTTGTCGAAAGAGCAAGAAACAAGACGAGATCCATCGCGAGTCGCGGCCACGCCGGCGACATAAGAAGTATGTCCTTTGAACACCATTGTCTCTTCTCCAGTATCAAGTTTCCACATGGTGATGCTTAGTTCAGGAAAGTAGGAAACCACATGCACTCCATCAGGACTCACTACCACTCCTTCGGGACGGCAAGTAGTTCCTGCATATTCTGACACCTTCTTCCCAGTCGGCATGCTCCACACGTACATGCACCAAGCGTCTTCCTCCGGTGAAGTCCGCACTGAAGACGGTGAACAGGTCACCACGTGAGATGCATCGGGAGACAAAGCCAAGAAAATCAGTGTTCCACACTGTTTCAAGAACACCGCAAACTCACTGGAATCCGTGCACATAGGCTGCACTTTCCCCGTCGCAACGTCCCACACACACGCTCTCGTTTTGCCAGCGTCGTCGCAAGAGCAATAAACTACATGAGACCCATCTGGGGACACAGCCTCAGTAGCATATCGTAATACTCTTGTCCTACCATTATATTTTGGAGTTATTCGTCCTTCAACTACCTGTGTCTGCCTGCCGGTGGATGCGTTCCAGATGGAGTCCCTCTTGCCACCGTACGAAATGATAGATCCATCAGGGGCCACTGCCGCAAACCGGCCTGAAAGTCCTTCGAAACCTGGTGTCTCCTTCCCCGTCGTGATGTTCCACACCCGAACAGTGCTGTCGTTGGCGCATGAAACCACGTGGCATCCATCTGGTGTTACTGCCACTGTCTTCACCATTTCACTGTGTCCTTGCAACACCGTCACCTCCTTCCCAGTCGAAATGCTCCAAACGTGCACAGTGCCACTGCCGGATCCAGCAACCACGTGACGTCCATCGGGAGTGACTGCCACTGCTGTCAACTTAGCGTCGGCATGGAACACCATCACCTCTGCCCCAGTCGAGAGGTTCCAAAGATGTGCGCCATCATAGCACGAAACAACGTGGCATCCATCGGGAGTGACTGCCAGTCGATGCGAAGACACCGCACAGCAAGCCCACTGCATCTCCTGCTTCCCCGTCACCATATCCCATATGCACAGCTGCTTCGCAGAGCACGTCGCTATGTGACTTCCATCCTTGGTAATAACCATGCTGCGAATGCCAGGCGACTTTATTGCCAGCACTTGCATCCCCGTCGAGAGATCCCACACACGGATGCCGTCATCACGAGAAGTTGAAACAACTTTAGAACTGTCGGGAGTGACTGCCACTTCTTCCACCTTACCTTCGTGGCCTTCCAAGACGAACACTGCCTCCCCAGTGTGCATATCACACACACGCACAGTTTTGTCGTGAGAGCACGAAACTACGCGGGTTCCATCAGGTGTTATTGCCACTCCATTGATCTGACGCGAATGTCTTTTCCAGACTCTCACTTCTTCCCCAGAAGACATGCTCCACACATGCACACTGCCGTCTTTACAACTTGTCACCATTTGACTGCCATCAGGTGTCACTGCTACATCATCGGCACCATGCTGCAGTACAGGAAGTGGTGTGCCAAGTGAGCAGTCAGGCAGCATCGTGCCACCCATGTCGCAGGTGTGGAACTCAGTGTGCTCCAGCCAGCAGTTCGAGAAGGAAGCGCCCGTCAGAGCCGTCTCCACAAACAGAGACCCGCGCAGGTCGCAGTTCGACACACGGATCCCGCTCAGGTCCTCCCCACTCACAGGGATGCGTGCACGTGCCAGCAGTGCTGCTGCATTCGACCCTGCTGTCACAGCACCCTCCCCATCTCCACCTGCACCTGCACTGCCGCGTGTCGCCTTCACAGCCGCAAGCAGCTCTGTGCAGGCACGTTCGTACAGCACACTGTCTCCACACACCAGCGCCGCAAAGAACTCTAGCACACGCTGCGAGTCCTTGCTGAAGCTCCGCTGCACCAGCGTCCCCAGTGTCCCTGCTGGGTCACGTGCAAGCCGCCGTGCTGCAAGGTGCTCCCCAAGCGACTTGTGCCGGAACGTGAACGCACTCCGCTCCTCCCCAAAGTCCTCAATCCGGAACGGCAGGCAGCGGAAGCACGCATCCCGCACAGCCGCACATACATCGTGCTGCGAATCAAGAATCTGCGACACCACACCCACAGTCCCCTGCCACTCGTTTGTCTCCAGCATCCTGCATGCAACAAGCTCCCCTGCACGCACCACATCCTCCAAAGACACATCCGAAACAGCAACAGCAACAGCAACTCCACCAGACGCCATCTCCTTCTTTGTCCACGTCTCCAGGTAGGTCTCGTAGATCACCTCCTCAGAAGCCTTCCCGCTGCACTGTGCGTGGCACGCCATGTGCAGCACAAACGGGTTCCGCAGCTGCACAAGTCCTTCAACGTCCTCCTCACGCACGAAGAGTGTGCGCTCTCCATCCTTCTTCTCCTCTTTGTGTTCCTTCTCCCAGGCTGTGTTTGCACGCTCGATGTACGTTCTCGCATCCACCTCTGTGAACGGCTGCATGTACACAGCACGCACACCAGCCCCACACACACCAGACGGAGACGTATCCACACCCTTCAGGTACTCACCACGCACAGTCACAACAACGCTGCAGTGTGCCTCCACCCACGGATGCCGGCACAGAAGGCCACCCTCAGCCACCACAGCACCCACATCCTCCTGCGTCAGCCCCACCTCGTCCAGCGAGTCCAGCACCAGCACCACCTCGTACGTCTCCGCAAGGTACGCACGGTCCGCCTCCCGCAGCGCAAACGACTCCAGCACAAACCTGTCCAGCCCTCCCTTCTCAAGCAGGTGCTGCTTCACAGTCGGCAGCGCCACAAACACAGGGAAGTACGGCTTCGCATCCGCATCCGCATCCGCATCCGCATCCGCATCCGCATCCGCATCCGCATCCGCATCCGCATCCGCATCCGCATCCGCATCCGCATCCGCATCCGCATCCGCAGTCACGCTGGTTCTGTTTCTGTTTGTCGCTGTGTCTTCGTTGCTGGTGCTTTCGCTCTTCCTCGCAGACGTTGCAAGGTCGCTCAGAATTGCAATCGAAGCAGACGTCTTCCCGCTCCCTCCTTCTCCGATCACACACAGCACACCACACGTCCCTTGTCTTTCTTCTCTCGCATCCACATCAGGCTTGCGCTCTGTGCCCGCTGCTGCCTGTGTGCACACGGAAGACATCTGCTTCCCACCTCCACCTCCACCTCCACGTTCACGAAGCCACCTCCGCACCTCCTCCATCAGCGGACGTGTCTCCGACTCATCCACACGTGTGTCGTCCCCCACACGCCCCTCCACGTACTGCGCAAGGTAGTCCTTGAAGAACGCGACTGTGTGTCCCATCACCTCCTGCAGTGCACCCACCTGCTCAGCCGCACTCGTCTCCCCCACACCCACACACACCTCCTGCATCACAATCACGTCAAAGCGCAGCCCCATCATCCGCAGCAGTGTCGGCGAAAGCTTCCACTGCACCCGGTACTCGATGTTCGCTGTGTACAGCAGCTCGTCCTCCGAAGCATACACAGACGAGAACTTCACGTCTGCAGCACCCTCCTTCGCCACCACCACAAAGAACGTGCCCCCCTTCCCGTACATGAAGCTCCGAGCCACATCCCGCTTCAGTGTTGTCGACGTGAAGCAGTTCCACACAACGTGTGTATTAAGCGCGTACTTCGCAGACACGTTCACATTGATCCCGCGGAACACAGTCCGCAGCTGCTTCCGACGGCTCCCAATCAGCCGGTCCAGACCACGGATCAGCGGCGCAAAGGTCGCAATCACGTGCAGCTGCGGGGGTGCGGGCGACAGCTCAAACACATTCGGTGCTGTCTTCTCAGGTGTTCCCTTCCACTCCTTCACCGCAGGCAGCTGCCCCACAGCACGCATCGCAGTGTTCATCGTCATGTACAGCGCAAGCGACTGCGATTTCACATCAGCAGCACTCCCGTGGTTGTCCAGCACAGCCCGCTCCGTCAGTTTGATGTACCGCAGCTTCCCGTCAGACCCTTTCGCAATCTGCGGTGTGCCCTTTTCATCGCACACAACATCCCCGCCGCTGTCCAGCACATACTCCACACAGTCAGACGTGAACAGGAACCCCGACAGCAGCAGCTCAAACGGGTCGCGTGCCGCCATCCAGTCGTCCACCTCCACGTGCCCACCACGTGTCCTGGCAGCCTCCCTCCGTCCTCTCATGTCCTCCAGCAGACGTTTGCACACCACACGGAACCCCGCCTCCATGTGCCGCACGTGTTCGTCTGTGTAGCCCAACGGCGGATCCACCTTTGGCAGACCACGCAGCCAGCACAGCAGGTCTTGACCTCCGCTGCTGTTCTTGTTGGTGTGAGTGTTGTTGTTGCTGTCCTCCTTTTTCCGCAGCCACTCCACCTTCCGTCCGTCTGTGTGCCGCAGTGCACCCGTGTCCCCGTCAAGATCGTCCTCTCCCAGGTGGCTGTCTCCAGTCGAGGTGTTCGTGTCTTTCGCCATGTCCATGTGAGGGTCAGTAAGAGGTGCTGTCGTTGCATCTCCACTGCTCCGTTCCACCGCCACACCTGCTGTTGCTGTTGTTGTGGCGACACCGTCAGTGAGGTACACCTGCACAGCATCCTCCACCTCCACAAGGATCTCTGCTGCATGCACCCCCAGCTCCGCCTCAAGTCGCCCCCGTACATCCGCGTCCCTGTGCTGCAGTGCGTACCACAGCGGCACCTTCCCGTCCCTGTCACGCACGTTCCCTGCCCCGTTCTCCACAAGAAACCGCACTGCCTCCACGTCCCCCGCAAGCACGGCGCTGTGCAGCATTGTCCTCCCGTCCACGCTGTCCACTGCGTCCACGGGCCTCTCCTTCCCAGTAATTCCCTTTGCAATCTCGTCCTTTTCAGGCTTCGACGCTCCGGATCCCATCTTCCTGAAACAAAATGTGTGTTGTGTGTTTGTTCCCAGAGAGGTTGGTGCTATCCCTGTTTGTGTGCTCTGGGAAGACGGAGAGGAAGCAGAATCGTTCAGGAAACCCATTTCGAGGGAATGCCCATTGTATCGTGCAGCCAAAAAATGCCATTCCCTGAAGCAAGCCCCAGAAGGAACTCCAAGCGGCAGAGCACATGTCAACATCTGCAGTAACGTGCCTCGTGGACAGTACATCTGGCGTTGTGCGCAAAAGGGGGATGTTACTGGAACCACTACTAGCAGACCACCACAGACAACGATACAACAAGCAGCACAGCAGAAGGCCGCTTCCAAACGGGAGACAGTCTCAGAGACTGCCACCACGTTACTGAGAGAAGATCCAAAAACGACAATACTAACTACAGTACCTGACGAGGAAATGACAGAAAAAGCTGACTCACAGAGGAGGTGGCATCAGGAAGCAGTGCACAAAGGGCGATGCAAATGCCATGTCCCCACCCTAATGGGCTCCACAATGTCGCGGCGGCGCCAGGATATGGCAAAAGGTTGGCAAGATGGTGTCGCGGATGCTGTCACCTGAGAAAGAGCCTGCATTGCAGGAGCAACACCCACAATCCTCACCACGCGCACCACAGAGATCACTCAGCAACCCAAACAGACAGAGTTTGGTAAGAGAAAATAACAAGAAGCGGGTGGGGTTTCCAATCTGTATGCTATGACAAGAGGGAAGCAGCACAGAGAGCCACAGAAAAAGTCTGCAGCAACCGAATGATTACCCCTGTGAGAAAAACCCCGAATCCGGCAGGAATCCCTGGGGGGGGGAGGTGGGAAATTGGAAAAACACTTTGTGAAGAGAGAGGTTCTGGGAAGAATGCAAAAAACGGAAAAAAAACAGTTTGACAAAAAGTAATAAAAACAACTAATTAACTAAACAAAATGATACGCAAACAAGAGTCGTTGAAACGTGCTAAAACGCGGCTCGATCGAGCTCGACGCAAAAGAAAGACAGACGGAAGATGAGTCTCTCTTTTCCTTTTTGAAATGCAAGATGCCTCACAACAAAGTGAAGTTGATAGTGCAAACGCCTCTGGGACGCAGGCACTGGCACTCCGTGGGTTATCGAACCCCGGAGTGTTGCGCTTGGGATTGGTTTACAGGGAAGCTGTAAGCAGGTATACATTCATTACCCCACCCTGACCGGGAAGGGGGGACAACATGATTTAAAGATTCAAGAAAAGCACGTGTTTTAGCACACAACACTGGGCGTCTGCTGAATCCAATGAGCGCTGGGGCGCCGACGGAACGGAGGGAGTGCACACGATCCTTTTTCACACCAGGGAATGGGGCGCGGCGGAGTTTCGCTGTTAAAGCCCGCATGTTGGTCTTGACGATGAGCCTTTGCATGGCCCGCCCACGCTCGCGGATATTAGAGGTCTGTTTGGCGAGGAAGACCCTTGTGCGCAATTCGAAGTCGACCGCGAGCTCGACACACGACACGTCGCGGGGTTCTTTGCTCCACTCGAGCGTAATCACCCACCACAGGAAAGCTTTCAAAGTGAACGCCTCCCTATAGGTGGAGGAAAAACTAGGTTGCAGCTTGGTCAGATATGTGCGGAAGGGGGTATCCCGTTTGGAGGCAGCAAATGTGAGATCCCAAGGATGTACAGCCGGGGCCACATCCACAGCTTTTGAGAGGGTTGTGTCGATCGTGGTGACGGCATCGAGGAGAAGAGACTGTACCGCCTTCACCGTTACCTTGCTCACATTGGAGGGTACAATGCCGTGCAGCACAAAGCAGGTGGGAAGCCCTTTGCCATAGAGGCTGATGGCCGACTCATGTAGGGTAGTGAACGCTGGTGTGTGCACTATGCTGCAGTGCCACAGTAGGTGGCGTGTGTGGCATGTAACCTGGACGAGGCATAAGGGGCATTTATCGCTGAAGTCCGCCTCGGGGAAGCCACTGCGTTTGAGCCCTGCTGGATGGCAGAAGAGGATTCCGCCACACAGAACACGTCGCATCCGGAAAGCCTTGAGGGGGTCGTGGTATTGTAGATTGCGCCACAGGGCATTGGTGGCTCGGGTGTCAATGCCGTCGTTTATGCCGTCGTACGTAGGGCGTTTACTCTGCAGATCATCCCAGACCGCCGTACGCGCCAGAACTCGCACTTCATGGGCCCTCTTGGCTTTGTCTGTATCGATGATGGGGGTAGTCTTCGTGGTTGCAGACGTAGACGTCACTGCCTTCATCTCAGGGTCCCAGCTCACGCCACATCTGCGGGAGGCGGCGAGGACAGTCCCCACTGGACCAACTGCATGCATAGGTGTACCCTTTGCGGCCAGGGTCTCGTACCTCTCTCTGATTTTCATGCACCTCTGGCGTATGGCGTCGTTGCGTTCCACACTGGCGGCAACAAATGAGTTTTACCTTTTCCTTCCTTCAAAACTTCACACACGCTTTTTTTGTTTTCGGGAGACACACAAGGTGCCAGGTTCTATGATATGCACGGAACCACCCTGCACCTGTTTTGTCATATTGTTTCCCGTGCAGTCATGGGGAAACGTTGCGCACTCGAAAACTAGGCTGGGGGGGGATACTGTGGTGGGCGCTCGATGTTCTTCGAGTCAGCCAACAACATTACACAATAAAAGAGAAGTTGGGGGTGCACTACGCCCCACCGTTCACCGGACGCAGGGCACTGAAATGAAATGAAAATAAAAGTGAAGTTGATAGTGCAAACGCCTCAGGGACGCAGGCACTGACAGACTTTGTGCAATGCTTGATTTGGAGGGGGGGTAAAAAAATAAGTTGAGTGTGCACACGCCTCGAGCGGACACCAGCAGATGCTTGCATTATAACAAAACAAAGGGCTGTGCTCTGTGTATCGTGGTCATATAACGAACCTCTGCAGTGAAACAAACAAACAAAACAGTTGTACACCTATTGTGCACATTGGGGAAAAGATATGATGAAGATATACATAGCGCTCCAATTAGACTCTAACTAGATAATTAGAGTCGGCAGTTCGAGTATAATTAGAGTCTTTAAAACTCTAACTGAACTCTAATACTCTAACTGGACTCTAATTAGAGTCTAATTAGAGTCCTATAAGAGGGTCAATAAAGAGGGGCACATCAATCAATGCTATAGCCATCAACCCAGGGGGCATAGCTAGTGCAAGAAATTCGACTTTGTAATCCAGAAAGTCTGTTCTCTGCTTGCAGAGAACCAGACACAAGAAAATATTGTTTGTTCCCCCAGAAAACCAGTGCACAATTCACACTCCTTGTGGATGGTCTTGTTGCCTTTTTAGCACAGGAATTTTGGCCCAGGGGCATGCACTTGAAGCATGGCTATTTAGTGTGTATGGGGCAGTGTTGTTTTGTTACTGGGATTACCCCTTCGACCCCTTAGTGGTAGTTAAATTCGATTGATATTTACATTCCTACAGATGAAAGAACAAGACACCACTTCTGTACCCGCGCATCAACATTTGTAGAAAATTTTGCACCCCAAACACCTTCAACAATGCCCGCCAAAAGGCGCCCCTTGTTGCTGGGAGTTTCTCATGTTTGATACCTGCACAGCAGGCATTCCTCTGAGTCCAACGCTGCTTGGCCTGTCTGCGGCGTTGCACCGGAGGTGCACATAGAGTTTTTGCATCGCATTCCCTAATGTATGGGGCACTCACACTTGAGGGCATGTGCCACTGCGCGGGTCTGAGTACCTGGGTACCCATAGCTGAGAATAAGCCGGGTCCCGAGTCCCGGTACTGGGTACTAGGTACAGTAGGACTAGGACTAGGCCCCCACCCTCCCGCGACCGGGTCCCCGACCCGCTTTCAGGCGGACCACAGCGCCTTCACATATTGTGTCCCAGTCCGGCTGAGAACTTGGTTCCCCAAGTCTTATTTTCAGCTATGTGGGTATCTGGGCACCTGGGTCCTACAGAGGAACCTTAGGGGAACCGGTTCCTTACGGCGTTTGCACCTACAAGAAGCCTGTTGTTTTACTCTAATTAGACTATAATTAGAGTGTAGTTAGAGTCTAATTATGCTCTAACTGCACTCTAATTATAGTCTAATTGAAGAAAAGCGACTCTAATTATACTCTAACTGGACTCTAACTGACTTGGCCCAAAATCCCAGACTCTAATTATACCCTAATACTCTAATTAGAGCGCTATGTATATGAAGATTATTTTTTTTTATTTTTTTATTTTTTTTGAATAATTGAATTGATAACACTACCTCACCTCGCTTTTTTCGTGTGAGTTCCACGCATTTTTTGATGATAAAACGAAAGAAATTGAATTTGATAGTATAGATTGCAAACGCCTTTGTACACAGGGCACAAAGTTGCTGACAGGGACACTGCCACACACACAGCATCCTGATTGGGAAGGATCGCGATTACATTGACTTAAATCCCCAAGAACGACACATTCTGGAACACAACACTGGGCGTTTGCTGAACCCTAACCAATGCGCGCGAGGGAACACTGTTATTGCTCGCACGCAAGCTTTTTTTTTGACGAAGAGCCTTTGGTATCACACACACACACGGATGGTTGAGGTCCTCTTCTCGACGAATAGAAGACCTTTTGTGTCAATTCGAAGTCGACCTCGAGCTGTCGACATACAACACATCGCGAGGTGCCAAAAAATTTTTTTTTGGGAAGGGTTCCTTTGGTAGACAGCCCTAAAGTCTTGCCTTCCGGGATAGCGCGCGCTCTCGCCCTCTGCCCCAGGCCACCACACTGCGCTTCTCCGTAGCCAGCTTCTGCAGAAGGGGTGCGGGTTCCTCCCCCATCGCAAGGAGGCCGTCTACAACGCTCCCCAGTCCAACCACATCAGCATACTGTACAGGGAGGGGGACAACAAAAGGTGTTTTATCTCTCAAACCCAACAATGATAAAGCGTGACGATAAATAAAAAACAAAGGAGAATAAATTTGAGGTTTTTGTGAGGCACTCTACGGGTGTGGAGTCACAACCAACACCCCCCCAGTCTTTTTCCTGCGGTTCCAAGAAAACTCGCGTATGCGACTAGGGGAAAATAAGGTTGTTTTTTGTTCGATGCAACAGAATATGAAAAATCTGTCTCGCGACAAAATCATAAACCCTCTTTTCTTGAAGGCCACAGTGTAACATACCATCATCGGCCCACCATGCCATCTGGGGAACCCTGCACCGTGCACCGCAGCTACATCAAGGTCGGACACACGCGACACGACACCCCCCTCCAGCATCCGAAACCCTTCGTTGATTGCCGGGAAGTGGATTCTCTGAAGCACCTCCTCCTTCGTTAGGTCCGGCCGCACCACCTTTGCCTCCTTCCACACACCTTGCAGCACCGACACCACCTTGGGAGTAGTCTCGCCCTTACCCCTTTTTTCATAAAAACCGCAACTTTCCTCACCAAGAAGCCCGATATCAGAAGAATCTGAGGGTAACCTCGAGAGATCCCTCATGCGGAATGGACCGAGTTCTGCACCAAACGTTTCTGCAACAGAATCGATTTCATGAGGGAGGAAGCCTTGATGGAGCAGACTGTGTCCTTGGCGTGCCAGCATTCGGTCTGTAACAAAGCTGCTTCCGTTAGACAGAATGCACATAAATTGAATACGTCGACCGAACTCCATAACTGTCACAATCGTTTCATCAGAGGTTGCCACCCCACGGATATTTTCTAACAATGGGGTATGGTTCTCACCCCACAAACCAAAGACACGGCTTCCTATTATTTCTCTACGACGTGACGTTCCTTGCGCTACATCATCCACCCTCCCGGTATTTATTGCAAAAATACAGCTTGGTTTGCAAATTTCATGCAAAGAAGAAAACATCTCCGTCCTCCCAACCTCAGAACACCCCGCCTCAATCACCAAGTCGCAGTTCGCAAAGGCAGAGTAATCCTTGGATGGCGTGATGCTAAATTTATTTGAAGATTTGATTTGATGATAATCCGCATTTTCAAGAAATTCCTCATTAGCATCGAAAAGATGTACCTTAAACCCTGCTTTGGCGCAGGCTATGGAGAGGTGTGCACCTATGTAGGTTGCACCGATGATACCGATGGTATGAAGTGTATTTGGGGTATGTTTTTTTTGAATGCCAGGAACCCTCCAGCAGACCTTCTCGGAGAACCCTGCATGCTGTACAGCTGCAGCCTGCGGGGAGGTGATGAGAGCTGCAAACTCACGCTGTTCCACTGCCATCCCATCTCCGCCACGACACGCTGCTTCGACACACCGTATTATCGCCATAGGTGCGTTCTCTCCTCTTCGTACCTTCGACCACTTTTTTTTTGCTTCATCAAATACAATTTTCTCATATACCCCCCTTCGTCTTCTCTCCCTTCCCCGAATTGACGCACAGCGATGAATTGCAACATCCAAAACGTTTGTTTCAATTTCATCAATCATTTTGAGTTGCAATGCATGGTGCGCAGAATAGGTTTGTCCAGAACAGAGAATTTCGATTGCATGAGTAGGCCCGACGAGGTGCGGTAAGCGTTGTGTCCCGCCAGCTCCAGGGATGATCCCAAAGTGGACCTCCGGGAGCGATATAGAAGAGGTGGGGGAGGCGATCCGGTGGTGGCAACTGAGGGCCAGCTCGTATCCACCACCCGAGGCAAGACCTGAAATTGCGGCAACAACAGGCTTGCTGCTCCGCTCAATGGTGTGCAGCACAGAAAGGTCGGGGACGTGGCCGTCGCCAAATTCTGTAAAGTCTGCCCCGCTGCTGAAGGTGCCGTGCGCCCCGCATACCACGACGCCATGCACAGTGTGGTCGGCCAATGCGCGGGTCATCCCTTCTCTCAGCCCTGCACGTACCAAAGCAGAAAGCGGGTTGGTCGGTGTCTTGTCCATTGTGAGTACGGCAATGTGTGAGGTGTCGCATGGTCGCACCTCGTAGTGCACGGTACCGGTGGGCATTGTGCAAGAGGGGGGTGAGGGGTGTCTGATGAGGGGGGATATTTTTGGATAGCAGGCGGACCCTCGAGGAACTCACAACCCTGGATGAGGTTTACGGGGGGAGGTGCGTAGAATATACTGACAGACGCAGAAATTCACGGACTAAAACGCCACCCAAGGAAACCCAAGAACTTTTTATTTAAACCGCCACACAGAGTGAGTAAGGCTACCTCTCTCTATACACAGCATCATATTGTGCAGAAAAGCTGCAGAAGTTGTGTAGACAAATGTAGGTGGCAGACAGCGAGAGCTCAGAAGAACCCACGGAATACGACACCCCCAATAAGTTGGCAGTCTCTGAGCAGCAAAGGTTCCTGAACGCCGCTCAGAAGTACGAGTGGGTCTTCGCATCAAAGAGAAGGTACTGGTGCAGGTTGTGCAAGAAGCATCTTGCGCTGGCTATCAGTGCGAAGCGTCCTGATGCAGATGGCTCGTTTTTCGAAATCCCATGTTGTGATGTGACACGAATCACAAAAAAGAAGTGCCCTGAACACGCGAAAACTGCGAGCCACGTGGCAGCTGTGGAGGCAGAGAGGACACGGAACAGCGGAACCGGGATGATTGTAAAGACATCCAAAGCGCATCAGAACATGAACCGGCGTCAGCTGCTGAAGCTCACAGCCAATTTGATTTGTACTGGTTGGTGAAGCGAGGGGTGAGTGCACAAGATATGTTGTGTGCGAAAAACGGATGTGAAGGGCACTTTTCTTGAGTTGAGGGGATCAAGGAAGTGCTGATGGTGAAGATGGGTGAAATTTTTACTTTCTTTTTCTATCAACTGACTCCCCTTAATACGCAGAAAAACTGCTCAAACCAAGGTTGATGAAGAAATGAGAGAGGGAAGAATAAAAGCAAAAAAGAGAGAGAAAAAGAAAAAAAGAAAAAAGCAAAACTCCAAAGATGCAATGCGCTCATGCAAACACTCATCTTCAAAGAAAGAAAAAAAAGAGAGCAACAAAAATATTTTCAAAAAAAAAAAAGAGAGAGAGAGAAAGAGAAAGAGTGGTCACTTGCCGTCCACTTCCCTCACCCCACCTTCTTGTAGTTGTTTGATGCGTTGCTGCTTCCACACTATCTCATCTTGTTGGGTGTTGCGGAGCGCGGGTTTTGGGAGTGAACGACGTGACACTTTCCGCTCACAAAGTAGTGTGCGTTTTAAAAAGAACAATCCCTCTATTTTTTTGTCAAAGCATCCAAAGGGCGGAACTGAAAAATACTAATCTTTTGGAATTTTGAAGTTTTGGAATTTTAGGAATGCCCTTGAAACGAGAAACCAAAGACTTTCCGCTTTTTGCCCTTTAATAGGACAAACCCGTAAATTCAGCAATCTTGCTGTGTGTAACAATGGCACCAAGACCTAGATATGCATCACAACCAACCTTCAGGTCAGTGCAACGAAGAAAGATCAGATAACCCTCCCTTTTTTTTTCCATTCTGTACTTCTTTGTACCGCCCTATCTCCTCTTGCTCAGTTAAAATAAATGGTGCTCCGGGAGGGGTCGACATACTGACAGGTCGTTGACTGATTTCCCATAACATCAATAAAGAGAAGTTAAAAAGTGCTAACGCCTCACCGAACATCTTACGTAGGCACTGGAAACAAATATGAAGACCTAACAGAGGAAACGCCTTCATACAATGAGGAATAGGGGTTTTTGATAAATAAATATTTTTTTTTGAATAGATAAAAGCAATAAATTACTTTTTATTTAAAACAAAAGGCACTCCGTATCCAATGGGAATAGGGGTGGGGAAACGAAAGAACTTTGGTTCGTATACTTTTCTAAAAGAGAAAAAGTACAACGGAACGTTCGAAAAGAAGAAAAACAAACAAAAAAACAAGATGATGAGAACACTGGCGCCTCACAACAGCGACCAAAAATATGTTCAAAACAAAAAAGAAAATAGTAAAGAAGATACGAGGGGTAAGAAGGGTAAGCCTCAAGAGTGCTTAAGTCATGTTGTTTTTTTTTGGGAGGTGGAAATTGGAGGTGATGGTCGCTATGTATATTTTTGCGAAGGGCAGGTCAACATACACGATGGTGAACTAAAAATTGTTTGATCTGTGGTTTCACGTTGGGGTTTCACTGTTGTAAGCCAAACGATGAAATAAGTAAAACCACAGTAATTTACTTCGCCGTCGTGAAGACAAGAACACGGTGGTCTTGTTACCCCGGTAACAACCGACGGTATCATCTGTGGTACAGTACCATGGTATTTCACAGCCAAATTGAAAATGAAACCACGTTGCTACATGCCTTGTTACGGGTAACAATCATTGGTTGTTACCTGAAAAACACATGTTGCCAAAGTAACCACAGGATACCACACATGTTACCGTCAGTTGTTACCGGGGTAACAAGGACACCGTGAATGGGTCACCGCTGCCCCCCCCTCCAGTGGTATGCACGCAGCTCACAAAAAAAAATGAAAGCTAACCTTACATCTTCACATTTTTGTGGGGGGGCAGCTGAGCTCCATTTGAGGAAAATTGAAAACAAAAGAAGGAATTTTATTTTGAAAACTTGGTGTTGTATTAGTGTTACTCAAGGCTAAGCTATAAAGCTCCACAAAACAATTCTCCCTTTTTTATTTTTGCTTTTTTTCCCGTTCATGACCAACAAAGTTTGTTCTTGTCACTGAAGTGTGTTGTGGTCAAAGCAGACCGCTTTTTCATGTTCTAGTTCCTACTTCTTTCTTCGTTAGTCAAGGGTTTGCGATATTTTGTGATTTTTTTGAAGTTATTCGAAAAAGCGACAATGATAAGCTCAACTGCAAAAAATCGCTTTCGCTTCTTTTTTTTTGTATTTTTGTATTGAATTGTAGAGGGAAGTTTATTCGAGAAGGAAAACGAGAAGAAGTTTTGTAAAAACAAAAAGGGGAATAGTCAGATTTACCCTACCCTATTTTGAAAAAGTTCAGATTTGCCCTAAAAACTTTTTTAGTGCAAGTCTGAACTTATTTTAGGGCAAACACTTTTTTTAGGGCATGTCTGAACTTTTTTGGGCAAGTTTGAACTTATTTTTAGGGCAACCCTGAACTTATTTTAGGGCACGTCTGAACTTATTTTTTAGGGCGACAATTCAGGCACTTTGTGGCTCTTGGGACCACAGAGAGTGAAAAATTGTCGCAAATTTCCCCCCCAAAAAAAAAGTGTCACCTTGTCGTTCCCTCACCCCCCCTTCTTGTTGTTTGATGTGTTGACGCTTCCACATCCTATCTTTCTCCTGTTGGGTGGTGGTGTTGCAGAGCACGGTTTGGGGTGAACGACGTGACACTTTTCCGCTCACAAACTGGTGTGCGTAAAAAAAACTAATAATGCTGGAGAGACTCGCTGCTCTTTTGCTTTGTTTGCTCGAAGACTACAAAACGGGAGAGAAGACAAAATAAGGTTTGTTTGTTGTTCGCTTCTACGCAGACGTGCAACTGTTCACGAGGGTCTTGAGCATTTTGCCAAATATGTTTAACTAAAAACTGAATTTCATTATACCTTCAATCAAAGATGAGAAAGCACACAGATTTTGTTTTGTGCGTAAAGTGGGTAATAAATATTCTGTGGTGATATTTTTTTATTACTGCAATACGCTCCCACTACCAAGAGGAAACCTCGTTGAGGCCAAAAAAAATAAAAGAAAAAGTTGAAAGATAAATACGCATCGTGTGCCATACTTGGAGCCCACGGGCAGGCACATCTTGTGCAACACAAACAAACAAATAAACTCGAAGGGGGCTCCCTAAAAAGGAGTATTTTGGATAAAAAGGTTCAAAAAGCGCGTGGTTTCTGGGTCAAAAAAGAGGGAAAAAATAGTGAGGGGAGTTGGGTCCAGTCATAGGGGGTATAGCATATTTTTTGGAAAATTCTTCAAAAAAACGATTTTTGCTGGGCACAATGCAAATTTCAGAAAAATCCCAATTTTCGACTGGTTGAGCAAATTATGGCCCACCCACCCCGATTGTGTGTCAAAAACAGACTTCAGAATGTTCCTAGAAAGTACTACCCTTATCAGAGGGCGCAGTACAGAACGCGAGTTAATTGGGGTCAAACGCCGAAGGAAAAGGAAGCATGCAGTATGGCGAGAGAATAAAAGTAGTGCACCGTACGCCTTCGGCGCAAGCTTGCAACCCACCCTTCGCGTGACATAGTTTGGCACTAAAAACGTGCAATTTGAGCGCAATTTTTCGAAATGTTGCGTACCGTTGCTTCGCCATGGGTGCCATGACCGCCGTTTCTTTTGTAAATGTATTGAGATTACTGATACTGCGTGTGCCCATTGCAAATATCAATGTAGTGTCGAACTCCGCAGTAGGATAATCGAGGAATTCTCACGTTCTGCCGGAGGCCCGAACGAGCTGGGTTGGGCTCGACCGAGTAATGACCGAGTTTCAGCGAAAACCCCCAAAACCTATATTTCCCTGGGGTTTAGTTCTGCGATAGATGAGATGTGTAAAAAAACACCACTATTCTGCCTCAGTACAGGTCCCAACCTGCTTGTTCGTTTTCTTTTCCGACGGTCACTCAATTTTTCGACTCGCTGCGCTCGCGGACAAACCATCAACCCCCCAGGATTTCCTAAAAACCCGAAAGTTAGCGTCAGGCCTGCGCGGGAAAATCTCAAAAACAGGAGAGGAAAATAAAACGAAAAAAAATCTCGGATTTTCAGCGAAAATAAGGATCCACCCTGCACCGGGAAGAGGAGAAAGGTATCGCTGCCGCCTCGTCGCAAAATCGTTAGTGCGTTCGCACTGCTCACACTTGTACTGAACCCGTAAATGCCAGACGTCGTCCGTGTTCCACGTCACGTCGATAAAATCCTTCACCGATGTGTACGCACTGCCGATGCTGGACACCGTAGTGTTCTGCTGCATGAGGTCTGATGCCGCATGATGGCAAGGAACAACGCTGCAAGCACAATAACATCCACATTTAACATTCCAGTTCGGTATGACCAAGAGCTCCGAACTGCGCCGCAGGCCCTCAATTGCATAGGGGGGTCTGGGGGGCGTATGCTTTACGCCCCCCAGTGGGGGGTTTGGGGGGCAAAGCCCCCCGGCGCTTTTTTTTTCGACTTTCGGGCCAGAAAAACCGAAAATTTGGGTTGAAATGGGCATTTTCCCAAGTAAAAACCACGAAATTTCGGGTGCGCGAAACCACGTTTTAGACCCCCACAGATGCTCAAAAGTGTCAAATTCTGGTTTTAACGGCCTCAAATCGTCGAAATTAGCCCTATATAGGCGGAAAAAAAAATTTGCGAGAGTCCCTTTCTATAAGTCAAAATAGCTGGAAAGTGGGGCGGGAGGGTCCGTAGTCCGAGGGTCCCTAAAACATTCGAAAACATTTTTTTCCCGGCTATTTCTCAGTTTTTGCTGGGAAAAAACATTTTTTTCCCCTTTGTATCTCAGTTTTGGCAAAGGTAAAAAACACTTTTTGAACTTTTTTGCGATTTTTTAACATGTTTTAGGGAGCCCCCGAAAGGTGAATACGCCGATCTGGTACACAAAAGAAACGTTGATACGATGAATCTAAATCTCATGTGATTAGTCACCTAAAGAAAAGGTTGTGTGGTCCGCCTGAGTCCGCCAAAAAAATCCCACCAAGATCCCGCCCGAGTTGAGACGGACTCCGAACTCGGCCCGAGTCCACCTGAGTCCGTCTCAGGTACGTCTCAACTCCGCGCTGAGACGGAATTTCAAAGTCCGCCATAGGACATAGTCCGTCTCAACTCAGGCGGACCACGAAGCATGGTGTGCATACACATCTAAGAAAAAACAATGTAAGGTGCAATAACAGAAGCGCGGAAAATAAAACTTTGCGTTCCGTTTTTATGTTAGAGAGTTGGGAGAGGATATATAAAAGGGTATTTTGTTGAAATCAAAAAAAACCCGTTTTTTAAGAAAATATCGAGAAAGATGAAAGAGCCTCGCTGGGAACATACATCCATAAAGACAACAAGAAAAAGGGAAAATCTGGGGAATTTGAATCGGGTTTTTTATGAAGCTTTTGATATGTGTTGCTCTTTTCCTCAACCTTCCTTCACCCCCTTGTAAAGGTAACTGAAGGTAAGTACAAAACAAAGAGAAATTGAAAGTGCAAACGCCTCACCGTTCATCGGCGGATGCAGGCACGCTGGGAAACAAAAGTATTTCAACATATGCATTCAAATTGAATGCACGTTTGAAACAAAAGAAAGGGAAAACTCTTGATATATGAAAATGTGTGCCAGACAAAAGCACACAACAACAAAAAACAAAAAAAAAAAAAGAGAGAAAATTGGGTGGGATGATCTTGATATGTGCTGTTGTCAATATTTAACACAAAAAAAAACCAGACAATTAGGACAACCAATTGAAAAGGATAACTTGATCAAAAAAGTTATTTCATATACTTTCTACTTTATCCCTTCTATTCTACTGAATAGAAGGTATAACAAGGAAAAGACTATTTTCTGTTGAACGCAGCCAAAAAAAGGGGGTAACTATGATTCGGCGCAAGTGAAAAAAGATGTGAAACAGGGGGAGAGGGGGAAGGAAATGGTCGTTATCAAAATCGTATTATTGGCCATCTGTATTGTCTGGTTTTTAAACACATTTCATGCGAAGGAAGGGGGGGAAAGCGGAGTTGGGAATCTGTGCTAAAATAAAAAACTAAGGTGCCCTTTTACGGACACATTGACACAAAAAGACAACTCTGCAGCATTTTTTTTATTTTCTTTTTTTCTTTTTATTTTTTTGGTTTTTCTCTTTTGTTTTTTCCAAAGAACCGTACTAAGACAAGAATGTACCTTGTAATATTTACCTTCAGGGGTGGGCGGTACTCACCCGGGACTATGGCATTACACCACGACTCTCTTCACAAACAAACCAACCCATAACACCCACGTCACCGTGTAAATCTCTCTCTTCCTTCCCTTATTTTCCCTTCTCCCGCTCTCTGATTTCCACCTAGAAACACATTTTTCTATTTTCGTAGACAGTAGGGTAACAAGGTGACCAATCAGAGGGTTGAGGAAGGGTTCTGAAGGGAAGCAGGCGAGGGTGGGGGTAACGCCTATTGTATGGTATGCGTGTGTGTGTGTGTTGAAAATATTTGTTCTGTCCTTTCGAAGATAATCTAACCCCCTCGTGCTTAGTCATCTTAAAAGGAACTTCCTCAAAAGGGCATAACACCACACACACGATACAAAGCCCACCATGAGGGAGAGAGAAATTTTTTTTGCTGGTTGGAGAGAAACAACCATAGTCACGACCCCTGTGTATGTAGGTAAATATAGAAAAACAAAGAAAAGTTTATAAGATGACCCTAAGCCTCCCGTGCTTAGTCACCTTAAATAAAACAGTAGCGAGAGAACACCTCACGTGAGACGACACCTCAGTCCATCTGCAGGAGTCAAGTCTGCAAGCTAATAATACAAAAAAAAAATTGTGTTCGTTTATTTTGCGGCTCATTTTTACAACATTTTGTTGTTGTTTGTCTTTATTTTCTTTGCGAGTTTACGGGTTTGCGAGAGGGGGAAAAAACAGTGTGGTGGATTACACAACTGTTTTGTCTTTTCCCCTTCTGTACCAACCTTTATCGTTTTTTTTTGTTTGTTTTCAATAAAAAAACGTTTCTTGACTTCATTTGCAGACTCGCAATGCTGCTGTTGCATTTCCTTTTTTTGTTGTTTTTTGTAATGAGCACAAAATAGAATTCTGGGATGGGGTGGGAGAGTTAGGGGGCTACTTGCGACAGAAGGTGTGCACACGCAACCCCCGTAGGAATGGGAAGACGAGGGGATTGATTGCATAAATCCCCCCAAAAAAAAACTGTCTTTTTTGTGTTCTGTACTAAAAATATAGCATAGTGTCGGTTCATTGTTTAAGGGGAAAGCGAGAGCGTGCTTTTTTTTGCTCCCACTTTCGTTGTGGTGTGTTGTGGGGTTTATAATCGAAGATTTGAATTTTCCTTCTTTTTTTGAAAAATTCTCAAAATCACTCGTGAAAATCGAAGTCACGTGAAAATCAGGCTATCTGATTTTTCATTTACCGTATTCGTACAAAAAAATTATCGACCGTACTAATCGACCTTTTTCAGTATTTTTCTGGAAGTTCGACCTTTTTTTACGGTCAATAATTTGTACGAATACGGTAATCAATGGTTAATCAAAGCTTTCACCAAAGAGAAAGCACACAAGGCCATTCAAAAACGGGTACACATGACACTTGCACTCAAAGCAACATCACAAAGCACGCCTCCTCCTGCTTTTGTGCATGCTCTGCCCTATTCTACACCCTGCTGACGTCGCTCTTGTGGTACTGACTCTGCTCAAGGTCGTGCTCATACCGGAGATGCAGCTCGGTGAACTCCTGCAGGGTGACGTCCTGCTGACGCTTCCAGTACATGTAGGCACCCACACCTGCCAGGCCAAGGCAGAGCGGGACCAGGATCAGAATCAGGATCCACCACGGGAAGTCGCTTCCGCCGTCGCTATCGCTGCTGCTGTCGGCAGCGCCCACACCCGATTCTGGGATTAACGTCGGCACATCAGTCAGAGGAGCAAAGGACGCCCCAGCTGGCAGCTCCGTATCCGGTGCATCTGTGCTTGGAGCAAAGGTGTTGCCCACAGGAAGGGATGTAGGTCCAGCTGTTGGTGGTGCATCTGTGCTTGGAGCAAAAGTGTTGCCTGCAGGAAGGGATGTGGGTCCAGCTGTTGGTGGTGCGTCTGTGCTCGGAGCAAAGGTGTTGCCTGCAGGAAGGGATGTAGGTCCAGCTGTTGGTGGTGCATCTGTGCTCGGAGCAAAAGTGTTGCCCACAGGAAGGGATGTGGGTCCAGCTGTTGGTGGTGCGTCTGTGCTCGGAGCAAAGGTGTTGCCTGCAGGAAGGGATGTGGGTCCAGCTGTTGGTGGTGCATCTGTGCTCGGAGCAAAAGTGTTGCCCACAGGAAGGGATGTGGGTCCAGCTGTTGGTGGTGCATCTGTGCTCGGAGCAAAGGTGTTGCCTGCAGGAAGGGATGTGGGTCCAGCTGTTGGTGGTGCATCTGTGCTCGGAGCAAAAGTGTTGCCCACAGGAAGGGATGTGGGTCCAGCTGTTGGTGGTGCGTCTGTGCTCGGAGCAAAGGTGTTGCCCACAGGAAGGGATGTAGGTCCTGCTGTAGGTGGTGCGTCCGTGACAGGTGCCATAGTAGTAGGTGCAGTCGTGGCAGGTGCTGTGGTCGGAGGAGCGAAAGTTGCTTTGTCCGGGAGTGTTGTGGGCTCAGCTGTCGGTGGTGCAGCAGTGGCAGGTTCAATTGTAACAGGTGCAGTCGTGAGTGGTGCGGTTGTCACAGGTGCGTCTGTGCTAGGTGCAAATGTGCTTCCCACAGGAAGCGATGTTGGCTCAGCTGTTGGTGGTGCCTCAGTGAGAGGTGCAGTCGTCACCGGCGCCATTGTCACAGGAGCGGTAGTAACAGGTGCAGCCGTGAGAGGTGCAGTCGTGGCAGGTGCAGTTGTGGGAGGCGCGAAAGTTGCTTTGTCCGGGAGTGCTGTGGGCTCAGCTGTTGGTGGTGCGGCAGTGGCAGGTGCAGTTGTGTCAGGTGCAGTCGTGAGTGGCGCGGTTGTCACAGGTGTCATTGTGTCAGGTGCAGTCGTGTCAGGTGCAAAAGTTGACATGGCTGGGAGTGCTGTCGGCTCAGCTGTTGGTGGCGCATCAGTGGCAGGTGCAGTTGTGTCAGGTGCGTTTGTGACAGGCGCAGTCGTGAGTGGCGCGGTTGTCACAGGTGCAGTTGTGTCTGGGGCAGTTGTGTCAGGTGCAAAGGTTGACATGGCTGGAAGTGATGTGGGCTCAGATGTTGGTGGCGCATCAGTGACAGGTGCAGTCGTAAGTGGGGCAGTTGTGTCAGGCGCAGTCGTCACAGGTGCCATAGTCACAGGTGCAGTTGTGTCAGGTGCAGTCGTCACAGGCGCCATTGTCACAGGTGCAGTTGTGTCTGGGGCAGTCGTGTCAGGTGCAAAGGTTGACATGTCTGGAAGTGCTGTCGGCTCAGCTGTTGGTGGCGCATCAGTGACAGGTGCTGTTGTGAGTGGGGCAGTTGTGTCCGGTGCAGTTGTCACAGGGGCCATTGTCACAGGTGCAGTCGTGTCCGGTGCAGTTGTGTCTGGGGCAGCTGTGTCTGGGGCAGTCGTGTCAGGTACAGCTGTGTCTGGTGCAGTTGTGTCTGGTGCAGTTGTGTCTGGGGCAGTCGTGTCAGGTACAGCTGTGTCTGGTGCATTTGTGTCAGGTGCAGTTGTGTCCGGTGCAGCTGTGTCAGGTGCAGTCGTGTCTGGGGCAGTTGTGTCAGGTGCATCGGACGGTGCCGGTGTTGGTGGCACGGGTGTTGGCGCGTCTGTGCATGTCGTCACGAGGTCCTTGTACTCTGTGGGCCCGTTGTCAGTGCACTCTGGAGTGAAGTCAGGCCTGTTCCCCGACCCGAAGCAGCCCAGGAGGTATGGGAACGTGCCAGTGGCGAAGTAGGCGTAACTGTCGTCGCACTCAGCAAGCCCTGTGGCACCGCTGCAGACGTCGAGACCTGCGTCGCTCGCCTTCTCACCGTTGCTGAGGTACGGCCCGTACATTACGTGCCCATCCTTGGCAATGCCGATCACCTTCAGCTCAGGGGTGTACGTCGAGATCGCATGCGTGATGAAGTCGTCGCACCCAAAGTTGGACAGGCACGGCTGCGCCTCTTGCGAATCCGGGTCGGCGACACACGGCGACATGCAGTGATAGTGGTAGATGCCTTCACCCTGTGGGTGGCCGAGACACATGTCCACCTTCTCCACGACAGCAGACGGGTCGGTCACGGAGCCGTACACTGTCGGGTAGAAAGGGTCGACACCTTCGGCACTCATTTGGTTCATGTACACGACACCGTCGATTGCAATGCCCGACACGGTCTGGAGGTTGGCAGCGCCTTTGTTCTCGAAGTTGCACTCTGCAGGGATGTTGCGGTCCTGGTGGCGCGAGATGTCGCAGAGCAGCGAGTTGACCTCGTCCTGCGTGGTGGGGCTCACGTTCTCTGCGGGCACACCGTTGAAGTCAACTTCGAAGTCATTCTCAAACTCCTCAGGCACGACCGGCGTCTTGAAGCACGCTCCTGGGAGGCCGTTTGTCTGCACGCGGATACGCACGGTGCCAGTTGCCTCTGAGCATGTGACACACATCTTCCGTGTCCACGTGCACGACGTGCCGGTCATCGTGCCTGGGCACGACGACGTGCCGTCGCACGTCACGTCCTCGCCCACCTCGGCAAGAATGCTTGCCACAGCAGTACCACCACTGCATGTGTTCCTGAACTTCGCGGCAATAGTGTTGCAATCGTCCAACGTCCGCCCCAAGCCAGCAGCGCAGGGGAGAAGCGCTAGCAGGCACAGCACGGCACTGCGCAGCATGTTGCGTTTGTTTTGTGTTGGCTTAAAAATGTCTGTTGTGAGGTGTGCAGGAGGGTGGTGGGCTGGGTGACACATCCGTACTACATGCATAGGGTATCGATACACGCTACGTGGGGAGGTAGGTCGGGTATTTGTCTGCCCCAGGTGGGCGGGTGGGCGGGTGGGCGGGTGGGTGGTGGCGTGGGCATCAAACAAAATAGCAAAAAGTATTTTTTTTATTCAGCACTTCAACACATCGGTACAAGGCAGAAAGCAAAGAAGTGAATCCCAGGATGCAGTTCTACATCATACCGTCTGTGTTGTCAAGAATAAAATGGTAGTTATTAATGCAGGCACCTCCGACCGACCCACGCCCTGCCTGCAACGACAGAAGGTGTAAAAAGGAAGTCTAATGGGTTTCCCGCACCGTAGTAGTGAACGGGTGGTGCACAACCACTCGTCGGCCGGATGGCCCACCTTCCACTGAAAAGTGGTCAGCTTACCACACCACCAAGGTGTGACAGCTGGCTGTTGCTCGCTTGTATGTTCTGAGAGTCAATCACCCTTCATAGCATGGGGCAGCCACAGTCCAGCATTTGTGTGCCCTCTCCAAGGTTGCGTGGTGTGCTACCTCACTAAGGATAACCTGTTGCATTGACGAGAATCGTCTTCGTGACTACTAAACGATTTCCTAAGATATGTCACAAAGTGTCATCTCCCCGAAACAGAAACACCCTACACACCCCTCCGGCCGGGGGAATAAAACTCTACATATCCTCCCATTGGTACAATTAACCCCAAACAACAGCAACAAGCTATCGCACAGCATCATCTGTAAAAGGTAAAAATCTGACAAAGCCCCAAACCACGAAGGGGTATATACGAGCGAACGTTCCACATCCAACCCGTTCCTCTATTCCTCTGTTGACATAACACGCCCGGATTTGAACCATATTTCGTTCTCTAATATTATCTATTCTCCTGGCTGTTGATGCGCCACGGTATTTGCTTCTTTGCCACCTCTTCACGACACCCTACGTTGTAACGCCTCATTCCCTTTCCCTCTATTGTCCCTTTGCTGCATTCCCTCACCGTACCTCTGCACGCTCAGCTGCTACTGCAAAGGCTTCGATAGAAGCCCAAAGCGCACCTGCAAAGTAGAACAGCGCGAGAAGGGGTGTCGACACAGTCGCCCCACAGAGTAGCGCCAGCAGCATGTCACTGCTGCCACCTTCGCTGTCGCTGTCACGCAATGTACAGAGCAGGGCACGCAGTGGAAGAAGGGGGATACGTGTCGTGATCTCCTCTATCATCGTTATGGACAGTCCTTCCAAGTCTCCTTGGGGCGCGAGGATGCAGATCGATGCAGGACACTCCTGGAATGTGAGGAAAGAGACCGTGAGGCTCAGCACCGCCCAGGCCACGCCAAGGATGCGTACTAAGTCGCCGAGCATGTTGGCTCCGGCAGCTTCGGTGAGCGCGGCGAGGTGTGCGTTATGGCGAGCGGTGCTGTGCATGATGGACGGTGCCTCGCTTCGAGCGGAGTGCTCAGGGGAAATGATCCAATCGTTGCCTATGGATCGTATCCTTCTGGAGACAGATGATAAAGCAAACGGAGGGGAGAAGGAAAAAAAGGGTGGCGAGAGAGAGAGAGAGAGAGAGAGAGAGAGAGAGAGAGAGAGAGAGAGAGAGAGAGAGAGAGAGAGAGAGAGAGAGAGAGAGAGAGAGAGAGAGAGAGAGAGAGAGAGAGAGAGAGAGAGAGAGAGAGAGAGAGAGAGAGAGAGAGAGAGAGAGAGAGAGAGGGAGAGGTTGAGGGTGTGTGTTGTGTGCCCTTCGCTGTGATTGAGAGGGGGAGGTTGGGGGGTTGGGGGGTTGGGGGGTTGGGGGGTTGGGAGGTTGGGGGGTTGGGGGGTTGGGGGGTTGGGGGGTTGGGGGGTTGGGGGGTTGGGGGGTTGGGGGGTTGGGGGGTTGGGGGGTTGGGGGGTTGGGGGGTTGGGAGGTTGGGGGGTTGGGGGGTTGGGGGGTTGGGGGGTTGGGGGGTTGGGGGGTTGGGGGGTTGGGGGGTTGGGGGGTTGGGGGGTTGGGGGGTTGGGGGGTTGGGGGGTTGGGGGGTTGGGGGGTTGGGGGGTTGGGGGGTTGGGGGGTTGGGGGGTTGGGGGGTTGGGGGGTTGGGGGGTTGGGGGGTTGGGGGGTTGGGGGGTTGGGGGGTTGGGGGGTTGGGGGGTTGGGGGGTTGGGGGGTTGGGGGGTTGGGGGGTTGGGGGGTTGGGGGGTTGGGGGGTTGGGGGGTTGGGGGGTTGGGGGGTTGGGGGGTTGGGGGGTTGGGGGGTTGGGGGGTTGGGGGGTTGGGGGGGGGGAACAGATGACTCTGATGAGCGAAAGAAAACATTCGGCAACAGAAAGGTAACTATTCCGGAACAATTGGGGGAAAAATCTGAAACTTGCCGTGCGTACTCAGCAGAACACCCGTTGTACATGAAGTCAATCGCCTCCACGTCCCCTGCACTCAGCCCCGCACTCTGCCCAATCGTCTCCGGTGCAATGATTGTCGGTGCCCCGTTGCTGCTGAAGGCCTCTGCGTTGTAGTGCATGATCGACCCGTAGTCGTACGCACCCAGCGAACGGCCGTTGTACGAGCCCATCTTGTTGAACTGGCTTGCGTACCCGGAAATCACGTTGTCGTAGTCCACAATCACGTACTCGTCCCGGTCCCTCCGCGTCTGCTCGTGCATCAGCCCAAACGAGTGCCCCAGCTCGTGCACCGTCGCCCCCATCGAACACCCAGGCGCAAGGTAGATTGTGTTCGGCCGTGTCGACAACGCCCCCAGCGGCGAGGTGCATTTTTACGCCAGAGAGAATTGCTTTAACGGTACAGTTGTACAAGTAGTATTGGCGACCAAAAAAGTCGCCAATTGCAAGAAAACCTCCAAAATCCGCCAATATTATTTGCTCGCCAATTTTTTTGGTCGCCAAGTTTCTTGTCCAACTGTATGTACAGATTAATAGATTTGAAAAGGGTGAGGGCGGGGCGCTATTATCGCTCGCGTCTTCGTCAAAGGAGGTGCTGGAAAGCCTCCCCTTCACATATTGTTAGAACAGTGTGCAGTGTGCTTTGCAGTGCAAGACGCACGTTCTTGAAATGCAAAATACCTTATTAGTCGCTTATCGGAATTGCTACACAATGCAGGGCCGTCTGGCTCCCCTCACCACGCGTTCTCGCGGATGTGCATGTCTGTAACTATCAGGAGCACAGTGATCACAACAAGTACAGGAAAGCCTCGGTCGCTATTCACCACAGCCGCAGACGTCACACACAGACCTGTGAACAGAGCACGGACGCACATGCTGCTTGGTGTGTTGCAGTCCGCACCGAGACTGCCATTGCTGCCGACACTGTCGCTCACGTACGACACCCGCTCCACGCTCTTCCGAACAGGCCTCGCACGAAGCGTGCGCACAGGGAGAAGGCCGTACTCGTTCCCAACATTGTCGAACGTCGCCCAGCCTTTGTTCAGGTGCCGGATATTATGAGCATGTGGCCCACACGCAGAGTCCAGCCACCGCTGTAGAGGTGGGTGGTGGTGGATGTAGCCGTCGTAGTGGCGCTGCATGTCACGACATGTGAACGGTCCACCCACCTCCCGCCGTCCACGTTTACGTGCTTGTGGCAGCAGGTGCTTGCCAGAATCAATTGGGCGCAGCGGTTCACCTGCATACGAGTCGTCCCAACGAGGTGCGTACAGCGCTGCAAAGAGCTGGAAGTAGCGTGCAGCAGCACGGTCGCCCACGTGTCGCTCTGCGTACCTCCGTGACGTGTGTGCTATGTCCCCCCCATCAGCGGGGTGTGCACGCAGCCACGCTAGTGCATCGTTCAGCTGCGGCACTATCTCCGCAGGCTTGGGGTCAAGCCGCACGTAGTGCACCCACGGGATGGCGTCTCCGCTGTAGTACCACTCAAAGAGCGACGCGACCTGGATCACGACACCCGACTCGCGGAAGTACTTCTCGATGCGGTCGGTCCCCCCGATGCCATCCAAGGCAAGCAGGAACTTGTGTGTGCGCTGTTCAGAGGGCGTCGCAAAGCAGAGCTTGGAGACGTCACACACGTGTGCCTCGTGCAGCGTGTCTGGCAGTGCGTGGGAACGTTTCAGCATCGCGACTGTTGATTTGCAGCGGAGACCCATATCCTGTGCAGAGCACTCCAGCTTTGCGTCCACATCGTGCAGCAAGTTGCCAGCCGCTGCAATCGCCATCAACGCACGCGTGTCGGTGAACCACCGTCCCCTGAACACTGCTGTGTCGTGCAGGTCGGCGTACGGCACGGACAGTGGTGGTGAGTACACATTAACCCACTGCACCGTGGGCACGACTATGTGGTTGCGGCACGTCTCCTCCCGAGAGTACCCGAGCACAGGCATGTAGCGGAAAGCGTCCGACATGGACACCTGGTTCGCGAGGAAGGGCGACCCCCAGCAGCGGTCGTACATAAGCGCAAGGTACTCGAAGGTCTGGTCCTGGGAAAACGCACCCAGCTTCTGGCTGAAGGCAACGAAGGCGGTGTGGTGGAGTACGGTCATGATTCCGTGCACAGCGTTGTTGTCGAGGTGGTGCCCCACACCACGGTAGTCGACCGCACGCCCCTTCTCGATACGCACCCATGCGAAGAACGTTTTGTCAGGTGCACGGTTTGCAAGGTCAAACATCGCGTCCACATCCCTGCGCGAGAACTTGTCTGCTGTGTACTCCCCCAACTCTTTAGACAACGCACGTCCACGCTGCAGGCAGACGTGGCGCTCGTTCGGCACACCCACAGCCTCCGCACCTGCATCCGCCTGTGCACAGACACGTTCCACACGCGCTCGGTCCGGGTGGTCCCAGCCTGCCAGCGGGTCGTGCCGTGCTTTGTACTCTCGACGTGCACGCGCCAACCCAGCCTCGCGTGCAGAGGAAGCAAAGTCTGGCCCCACAGCAGACCACGACACTGCAGCGACCCACACCAGGAGCAGCATCGTTGTGTTGTGTTAAGAACAAAGGCAAAACAATACGAGGGGCACGCTCAAGCCCACACAAGGGCTTGCGCCCAAAAGACAAAAACCTGCGTGAGGTAAAAAGGGGGTTGGAGGAACACAACAGCGGAAAATGTCTTGGCTCTGGGATCGCTAACCGCAGCTAGACCCGATATTCAATGGGAATTGCAGAAGCATGAGACTCATCAGGTCGTCGAACGCATTTGCGGGCCTTAAGCCTTGCCGCTGACCCTGCGGTCAGTATTTTGAAGAACAGCTTTTAAGATAAAGAGAGCCACATGATATGCCTATCCCGAGGGGTACCCAGGCGGTTTCACGGTGTTTAGAGGGACCTGGTGGTGGAACGTAGAACCATGTTGCAACAAGGGTACCAAACGATAGCCCCTCTCTAGGCCAAAGTGCGAGCTTTTGAGTGAATAAAAAGGTCGAAATCACCCCACAGCCAGTTTTTTTTTTTTAGGCATTCGCGTTGAAATGGAACAGAAAGGAGTTTTTCTTCAAAACTCGAAAAAAAACGCTGATTTATTATCATACAGCCTGCACTGCTCTGGGACAAAGTGTGCGGACAGCTCAACGGGACGTAGAAGCACAAAAAAAAGCTTCACAAAACAGTGGAAAGGCTGTAAAGCCCTCCGTCGCCCGAACAATGAAATACTGCTGTGCATTGTCACTGTCGAAGCCGATAGACTAGCGACAACTTGCAGATACGCACCCCCCTTGCCTATCCCTCACCACGCACCAAGTGCTCGTGGATGTGCATGTCTGCGACAATGAGCACGCCGCCTGCTACGATGCTAAGGGAAGGAAAGCCTCGTTCTGCCCACATCATCACAGCGGACATCACACACAGACAGCCTGTGAGCGCGTAGCGGCCAACCAGACCCGGGTACGTTGTGCAGGATGGAATAGAACCATCGGCAACTGCACGACTGCCGTTGCCGCCGACACTGTCGCTCACGTACGACACCCGCTCCACGCTCTTCCGAACAGGCCTCGCACGAAGCGTGCGCACAGGGAGAAGGCCGTACTCGTTCCCAACATTGTCGAACGTCGCCCAGCCTTTGTTCAGGTGCCGGATATTATGGGCATGTGGCCCACACGCAGAGTCCAGCCACCGCTGCACAGGTGGGTAGTGGTGGATGTAGCCGTCGTAGTGGCGCTGCATGTCACGACATGTGAACGGTCCACCCACCTCCCGCCGTCCACGTTCACTTGCTTGTGGCAGCAGGTGCTTGCCAGAATCAATTGGGCGCAGCGGTTCACCTGCATACGAGTCGTCCCAACGAGGTGCGTACAGCGCTGCAAAGAGCTGGAAGTAGCGTGCAGCAGCACGGTCGCCCACGTGTCGCTCTGCGTACCTCCGTGACGTGTGTGCTATGTCCCCCCCATCAGCGGGGTGTGCACGCAGCCACGCTAGTGCATCGTTCAGCTGCGGCACTATCTCCGCAGGCTTGGGGTCAAGCCGCACGTAGTGCACCCACGGGATGGCGTCTCCGCTGTAGTACCACTCAAAGAGCGACGCGACCTGGATCACGACACCCGACTCGCGGAAGTACTTCTCGATGCGGTCGGTCCCCCCGATGCCATCCAAGGCAAGCAGGAACTTGTGTGTACGCTGTTCAGAGTGCGTCGCAAAGCAGAGCTTGGAGACGTCACACACCTGTGCCTCGTGCAGCGTGTCTGGCAGTGCGTGGGAACGTTTCAGCATCGCGACTGTTGAGTTACAGCGCAGGTCCACATCCTGTGCAGAGCACGCCAGCTTTGCGTCCACACCGCGCAGCAAGTTGCCTGCAGCTGCGATTGCCATCAACGCACGCTCATCGGTGAACCACCGTCCCCTGAACACTGCTGTGTCGTTCAAGCTCGCATACCTTATCACCAAGGGCGGTTTGTAGGCGTTTATCCACTGTACCGTGGGCACGACTATGTGGTTGCGGCACGTCTCCTCCCGAGAGTACCCGAGCACAGGCATGTAGCGGAAAGCGTCCGAGATGGACACCTGGTTCGCGAGGAAGGGCGACCCCCAGCAGCGGTCGTACATAAGCGCAAGGTACTCGAAGGTCTGGTCCTGGGCAAACGCACCCAGCTTCTGGCTGAAGGCAACGAAGGCGGTGTGGTGGAGTATGTTCATCACGCCGTGGAAGGGAAAGTCGTCGAGGTGGTGCCCCACACCACGGTAGTCGACCGCACGCCCCTTCTCGATACGCACCCATGCGAAGAACGTTTTGTCAGGTGCACGGTTTGCAAGGTCAAACATCGCGTCCACATCCCTGCGCGAGAACTTGTCTGCTGTGTACTCCCCCAACTCTTTAGACAACGCACGTCCACGCTGCAGGCAGACGTGGCGCTCGTTCGGCACACCCACAGCCTCCGCACCTGCATCCGCCTGTGCACAGACACGTTCCACACGCGCTCGGTCCGGGTGGTCCCAGCCTGCCAGCGGGTCGTGCCGTGCTTTGTACTCTCGACGTGCACGCGCCAACCCAGCCTCGCGTGCAGAGGAAGCAAAGTCTGGCCCCACAGCAGACCACGACACTGCAGCGACCCACACCAGGAGCAGCATCGTTGTGTTGTGTTAAGAACAAAGGCAAAACAATACAAATATCAAAGCACACTCTATTACTACTAGCGTTAAAATCGTGAAGCAAAAAAATGGAGTACACCTGCACGCTACCGCCCACCAGACGTAAACAACAACAATGTGCGCCCCACAACAGGGCGATGTTCCCAGTCCCCCGGCCAAGGTACAAAGGTAGTTGTCGTGTGGTGCGAAGTGCTCTGTGTAAAGAACCCTGGGTTTGTGATGTGATGTGTGGGTGCGGGGGAATAAAACAAACTGACCGGACGCTTTTTTAACCACCCAATATACCCAAAAAACCCCACAAAAGGGGGGAGGGGAAAGTAGTAAGACTCATGACAACCAAAGAACGCGTCTTTCATTTCCAGACGTATTGCATACTCGTACAAATAGGGAAAGTTGGCCATGCCAAAAAATTTGCATTGAGATTTTATACAAAATTGCTTTTATTTTTCCTTCCTTCAAAACTTCACACACAACGCTTTTGGTTTTTGGAAGACACACAAGGTGCCAGGTTCTATGATATGCACGGAACCACCCTGCACCTGTTTGTCATATTGTTTCCCGTGCAATACATGAGGAAACGTTTCGCGTCGAAACTAGGGTGTGCAAAGTTTCAGCAAAATTTGCACCTACTACAAGTGCTTCCCAAGGGGAGGGGATGGGATTTCTGCTTGAAGAAAGTTGCCACTCCAGTCACTGCATGCTCTGCCTTCCTTTTTTGGGGCTTCCTTCTTATGTGTGTCCCAGAAAATGCAAAGATTTCCTGAGATGTGTCACAAAAAGTGTCCCCGAAGAACAAAACACACACAAAAAAAACGAAGTGCACAAAAAAGCGCACTCTGTTGCTGAGTGCCTAAGTCGTGCAACGCAGAAGAAATGGAGTACGCTTTGAACACCACTACCAGATGAAAATCAAACAACAAGCACACACACACAAAAGTTTATTGTCTCGCCCTGTATACACATAATATAAAACATAAACGGAGCGTTGAAGAAATGGCAATAACAAAGCAGTGCAAAACGCCTCTGGGACTCAGGCACTTACACTCCGCGTTATCAAACCCCGGAGTGTAGCGCTTGGGCGTTGCACTTAATAATACAGGGGAGTGGACGAGCACCTAACCAATCCACATAGAAAACCACCGATCCGGAGGGAGGAAAGTGGCGGCTGTTTGAACAGACGCCTTGTACGGATGTAGCGGGCAGGAAGGAAAGACGGTGACATCATCTCGTGGGGTGGTGGTGGCGATGCATCTATTAGAAAAGGCAGTGGCGAGTTCAACTCCTCGTTCATCCCTCTCCAACAGGGTTCGCATGGCACGGTGCATAGCTATAAGGTTAGGTAGGCTTTCCATTGCGCCAGAGTACGTTTCACCACCTCTCCCTTTTTGTCTTTTATTGTTTTTATTGCTTTATTTTGAGGGGGGGGGGGAAACACAAATGCACATTATTTACGTTGGGGGTTTTGCTTGAAGTACATAAAGTGTCGTGCAGAACAAGAGAGAGAGGGAGTCCGGAAAGATAAAAAGACCAGTCTTTATTCTTTGCTCAAAGGCAAACAAGTATGTGTTGAAGAGAAAAAGCCCCCCCCCCTAACCAAAAACAAACCCGATGTGAAGTAAAACGTACGGGGGAGGAGAAACACACCGACTAGGGAATCAAAAATTTGAAAATCCTGATGAAGGAGGTGTTGTTTATTCCCGGTCCCCTTCCAACCTTACCGTAAGTAAGTGGTAGAAAATATCAAAAAGTGAGAGGAATTGTCGCTATTATTTTTATGTCTTTTTATCCGAACCCCCCAATCCGCAGCAAAGCTGCTCAAACAAGTTTGATTGTGAAGAGGGGGAGGACAATAATCTGGGGACGGGATACGCCTCCTTTTCACGAGAATTCTTTCTCAAGCATTTTTTTTTTTTTGTCAAAATACAAATGTGAATATCTCTGAATCCATAAAATATTATTATTTTTTTGAACCCACTAAATTGTCTAATCACCCTCCCGAACTGACACTCTGCGCGCTGCTTCGCGAAATCGCTTCGCTCACACCACGCCCCACCATACCAGGGGGATGTGTCATACTCGCAAACACCTCCCCTGCACCGTCGTAGTCGAAAGCCCCAATACAGTCTTTATCCACGCTCTCCTTGACCCACTTGATGAGCATCGCGCAACCGTTCCCTGTCACATACACTGAATGGTCCACACCAAAGGAGCCCTTCGGTTCCAGCTGTGCTCGTAGTTTGTTCACCCGAACTGCTTCCTTTTTTTCGTCGGTTTCCTCTTGGTATTGTGTCGATTTCATGACGTCTTGCGAGGATGGAAGGCGCTCTCCAGCTGGGTTTACAATAAACAGCGCGGCGAAGCTTCGTTTCCCTTCTTGTGGTTCTGTGTTTACAATCTGGAGTACCCTGTGCACCAGCTGGTAGTTAGAAAAGACGAGGAGGGTCCCCGTCTCGCAGGGTACCTTGAAGATGGGGAGGTTGCCGTTCTCTTTGTTGTTTGCCCAGCGTTGGAGGTTCTGTTTCTTGAAATCCATTCCATTATCGTCGCAGTCTGCGTATCCCAGCATGTCCATCACATCTTGCGCGGAAAACTCCATAGCACCACCCTCCAGCCCCTTCTCAATATCATAATAGTACAATACCACCGCCGCTATGTCCTCCACATCCCCATCACTGTGCCAAAGACCTTGATAGGTTCCGCCTTTGCTTTGTTCATCTTCTCCGGGGAGTGTGATTCCTTTAGGGGGGACAACGATGGATTGAATTTTAGGTACAGCTTGGAGACGTGTCCCTGGTAGGTGAAGTGCAGGGCGTTGGAGAGAGGCAAGAAGGGGTAGTGCCGCGTTTAGAATAGGGGTAAACACTGTCTCGACGACGGAGCTATGTGGATGCGCATCGTTGCCGCCAAGAAGCGTTGCCTCTCCGGACTCAGAGATATCCCACTCAGATGCCACCCACCGCCCCTCATGCACGAAGAGATTCGGGTCAATGACGTTCAGGTACTTCGGAACCACACAGCGGCCGACAGTATCCGACAGTGTTTTCAACGCCGTTTGCACGCTTTTTAGACGGACCAAATTGCTTTCAGGCACAACAAAAACATCGCATTCTAAATGTGGCTGATAACATCCCTCTGGAAGCTCCCAATTTGGGGTTGGAAAACGGCAGAGAAAGGTGTTCACCATGCGGTTGCAGTCCAACTCCGAGATCGCCTCTTGCCAGTCGTATTGGACGAGAGGTTTGACCGGACGGTCTTCGCGGTAAAATGGCTGCGGCTTGCGTGATGGTGGGAATGAGTAGTCCGTGTCGTCGTTGTCCTCGTAGGAGGTTTCTGTAGGAAAGCAGCCGTCTTTGGTATAGAGCGTGCGGGTCCAGCGTGGTTTCGAGGTGAACCACATTCTCTTTTCAACGCAGACCTGCGCAACTTCCCCTGCACGCAGCTGGTGTGCCATCCGAGCTGGCCCCACACCCGCCTCAAATGCTCCAGATAGCACGACCAAATAGACCCCAGCCCCGCAGCCGCGCCACAGATCGAGCTCCTCAAGACGGGTCAGAGGTGATGCAGCGTTGTGGATGCGTTGCGTGTAGTCGTCCCATCGAGGTGGCAGTGGGATGTGTGGCACCACAGAGTCTGGGTCTACATCGTAGTTAGGGTGGCCCGGGGAGAGGTCGTAATTTGGCATAGTGGTGGAGGGGCAGGGTACTGTAGGGGTTGAAAGGGAGAGAAGTATGAATGAAGGGGGATAGATTTACCCTACCCTATTTTGAAAAAGTTCAGACTTGCCCTAAAAACTGTATTAGGGCAAGTATTCCCCCTTAAAAGTTGTCGCTTTTTGCTTTGTGCTCTTTTTGTTTTTGGCGGTCTTTAAAAATGAGGAGGAAGGGAAGGGAAGGGAAGGGTTGCTGATCTCACGGGTTTGTGGTCTACTTTAAGGTATCCCCGGTCCCTAAGCAAGGCAGCAGCAGGGGGGCACGACTCTATGGCTGACTCCATTCGATGTCACCTTTTCAGAATGGTTTTATTTTTCCTTCCTTCAAAACTACACACACAACGCTTTTGGTTTTTGGGAGACACACAAGGTGTCAGGTTCTATGATAAGCACGGAACCACCCTGCACCTGTTTGTTATATTGTTTCCCGTGCAATACACGGAGAAACGTTTCGCACTCGAAACAAGGGTATATAAAGAAAGCTTTTTGATAAAAATTAGCGAAATACAAAAACCAGCGCGTGTGGAAGAAAAAAGGAGAGGAAAATATTTTTTCTGATTCAAAGTGGTGTTTACGTTTTGGGTACGGGGCGGAGAATAAATTCTGTTCGATAAAAGAAACGCGAGCTTATTGTTTTATCTTGTTCTGTTCGCTCCGAGGTATGCACCTGCATCAATCAGCACCTGCACCACTTCTGTACGTTCTTCATCCACGGCTTTGTACAACGCAGTGAGTGCGTCGTATGTTGCGTGATTCACATCCACCTCTGGCAAGCCCACAAGATAGCGCACGATCTCGGTGTGTCCATATTCTGCCGCAATGATAAGACACGTGCATTCTTCGCCGTCTGTGTCACGTACTTCCGCACCTGCTTCAACCAACATCTTCACAACGTCAAGTGCTCCTGAAACGCAAGCAGTGTGCAGAGGCAACCGTTCGATCTCGTTTTTTGTATGTAAGTCTGCCCCTGCATCAATCAAGACACGACACACTGCAGGGTCTGACCACATGGCCGGACAGTCATCCTCCTCACCCGCGCTGTGTATCGTGCGGGACAAACGACACTTTGTTGCAGACAGACTTCCAATGCTGCAAGAGGACCTCCATGCACGCAACGTGGTCTGCGTGGACACACTCACTCAGCAGGATCCCAAAGCCCATCTGCGTTGTCTCAACATACGGAAGAAGCAGTACGAGGCATTCACCGTGGTTCCCTCTGCATGCCTCGTGTGCAGCATCGAAGGCCATTGGTTTGCTTACTGTGAAGTACTTGTCAAGTGTTCTGGCCACGTAAGAGTGCGTCTCGGAGTCATCGCGTTCTGCTTCAATGTTGCAAACGTCTCCGTCAGTGCTTGCGGGAGGAGTGGCCTGTGAGGGTGTGCGTCGTGCAGCTTTTAAGGGTTGCAGTGCGCAGCTGGCGGCGTCACTCTGCGTGTCTAACTCGCTTGCGGGATTCCTCAAGTGGTTCGTCTCTGCTGCGTTTTGGACGTTCTTTAACTTCTAAATCCCCCCGTTTGTTCCTCACTGTGCTCGACACAACATCACTGCAGCCGGTGAGGTAGATGCTCTCCAACGAAGTACATCCACTAAGAAAATAGCCACTGTCAAGGTGTGTGACACTGCTGAGTGTCGACAAGTCCAGTTCACACAAAGAACTGCATCCATAAAGGAAGCCGTGTTCAATTTGTGTGATCCTGCTCAGTGGTGTCAAGTGCAGTGTGCGCAAAGAACTGCATCCACACAGGAAGTAGGCCTCAATGCGTGCGATCTTGCCCAGTGGTGTCAAGTCCAGTGTACGCAAAGAACTGCATCCACACAGGAAGCGGTGCTCAATTTGGGTGACACCGCTCAGTAGTGTCAGGTCTAGTGTACACAAAGCACTGCATCCATGAAGAAAGCTGTGATTAATTTGTGTGATCCTGCTCAGCGGCGACAAGTCCAGTGTACACAAAGAACTGCATCCATAAAGGAAGCCGTGTTCAATTTGTGTGATCCTGCTCAGTGGTGTCAAGTCCAGTGTGCGCAAAGAACTGCATCCATACAGGAAGTAGGCCTGAACGTGTGTGACCCCGTTCAGTGGTGTTAAGTCCAGTGTACGCAAAGAACTGCATCCATACAGGAAGCTGTGATTAATGTGTGTCACACCGCTCAGTGGTGTCGAGTCCAAGGTACACAACGAACTGCATCCATAAAGGAAGCTGTTGTCAATTTGTGTGACACTGCTCAGTGGTGTCAAGTCCAGTGTGCGCAAAGAACTGCATCCAGAAAGACAGAAGGACTCAATGTGTATGACACTGCTCAGTCCTGTCAAGTCCAATGTACACAAAGAACTGCATCCACGAAGGAAGCCACAACCAATTTGTGGAACATAGATCAACCCAGAGAGGTCGAGGCTTCTCAATGAAGTGCATTGACTAAGAAAGCCGTGCTCAATTCGAGTCACAACAGACACAGCACTCAGATCAAGTGCTGTTAACGATGCCTTCCAGAGGAAGTCAATAGGTATCACCGTCGCAACCTCCGCCTGCAGAAGCAAACACGCAACCTCAGGATCACTCACAGTCACCAGCCTCTCTGCAGATAAACGTTTTTAAAAATAGGATGGAGCACCCCGGTCCGAAAAGGAATGCAGCCACCCCTGGCTTCAGGCTCGCGAACCCAGCGTTGATGTAACACAGGGTTTCACGGGCCAAAACCAGAAAAAAAAATGAAAAAATTGAGGGTTCAACGACTGCGCCAACTGGTCTCATGCGACGTTGAACCAACTTAAAATCTAGAATCTTGTGTCAACTTGTAAAGAAAAGCAATGAATATTAAAAATTACCGGTTTCAGGCGTGGCGTACACGAGTCACCAGCCTCTCTGCAGTGATGTCCCTCTCACCCAACGCATGAAGTGCTGCTCTGGCCTCGACCTTCTTCTCCGTCGTCAACTCGATTGTGTCTCCCTCACAGCTATTGTTTACATATTTTTATGTAAATAGTATTCGTGCATGTAAATAATACACGTAAATAATTTAAATGTAAATAGTACATGTAAATAATTATCACTCATGTATTGTTTACATTTTCCACACCTCCCCTGTATAGTAACCGAAGGTGAAGTGAGGTATAGTATTGAAATTGATGTGGGTGTAGGGTCAATTTTACAAACTCGGATTTTGTGAAAATTTTTGGCCGAAAATGGGCCCCACCTAGTGACCGGGCTCATATTTTCCAAAATTTAAGTGGTCAAAAAATTGTCCAATTTTCAACATCGGCCCCACCATTTTCTGGACAGATTCCGGAAATTCCAAAAAATTGTGTTTTTGGTCACGAATCCGCACCCCGTCACCAAAAACCGGCAAAAAAAAGGGGGTGTAAATAAATAATTCGAATGTAAATAGTAATTGGATGTAAATAATAGCTGTGAATAATTATATGTAAACAATACCTGTATGTAAACAATAGTTGGGAGGGGGGTTTATAACCAAAGCCTTTGTCCTGTTGTATTGGTGTGATGAGGTGGAGAAGGTGTGTGGAAAGAAACAACACTGCACATCTGCTCTCTTTTTTATAACATATTCATTTGGGGTGACGATGGGTGTACGCAGCAAGAAAAACAACACAAACAATAAATAACGAAGTACGGAAAGGCACACTCTTCTGTTGATTCTAACACTCAATCCCAAATTTTTGTCCAAACTGGGTATTTTTTTAAATAAAGAACAACTATTCAAAACCGTAAAATTCTTGCTCTAATTGATTTTTCTGGTAAAACCTATGAACACGCAAAAAAAATCGACCAGATTCGTTGAGTGACTAAAACCCAATCACCCATAGAGAGAGAGACCCAAAACGGTGATTTTCCCTGTAATTCCTTAAGGAATTGCCTTTGCCATTTGAAAAAATATTATGACCGCAAAAATGGCAACATGTAATCTGTGATGCTCAAAAGTGCAAAATTCTTGCTCCAATGGATTCTCCGGGTATATATTGTACCTGGAGAATATGCTCATATCACTCGTTAGACCATCTGGGGTATGGTCACACACAGGTAGTATACACAGTATACACAGTATACACAGTATACACAGTATACACAGTATACACAGTATACACAGTATACACAGTATACACAGTATACACAGTATACACAGTATACACAGTATACACAGTATACACAGTATACACAGTATACACAGTATACACAGTATACACAGTATACACAGTATACACAGTATACACAGTATACACAGTATACACAGTATACACAGTATACACAGTATACACAGTATACACAGTATACACAGTATACACAGTATACACAGTATACACAGTATACACATACACAGTATACACAGGGGATTGGGAGTACAGTACAGTACAGTACAGTACAGTACAGTACAGTACAGTACAGTACAGTACAGTACAGTACAGTACAGTACAGTACAGTACAGTACAGTACAGTACAGTACAGTACAGTACAGTACAGTACAGTACAGTACAGTACAGTACAGTACAGTACAGTACAGTACAGTACAGTACAGTACAGTACAGTACAGTACAGTACAGTACAGTACAGTACAGTACAGTACAGTACAGTACAGTACAGTACAGTACAGTACAGTACAGTACAGTACAGTACAGTACAGTACAGTACAGTACAGTACAGTACAGTACAGTACAGTACAGTACAGTACAGTACAGTACAGTACAGTACAGTACAGTACAGTACAGTACAGTACAGTACAGTACAGTACAGTACAGTACAGTACAGTACAGTACAGTACAGTACAGTACAGTACAGTACAGTACAGTACAGTACAGTACAGTACAGTACAGTACAGTACAGTACAGTACAGTACAGTACAGTACAGTACAGTACAGTACAGTACAGTACAGTACAGTACAGTACAGTACAGTACAGTACAGTACAGTACAGTACAGTACAGTACAGTACAGTACAGTACAGTACAGTACAGTACAGTACAGTACAGTACAGTACAGTACAGTACAGTACAGTACAGTACAGTACAGTGCGATTCACATATCAGACAAGATCTCGTTAGGCGTATACTTCTGGGCCTCGTTCACTTCATAAACCACAGATGCAATTTTTTGAGCCTACGACCCCACATTTAACTCATTTCGATCCGCTGATTTCAATCCCAAAAAATATTTCAAAAAAATATTTCTGGTGTGGCACCTTAACCGATTCTCCGTGGTTCTACCCGTTGTCCCTCCGTAAAGGGGGGGTATGGATGTTGGAAAACAGGCCTTCATATGCACCTTCGGTACAACGTCGCAGGCAGGCCAAACAGCGTTTTGAATTTGTTGTTTGTGAGCTACCCGCATGTGGAAGGCCCACTTCTCAGAATTCACGACATTTTTTCTCGACCCGATTGGTGGAGTACATATTTGTTATCACCCCTTGGTTACCCTACTGACACATTTTCAAAAGAATCGGCGTTAAAGAAAATCAGAATGCTCGATGTTCACGCGTGGGATAGTTTTTCACGAGTATAAAGTACGGTGTGAACATCTCATATATTGGTGCACTCTCTCTGATCTCTTTGACCGGACATATGTGCAACACATGCACTCCTCCTCGCGTGTGCGGTTGATGAAGCTGTTGCAAGCGTCTTCTCCATTGCAGTCTCAAGAGAAATACGTCTGACAGCAGACGAGTTCGGGGCTGGACATCCACTCAAATGCAGGACATGTCTTTAATGTCCTAATCCTGTGCACCAAGCACCACCCCAGGCGCTTCGCGGCGAAGCGACTGGGGGTCTGGGGGGCGGAGCCCCCCAGCGAAATTTTTTGACTTAACACTGCTTGTGCTTAGAAAACCCGAATTTTTTACCCTTCAAAATTGCATTTGAGGAACTCACAACGCGTCAAAACGAAAAGGTCGTTTTTGGCACTTTTAAAACCGGGCTCCGCTGAGTTCACCATATTTTTGCTCGATTTATTTAGTGGAGTAACTAATTAGTAATCGTATTCTCGGACAAAAATTCGGGACGAGGTGTTAGATAATTCCCCTGTATTTTACTAAGGGAAAATCCCTAGTAAAATACAGGCAAAAATCCAGGTAAAAATCACTTTGTCTCGATTTTTTAGTAAAAATACAGGGTGCAACGAAACCAGAAAAAAACTTCGCCATTGGACGTTTCTGGGTTCCGAGCTTTTAACGCAAAAAAAAACCTATTTTTTTTTCGCGAAATTTTTTGACTTAACACTGCTTGTGCTTAGAAAACCCGAATTTTTTACCCTTCAAAATTGCATTTGAGGAACTCACAACGCGTCAAAACGAAAAGGTCGTTTTTGGCACTTTTAAAACCGGGCTCCGCTGAGTTCACCATATTTTTGCTCGATTTATTTAGTGGAGTAACTAATTAGTAATCGTATTCTCGGACAAAAATTCGGGACGAGGTGTAAAAAGAAGTGCCAATGTCAAAAGCAATGAGTTGAACCTGTACTATCACTCTATTGTCCACACCTTTGCAAACAGATATCATAATAAACATCGATTCCAGGGAGATCGCTTCACACGGTGTTTAGTTCGCTGGCATGGCACAGTTACGAGAAAGCAACTGTGTTTTCTGAGTGCCTCACTGACTCTCATTCAGACACTTCTTCTAAGACTCACACCGACGTCGCAGAATGGGACAAGCAGCTGTCACAGCGGAGCTGCTCTACGTTCCTTGCCTAGCTTCTCCTGTCGCTCTTTACGAAACACTGCAGCGAGGCACGGTTGCTTTCGCCTTGTCTCTGCCACGTGTCGGAGGTGCGTCAACCACATACTTCTTCAGCTTGCCTTCACGTACTCGACTCGACACAGCACTGCTGCAGCCGCCAAGGTGGATGCTCCTCAACGAAGTGCAGTTGTAAGCAGAATTCTCATCAAAGTGCGTAACTCTGCTGAGTGGTGACAGGTCTAGTTCTGTGAGACTGCTGCAGTTCAAAAGAAACCACTTGTAAATGTGTGTAACATTGCTGAGTGGTGACAAGTCCACTGCTGTGAGGCTGGTACAGTTCCTAAGAAAGCTTGTACCAATTTGAGTAACATTGCGAAGTGGCGATAAGTCGACTGCTGTGAGGCTGGTGCAGTTCTGAAGAAAGCCTGTACATATGTGAGTAACACTGCGAAGTGGTGATAAGTCCACTGCTGTGAGGCTGCTGCAGTCGTCAAGAAAGCTGCTACCAATCCGCGTGAGACGTGTCATCCCAGACAGGTCGACGCTTGTCAACGATATGCATCCGTAAAGAAACTGATCACGAATCTCCGTCACACACGACACAGCACTCAGATCAAGTGCTGTTAACGATGTCTGTGCCAAGAACTGATTCGGAATGACAGTCGCAACCTCCGCCTGCAGAAGCAAACACGCCACCTCAGGATCCTCCACAGTCACCAGCCTCTCTGCAGTGATGTCCCTCTCACCCAACGCATGAAGTGCTGCTCTGGCCTCGACCTTCTTCTCCGTCGACAACTCGATTGTGTCTCCAGCACTCAGCTGCGTCATGTCGTATCCTTCGTCCATCGCCTCCCCACCGAAACTCATCACAAAGCCGTCTTCAGGCAACCCCACCGCAGACGCCACCTTCCGACGCATCACCGCAGGTGTGTCATCCTCACCCAGCTCGACCGTATGCTTCACTCCGTTCAACCCTTTGATGGTCAAATCCATATTGTCTTATAACCAAAGCCTTTGTCCTGTTGTATTGGTGTGATGAGGTGGAGAAGGTGTGTGGAAAGAAACAACACTGCACATCTGCTGTCTTTTTTATAACATATTCATTTGGGGTGACGATGGGTGTACGCAGCAAGAAAAACAACACAAACAATAAATAACGAAGTACGGAAAAGCACACTCTGTTGATTCTAAAAAGAAGTGCCAATGTCAAAAGCAATGAGTTGAACGTGTACTATGACTCTATTGTCCACACCTTTGCGAACAGATATCAATAATAAACATCTATTCCAGGGAGGTTATGGCATGTGTGGGTGCTCAGACCCCACAGAACATCAAAACGGTCTGGAACCGATGAGGCGAGGTTTTGAGATTGACCCACATGCAATCTGCTCTCACCTCCCACTCACCTCTGTTCCCATCAAAAGCCCACCCCTTCTCCCCTCCTCCCAACCTTTCCCCCTTTTCCCTTCAACCCCATCACTCTGTAATACCCCCCGACGAGGCACCTTCCTCCCCATCGCGTAGTGTATTGTCCACATCGCTGTCCGCCAACACCGCCGCCGCAAAGCCAAGCGTTTGCCCTGCCGGCAGCACCCCAAGAAGACTTGCCTTATTCCTGCATTTGAACACAACGTACGTCCCCACCGCCTTTGCTACAGAAGCTGCCGCCAGCGCAATAGACACGTAGAGCACAATTGGTTCTCCTGCATTTTCATCACTGTAAAAGATCAACGTCTGCAGCACGCACTGCGGTGCACTCTCCGTTAAGGCCTCGATGAAGGCTAATGCTGTGACCACACCTTCCAGGCTTTTCGTCTTGGTTAATGATGTCACATTCCACAGGTTTAGACCTGCTGATTTGCAGAGCTTCCACTCATACACAAACGGAAGCAGGCGGAGGTAGCTGGACGGCATGAACTCAAATGCGTGACGGTACTTCACATTCCGCTGTAAATGAAGGAGACACACAAAGGAAACGATCTGAGACACCACAGCGACCACCGCACTGAGAGCCCCCCACAGGAACTGCGCATTCCAGAGGAGCGACGCTACTACCGCATAATCCGATGCAATGTCGAAGCACATTAGCAGACCAGACACCACAGCGAGCACAGCCTTCCCGGGGTATGCCACGGAACCACAGAGCACCAGGAGGTCGATCACATCAATCCATTCGGATCCATGCTGCTCCAGCATCTCATCCACATCATCGCTCCCCACGTCTACTGTATACCCAGCACCCTCCGCCAGAAATGCTGACAACACAAACAACGCGACCTGCCTCTCCTCTGTTGTTGCGACCACCTGCTTCCACATGGCAGGGGGCACAGCGTACTGTCCGCAACAATCCTTTTGGAAGAGAAGCGCCTGGAGAAGAGAGGGATCCGCAACGTCGTCACTTTCTTCTGCATCTGAGGCACCATCTGCGGAGGTACTGTCAGAGTCGTATACGGCTTCGGATAGGCCGGTTGTTTGTATCGTTGAGAGCGACGCTGTGCTGGCAGTGCCAGAGGAGGAAGACGAAACGCTGGAATGTACGTGAATCGAATCAATGTGAATGCCGTCTGTCTTCTTCCGTTTCTTGATGCGTTTCCATATGCACTCTGCACCCGGTAAAGGCGCACCGTGGACCGCAACGTAAAGCCGAATGATAATGGTTTCGAAAAGTTTTCGTGCCTCTTTATCACCGCTCTGCAAGAGGGCTAGAACGGTTCGACCGTCAGAATCGGGGAGGGTAAAGCTTTGAACCGACGCATGCATGGCAAGGATCTGCGCAGAAGCAAAGTTTGCTTCAAAGATCGCGGTGTGCAATGGGGTCCTGCCGGACACATCCTGCATCGTGCAGGCCCTTCGAGCGCAGCGCACGACACGACCTGCACGCACATTCGGCACCTCCTGTGGGAAAAAAATGTGGAACATCCCCACAACCCCTGCCGCTGCCGCAACGTGCAGCGGTGTCTGCCCCTCACAGTCGGACACACACAGCGCACCAGGGTAGACCCCCGAGAGGTACTCCACCATTCTCACCGCCCCTTCAGCGCATGCCTCAGAGAGCAGCCCCTGGCCCGACGCACTGCACCCTCGCACTATGTACTCACGGAACAGCGTAGGTCCGGATGCACGCTCTGCTCGAAACTGCTCCGGGTTGTCTGCAGACAGCGCTGTAGAGAAGGCCGTCGGCAGGCTTCCGTAGCGCAGTGCTGACGCATTCCGCTGTGGTGTCGGTCGTGACGATGGGGGTGACAAAAAGGAGGCCGCCTTCTGCGCTGTGGACAGCGGTGAACGCAGTGTTGAAGACTGTGTTGTCTGCCTCTGCGGCGCCACCTCTGTGAGGTTAGGTGGTGCTTCGACCGATGGTCTGCCTGGTGTAAATACCTCAGGTTTCTGTAGTGCTAAAGACAAACCCCTCTGTGCAGATCGTGACGTTAGCGATGTCAAAACACTCTGAGGTTGCTCCACTGTCAGTGAGGAGGAAAGTGTTGTCTGCCTCTGCATCGCCTTCTCTGTAAGGTTAGGTGGTGGCGCTTCAACCGTGGTATTGAGTGCTGGTCTGCCTGGTGTAAATACATCAGGTTTCTGTAGTGCTATACACACATCCCGCTGTGCCGATAGCGATGTCACAACAGCGCTGCTCTGAGATTGCTCCACTGTCAATGAGGAGGAAAGTGTTGTCCGCCTCTGCGTCGCCTTCTGCGTAAGGTTAGGTGGTGGTACTTCAAGCGTCGCATTGAGTGGCGGCGTGCGTGGTGTAAATGCATCAGATCCATCCTCCAATACGGTTGCAGGCGGTGACACTTCTGCACACTGTGCACCAGCAAGGTTCGATGTGACAACCCCGGATGCATTCTGTAGTTCTGATCGTTTCAGACCAACCGAGACTACAGTGGGTGAAGAGAAATCCATTTCTGGACCACATTCTCTTGTCTCGTTTATTATCTTCGTAGAATTCGAAGAAGGACCTAGCAAAAGCGAAGCAGTCGGTGTGGTCCACGACGCTGGCAGTGCTCGCTTTGATGCAATACCGTCACCTCTATCGGTTCCCGTATTCCCTTCCTGTTGTATGTATACCGTCGATGAAGTGGTATCGGGATGTAACGTCGAGCTCCGTTTCGCAAGGGGGTGAAGTGTGTTGGAAGTGGGCAGGCTAGAGTCGGTGGGAGTGGATCCGCAAGAATGGGCATCAGGAAGGCAGGGGTAGGGCACCAGCTCCGGGTCCGGGGGCGGGGGCGAAGCAGTGGTGGTATGAGCCATCTCCACATCGTTGCCGCTCATGGGAAAAGGAGGGAAAATGGAATTTTTTTGAGAAAAGAAAATTGGGGGGAAATGTGTAAAAAAAATGGGCAAAAAATAGTTAGGAATATTTTTATTTTTCCCGAATATTGAAAAAAAAAAAGCACAGCACGAAGAGAGAAAAAGGTTGTGTCAGAGATGTGACTTAGCCTCTAGTTGCTTGGTCACAAAGAAAGAAAATGAAAGTAGCGTGAAAATAACGTGATTGGGTCCACCTCTGGGCAGGGGTAGGGTGCGTGAGAAAAGAAAGTTTCTAATAATCTATTTAGGTTTGCATCACAAAGAAAAGTAAAAAAAGGAGAGAAGGTTTTTTTCGTTGATTGCTCAATGTACCTTGGAGGGGGGTGATTGGCAACCGTATGGGAAGGAACTCTCTCTCGTATAAATGTACGCTTGGGAAGAATTGAGTGATGGATGGGAGGGGGGGTAAAAAAAAGAATGTGCCGAACAGAAATTAAAATTGTGGGGGCAGGGGCAGGGGCAGGGGCAGAAGCATAGTGGATTGCCTTTTGGTTTTTGTATTGTGTTTTGTGTGCCTGTTGTGGAGAAGATGAGGATGAAGGATAGGGGATGGAGGGTGTCATTTGCGTGGTGGACATGGTGCCATAGTATTCGACTATGCTGAAAATGAAATACCCACTTCTTTATTTATTCGTTGTTTGTTGTTTGTTGATGGCATCTTTTTTTTTGAAAACTCCCGAAAACCCGAAAACACCCCCGAAAAACCAAGGGGGAGAAGGGGAAATGGTAAGACCCAATGACACCCGAAGAAACGCGTCTTTCATTTCCAGACGTATCCACACCTACACCGTGCGTCTTTTCTTCCTCGTTGCAATGGTGCCTACTGCCTCGCGTACAACGTGGCTGCACTTCTCCTTTCCGTGTACGGTCTGCAATGCTGCACACTCGTCGAGGAACTGGCCCCCAATCGCAGTGACTGCTTGAAGGCTGGTGACGTCGACAGTCGACAAAGATCTGCACCCATAGAGGAACCCATCACCAATCGTGGTGACTGCCCGCAGGCCTGAAAGGTCAACTGTCGACAACTTGTCGCAATGGCAGAGGAAGTGGCCACCTATTGTGGTGACTGCTTGCAGGCCGGAGAGGTCCACTGTCGACAACCTTGCGCAGCCTCCGAGGAATTCGTCACCAATCGTGGTGACTGCGTGCAAGCAACCGGAGAGGTCAAGCTTCAACAATGGGCAGCATCCGAGGAATGAGTCACCTATTGTGGTGACTGCGTGCAAGCCGGAGAGGTCCACTGTCGACAGCCTGTTTGTCGAAAAGAGGAAGTAGTCACCAACTGCCGTGACAGATGGCAATGCAGGCAGGTGCAGTGTGCCGCAGTTGTCATCCACATCGGACATGGGACTGAACACAATACGCGTTACTGCACTCTGATCTGATAAGAAGTCATCTGGAATAGCAGTCGTAACTTCTGCCTGAAGGAGCAAGCTCGCCACCCTCGGATCCCGCACTCGCTGTAATGTTTCTATTGTGATATCTGTCTCACCCAACGCATGAAGCTCTGCAATGGCTTCGTACTTCGGTGTTTTCGTCAACACGACTGTCGAACCAGCACTCAGTTCTCTGATGTCGTCTCCTTCCTCCTTCCCTCCGAAGCCCATGTGGAAGCTGTCCTCAGCCAACCCCGCTGCAGACGCCACCTTCTGCCGCATCGTCTCCGTTGTGTCATCCACACCCACCTCGATCACGTACTCCTTTCCGAAGCCTTGCACAACCAGTTCCATTTTTTTATGTCTCTCTCCCTTCCTGGTGGGTTATGGTGTGGTGTGGTGTGGTGGGGTGAGGAACAACAAGGCTCCTCGAAGTGTTACGCCCGCCAGTCCATTCGGACTCGTATAGACCCGGTTGGAGACACGGAGTCTGGATGTGAACTTGGAAGGTGGCCGTTCAGAGTTGTGATAGTATCTCTTTATCAGAAACACAAAAAACAACGTGATACGTAAAGAACCGGAAGCAAAATATGTCATATTGCCCTGCAAAGAGCCAGATTATATTTTTCGGAAAATACAATAAAAACTGAGTTCGTTTTTTGATCGAAATAATTGACGGGACCTTGTCCAAAATACTAGGGGTCAATAGCTATCTTCACCCACACAGGACAACGGGAAACGAAACAGGGAGGGTTAGTTGTACGCTTCCACCACAAAAGAGAAGTTGAAAGAGCAAAAGAAAATTACGAAAGAAAGGCTACACCTGAGAAACGGAAATAAAAGAATACTTGTCGGATGCATGCGCCTCGTGCACACAGCTCTTTGAGATAACACTAGCACAGCAAGATAACAGATACTGACTTGAAAAGATAAAGCCAAAAATGAGCCAGAATAATTCGGGCCGCCTTTTTCGATATTTCAAAAAAGCAGGGTTGGGGAGGGTTTTTGCCCCCCCATTGGGTAAAGCCATTGATGAAGCCTCCCACCTATAACTACACCTCTCATGTCACTGCACAAAGTCAGACTAGAGTCAAACTCAACAGGGTCTTCTTTCCCCGCTGACAGTTTCAAGTCCGTTCCCTTGACTGCTGTTTCGCCAGATAGTAGGTAGGGACAGATGTTTTAATCATTTCCCACCACAAAGTATTTGCCTAATATAAACAAAAGATGAAAGGGGTGTTTATTATTTTTTAGAACAGATATTTGACCACCCTCAAGAGTCATCTCGATGGTCTCGATGGGGCAATATCTTTGTACATACACACAGGCAAATGGTACCGTGGTGCGCCGATGATGGACAGATGCACGCAATCGAAAAAAAAGACTCTCCCCCTCACGGAATGGGTGAGGAGCCTAGACTGTGATATGCCACCCCCCAGGTGTTTACTGTTCGATGGCAAATGTCGAAAAAGAGAACAGAAATAACACTACGTCGTAGCGATCTTCACACAGGGAAAAAAAACAGGAAAACGAAATAGGGGAGAATTTGTTAGTTGTACGCTCCCATAAGAAGAATCGTCAGATGGATCACAGGCACATCTTGAATCTGCAAACGGAAATACTACGGGTGTCAATAGCTATCTTCACCCACACAGGAAAAACGGGAAACGAAATAGGGGGTGAGCTTGTTGTACTCTACCCTTCTGCACACAGTCCTGAAGTACAGAAGGTGAGTGTGTGAGAAGGGAGGAGCACAAAATGAGGGTGAAAAACAGTTAGAGCGACCTCAGCATTTCCCCCCTGTCAACCTCGTTTTGGTCTATAATAAAACCTACAATTCTCGAACCTATTCTACTGACGTGATTTTCAATTGGTCGGATCTCCGCCTGACTAACCGCTTCGTATGTTTGTATACAAAAAAAAATGCTCGAGAGACTCGTTTCTCTTTGCTTTGTTGCTCAAAAGACTATAAACGGGAAGGGTTTTTTTTTTTTCAAAAACACCCAGAATGGATGTCAAAAAGGAAAAAACCCTTAACCTGAAGTCAGAAATGAGGTGAGTGCACAATAGAAAAGGAGGAGAGGGGGATAAACAAAAAGTCTCAAGACGTTTGAATCATTGCCCACAAAGTATTTGTCCTAATAAAAAATTAAGGTCGTTGTTCGCTTCCATTTTATTTTTCCTTCCTTCAAAACTTCACACACAACGCTTTTTTGGTTTTTGGGAGACACACAAGGTGCCAGGTTCTATGATAAGCACGGAACCACCCTGCACCTGTTTTGTCATGTTGTTTCCCGTGCAATACATGGAGAAACGTTTCGCACTCGAAAAGCTTTTTGAATAAAAAATGAACGAAGCACAAAAACCAGCGCGTGTGGAAGAAAAAAGAAAAGGGAAAATATTTTTCTGATTCAAAGTGGTGTTTATGTTTGGGTACAGGGGGCGGAGAATAAAATCTGTTCGATAAAAGAAACGAAAGCTTTTTGTTTTATCTTGTTCACAATTCTAAGGTAATAAGATGCTCCAAAGCCTCTCTGTGCTTCAGTCTTTCGAATCGCATTCGGCTACTCGCATAAAAGACAGCAAAAAAAAAAAATACCGTCTTTTTTTCTCCGGCTCTTCTGACAGGTAAAAATACTTTCGGAAGAGAGCCGGGTTTCGCACATGCATCCCCCTCCCTCTCCTCCCCTCCCCCCAACGTGTTCGGTGTTCACATCGATCCATATCTTCCGCACCCACTCAGAAACGACCGTCAGGGTCGGCTGTGATGTGAGCACCCCCCTCACCATGGGCTATATTCCGGCTAGGGGATAACCTACACCTGAATCTCTTCACATCACACACACTACCCTGTGTGCTCTGTGGATAGGCAGTTGTCGCAGCCTTCCGTGTTGGGTGGTGTGTCTCGGCTGCTTGCCTCGCTGTGTACGGTGCTCATGTCTTCCGCATCGACTTCCACTGTTATGTCGTGGGTGTGGCATGGTGTGCAGACGTCGTCGCATCGCAGCGGGTTGGGCACGTCCCGCTTGTGGGTGTTCGCACCCTCATCAAGAGACGTTAAGTCGTCGCAGCCTTCCGTGTCGGGTAGTGTGTCTCGACAGCTTTCCTCGCTGTGTACAGTGCTCATGTCTTCCACATCTACTGTCTCGCGTGGCAACCTATCTGCTCTTCCCTTCGCCGTGGGTGTGTTCCGGCCGGTGTTTGGCTTGCTGTGCGGAGCACCTTCCTGCGTGCTTCGTCCTGGGTCGTCCTCCTGGCATGGTGACCGTATCCACACAATCGCAGTCCCGATCGACAAGCAGCACACGCCACCTGAAGAGGTGTTATTGAAAGAAAAATGCTTGGGGGAATCCTAAAAAAGGGGGTAAAAAAGTCAACTTAGATGCCACGCACGATGGACACCAACAAGACGCGGGCAGGGTGAAGAGATACGGGGCCGAAGTAGCTAGCTTCCATGATATCTGGCGCCATTCAGCGGCGCCCATTTTTACACATTTCTAACAAAGTAAAAAGTTTATAAGATGACCCTAAGCCTCTCGTGGATAGTCACCTCAAAGAAAAAAACGTCATTTTTTTTTTTTTTTTTGTTTCCCCCACATACCCACCACCGCCAGCAGCAATAGCAGCTCCTCTTCCTCCTTTTTCTTCTCCGTCTCCTTTTCCCCTTCCCCCCCCTTCGCACCCACCTTCTCCTGCAGCAACGGCGCGCAGGCAATGGGGGCTCCGTCCTTCAGGATCACTACGGACAGACCTTTCTGCCCCCCTGCCTCACTGAGCAGAGACGGACTGCCCTCAGCACTGACCTCTAGGTACGAATGAATAGCCGTGCCATGCGTGGGAAGCCCACGGTGCGCAGACAACACCGCATCCAGGTCGCCTAAGGCACATCCCGCCTCCACCGGACTAACTGAAGGATGGATACCAGCACACACCTTCGCCTCCACCCTTTCCGCATCTATACTGGCGTATGGGGCGTACACATCGTCAGCATGAAAATCGCAGTTTTCTTTGTGTGAAATCCGATAGGACACTTCGTTCATCACAGAGTCTCCACTAAAATGCACCGAAATGAGAGTATCCGCTGCTAGGGCAGATTGGGCGAAGCTTATGTACCCATCAAATGGAAACTGATTTGATTTGGCAAACGATGTGGTAAGTGTCGTTGATGCTGGGGTGTCCACTTCCCAGTCGTCGCCGACCTTCGGTCGCACACCCTTTTTGATGGTCGCGCACACCGGAGGGTCGGTGCCAAGGACGATTATGCGGCCTTCGATGGAGGCCCACCCAGCAGTTGGCAAGGCAAAGTCGCGCATCCCACGCCATTTAGGGTTCACGGCACGGAGTCTCCCGTGCCGTGCTGTAAGGTCGCCGACCCTGCATAGTTCTTGTGCAACTGTGTCGTCCGTGACCGTGCTGCATGCATCAACATTGCCAAGCCCAAAGGGGTCGTACACATCGTCATCAGGGATCGGGCATGCTGCCGCAGAGGAAGCACTGTATATACCCCAGGTCGCACGGCCCTGATGAAAGCGGTTAGTGAGGGAGGTCTCGAGCGTGCTGGAGATCATTGTAACGTGCACAGCCTCTCCTGTGGTGTTTTGGGAAAGTGGTAAAGCAATGAAGTAAAAGGCCACGCAAAAGGATGGGACCCAAAACCATCACATCAGTCACGGTGGCGGATCAATGCAGGGTAGGGCCTTTGGGGCGGGGGAGGGGTACAAAGGGGGGCAACTATACCTTCTGTGGTCTGCACTGCGGGGCCTGTGAACTCCACCCACCCTCCATTGTTAGGGAACGTAGCGCGGAGGAAGCTGTGCTGCTCGCGTCCGCCGTAGCTCTCTAGTCGGGGGTGTGTCGCTGTGACGCCGTTCCCGACGACGCCAAACCTTTGTACAAACTCCTGCTCAGCAAAGAAGACACGGAACTGCTTATCCAACGCTAGGCTTCTCTCCTTACGCACCGTGGCGACTGTATCTACGTACTTCACCAACGACGTCCGTGATGCAATGTGCTTCGCGTCTCTCACCCCACTAAGCTTTGTTACTTCCCCCTTCACAGCTTCCGCCGTGCTTCGTACAGCTACCTGCACCGAGCTTCCTTGAGAGGTTACCTCGATAACGCAAAATTCTGTGGGCAGCAACTCATTTCGGAATAAATGCTCTTTGAGTGCGTCAGCTTCTGCTCCATCCATTGCTATATCATATACGACACTGTATTCTTCTATGATACGATAATAAGGCGACAGCGCATAGAGCTGATCAGAATGACGGCAAATAGGTTGAAAAGACGGCCCCTCTACCCTTGAGGATTGACCCGGAAGACAGGCAGGTGTGCTTCGAACTACCTCCGGAATGTGACACAAAAGAGGTGTTCCGGAAGATACATTTGTTCCTACACGAAGCTCTCCATTAAACCGATCCACACACATTTTTGTTTCCGTTGCTTCGTCTACTCTGAGAGGGAGGTACCCCCTTTTATCGCATCGTGTCGGGTCGTCACATTGGATAGTATAGTCAGCATGCTTCCCGGTACAAGCAAATTCAATTTCTTCCTTCGCTTTAGGGCAAAACCGTTCATTGTAAAGCGGGGAGCTCCCATATTGTGACCGAAACCAATTCTGCGCTGCAGGACAGCCTCTTCCCCATTTAGAGTGCACGTACCCCTCTGGGCACGCTCCTTGTGCATATGTCGGTACATAAGAAGGGCAATGTGCGCAAGAAGCAATGCAAATATCACCTAAAGTATACCCCACCCCCCCTTCTGCTCTGCGTCTTTTATCTTTTTGGAGATATGGTGAGTTTTCCACAGGAAGATCGCAGCCGAGAGGGATGAACGTTGTACACGATTCGTTTAGAAGTTTGAGGGGGTCGTTCCTGCATTGAGAGGAAATCAAAATGTTGAGAGAATGGATCGTCGCCATGTTGGATTGTGCATCGCTAGGGGAGACCTCGAGAATGAGAATGCGTGTTGCATTTGCGTTGAGTGTGGACAGTAAGGCGCGCTTCTGCTTTAACAAAAACACCTCCCTTCCTAAGTAATGGACCTTCATAGTGTGTACATCACCGACAAAGCTGAGGTTCCGATGAAGCAGTGTAATAGAATTCGCGAGGTAGTCATCCCAGAGAGTGTCCAGTGTGGAGGGGAGCTGCCACACGGAGCGGATCCAGTAGAAGAACCGGTCGCAGTTTGCAAGGGGGAGACACAGCCCCGGTGCGGTGAGGTCGCAGGCGACCAGAGGCCTGGAGGAGCTGGAAGGCCCGCACCCCTCAGGGCAGAGCGTTACGTTCCCAGGGTTTGCGAGGACGGCGCTCTGTGCGACGCACGTCCCGGTTGCGGGGCAGGGGTACTCATCGTCGTTGCATATGGTGGTAGGGAGGACGAAGGGGGGGAGGGTGAGGAGGAGGAGGAGGAGGAAGGGGGTGGGAACGGCGCAGAGACCGGAGAGCGGGGGTGTTTGCATGGTGGGGGGGGTGCTGTAGTGGGTGGTGGTGGAGGGTGGAGGGGGCTTGAAAGTTTGTTTGGTTTTGTTTTTGTTTTTGCTACTCTGTTTGTTTTGTACTGTATTCCATTGTAGTACTTTATAAGTTGAGAGGTGAGGTGCACTTCTTTGTGGGGGTGGTGTAGGGTAGAAGGGGCTGTCGATCTGTCCAGTCGCCACGTGGTATCTCTGGATTGACTTTGCAGAAGGCGTGCGTCTACACCACGAGGTGTCAGTAGTAGAAGAGTTCTTTTGGGGGGCTGAGAGGTAGTCATGGGGTACTACACAGTGAAACAAACCCATAGTCGTAACGACTTACCGTTACTGTAAAATATGCTGAACCGAAAAGAAAAAAGCTGAAAACAGAGAGTTGAAACAGTGGAAGAGGTCCTTGGGGGAGGTAGTCATCAATACTTTTTTTTGAAAGCCTCAAAAAATGGAGCACAAAAAAAGGGCGGTGGGTTATAACAGTTTGTATCAAGAAAAGGGGTTAGTTCTCTCTGTTCACAAAAAGGGGAGGGAGGGGGGGAAAACGGCACCACTCGAAGACACCGAAGTACAGTTGGTAAGATGAACCTCAGCTTCGCGTGGGGCGTCGTCACCAAGGGGGTAGAGGGCAAAAAGGTGGTTGTGCTGGAAGTCAAGCCAGTAATCGTATGTCTTTACCCCTCTGTTGAAGAAGAGCGTATTGCGTAACCAGACGTATTGCATACTCGCACAAAGATATAATTTATAACAGCCAGCGTTCATGGGGGGACACATGAATGCATGGGTAGGGGGGTGGCACGAATGGGTGGGGGATCAGTTTATTCCGCTTCCTTCTCATGAGTGGCGAGGGGCTGCGTCGTTGTTGTAGTCGTGCAGCAGATAGGGCATGCAGTGCAAAAAAAAAGGGAGGGGAGAAGATGGCAAAAAAAAAAAAAAAAAGAGGGCGCCGCTAGCTTGGCAACGTCAGAGTTCTAGTACTGTGCTGCGTACAACGTCGCTGCAGCTGTCCTTTCCGTGCACGCTCTGCAGTGATCGACACCCATCAAGAAAAGAGTGGCCAAGCGAAGTGACTGCTTGCAGGCCGGCGACGTCGACAGTCGACAACATGGCGCAGTTATCTAGGAATGTGTTCCCGATGGAAGTGGCCGATTGCAGGCCGCTGAGGTCAACGCTCGACAACGCTGTGCAGTCGCCGAGGAATGAGCTGCCAATCGAGGTGACTGCTTGCAGGCCGGAGAGATCCATTGTTGACAACGCTGTGCACCCAGAGAGAAAGCCGTCCCCAATCGCAGTGAGCGCTTGAAGGTTTAGCTCGACCGTCTCCAACGCTGTGCAACTGAACAGGAAATGGTTTCCGATCGAAGCGACTGATCGCAGGTCCAGGTCGACTGTTGATAACTTCACGCAGTTGAACATAAATCCATCGCAAATCCTTTCGACTGATCGCAGGTGGGTCAGGTCCACGACAGACAATGCCGTACACCCAGCGAGGAACTCATTCTCGATCCTCACGACCGATCGCAGGCAGGCGAGGTCCACTGCCGGCAACCTTTTGCACCCAGACAGAAAACCTTCACCAATCGAGGCCACCGATTGAAGGCCACTAAGGTCCACTGAGACCAACTCTCTGCACCCAGCCAGGAAGTGGCTCCCAATCGAGGTCAGTGACCGCAGGCCGCTGAGGTCCACCGTACGCAACGACGTGCTCTCCGCGAGAAACCAACGACCAATAGAAGCGAGTGGGAGCATGTTAGTAAGATCCACTGTCGACAGCCTGGTGCAGTTGTAGAGAAACCCATTCCCTATTGAAGCGACTGCCTCGAGTCCACTGAGGTTGATTTTCGACAACTTTGTGCATTTCAGCATGAATTCATTCCCAATCGAAGTGACTGCTTGCAGGCCGGTGAGGTCGACTGAAGCCAATGCTGTGCACCATAGAAAGAAGCAATCACCGATGGCAGTGATGTGGAGCATGGTGGGCAGGACCATTTCGTTGTCGCAGTTGGCCAGGGGCGTGTCACGAATGTCGTCACTGAACCGTATGCCCGTTAGTTCCCTGTTGTAGAAGAAGTGACGCGGAGTCGCAGTCGTAACTTCTGCCTGCAGAAGCAAAGAGGCTACCGTCGGATCCTTCACCAGTCGCAGCCTTCCCGCTGTGATGTCCGTCTCACCCAATGCACGAAGTTTTTTGACAACGTCGTATATCTTGACCTTCGTCAGGATGATTGTGTCTCCAGCACTCAGCTGCGTGATGTCGTCTCCTTCCTCCTTCCCTCCGAAGCCCATGTGGAAGCTGTCCTCAGCCAACCCCACTGCAGACGCCACCTTCTGCCGCATCGTCTCCGTTGTGTCATCCACACCCACCTCGACCACAATGTCCTCGCTTCCGATGCACTGCACAGACAGTTCCATTGTTGTGAGAGACTCTGTTTTTGTGGTGTTGTGCAGTTGGATACGGAGGATGGCATTGGAGTGAGCAAAGGATAGAAGGGTGGGGTTTATTTGTTTTGTAGTCCCTGTTCAAAACCACATTGTTTTGTTCTTCCTTTTTGCTTCCAACATGCTTTATTCATTTCATTTTTGTTGTTTGGGAGACACGCCACACGTGTCGGTTCTGTGGAAAAAAACAGCACAGAACCACCTGTGTGATGACCCCTTTCACCCGCAAAACCCCCCAGAAAACCGTTATTGGGGGTGGTTCTGGACACGTCCCAGTAATCTTGCGCTTTTTATGAAATTATTACGCGTCCACTCGACGCTTGGATAAAGAAAACTAGAGATGAAAGGGGGTTTGGGGCAGTGTTCCTAACGCTAGTTTTAAACTAAACGTTTTAATAGCCGTAAAATTATTTCCTCAAGCCAAAATCCTTCTAGGAGCGGAGTTTTAAGAATGCCATAATTGACGTCTGGAAATAATTGCAGTGGAGGTATTTTAGCCGGGTTTCCCACACAAAAAATAATTACCGTGTAATTATAGGAAATAATTACACGGTAATTATTTTTTGTGTGGGAAACCCGGCTAAAAAAAAAATCGCGATTTTTTTTCTTTTTTTCTTTTGTGAACACCCCGGGTTTGATACCTGTACCGCAGGCATTCCTCTGAGTCTAACGATTGATAATCAGAGCTCGGTTTGTTGTCAAAGACATCTTCCACCATGCATTGAGGAGGGTAAGACAGTGGTCGCAGTTTGTACTTGATAGCATTACAACATTTAACTTCTCCACGGGGGTCTTGGGCCGTTCACTCGGTTATACCTTGACCAGCGGAAGAGGCCTTTTTGGTCTCTAGAATATCCGGTATTCCCGAACGGAGGCACACTTTGTGTGTTACTACGACCTGGCAACTTCCAGCAGTAGGTTAAGTAATGCTTTCTTGTAAATTGTTGGATCATTTATCTCCTCAGTGCATGAATGCCCCACGTGACTGGACACTTTTGTGTTTGTCAAGTGGACTGTCTGGTCACTTCTCAGTGACTGGCGGGTTGGCTGTGGTTGCCCTGTCACGACTTACCTGTGTACCTGTGTACCTGTGTACCTGTGTACCTGTGTACCTGTGTACCTGTGTACCTGTGTACCTGTGTACCTGTGTACCTGTGTACCTGTGTACCTGTGTACCTGTGTACCTGGGTGACTGGGTACGTACCTGGGTAAATGTGACCAGGTGACCTGGTCAGACCTCTGACCAGCGCACCGTGACAGCACAGGCTGCCGAAAACGGATTTTGGCTTTCGGAAATAATTTTACGGCAATTAAATATCAAATTCCATGCAATTATTTCACAGAAAATTGCACTCGGAGGTGTATTTTTCACTCGTTTTGTTAATTGCACTCGCTGCGCTCGTGCAATTAACCACTCGTGAAAAAAACACCTCCTCGTAGCAATTATGGTGAAATAATTGCATAGTAATTAAATACTATAAACGTTTTAAATTCTAAACGTTTTAAACTGTTTTAAACGTTTTAAACTCGAATAAAAAACGGTGGTGAATTTTGGCTTTTCCATACATTGAAATCCCCGGGAGTCGCGGAGACTCTCCACTGGTGTTTTCGAGAGTTTTAGCGATTAAAAAAAAAGAAAAAAAATTCGCGATTAATCGCGAATTTGTGAAAAACTCTCGAAAACTCTCCAATTTAAAAAAAAAACTCTCCAAAACTCTCCAAAACTCTCCAATACTCCCCGATTTAAAAAAAATACTCTCGAAAACTCTCCAATTTATAAAATATAAATTTGCGATTAATCGCGAATTTATGAAAAAATCTCGAAAACTGGGCCATCTATGAACGGGGAGAGATTTTTTCACAAGCTCTCACTACGTTCCGAGGGGGGTTTTTGTACTTTAGTGGTGTGGCTGGCAACATGTATTCTGTGGTGGTCAAAAGTGCAATGTTCCTCCAATGGATTTATTGGGGTGTACTGCTATACTGGGACAATATGGTCAGATCACTCTTCAAACCACCTGGAAAAGTGCACGGCATCTAAAAATTTCCGCCTGCGGCGGGAAGCCTCGACCCGTTTTCACCCTTTTCTTGTTCCTTATCCCCATATTTAAAATAGCCCTGCTTACATGTGGTGGTATGCTTCCCTGCTGGTATGGTGTACCATTTTTCGCCCAGAGTAATTTAAGCGTAATTATCTTAAACAGGTGTGGATAATTCCCAAGCGCGGAATTAACCCGTCGCATTTGTGATCGACCTGTGGCTCGTTTGCTCATGTCCGCCACCACTGTGCCGCCTAAAGCCGCGAGGCTTATCACCCCTCTGTCGTGGTGGGTGCATTTTGCGAATCAATCGGTAGGTGTAATGTGAGTACGTAGACTGAACGTGTGCCCAGGTAGCACAGGTCAGATGCGGATAGCACCAGGTGTGCACGGTTGTGTTTGGGGTAAAATGCTACAAAAAATCGCGATTTTACTCCCGGGGATTAATCGCGAATTTTGTCGCGATTAATCGCGAAAACTCTCCGTAAAAAAAAAAAAAAACACTCTCGAAAACTCTCGAAACCAAAAAAACACTCACGGGGAGTTCGTTTTTTTTGATTTTTTGCCAAACTCCCCGTGACTCCCCGGGATTTCAATGTATGAAACTTTTCAGGCAAAAATGAAATACCCCCCCCTTCTTTGTTTATTCGTTGTTTGTTGTTTGTTGATCGCATCCATCCTCGTCCGTACTTCAGGAAAAGCACACAGCACTTTTGGTGGTATTGAAATGCCCTTTGTGAAATCCGTCCGCACACTTTTTTTTTTTTTTTTTTTTTTCAAACCCCAAAAGTCCCGAAAACCCCGAAAAACCCGCGTCCTGAAGTACGGTGGAGAGGTGGAGCACAAGGGGGGAAGGGGAAAACGGTAAAACTCATGACCACCGACGAGCGCGTCTTTCATTTCCAGACGTATTGCATACTCGTACAAAATGAAATACCCCCCCCTTCTTTGTTTATTCGTTGTTTGTTGTTTGTTGATCGCATCCATCAGGACCCTTAATAGGGACGCGCAGCGCTCTCGAAGAGAGAAGTGATCGCCTGTAGCTGCTCGTTTGTCTTCGCTTTGTCTCCTCTGGTGAATCGGTCCGCTCTCTGCTGTTTTGTCCCCACGTGAGCGCACCTCAGGGTCATTCCGTTCTGCTTTGCCGCCGCAAACATCTCCGACAGAATGGCGTTCGCCGCAAAGTTGCTGCTGTGTCCCCGCTCAATGCAGAAAACGGCAGACAAGTTGTCGACCTTCATGTGTACAGTGCACGCGCTGGTGTATTTTGCCGCCAATAGCACAGACTTAGCTGCCGCATACAGCTCCTTCAGGAAGATTGAGGTGTCCTCGTGGCCTGCGCCGAACGTTCCCTGCGCAACCTTCTCGTCTTCGTCGTCTTCCAGGATTGCTGCCCACTCTGCTTTTGAGGCGTCTGACCACACTGTGATTGTCTTAGTGGGGGGTTGTAGGATCCAGCTGTTTGTCGTCATCAATGATATCCGCTTTCGCACTTCAAAAATCACACTGGGAGGTACTTCGACATGTATGTCCCACAAAAGAACGTTCTGAAGTGTCTTCGAAGCCAGGTTTTGCACGAAGGTGATGGCTGCTGGTAATGTGCACAGTGGTGTGTGTGTTGTGTACGAATGCCACACTATGCATCCAAAAACTACGTAGAACTGGCGTGGCGTCAGCTTCCCCGTGCGCAGCGCGGCCAGTTCATCCTTCTGCACAAACTTTTCGAGCCATGCCGGTTCAGATCGGAATGTGTGTTTCTCCAAGTTAAATTCCACTCCGAATACGCAGAACTGTTGTGTAGGGGTACCGTACGTCGGATCGTCCATGTTGAGTTCGACGTTTGCTTTGTCGCATCGTTCGCAGAATGACGAAAATTGTGCCACCGCTTCCTCTCGGGATTGTTGTATGACGATGAAGTTGTCTATCCAGCAGATACCAAACTCTTCGGGCAATAGTACACGCGAGCAGCGTTGTGCAATCGCTGGAGCGAACGACCAACCCATCGCCAAGCAATTTAACACTGTCCTAGTGAATTGTCCCCGTTCTCCTGCGGTGTTGACACCAAAAAACGGTCGGATGCTTGCGTCTACTTCGATTTGGTAGAACCAACTTCTAGCGTCGGACAGAACGACCCAATTGCTGTTCACTATTCTGTGGATAACAGCCGTGATGTGCGGCAGTCTCATCTGCGGTGGCGGACCCATCGACCTGTTCAGCTTTCTGCCATCCACCACGAATCGCAAACCCCCCGACTTTTTCTCCACAGTGAAGGCATGCAGAATCACTTCTTGGGGTGCAGAAGTTCGCGACAGGACGCCGAAGTCGATGAGGGTATCCAGATGTTGAGCCATGTGACGCGAGGTACCTCTCCTTATCCCAGCTTGCTTGTCCCAACCCTCCTTCAGGTGTGATACGAATGTTTCTCTCTTACGGATGATCTGCAGAATGTCTTCCAGCTCGTTCTCCTTGTCGAGGCTCTCCAATGTGTCTAAGCAGATGCGTCCTCTCGATATCGCAGCAATGTAGTCCTGGTCTGTTCCTCCTGCACGCGCCTCGGCGGGAGGACGAATGTTCGTGGCGCTGCTTCGTACGCATAGCGAGTTGTCGTACAGGCTCAGAAGCCCCGCATCCTCAGACGGTGATTGTGAGTCCTCCAATATGGTTTGTATGAAAGTTTGTTCTGAATCTGCGGGTAAATCGTCGCATGTTCCTTCTTTGTTGTGGACGGGGCTAAGGTCGTGGTTGTAATATCTTGGGTATGGTATTTTAAAAGCCTGCGGGATGGGTGCTTCATGCACGAACTTCAGTCTTCTAGGTGCAGGGGCTTCGACAGCAAAGTCGTCTGTTCGACCCGTTGCAGACCTCCTTTCGGCAAGTAGCGGATGAGACCCTCCACCGTGTCGTGTCGCGTGATCATCTGGATCTGTTCCAACGGTACTCTCTTGTTGTTGAGGTGGTGCGCCGCTCCTCGCCTTAGGGAGTGAGGAGTGAGGTTCTGATTTACTCTTTTCAACGATTTGCCTATTGTCCTGTAAGAGAGGTCTTTGAATAGTCGGTCGGAGCCCTTCGATTTCTTCATCTGACCCTTTAAAGCTTTCAACATCGACGGAGCCATATCCATTCCTGTGTGTTTCCCGAGGCGGAAAGGGTCTGACTTCGTGTCGACCCAGTGGACCCCAATCTGTGCAGTATGGTCGTTCATCGAAATTTCTTCTGCTTTGAGTCCCAACACGTCTGAGCATCGTGCTGCCCCTTGCCACATCATCGTCAACGCCAGCTTCAGCGATGGGTTTTTGGCTAAAGATATAGCCTTGCGTATCTCCTCTGTTGTCGCCGGAGGTGCTTGGGTCGTCGGCTTCAGCGCTCCCAATCTCCTCAGTGCCCGTTGGTAGTCGGCCAACAGTTGCGAACCTTCGGTTCTCGTATTCGCCATTCGTTTCAGCGCTGCCGACGCTACGATTGAGGTTTGTAATGCTGCTGATGGGAGCATGTTTTCCATTGTTCGCTTCTTCTCTAACCACAGAATGATCGCCTCGTCGTACCCTAGCTCTGTCTTCATGTGTTGCTCCCAATTTGTTTTGAACTCGTTCAGACGGCGCCACACGCTTCGCAGCTCCCCCATGTACGACCCCGATAACGCCTGTGACAGAGTGTGTTGCGCCTTCTCCATGACCAGCCGAGCTTGTTCTGTGGTGAGTGGCATTTCCTTCTGTCGTGGACGTCCGAGATGCGAAGGAGGTCTTTCTTCCAGCAAAGCGCTCAGGCTGAGGTTCCTCGGGGGCGCCGCCCCCCGTGAATTTTCTTCCCTGTTGTCGGGTTCTAGGGTTGTCTTCTCTTTTATCTTCTTCTTCGTCGCCAATATTCTGCCTCTGATCCCCAATGACCCCATTGTTGCCGGTGTTGTCTTGCTTGGTGTAGTGTTTTGAATTTTCTTCCCTATTGTAGTCATTAAGTTGTCGTCTTTTGTTTGGTATTGTCCCCGTATCGTGCTCGGTGTAGTGTTTTGAATTTTCTTCCCTATTGTCGCCATTAAATTGTCGTCTTTTGTTTGGTATTGTCCCCGTATCGTGCTTTGTGTCGTGTTTTGAATTTTCTTCCCTATTGTCGCCATTAAATTGTCGTCTTTTGTTTGGTATTGTCCCCGTATCGTGCTTTGTGTCGTGTTTTGAATTTTCTTCCCTATTGTCGCCATTAAATTGTCGTCTTTTGTTTGGTATTGTCCCCGTATCGTGCTTTGTGTCGTGTTTTGAATTTTCTTCCCTATTGTCGCCATTAAATTGTCGTCTTTTGCTTGGTATTGTCCCCGTATCTTCCTTTTTGTAGCGTCCTGCATTGTCTTCCCTGATGTCCTCCCGATAGTACTCCTGTTTTCTTGTATTTCTTCCCCTGTCAGTCAACGTCTGGGCCCTGCGTACCTTCTTAACTCCTTTCCCGTGTTGCCCCAGTAGTCTCGGTCGCGCCCCCTCGTATCGTCTCCTCCCCTGTCCCTGTCGTCTCTCTTCTCCTTGGCGTCCCTCCCTGAATCCCGCGTCTTCGACGGTACCTCTGCGTGCGGCTGCTTCTTGGCCGTGTCCATAATGCGAGCTTGGATGACTTTTGAGAAGTCATCCACCGCGTATCCCTTTGCTTTAGACTCGTACATCATCCTTCCGGCAGCATTAGCCCCAATAATTGTGGTCGAGGTGAGTTCTACTATGGTGTTGTGTATGGGCGTCAGGAACTTGGTTGCGGGTGGGTCCTCTGAGTCCTCGATCAGCGCCAGGGAGTTGTCCAGCGCCTCGAAGCATCTTAGGACGCCCTTTTGATACTCGAGTGCATTGTCAAAAGTGGGTAGGGTCGACTCCCTGAATGCCTTTCCTACCTTTTCCCTGATCTCCTTTCTGATGCGGCTGTTTTGGATGTTTTTCCAGGTTGCAACAACATACGGCGAGAAATCAGCGTCGAGTGCCGTTTGCTGGGACTTCTTGATAAACTCTATAGTTTTCTTGAGACTCTCGTTCTCCTGCTGCAGAAAATCCAAACGTGCAAAAGTGTGCATGAAAAGCTTCTTAGCGGTTTCCGGAATCACTGCGAGGAGCCCTTCCACCGTGTCCTCTGCGTCGTCGTCCTCCTCGTCCTGCTGCTGCTGCTCGATCGGCTTTTCCTTTTTCACCTTCGTTCTTGGCGCACGTCTCCACGCGCACACCGGACACACCCATCTCTCTGTCTTCTTGAGGAAGTCTGTGATCACCCCTTCAGGGATTAGCCCCGTGTTCCGCATGCACGTCTTCGTGCACTGTCTGCCGCAGCCCATGCAGCCAAGGACACCCTTTTTGTGCATGACACCGCACGAAGGAAAAATGCACTCATCTTCGGTGTCCGGTTCCATTGCATTTGCTTTGGGTACTGGGGGTTTGATCTGATCCCAAATGACCTTATCCCCACCCGGCCAGCTATCCCAGGGAACAGCCACAGATGACATAGTTTTTTTTTTTTTTTTTTTTTCAAACCCCAAAAGTCCCGAAAACCCCGAAAAACCCGCGTCCTGAAGTACGGTGGAGAGGTGGAGCACAAGGGGGGAAGGGGAAAACGGTAAAACTCATGACCACCGACGAGCGCGTCTTTCATTTCCAGACGTATTGCATACTCGTACAAAAAAAAAAAAAATTTTTTTTTTTTTACTGGCAAAAAAAAATGTCTTTGCGAAAAAATGTGGTATTTTCCTCTTTGCTGAACTTTTCAGTGGCAGCAGGCACGGTGTAATTAGACACCGCATGGTGTCTAATTACAAGGTGCCACCAGCTCTGCCTGATAGGCCGAGCAGAGTGTGCCTGCGCCACTGGATGCTTGGTGTGCCCCCTTTGGTGTAGTGGAGCCGTCGTTGTGGTAGAAGATGGCCCCCACTCCTCCTTGGGGGTGCGCTGGTCTGGTGGTCAGTGAAGCGCGTGGTGTTCTGTTTACCGTGTGCAAGGATCTGTCTGTGTAGACGCGTACCGTGTGGGGTGGCAGAGCCGCAAGAGCCAGTTCCGTCCTTTGCCGGTTCTCTTCGCTGCTTGCAGAGTCACTCTTGCTGACACCCGGTATTTCTGGTGATCAGCACGTCATTCAGCGTACGATCCCACTCCCACGGTGACACGGGGTCGTGGTCCAGTAAGGGTGCGCGTACGCTGTGGCGATAGGCTCCCGTCTCCTCCACAGTCTCTATCGCTTTGGCAAGCCAGCTGTCGCCTGCAGGTAGCTTGGTCGATATCGCAGCAGCTCTACCAGGGGAGTCCTCCACCCGCATGAACTTCTCCAGGTCGTCCGCCGCTGCTGTTGTGAACAGAGAAGACACAGTGGTGTCCCATGGTGTCCCCATCACACACTAGCCCACTCAACTTATCTTTTTCTCATGCAGGTGCGTGCAGATCTCCTCCGCATTGTGCAAGTCCTCCTCCAAAACTTTTGTGCTTACAGGGCGGGCATCCGCACCCTCGCGACAAGGGTGAACACCTTCTCGTCGTTGTGCGCCTTCCAGCCATCAACGTATACCGAGATGTGCAGGCTCTTTGCTAGGGCTGCTCTCACAGGAACCATGACCCTGTCATACTCAGCCTTAAGTACCCTGTTACCCATCTGGAACCCGCTGGGAATTTTTGACACATCAAATGCTGGCACCCAGCGCTTGATCAGCCAGGTTTTAGCGCACTCATTAGGGTACCGTACAGGAAACAAGTTAGCAGGAGAAACCAAGAAAAACCAGGCTAAATTGACCCCAGATGCACCAAAACTATGATTTTTGATACAGAAAAAAAAAATTCGAAAAATTCCCCCCACTTTTTTTACGTTTTTTTGTGCAGAACTGCCACCCGTTTTTTATTCGAGTTTAAAACGTTTTAAACGCAAAATTAGGAACACTGGTTTGGGGGGAAGAGTTTAATTCTTGAACGCATCCCCACACTCAGTCACACCTTTTTTTGAAAAACACCAAACGCTGTTCACAATAATGAACGAAAAATTGACAATTTTCCTGATGAAGATGTAATGTATGTGCGAGAGATGGGGAGCACGGGAGGGAAAAAACGACTCGTGGATACTGAAAAATTTCACTAGAAATGCACGCATGTCTTATAAAAACAAAAACCCGCCTTTTGCCCCCACCCCACCCACCGCACCCCCCTCTACCACAACGGTCAAATAAATAACTGTGCTTTTTTCTTCCCCGGTTCCATTTCTTCTTTGACATATCCAAGGGTGTGACTGCAGAGAGAAACGCAGCCCGCCACTGCTCTGCCTTGTCATTGTCCCGCTCACGTTTTAGGTTCAAGTTCTCTATGGCATCCGTGGCAACACCCGAGACGCTGACGGACGAGAAAGGTGTCAGCAGGGAGGGCAAAGGTCGCATCCTTGCAGCTCTGTTTCTCTTTGGTGGTGCGGATGGCGGTACGGAGGGCTTGTACCCAGGCGCGTTTGTCGGGGAGGGTCGACGCGTGCAGGGTGTAGGGGTGCGAGGTGCCGTGGTGGGGGTTTGGTTCGCTGGCATGGCACAGTTACACAACGAGAAAGCAACTGTGTTTTCTGAGTGCCTCACTGACTCTCATTCAAACACTGTCTTCTAAGACTCACACCGACGTCGCAGAATGGGACAAGCAGCTGTCACAGTGGAGCTGCTCTACGTTCCTTGCCTAGCTTCTCCTGTCGCTCTTTACGAAACACTGCAGCGAGGCAACTCTGCCTTCTTCTCGTCTCTGCCACGTGTCGGAGGTGGAGGTGCGTCAACCACATACTTCTTCAGCTCGCCCACACGCACTCGACTGGACACAGCACTGCTGCAGCCGCCAAGGTGGATGCTCCTCAACGAAGTGTAGCCGTCAGCAGGAAGGTCACCAAAGTGCGTAACTCTGCTGAGTGATGACAGGTCTAGTTCTGTGAGCCTGATGCAGTTGTAAAGAAAGCCTCTGCCAATTTGAGTAACATTGCTGAGTGATGATAAGTCTACTACTTTGATGCTCTTGCAGTGGATAAGAAACCAGTCATCAATTTGTGCCACATTGCGAAGTGGTGATAAGTCGACTGCTGTGAGGCTGGTGCAGCTGTAGAGAAAGCTTGTACCAATGTGAGTAACATTGCTGAGTGGGGATAAGTCCACTGCTGTGAGGCTGCTGCAGTAGGCAAGAAAGTGGTGGCCAAGTTGTGTAACATTGCGAAGTGGTGATAAATCCACTGCTGTGAGGCTGCTGCAGTTGAAAAGAAAGTTTGAATGAATGTGAGTAACATTGCTGAGTGCCAAGTCGACTGCTGTGAGGCTGCTGCAGTTGGCAAGAAAATGGGTACCAATCCGCGTGAGACGTGTCAACCCAGACAGGTCGATGCTTGTCAACGATGTGCACTGGTGAAGAAACTTGTCACCCATTTCCGTCACACACGACACAGCACTCAGATCAAGTGCTGTTAACGATGTCTGTGCCAAGAACTGATTCGGAATGACAGTCGCAACCTCTGCCTGCAGAAGCAAACACGCAACCTCAGGATCCTCCACAGTCACCAGCCTCTCTGCAGTGATGTCCCTCTCACCCAACGCATGAAGTGCTGCTCTGGCCACGAATTTCTTACTTTCCGTCAGGATGATTGTGTCTCCAGCACTCAGCTGCGTGATGTCGTCTCCTTCCTCCTTCCCTCCGAAGCCCATGTGGAAGCTGTCCTCAGCCAACCCCACTGCAGACGCCACCTTCTGCCGCATCGTCTCCGTTGTGTCATCCACACCCACCTCAATCACGTACGAGTTGTCTGCACAGTCCTTGATAACTACTTCCATTTTGTCTTCCTTTTGTGTTGCTCTGTTGTGTGGTGGGGTTGGGAGTTGGGGCTGTAGACATTAGCAAAGACACGTTGCAGATACCCCCATGCACCAACCGGGAAAGAAGTCTTTGCAAAATGGTGCATTGCCTTTCCCTCAGACTTGGGCAGAATACTGTTCCAGGAGAACAAGGGTGATAGGGGTGTGAAAACAGGTGGAGGTAGGGGGGCCTTTTGATGGAAAGTTACTCAGAGCATATCCCTGTTGGAAACAACATTGTTTTGTTCTTCCTTTTCGATTCCAACATTTTTTATTCATTTGCTTTGTTGATGTTTGGGAGAAACGCCCCATGTGACGGTTCTGTGGAAAAAACAACACGGAACCACCTGTGTGCTGACCCTTTTCACCCGCAAAACCCCCAGAAAATCGTTTTGGGGGTGTCTCTGGACACGTCCCGGTACTTTTGCGCTTTTTATGAAACAAAACTAACCTTTTGCCACCCCACCCCACCCACCGCACCCCTATCTACCACTCTCACAACGGTCAAATAAATAACTGTGCTTTTTTCCTCCCCGCCTCCACCAACCCTTTGAGAACACATCCTCTGCGTCCTTAATGGTAACGTCCTTTTGTGTAAAGACCTGCTAGGTTCAAGTTCTCTATGGCATCCGTGGCAACACCCGAGACGCTGACGGACGAGAAAGGTGTCAGCAGGGAGGGCAAAGGTCGCATCCTTGCAGCTCTGTTTCTCTTTGGTGGTGCGGATGGCGGTACGGAGGGCTTGTACCCAGGCGTGTTTGTCGGGGAGGGTCGACGCGTGCAGGGTGTAGGGGTGCCAGGTGCCGTGGTGGGGGTTTGGTTCGCTGGCATGGCACAGTTACACGACGACAAAGCAACTGTGTTTTCTGAGTGCCTCACTGACTCTCATTCAAACACTGTCTTCTCAGACTCACACCGACGTCGCAGAATGGGACAAGCAGCTGTCACAGCGGAGCTGCTCTACGTTCCTTGCCTAGCTTCTCCTGTCGCTCTTTACGAAACACTGCAGCAATGCAAGGTGGATTTCGTCTTGCCTCTGCCACGTGTCGGAGGTGGAGGTGGAGGTGCGTCAACCACATACTTCTTCAGCTCGCCTTCACGTACTCGACTGGACACAGCACTGCTGCAGCCGCCAAGGTGGATGCTCCTCAACGAAGTGCAGTTCATAGCAGGAAGCTCACCAAAGTGCGTAACTCTGCTGATCAAGCGCTGTTAACGATGTGTGTGCCAAGAACCTATTCGGAATGACAGTCGCAACCTCCGCCTGCAGAAGCAAACACGCAACCTCAGGATCCTCCACAGTCACCAGCCTCTCTGCAGTGATGTCCCTCTCACCCAACGCATGAAGTGCTGCTCTGGCCTCGACCTTCTTAGTTTTCGTCAGGATCATTGTGTCTCCAGCACTCAGCTGCGTGATGTCGTCTCCTTCCTCCTTCCCTCCGAATCCCATGTGGAAGCTGTCCTCAGCCAACCCCACTGCAGACGCCACCTTCTGCCGCATCGTCTCCGTTGTGTCATCCACACCCACCTCGATCACGTACGAGTTGTCTGCACAGTCCTTGATAACTACTTCCATTTTGTCTTCCTTTTGTGTTGTTCTGTTGTGTGGGGTTGTGGGAGTTGGGGCTGTAGACATTAGCAAAGACACGTTGCAGATACCCCCATGCACCAACCGGGAAAGAAGTCTTCGCAAAATGGTGCATTGCCTTCCCCTCCGACTTGGGCAGAATACTGTTCCAGGAGAACAAGGGTGATAGGGGTGTGAAAACAGGCGGAGGTACGGATCCCTGTTGGAAACAACATTGTTTTGTTCTTCCTTTTTGCTTCCAACACTTTTATTCATTACTTTTTTGTTGTTTGGGAGTGGTCCAGAAATACGTTTTGAGGGTGATTGTGGACACTTCCCGGCACTTTTGCGACCTGAAAGCGGAAAAACGGTATTGAGGGTTTGCCATCGACTCAAATACTAAACACACGAAACCCCACTCCCTTTGGCAGATTCTACAAAATTGTTGGAGCTTTTTATGAAACAAAAACTAGCCTTTTGCCCCCACCCCACCCCACCCCTCTCCACCCCTCTCACAACAGTCAAATAAATGACTATAGTTGTACTTTGTGGCTTTCACCGTTGTAAGCCAACGACACAGCAAAACCACAGTCAACTCACTTCGTCGTGCACCGCAGTATGTTGAATGTTGGTGACAAAATGGGGGGCATGGTAGGGGGAGACAATGGTGAATCCGAGGGAGATGAGTACACGCGACGAGGCGTGACTGAGGTGAGGCACGGACACCGTGGGGGAGGAGTAACCGAACGTAATAGAGGAGAGGGAGAATCAGGGGGGGTTTGAAGGAAAATACGGGGGAGTCCACCGTGTTCTCATCTAGAGGACTCTCAGCATCTGTGTGTATGACAGTATGCACATTGGCCACGACAGACACGTCAGCATCCATAATCCCCATATTGGCATGAGCCAAAGTATTATAGGCAAGCAAACGTTTACCAATACCACGACAACTTAAAGATAAAGCAGACGAAGAAACAGAAAGCTTGTTGGACAAAGAAAGAAGTAGACCTTTTAAGCCTATCCTCAACCCTAGAGGTGTTTTGGTACACCTTCTTAAGAATACCAGGAAGTTTGAGTTTTTTTGATTATTTGAGAGAAGGATGAGGGGGTATTTCACATTATTATTGTTGTTGTGCTGTCTTGGCTTGCTTGAGCACAGCCGGGAGGAGGGCGACAGCTATAGTATACTACAGGGGCGGCATGCACTCCCAGATCGTTTTGCACGGTGCTTGGTTAGTTGGTAAGGCACAGTTACACAACGAGAAAGCAACTGTGTTTTCTGAGTGCCTCACTGACTCTCATTCAGACACTGTCTTCTCAGACTCACACCGACATCGCAGCCCAGAACCGTACCCCCCGCTGTCAGCCACGAGATCCTGCAGCGGTTCGAGATCCTGAAGGAGAATGCGTGGGTGAGGCCGCTGCCGTCGAGATGGGCGACAGCCTGGTCAGATGCCTCCTGAGTCAAGTAGATGTCACAGCGGAGCTGCTCTACGTTCCTTGCCTAGCTTCTCCTGTCGCTCTTTACGAAACACTGCAGCAAGGCACGGCTGCTTTCGTCTTGCCTCTGCCACGTGTCGGAGGTGCGTCAACCACATACTCCTTCAGCTCGCCTTCACCTACTCGACTGGACACAGCACTGCTGCAGCCGGCAAGGTGGATGCTCCTCAACGAAGTGTAGCTGTAAGCAGGAAACTCACCAAAGTGCGTAACTCTGCTGAGTGCTGACAGGTCTAGTTCTGTGAGGCTGCTGCAGTCGGAAAGAAAGCCTCTGCCAATTCGAGCAACATTGCTGAGTGGTGATAAGTCCACTACTTTGAGGCTGCTGCAGCTGTTAAGAAAGCGGTCATCAATTTGTGTAACATTACTGAGTGGAGATAAGTCTACTGTCGTGAGGCTGCTGCAGTTGTAAAGAAACAGTGTATTAATGTGAGTAACATTGCGAAGTGGTGATAGGTCCACTGCTGTGAGGCTGGTGCACTTGAAAAGAAAGCCCGTACCAACGTGAGTAACATTGCTGGGTGGTGACAACTTTACTGCTGTGAGGCTGCTGCAGAATGCAAGAAAGTGGCCATCAATTTGTGTAACATTGCGAAGTGGTGATAAATCCACTTCTGTGAGGCTGGCGCAGCTGTAAAGAAAGCTTGTACTAATGTGTGTAACATTGCCGAGTGGTGACAAGTTTACTGTTGTGAGGCTGATGCAGTCGGCAAGAAAGTTGGTACCAATCCGCGTGAGACGTGCCAACCCAGACAGGTCGACGCTTGTCAACGATGTGCAGTGGTGAAGAAACTGATCACTAATTTCCGTCACACAGGACACAGCACTCAGATCAAGTGCTGTTAATGATGTGCGTGCCAAGAACTGATTCGGAATGACAGTCGCAACCTCCGCCTGCAGAAGCAAACACGCAACCTCAGGATCCTCCACAGTCACCAGCCTCTCTGCAGTGATGTCCTCACCCAACGCATGAAGTGCTGCTCTGGCCTCGACCTTCTTAGTTTTCTTCAGGATGATTGTGTCTCCAGCACTCAGCTGCGTAATGTCGTCTCCTTCCTCCTTCCCTCCGAAGCCCATGTGGAAGCTGTCCTCAGCCAACCCCACTGCAGACGCCACCTTCTGCCGCATCGTCTCCGTTGTGTCATCCACACCCACCTCGATCACGTACGAGTTGTCTGCACAGTCCTTGATAACTACTTCCATTTTGTCTTCCTTTTGTGTTGTTCTGTTGTGTGGTGGGGTTGTGGGAGTTGGGGCTGGAGACATTAGCAAAGACACGTTGCAGATGCCCCGTGCACCAAGCGGGAAAGAAGTCTTTGCAAAATGGTGCATTGCCTTCCCCTCCGACTTGGGCAGAATACTGTTCCGGGTGATAGGGGTGTGAAAAGAGGTGTGAAAAGAGGTGGAGGTAGGGGGTTCTTTTGATGGAAAGTTACTTGGAGCCTATCCCTGTTGGAAACAACATTGTTTTGTTCTTCCTTTTTGCTTCCAACACTTTTATTCATTACTTTTTTGTTGTTTGGGAGTGGTCCAGAAATACGTTTTGAGGGTGATTGTGGACACTTCCCGGCACTTTTGCGACCTGAAAGCGGAAAAACGGTATTGGGGGTTTGCCATCGACTCAAATACTAACACACCAAACCCCACTCCCTTTGGCAGATTCTGCAAAATTGTTGGAGCTTTTTATGAAACAAAAACTAGCCTTTTGCCCCCACCCCACCCCTCTCCACCCCTCTCACAACAATCAAATAAATGATATGATTACGTGCAATGCTAAAAGGAAATTGAACACCGCTCCCTACTCCCATCCTTTTTTCCATTTTTCTAATCCGGGGCGGGTTGGAGTAGAGCCACATTTCACCGACAGGTCGAGGTGTGTGCGTTTCACCACAACCTCTCCCTTTTGTCTTTATTGTTTTTATTGCTTTATTGTTTTCGGGGGTGGGGGGAAAAACATAAAAAGGAAAAGTAGGGTGCGGTTTCAATTTCTATAGTTGTACTTTGTGGCTTTCACCATTGTAAGCCAACGACACAGCAAAACCACAGTCAACTCACTTCGTCGTGCACCGCAGTATGTTGAATGTTGGTGACAAAATGGGGGGCATGGTAGGGGGAGACAATGGTGAATCCGAGGGAGATGAGTACACGCGACGAGGCGTGACTGAGGTGAGGCACGGACACCGTGGGGGAGGAGTAACCGAACGTAATAGAGGAGAGGGAGAATCAGGGGGGGTTTGAAGGAAAATACGGGGGAGTCCACCGTGTTCTCATCTAGAGGACTCTCAGCATCTGTGTGTATGACAGTATGCACATTGGCCACGACAGACACGTCAGCATCCATAATCCCCATATTAGCATGAGCCAAAGTATTATAGGCAAACAAACGTTTACCAATACCACGACAACTTAAAGATAAAGCAGACGAAGAAACAGAAAGCTTGTTGGACAAAGAAGAAGTAGACCTTTTAAGCCTATCCTCAACCCTAGAGCTGTTTTGGTACACCTTCTTAAGAATACCAGGAAGTTTGAGTTTTTTTTTTTGATTATTTGAGAGAAGGATCATGGATGTAGAAAGTACTTCACGTACTTTTTTTTGAAAAAAAAAAGTAAAAAAGTACGTGAGGAGGGTGTCTAAAAAGGTCAAAAACGGAAAAAATGGAAAAAAAGGTGAAAAAATTTGGGGTGTTTTTGACCAAAAAAAGAGTGAGGGGAGTTGGGTCCAGTCATAGGGGAGTATAGCAATTTTTAAAAAATTCTACCAAAAATGCACAGCATTTTTCAAGCACATTGGCAGATTTTCGCTTTTTTATAAAAAATTGAGGAACCGAAATATCCCACTGTAGCTGTCTTCGAAAACGGCCTCTGAGGTCGGAGCCCAAAATGGGCCCGTTCCTCCTGCGGGAAGTAGTGCGCACACTGTACATATCTCCGAAGATGAACGGTTTCGGCTCGCAGAAACAAACTCAAATTACTTGCAGCTTGCGAGTCTCCGTGTTCTTGAAGGGTGGGGCGTAGAGGGAGAAGGCAGCGATCACATTGAAGTCGTCCATTAAGGATTCAATATTTCCCGGAGGTCTGACTTCGCATACTGCCATCCAATGCCATCGCTTTGGGAGAGTGACTTGCCTTGCGTCATCGGATGACTCCAGAGCTTGCGAAAACTTTAAGGTTTCGGGACCGCTTGTGAAAAATAGGGCTCTGGTGCATGTTGAGGAAGAGGGGAGCCGGTCATCTCCGGAAGCGGTGTTGCTTTGTGAAGCCTCGTATGCTTCCCCCGCTGACCAGCTGTGAAACTACCTCAATCGCGTGGTTCGTGATCGCTGTGATTGCTCCTTCGTGTCAGAGGAGTATTGGAGCACCCTCCGCTTGATGGCAGACGGCCTGACGCAGACGCTTGGGGATCACACACCCTCGGTGCTACAGGATCTTGAGGGTTTGGCGCACTGTTGGCTGCGTGCTCGGTGGATCACAAGAAGAGGTTGAAGCTTGTAGACACCAGCACCGGCACGAGTCAAGTCACAAGGAGCTTAGGAGAACTGACGTGCGGTGGGGAAGGTTCCCTCCGACCGTCCGGACTTGGCGGTCTGCACCCCCATCCTCGTCAAGAATTGGCCAGAGCACATGGCAACCAGAGCAGTGACCGGTCCGACGGTCGCACGTGAGCGTCGCTCCTCCGGAAGCTGGTAGTGGCCCAAGTCCACACGGACTAGAAGCCGCCGATGAGCAGGAAACTGCAGGAGCGCATGCCACAAGGGCTAACGAAACCATGGTAATGGGCCTATGTGGGGTTACAGGCGTGTATATGGTGTAACCACAGATGCTCAAAACACCCGATTTTTACGTTTTTTTGCATTTTTCGGTGCCCCAAGACCCACCCCAGGGGTCTAAAAAATTTTCGGAAAAAAAATTTTTTTTTCCAGATTTTGCTAAGGTAAAATGTGACTGTGAAAACGATCCTCAAAATAGAGGATCCTCAAAATTCCCGTTTTTCCCTTTTTTCCCCTTTCCCCTTAGTCATTTTTCCCGTTGCCTTGTCGAAAAAAAAAATTTTTGGGTCAAAAAAAAAAAGTGAAAATTTTTCACAAATTTCGATCCTCCGACCACCCACAGGTGACGAAAACTCGGTTTTCGTGAAAAAAAAAATTTTTTTTTTTGGTCAAACACGGCCTTGCCTAGCCACTTTTGGGTATAGTATAGGCTTGTACAGAGACGTGTATATGGTGTAACCACAGATGCTCAAAACACCCGATTTTTGCGTTTTTTTTTTTTTTAATTTCTTACAATAGTTCTGTAACCTCTCTCTCTTTTACGGCAGGTAACCGGTTGAGGTGATACTTCCGGACTGAGGAAGGGCATTCTTTTACTTTTTTTATTTTGCCTGGACGGGGATGGGGGCGGCTTTGTCTAGATTGTTTTTATTTTGTAGTCTTTTGTTGGGTTAAGGGGATTGGCAGACAACACTGAGGACCTCCTTGGGCCACAGCTGTTGGCGTTGTCTAGCTCTACCCGGCTGTACACGGTCGGCCTGAAAACAGGTCCGAATCTAGGCTATGTGAACGAAATAAAAATAGCCAAAAAAGAAGGAGAAAGGGAAGAAGGGGGGGGGAGAGGGGAGAAAAAGTAAAAAGAAGTCTCTAAAGTCTATGCGGCGGAGCGAAGGCGCGTCTGCACAAGACTCCTCAGGCGATTGCACAGCGTCGACGCCTTCCTCAGCTCCTCCTGACTCAACATCGGCCTCACTGCAGTCCTCCACCGCCCACAGTACTCGAAAGCCTCCGCCGCCGTCATAGAGTCCCCGCCTTGGGAGCTGAAATGAGTGGTAGTGGGATAGAACAACCCCTCCCACTCATCAGCGGTCTCTGGAATAGGCAAGTCAAACCCGGGGCAGGGCGCTATGTCATTCCATACCGGCACAGGGTTCGGGAGGGCTGGTGGTGCGGATTGGTAGCCACTCTCCGATGGTGTGTCTGTGCTGGGGACCGAGGTTGCGCCAGGCAAGGGAACTGCGTGCTGGGACCCGCCAAGGAGGTCCGCGGAGTACGCACTGTCTTGCGAGGCGACGTGTGGCTGCTCACTCGTGTCAGCGTGAGAGTGAGCTGCCTCAGAGGACGTGTATACGGGGAGGGCTGGGGTGGTGTTTGAATAGCCACTCTCCGTATGGGTCCTTGATGGCTGCGCCTGCGACGTAGCGACCTGCGGAACAGCGTGAGGCTGCTCTCTCGTGCTGGTGGATGAGGGAACAGCCACATCAGACGCGGGTACGGGGAGGGCTGCGTGGGTGTTGTAATAGCCACTCTCCGTATTTGTCTGATGCTGCTGAGACTCGTCCGATGCAGAGTGCGCCTGCGACGAAGTGCCAGGTTGGACAGGGGTCTGCACGACCTGGGGCGCGGAGGAGGTAGAGAGGGCTGGGGTGGTGTTTGAATAGCCACTCTCTACATCCATGGCATCCGTCGGAGCCTTACGCAACCGGGCACGAAGCTGGTCCCTGTTCTTCTTGATGGTAGCCCCACTCGTGGCCACGCGTTTATCCCGCTGCTCCTGCAACAAGTCATTACTCTTGGGGTCCGCTGCTGGATGTGTGCGCGCAGTGACACCTGAGGAACTCGGTAAGCTGACAACCGCTGGAGCCCGTGGGCAGGAAGAGCAGCTGAGGGGACGACACTGCCGGCACGCCCAAGCCACGCACTCCCCGCACTGCCAGTGCTGCTCACTGCCGAGGACAGCAGACCCGCACACCTCACATTTCCCGAAATCCTCTCTCGTTCCGTCCTGAGGGTAGTCCAGCATTGCCACGCGGGACACACAAGTGAGCGACGGCAGGCGCGGCGTCGGAGGCTGCATCAGGAAGTACTGCCTCAGTTTCTCCGGGATGGTGACCGGCGTGAAGTGGCCCACCGTGCGGCCGTCGTGAGCCAGCGCAAACACATTCTGGTAATTCGTCGCACTCGAGGGGGTGAAGAGCGAAGGCTTATGACCACCCACAAACACCACCACCAGCGAGTTCAGAGCGCGTGCAAGGCCGGCAACGGTCACAGTGTCAGCCCAGGTATCCGATCGATCACACCCAGTGATGAGCATCCGCCGCGACCACACGGCGACATTCGGTTCAGCCCGTGCCGCCAGGTCCGCGTCTTGGACTACCTGTGCAACCGCAACCTGCCTCAGGGACCCCGCGTTCTTCCCGCTCAAGTGTGCCATAGCGTCGAAACAGCAGTCACCCACGGTGTAGCGGAAGTTCGCGGGAGTGGAGCATCCGACGGCGGACAGCTGCACCGCTAGGGCAGGAGGGGAGTCACCCTCATGCAGCTTCTCATAGGCCGCAGCTGGGTCCTCGCAGGGAGCTACTTCCACGACGACGGAAGACTGATGAACAGGGTTCTTGCGCGCCTGCCGCTGTAACCACCTCTCCATCGCCGCAGTAGCCTCATCAACATCAGCCGCACTTCGTGGATCAGGGGTTGGTTCCTCAACAATCTCACAGTCTTGCTCAGCGAGCCGGTACAGGTGGTCGTCCACGTATGTAGGGAAGCGATCGTCTGGGGCGTCGTCAGGTGTGACGTAGTAGTCTGGGGTACGTTCGACAGTATCAGCCGGCACTGCATCACGATCACCCCCAAGGCCGAAACACAAGGCCCCCCGCTTCAACAGCGTGGCACCCACCTCCCGCTGTACACACACGGCCAGACGCTCATTCCATTTGGCCGAGGCCAAGACCTTATCCCCGTCCGCACGCTCCGCGGCAATCTTGTTCAGGTGCCGCCACAGCGTGGCTGCTTCCGGCCCCAGCCCCCCAAAGACCTCGGCCGCAAAAGCGGAGAAGGAAATGTGTGCTGTCCTGCAAGCTTTGCCGTGCTTATCGCGCTTCCAGGACTGATGCTTGACCGCTGCGTGCCCCACCGCTCGCGCCGCCCCCTGTACATGCGAAGAGGCCAGGGGGTTCGCAACCACACAGTCTACCGCCCTGGCTCTACCGTCACCTATGCCGATGGGGAAGAAGATGTCTGCTGGCTTGGTACCCCCGAGGACGATGTGCTTGGGTTCCAAGGCCGGAGCGAGACCTGCCTTCGAACCTAGCGTGCCCACCAGATCCCGGAGCCGGTCGTGCCTGCGAATCGTGCAACCCCCATGCTTGCAGTTGAGGGCATGAATCCCATACTGGTCCATGCTCACTGCGCATTGTCCGCAGCGGACATCGTCTCTGTACATCACCAGACCCAACCGAAGACGGACCACAGCGCGAAACGCCTCCGGATCGATGACATTCTCCGGGAGGGGCAGAGCCGTTACCCACGCCCCAGCCATGGGCTGGGGCGTGGGTTTGCTGGAGCGAGTTCAGCCGAGCAAGGTCCTGCACATCGCCTGCCTCCCGCACCGCAGCCGCTTGTCGGAGGATGATCGACAAAGAGAGATCACGTTGCCTCAGGGTCTGCTGGGGCTGCTCGCCCGGGTCCACACGTGCGTCATCGTCCACCAACTCGTTGAACCTGGTGGCCGAGTGATCCCACCCTGCCGCGTCCCAGCGGTAGTCCTGGTCCAGGTGTTTGCACAAATCGTAGGTACCGCTAGCAGCACCCATAGCGGCGGCAGTCCAGTGGTCATATGCACGACGTATCCCCAGTCCACCCATGCGTACGGGGAGGGCAGCCTGCGTTCGAGCGGCTTCTGGCAATAGAACGTCCGGGTCCGAACCAGGAGAAACCAAGATCTGCGCAAGTACTCTGTCTACCTCCTTGTCGTACTTGTCCAGCCAGAGATGGTCACCCTGATGGCGGATAGCACGCATGTAAAACACGGTTTTACAAAAGCCTTCACAATGTCGCAAGAGAGACAGAGCCACCTGAGCGTCACCCAGCTTGCCCAGCAGGCGGAGGTTCGTCGCGAAAGTCTTCATCTGGTCTTCCATGAACCTGTCGCAAAACTCACTGTCGCCAATGGGGGCTCCGAGAAAACTGAACCCCGATCGGATCACCGTCAGGTCCGCCACCGGGAATCCCGCCGCCCCGAGAACTTCGTCAGATTGACCTCCAATGGGGATGAGCTCACATTTGGCCTTGTTCACCTTGAGGCCTAGCTTCAGGCCCTCCTCCTGCACTACCTGAAAGGCCGACGCGATCGCCGCAGGAGACCCCATCAGCGTCCCGTCATCCAGGAACCACACCGACAGATCCACCCCAGGCAAGTCACGCACCTTCTCTGCCAAATCCTTCAAGACCAGCGAGAAGAGAAGAGGGCCAAGCGGGTCACCCTGCTGCGCACCAGACTGCGATTGCACCACCTCCTCACCGTACACCAGAGACGACGGACGCAAGTAACACCATTCCACAAAGCGAGACATCTGCGGGAGGAGGGTACGGGTCTTGTACAGCATGGCCCTTCGATCGACTGTGTTGAACGCGTTAGCAAAGTCAATCTTAAGCACCACTTTGTCCTGCTCCCTGTGACGACTCGCGTAGTCCCAGACTGTCGCGGTCGCTGCCTCGATGCCCCCTTCTACACCCACACCCACCTGTTTCCCGGGGAGCAGGATGCTCTTCGCCTGCGCCTTCACCTCTGCTGCATACGACTTCGCAGCCACCCTCCGTAGCGTTTCACCAACAGCAACTGGACGGACGTCATTGACCCCTTTTGGAAGCGCGATCAACCTGGCCCCAGACAGGAAAGGAGTGACTCCTTCGGGAACGTTGCCTGCCCGGATCGCGTTGACCACATGTGTCAGGGCCGGCAGGATGTTCACGTCGCTCTCGTTCAACATCTGCTTCAGGTGGTCCGCTCGAAGGCCGGAAGGGCCTGCCGCAGTGCCCCGCGGCATGCTCTTCACCAGAGACAGCACTTGTGCAGGGGTCAGGTCTTCAGGGTAGCCTGGCTGCACCACATTGTCGCTGGCATCAGGAGGGTTAAGGCAGGCAGGGTGCTTGTTCTTCAAAGCTTGCAACGTGGCCGCTGAGTCCGGCGCGAGTCCTTCCGATGAAAGGCGGGAGAAGGCGGCAGCGGGGCGACCCTTCCGAGCCTCAGCGACACATGCCCGTTCCCGATCCTCGAAGGAGGGGACCTCCTGTTCCACCTTCTTCCCAGGCACTTGGGCCTGCGCATCACGCCAGAGTGCGGACAACTCGCCCTTCTCCCACCGCTGCACGTCTGCGATACGCGACGCCTTCATACGCTTTTTCCTGTTTCCATTCCCCCCACTGCGTCGCGAGCGGAGAAGTGTTTTGGGCAACATCCCGAACCGGTTCCAGGCGGCGAGGTCAAGCTTGTCGGCCGCGATGTCGAGTAAGGCGGTGTTGGTCGCCACGGCCACAGATCGAAGCATGTAGTCCGGGATGAACTCCATGACGCGGCCGCGACTCAACGCAATGTTCTGTGCAGATGGAAGCCGGCTATCGTCCCCCACTTCCTCCGCTGACCTGGCTCGGACTGCTGGAACCTTTGATGGGGCAGTCGCCTCCCGGCACGAGAAGCATGTCCCTCCTTTGGCATTCTTAGCGACGATGGTACCGCATCGCACACACTTCCGTAGATTGAGGCGGCGGAGGCTAGCGTCGGGGAAGATGTCGCCGTTCAGGGCATGTGTTTTTTGGCATTTTTCGGTGCCCCAAGACCCACCCCAGGGGGCCAAAAAATTTTCGAAAAAAAAAATTTTTTTTTCACCTGAAAATTGCCTTGTCAAAAAAAAAAAATTTTTTTTTTTTTGGAAAAAAAAATGGCAAAGACAAAGGGAAAAACGGGAGAAAAGGGAAAAACGGGAAATTTGAACACGCTCCTGACGAAAAATAAAAAAAAAACGTACTTTTTTACCCATTTGGGTATGGGTTCATATTTCGTGAAAATTTTAGTCACTAAAATTTTATCCATTTTTCTGTATATCGCCCACCACAGAATGGGCGGATTCCGGAAATGCAAATGCGGGTGTTTTCGGGCATTTTTATGGCCGAAAACGCTCCATTATTTTCACGTACGTTGATTTTCACGTGAAAAAAAAAGTACTTTTTTTTTTTTGAAAAAAAAAAAGTACTTTTTTTCGTTTTTTTTTTCGAAATCACGTAAATCACGTAAAATTTTTTTTCAAAAAACGTCACGTACGTGAAGTATCACGTAACCCGATTTTTGGAAAAAAAGTACTTTTTTTTCGTCACGTACTTTCTACATCCATGAAGGATGGGTGGTATTTCACATTATTGTTGTTGTTGTGCCGTCTTGGCTTGCTTGAGCACAGCCGGGAGGAGGACGACAGCTATAGTATACTACAGGGGCGGCATGCACTCCAAGATCGTTTTACACGGCGCTTTGTTAGTTGGTAAGGCACAGTTACACAACGAGAAAGCAACTGTGTTTTCTGAGTGCCTCACTGACTCTCATTCAGACACTGTCTTCTCAGACTCACACCGACGTCGCAGAATGGGACAAGCAGCTGTCACAGCGGAGCTGCTCTACGTTCCTTGCCTAGCTTCTCCTGTCGCTCTTTACGAAACACTGCAGCAAGGCAAGGCTGCTTTCGTCTTGCTTCTGCCACGTGTCGGAGGTGCGTCAACCACATACTTCTTCAGCTCGCCTTCACGTACTCGACTGGACACAGCACTGCTGCAGCCGGCAAGGTGGATTCTCCTCAACGAAGTGTAGCCGTCAGCAGGAAGGTCACCAAAGTGCGTAACTCTGCTGAGCGGTGACAGGTCTAGTTCTGTGAGGCTGATGCAGTTGTAAAGAAAGCCTCTGCCAATGTGCGTAACATTGCCAAGTGGTGACAAGTCTACTACTTTGATGCTCTTGCAGTTGATAAGAAACCAGTCATCAATTTGTGCAACATTGCGAAGTGGTGATAAGTCTACTGCTGTGAGGCTGCTGCAGTTGAAAAGAAAGTTTGAAAGAATGTGAGTAACATTGCTGAGTGCCAAGTCGACTGCTGTGAGGCTGCTGCAGTTGTAGAGAAAGCCCGTACCAATGTGAGTAACATTGCTGAGCGGGGATAAGTCCACTGCTGTGAGGCTGCCGCAGTGGGCAAGAAAGTTGTGGCCAAGTAGTGTAACATTGCTGAGTGGGGATAAGTCCACTGAGGTGAGGCTGCTGCAGTTGAAAAGAAAGTGTGGATGAATGAGAGTAACATTGCTGAGTGCCAAGTCGACTGCTGTGAGGCTGGTGCAGTTGGCAAGAAAGTTGGTACCAATCCGCGTGAGACGTGTCAACCCAGACAGGTCGAGGCTTGTTAACGATGTGCACTGGTGAAGAAACTTATCACCCATTTCCGTCACACACGACACAGCACTCAAATCAAGTGCTGTTAAATATGTCTGTGCCAAGAACTCATTCGGAATGACAGTCGCAACCTCCGCCTGCAGAAGCAAACACGCAACCTCAGGATCCCTCACCGTCTTCAGCCTCTCTGCAGTGATGTCCCTCTCACCCAACGCATGAAGTGCTGCTCTGGCCACTAACTTCATAGTTTTCGTCAGGATGATTGTGTCTCCAGCACTCAGCTGCGTGATGTCGTCTCCTTCCTCCTTCCCTCCGAAGCCCATGAGGAAGCTGTCCTCAGCCAACCCCACTGCAGACGCCACCTTCTGCCGCATCGTCTCCGTTGTGTCATCCACACCCACCTCGATCACGTACGAGTTGTCTGCACAGTCCTTGATAACTACTTCCATTTTGTCTTCTATTCTTTGTGTTGCTCTGTTGTGTGGTGGGGTTGTGGGAGTTGCTTCCTTTGTAGGTAGCCGTACACATTGAGGAGCACTCATGCGGACTACGCCACTTTGTGTAATATTGCTCTTTGCGTCTTTTCCTTCTGTAGTATAAAAGGATTCGGCCAACATTGAGTACAGACCCTCTTCTGGGTACTTAGGCGAGTTGTCGAAGGATACAAAGCCCGCGAGGTTGCTACGAAGTACATTAGCAAAGACACGTTGCAGATACCCCCATGCACCAACCGGGAAAGAAGTCTTCGCAACATGGTGCATTGCCTTTCCCTCAGACTTGGGCAGAATACTGTTCCAGGAGAACAAGGGTGATAGGGGTGTGAAAACAGGTGGAGGTAGTGGGGCCTTTTGATGGAAAGTTACTTGGAGCCTATCCCTGTTGGAAACAACATTGTTTTGTTCTTCCTTTTTGCTTCCAACACTTTTTATTCATTACTTTTTTGTTGTTTGGGAGTGGTCCAGAAATACGGTATTGAGGGTTTGCCATCGACTCAAATACTAAACACACGAAACCCCACTCCCTTTGGCAGATTCTACAAAATTGTTGGAGCTTTTTATGAAACAAAAACTAGCCTTTTGCCCCCACCCCACCCCACCCCTCTCCACCCCTCTCACAACAGTCAAATAAATGACTATAGTTGTACTTTGTGGCTTTCACCGTTGTAAGCCAACGACACAGCAAAACCACAGTCAACTCACTTCGTCGTGCACCACAGTATGTTGAATGTTGGTGACAAAATGGGGGGCATGGTAGGGGGAGACAATGGTGAATCCGAGGGAGATGAGTACACGCGACGAGGCGTGACTGAGGTGAGGCACGGACACCGTGGGGGAGGAGTAACCGAACGTAATAGAGGAGAGGGAGAATCAGGGGGGGTTTGAAGGAAAATACGGGGGAGTCCACCGTGTTCTCATCTAGAGGACTCTCAGCATCTGTGTGTATGACAGTATGCACATTGGCCACGACAGACACGTCAGCATCCATAATCCCCATATTAGCATGAGCCAAAGTATTATAGGCAAGCAAACGTTTACCAATACCACGACAACTTAAAGATAAAGCAGACGAAGAAACAGAAAGCTTGTTGGACAAAGAAAGAAGTAGACCTTTTAAGCCTATCCCCAACCCTAGAGGTGTTTTGGTACACCTTCTTAAGAATACCAGGAAGTTTGAGTTTGATTATTTGAGAGAAGGATGGGTGGTATTTCACATTATTGTTGTTGTTGTGCTGTCTTGGCTTGCTTGAGCACAGCCGGGAGGAGGACGACAGCTATAGTATACTACAGGGTCGGCATGCACTCCAAGATCGTTTTACACGGTGCTTGGTTAGTTGGTAAGGCACAGTTACACAACGAGAAAGCAACTGTGCATTAAGACTCACACCGACATCGCAGCCCAGAACCGTACCCCCCGCTGTCAGCCACGAGATCCTGCAGCGTTTCGAGATCCTGAAGGAGAATGCGTGGGTGAGGCCGCTGCCGTCGAGATGGGCGACAGCCTGGTCAGATGCCTCCTGAGTCAAGTAGATGTCACAGTGGAGCTGCTCTACGTTCCTTGCCTAGCTTCTCCTGTCGCTCTTTACGAAACACTGCAGCGAGTCAAGGCTGCTTTCGTCTTGCCTTTGCCACGTGTCGGAGGTGGAGGTGGAGGTGCGTCAACCACATACTTCTTCAGCTCGCCTTCACGTACTCGACTGGACACAGCATTACTGCAGCCGGCAAGGTGGATGCTCCTCAACGAAGTGTAGCTGTTAGCAGGTAGCTCACCAAAGTGCGTAACTCTGCTGAGCGGTGATAGGTCTAGTTCTGTGAGGCTGATGCACTTGCGAAGAAAGCCTCTGCCAATATGAGTAACATTGCGAAGTGGTGATAAGTCCACTTCTGTGAGGCTGGTGCACTTCTGAAGAAAGCTTATATTAATGTGAGTAACATTGCAAAGGGATGATAAATCTACTGAGGTGAGGCTGCTGCAGTTCTCCATAAAGGCTGAACCAATGTCCGTAACATTACGAAGTGGTGATAAGTCCACTGAGGTGAGGCTGCTGCAGTTGAAAAGAAAGCTTGTACTAATGTGTGTAACATTGCCGAATGGTGATAAGTTTACTGTTGTGAGGCTGATGCAGTCGGCAAGAAAGTTGGTACCAATCCGCGTGAGACGTGTCAACCCAGACAGGTCGACGCTTGTCAACGTTGTGCAGTGGTGAAGAAACTGATCACCTATTTCCGTCACACACGACACAGCACTCAGATCAAGTGCTGTTAACGATGTGTGTGCCAAGAACCTATACGGAATGACAGTCGCAACCTCCGCCTGCAGAAGCAAACACGCAACCTCAGGATCCTCCACAGTCACCAGCCTCTCTGCAGTTATGTCCTCACCCAACGCATGAAGTGCTGCTCTGGCCTCGAACTTCTTACTTTTCGTCAGGATGATTGTGTCTCCAGCACTCAGCTGCGTGATGTCGTCTCCTTCGTCCTTCCCTCCGAAGCCCATGTGGAAGCTGTCCTCAGCCAACCCCACTGCAGACGCCACCTTCTGCCGCATCGTCTCCGTTGTGTCATCCACACCCACCTCGATCACGTACGAGTTGTCTGCACAGTCCTTGATAACTACTTCCATTTTGTCTTCCTTTTGTGTTGTTCTGCTGTGTGGTGGGGTTGTGGGAGTTGGGGCTGTAGACACGTTGCAGATGCACCATGCACCAACAGGAAAGAAGTCTTTGCAAAATGGTGCATTACCTTTCCCTCCGACTTGGGCAGAACACTGTACCAGGAGAACAAGGGTGATAGAGATGTGAAAACAGGTGGAGGTAGGGGGGCCTATTGATGGAAAACATGTCGTTGCGTACTTCGAGAAGAGGTACGCTCCTAAGGACTCATCGCTTTTGTTGGAAATGTGCAGAAGGGTGTGGGGTGATCGAGGGTCTTCTTTGCGAACCACTCGGGTTTCCTCAACACACGACACCACCTGGACACTGAACCACACCAGGAAGAAACAGCACACAATATCAGTCCCCTCCACCCTCCTCACAGTTTGTTTTGTATTTTCTATTTTCAGGCTTTTTGCTACATTGTTGGAACAGGGCCGCTGAGAGCTGTTCACAAAGCACCATGTTTTTCTTTGCATTCGCACACAAAGCTCTGCACATTTGTCTCCCATGTACCACATTTTAGAAATGGGTCAATGCCATTTTATAGTCACTCAGAGCATATCCCTGTTGAAAACAACATTGTTTTGTTCTTCCTTTTTTGCTTCCAACACTTTTCATTCATTTGCTTTTTTGTTGTTTGGGAGAAACGCCACACATGTCGGTGCTGTGGAAAAAACCAGCACGGAACCACCTGTGTGCTGACCCTTTTCACCCGCAAAACCCCCCAGAAAACCGTTTTTGGGGGTGGTTCTGGACACGTCCCAATAATCTTGCGCTTTTTATGAAACAAAAATCCGCCTTTTGCCCCCACCCCACCCACCGCACCCCTCAAGATACTCTGGTACTACCACTCTCACAACGGTCAAATAAATAACTGTGCTTTTTTCTTCCCCTCCATTTCTTCTTTGAGTGTTTCGTTAGTGTCTTCTCTCAGAACACGTCCGCGCCACATGAACACCTCTGCGTCCTTAATGGTAACGTCCTTTTGTGTAAAGACCTGCAGGAAAACGGAGGCTTCATGCCCGTAGCCAGATTCGACATATCCCAAGTGAGTGACTGCACAGAGAAACGCAGCCCGCCACTGCTCTGCCTTGTCATTGTCCCGCTCACGTTTTAGGTTCAAGTTCTCTATGGCATCCGTGGCAACACCCGAGACGCTCATATCCACCTCCTGCAGACACACACAAATGACTCGAGCCTTGTTCAGATCCACTTCCACTCATGATGGCGTGTCTGGGGTTAGGTTGCATCCGGTCAGCCAGTCGCCAAGCTGAGAAGCAGAGAAATTCGAGGGCACGCTTTCCGCGACGTTCCAGGTACAGCAACGGACGAGAAAGGTGTCAGCAGGGAGGGCAAAGGTCGCATCCTTGCAGCTCCGCTTCTCTTTGGTGGTGCGGATGGCGGTACGGAGGGCTTGTACCCAGGCGCGTTTGTCGGGGAGGGTCGACGGGTGCAGGGTGTAGGGGTGCGAGGTGCCGTGGTGGGGGTTTGGTTCGCTGGCATGGCACAGTTACACAACGAGAAAGCAACTGTGTTCTCTGAGTGCCTCACTGACTCTCATTCAGACACTGTCTTCTAAGACTCACACCGACGTCGCAGAATGGGACAAGCAGCTGTCACAGCGGATCCGCTCTACGTTCCTTGCCTAGCTTCTCCTGTCGCTCTTTACGAAACACTGCAGCAAGGCAAGGCTGCTTTCGTCTTGCCTCTGCCACGTGTCGGAGGTGCGTCAACCACATACTTCTTCAGCTCGCCTTCGCGTACTCGACTGGACACAGCACTGCTGCAGCCGGCAAGGTGGATGCTCCTCAACGAAGTGCAGTTGTTAGCAGGAAGCACGCCAAAGTACGTAACTCTGCTGAGTGGTGACAGGTCTAGTTCTGTGAGACTCCTGCAGTTCTGAAGAAAGCTTGTACTTATGTGTGCAACATTGCGAAGTGATGATAAATCTACTGACGTGAGGCTGCTGCAGTTCTCAATAAAGGCTGCACCAATGTCACTAACATTGCTGAGTGGTGACAAGTTTACTGCTGTGAGGCTGGTGCAGAATGCAAGAAAGTGGCTATCAATTTGCGTAACATTGCAAAGTGGTGATAAATCCACTGCTGTGAGGCTGCTGCAGTTGTAAAGAAAGTTTGTACTAATGTGAGTAACATTGCGAAGTGGTGACAAGTTTACTGTTGTGAGGCTGGTGCAGTTCTGAAGAAAGCTTGCACCAACGTGTACAACATTGCTGACTGGTGATAAGTCCACTGTTGTAAGGCTGCTGCAGTTGGCAAGAAAGTGGGTACCAATCCGCGTGAGACGTGTCAACCCAGACAGGTCGACGCTTGTCAACGTTGTGCAGTGGTGAAGAATTAGATCACCCATTTCCGTCACACACGACACAGCACTCAGATCAAGTGCTGTTAACGATATCTTTGCCAAGAACTGATTCGGAATGACAGTCGCAACCTCCGCCTGCAGAAGCAAACACGCAACCTCAGGATCCTCCACAGTCACCAGCCTCTCTGCAGTGATGTCCCTCTCACCCAACGCATGAAGTGCTGCTCTGGCCACGAACTTCATAGTTTTCGTCAGGATGATTGTGTCTCCAGCACTCAGCTGCGTGATGTCGTCTCCTTCCTCCTTCCCTCCGAAGCCCATGAGGAAGCTGTCCTCAGCCAACCCCACTGCAGACGCCACCTTCTGCCGCATCGTCTCCGTTGTGTCATCCACACCCACCTCGATCACAAAGTCCTCGCTTCCGATGCACTGCACAGACAGTTCCATTGTTGTGAGAGACTCTGTTTTTGTGGTGTTGTGCAGTTGGATACGGAGGATGGCATTGGAGTGAGCAAAGGATAGAAGGATGGGGTTTATTTGTTTTGTAGTCCCTTTGTCAAAATCTCTTTGTTTTGTTCTCCCTTTTTTGCTTCCAACATTTTTTGAAATCATTTGTGTAGAAAAGTTTCGAGGATGTAGGTTTTATTATTTTATTCATTTACTCTTTTTGTTCTTTGGGAGACACGCCACACATGTAGGTTCCGTGAGAAAAACAGCACAGAAGCACCTGAGGACTGACCCTTTTCATGTCTATCGATGGAAACTGTCTCACAAGTGATATGGGTTATATTTTCCTTCCTTCAAAACTTCACACGCTTTTGCGCGATCAAGCAGGTTAGCCACTGAGGCACAATCTTTGAAGAAGAAAGCAGGGAGCGGAGGGAGGGAAAGCTTTTTGATAAAAAATTAGCGAAATACAAAAAACAAGCACGTGTGGGGGAAAAAGAGGAGAAGAGAATGCTATATTCAGATTGAAAGTGGTGTTTACGTTTGGTACGGGGCGGAGAATATAATCTGTTTGATAAAAGAAACGCAAGCTTTTTTGCTTTATAATGTTCAAATTAAACATGACGAAAAAACCTCCACTATCATGTTGCAAGCTTCATTTCCGTTTTGGTTTTTTCCTCACAAAAGTCTTAACGTACACTCTCTGTTGATTCTATAACTGGGGGTGGGTAAAAAAAGCGCGAAAGGTAAATTGGGGAAGAGGTTGAAAAGTTGGAACGCTTCCTCACCCCAGATCACACCGTAGCTCGACGCCCAAGCAGTAGTGTAACATATAGTTACCTACTTTTTCATTACCGTAAACGTACTATATAATATGTTTTATTTTTCCTTCCTTCAAAACTACACACACAACGCTTTTTTGGTTTTTGGGAGACACACAAGGTGCCAGGTTCTATGATAAGCACGGAACCACCCTGCACCTGTTTGTCATATTGTTTCCCGTGCAATACATGGAGAAACGTTTCGCACTCGAAACAAGGGAAACCATGACAACACAGGTGCAGGGGTTTTTTAAAGTTTGCTGCATTTGCATATTTTTCTGCTTTATGACAAAGAACAAGAGATACGTAAGAGCAGACACGCCGCTAGGCTGTGTACTGACAGAGCAAATAGAAACATGTATACATGTTCCAGAGAGGGAACCGAGAAGCGTCACAAGAAAGCGCTACGACGAGCGTAGCAGAAAAAATCGTAAGAAAGCCACAAGAGATGTTAGCAAGCATCCAGCACTCAATCCACTAAAGGACTACATGAGCACTATGTAAGAGAAAAAACAACACTAACATTCATGGAGCCAAGGGAGCGAAGGGTGCACACGGCACCGAGAAAGAAACACGAAGGATACCCGAGTATCCCGCACTCTGTCCTACGAGAGACCACCAGCTCTCTTCCCCGGACAGGCGAGCCCACAAGTGCTCTGTCCAATCCACGAGATCAACCAGGATCTTAACTTAAATACAGGTACAGACTCATATGACTTTCATGCAGCGAAAAAGAATGGCAAACCAGAGTGCAAACAGCACCGGGAGAGAGCATCAAAAAACATCCGAGAAGCTAATACTCAAGTCAAGCAAGAGATCCCGAGAACTCATCACTAGGCTCCAACAAGAACTTAATCTCTAACCTAGCTCAACCAAGAACTCTACCCAAGCAAAACCAATCCATACGAGAGATCACAAGAACTCATCACTAGGCTCCAACAAGAAACTTAATCTCTACCCTAGCTCAACCAAGAACTTCACTCAAGCAGGACCCCCATACGAGACGTCACAAGAACTCGTCACCTGGCTCAACCAAGAACTTAATCTCTCACCAGGCTCATCCAAGAACTGTACTCACGCAGGGTTACCAAGTATAAAACTCATCAATGTATGTGATGCAGAAGAAACAAAACAGAGTGCAAAAGGCACAGAAAAACGAAAAACCATCGAGCAAAATACTCAAGTCAAGCAAGAGATCCCGAGAACTCATCACTAGGCTCCAACAAGAACTTAATCTCTAACCTAGCTCAACCAAGAACTCTACCCAAGCAAGACCAATCCATACGAGAGATCACAAGAACTCATCACTAGGCTCCAACAAGAAACTTAATCTCTAACCTAGCTCAACCAAGAACTTCACTCAAGCAGGACCCCCATACGAGACGTCACAAGAACTCGTCACCTGGCTCAACCAAGAACTAAATCTCTCACCAGGCTCATCCAAGAACTGTACTCACGCAGGGTTACCAAGTATAAAACTCATCAATGTATGTGATGCAGAAGAAACAAAACAGAGTGCAAATGGCACAGAAAAAGCCACGAGAAACCATCGAGCAAAATACTCAAGTCAAGCAAGAGATCCCGAGAACTCATCACTAGGCTCCAACAAGAACTTAATCTCTAACCTAGCTCAACCAAGAACTCTACCCAAGCAAGACCAATCCATACGAGAGATCACAAGAACTCATCACTAGGCTCCAACAAGAAACTTAATCTCTACCCTAGCTCAACCAAGAACTTCACTCAAGCAGGACCCCCATACGAGACGTCACAAGAACTCGTCACCTGGCTCAACCAAGAACTTAATCTCTCACCAGGCTCATCCAAGAACTGTACTCACGCAGGGTTACCAAGTATAAAACTCATCAGTGTTCGCGGCGCAAAAGAAACAAACAAAGTGCAAACAGCACATAGAGAAAACGTAAAACATGACACATATCCGAACATCAAATACTCGATCCACACAAGAGATCCCAAGAACTCATCACCCATGAGAGACTAGCCCCCTCGGCACTCAGTCTCACACTAGGGCTCAACCAAGGACTTTTCTCCAGCAGGACCACCAAGTGTACACTCATCCGCATTCATGTAACAGGAAAGGAAGACAGAGCAAACAGACACAAAAAACATCCGAGCATAAATACAACGGTAATTCATGAGACCACAGAGCTCTACCCCTGGAGAGACAAGCCCAACTGGCGCACATCTCCTATCACCCGGGATCAACAAGCCTACAAGTGTCATCGAAACCTCTAACCCTGGAAAGACGAGCCCATACGGCACTCAGTCTCTTTATCACCCGGGATCAACAAGATCTCTACGCAAGCAGAACCAACCCATGCGAGAAGCCACAAGAACTCTAACCCTGGAGTCACCCGGGATCATCAAGAACTCTGCTCAAGCAGGGTTACTCAGCATTAGCTCATCCGCTTTTGTGCCACAGGAAGAAACAAAACAGTGTACAAGTAACATAACAGAACACAAACACCACAGAGAGAGCGAAAAATCCCCCGAGCAAGAACTCTAACCCTTGAAAGACGAGCCCATCCGGCCCTCAGTCTTATCACCCGGGATCATCAAGAACTCTGCTCAGGCAGGGCCATATAAACTCATCAGTGTTCTTGTAACAGGACAGAAAAAACAGTGCAAGCAGACACGAAAAACATCCGAGCATAGATACAACAGTAATGCATGAGACCACAGAGCTCTACCCCTGGAGAGACAAGCCCAACTGGCGCTCATCTCTTATCACCCGGGATCAACAAGCCTACAGTGGCATCGAGACCTCTAACCCTGGAAAGACGAGCCCATACGGCACTCAGTCTCTTTATCACCGGGGATCAACAAGATCTCTACGCAAGCAGAACCAACCCATGCGAGAAGCCACAAGAACTCTAACCCTGGAGTTACCCGGGATCATCAAGAACTCTGCTCAAGCAGGGTTACCCAGTATTAGCTCATCCGTATTCATGTAACAGAGCAAGCTGATCAAGCAGGTTAGCCAATGAGGCACTATTTTTAGAAGAAGAAAACAGGGAGCGGGGGGAGGGAAAGCTTTTTGATAAAAATTAGCGAAATACAAAAACCAGCGCGTGTGGAAGAAAAAAGGAGAGGAAAATATTTTTTCTGATTCAAAGTGGTGTTTACGTTTTGGGTACGGGGCGGAGAATAAAATCTGTTCGATAAAAGAAACGCGAGCTTATTGTTTTATCTTGTTCATTTTATTTTTCCTTCCTTCAAAACTACACACACAACGCTTTTTTGGTTTTTGGGAGACACACAAGGTGCCAGGTTCTATGATAAGCACGGAACCACCCTGCACCTGTTTGTCATATTGTTTCCCGTGCAATACATGGAGAAACGTTTCGCACTCGAAACAAGGGAATAGAAACAACTCCCCCCCTCCCCTTTTCAACCCATCCCTGCCGCACAAGGGACCACAGCGTTGCCGCAGTAGGGAAGGGGTGGACGAGCCGCCGATAACATTAAAGAGAAAAAACAGTTTTCTTTCCTTACGTCAAAAACTCTCTCTTTTTTAATTGATTTGGTTTTGGTTGAGACACATCAATGGTGTAGGTTCTGCGGAATCACTGAACCACCCATATCCTGTATCACATCGTTGATTGTTCTTTCCCTGCGTTGACTGCAGGAAAGTTCGCGAAAACTATCGCGACCAGTTTACAATAAAAGACTCCAGCGTCGGTTTTCTTTTACACAGAAATAACAAGAAACGATAACCTGAGCTGACACCTGGGCGTTCACACCAAACCCAGAGTGCCGTACAAACCCAGAGTGCCGTACATAGAGGCACAAATAATATAACCTACATTCTTGAACTCTTCTACTATTGGACGCATCCTTCGTCCCGACCAAGACCTTCTCCGAAGACCTGATGCCTGACAACAACCTAACCACCAGCGGGTCCACCCCTGTAGGTGGGAGGAGGAGACCTGACACCCAGCTCTCGCTTGTGTTTGCGGAGGACGGCACTCACAGTGGTGCTCAAGCCGAGGTGCATGAGGTGTCCATCCGGGAAGTTCTCCACAAAGCAAGATCCGAAGGTCGCAACCCTGCCACGTCGCGTCAGTCTCCTGGGCAGTAAGCGCACAACGTGTTGCCACATCCGCCGTGATATCGTGAATCCCACCTCAACCAAGGGGTGCGACTCCAGGGACCACGCGTAGCTCCTGACTCCCGATTACTATCCAGAGGTACGGAGGGTGTCGACCTCCTTGTGGCGTTACACAACCAGCATGTCCCCCACGCCGCACCCATCAACGCCAAGTGCTGCAGGGCCCCTCGCTTCCAGGAGTGGTCGCGAACCTCCGGGAAGTACAGAGAGGTTTCCCGTCCCAGGCTGTGAACGTCTGACATACTGAACGCCACTCCGCGTTGCTTCCAGTAGCGGACGACGGGGAACATGTACTAGGGGAGGGTGTACAGCAGCTCGGCTGGGTCCCCTCGCAGCTTGGCCACCTTCCGAGCCGCACTGCTCATGATGTGACCTTTGGATGAAGAAACAAGAGGATTAAAAAACACAAGTACACGTGCACGCAGTGATCAGCTGCTTGTGTTCATTGGCATTCAGCTGGACATGACGGCGAAGACCGTGTGCCAGACGAGAACTGGAGGCGTAAGCTGCTCGTGTCGCCGTTCCCCCGGGTCCTCACGTCATGCAGAGCGGTGGCACCACCACATCGGGTGTTACGGATGGACACACTTGGTCATGCGCATGCCGATCGCCGGATTCGCTCTGATTGCTGCCTCTCTCATCAGATTAGCTGCCACTGCGCTACAGCCGTAGACTGGGACAGGACTATGACCCTATTCGACGCTACTCCTACTAAAGGACTTTCGTCGTGCGGAGGTGAGGGCCTCGATGTGTGTTGATGGAGGCGCCTGTCTGCCATATCTGGTCGAGCGCCAGCGACGGTGCCTCCTTTGTCTTGTTGGGCCCTACGACAATGAAAGGTGAAAACGCGTGTGAACTGGACGCTGCGACACCGTCGAACGCTTCTCCTGCATCTTGATCTGCGCAAACTTGTGCGCATCCAGCAGCAGCTTCGACAGCGCCACAATCTGGTTCGGGCGGAAGGTTGCGCGACTGCTAGATCAGACGCATCACGAACATGTCGCGCTGCCCCTCCGCCAGATGCTTCCACGGCACCACGTGGTGATCGGCGACGGCGGCATCGGCGTCACGTCAAACCCGAGGGCCGCTGCAGCACCCGAGTTTGTCTTCTCCCCAGCCGCCATGTCCGCAACCCCCTCAAGCGAGGAGTCCTTCTTCGACGGGTTCACTGTCCCAACAAAGGCAATGTTCTCGCGGTGGGTATTCGTCGAAAAGTTCTTCAGATTCGTAGGAAACTCTCCTGCCGACGCGCGTACCCGTCAATTCGCATTGAGGAGCTGTTCACTGCCCTCATCGCCATGGCTGCAGCTGACTCTGTTGCCCCGCGAGATTACGGCCTGGTGGCTTCCCACGACAACTCCACGGCGGAGTCACGTACCACAAAGGATCTTCACTGCCTTTTCCTGTGCGGAGACTGATGGATCACTTCGCACAGGCATACTAAGGCATCGCGGCCCCGACATCCCCTAGAGAATCTACGCAACAGAGAAGGTTGTGGGTGAGCGCTCGATGTCGTGCAGTTGTGGTGTGAGGGAGAACCGGTTTAGACTCTTGTCGTATAGGGGGTGGCATCTGAGCATGGTACCCCTATGTCGTATTCCCTCGCATCGATCAGAAGGCGAGCCAATCGGTCTTCTGCGCGATCTTGAAGGTGGGGCAGCCTTGCGGATGGGGACAATACTGGTGATACGGATCACCCTCTATTCCTTCAGGGCGGCGCTACACATCAACGTCACCTCCACAGCCATGCAGACTAGGATGTAGTACCTCTGGTTCTTCCACGTGCGCTCAATCGCCCACACACCGCAATCCTGCAGCTCCATGTTCCGCGTCATCGCAACGGAGCGTGAACAGCGTCCCATAAAAAACAACGCCTCCTCAGCAGGGAAGCCGATCCGGATCCCAGGTACATCCGTAAACGTCATACAGGCTCAGTGGGCTCGTCGTCGTCACATTGCAGGGAAAACTACGCAAGCAACGGGCACTAGTGTCGTGTAGGTTCCGTCCGACACAACCTCCACGTCTGGAAGCTGGCGCCGAGCACCTGCAGCATACGTCCTTCGTTCCCGTCACCGGAGTGTACGAAAACTCCCGCTACACCACTGGCAACCACTGCCCACTCTTGCGCGGTCGTTGCTGTCGGCGGGTGCTACGGTGTCCTGCTCAAACGCTCTGCTGGTACCTGCCGTCCAACGTGCGTGTGAGTGACACAAGATTGTGGAGGCACGTCGTTCTGCTTCTTCCGCAGATGGCCTCCCAGCGTCGTTTGTCGCCAACCCGAAGCGTCGTGGTGGACACACAGATCGCAGCCTGTGCACGGGATCGCTCCTGCAGGTTCAGCGTCTAGGCCAGGACGGTTGTGTCACCAGTACTCAACCGCGTGAGTCCGCACCTTCGGGCATCACCTTCCCTCATAGCTCATGTCAAAGCCGTCTTCGCACAGCGCTGCTGCAGACGCCATCGTACGCCATACGTCCGCAGTTGTATCATATAAAGAAAGCTTTTTGATAAAAATTAGCGAAATACAAAAACCAGCGCGTGTGGAAGAAAAAAGGAGAGGAAAATATTTTTTCTGATTCAAAGTGGTGTTTACGTTTTGGGTACGGGGCGGAGAATAAAATCTGTTCGATAAAAGAAACGCGAGCTTATTGTTTTATCTTGTTCATAAAAAAGTTGGACCATTTGTCGAAAAATATGAGTTCGACCATTTTTACGGTCCATATATAGTAGGTTTAGGGTATATCAAACACATGAATGCCATGCGCCTGAAACATGTGATCGGCAATATTATGTTGTGTAATATTTTTTCCGTTCACCAGTTTCTTCTTCGCATGACATTCTGGGCATATCCCTTGGCATAGTCATAGCTCGTCTTTTGTATATTTTTTGTTTGTTGGGTTTTGAGCTGATGCCTCCGGATTGGGGGAAGTGGTGTCTGTACTGTTTTGTATTTGTCCCACAAGTACTCTCAGTTCTTGTTCTTTCATTTTTTTCTGTAAAAGTTTTTATGCGATATTCACGGCGTACGAAAGAAACAGTACAGTACAGTACAGTACAGTACAGTACAGTACAGTACAGTACAGTACAGTACAGTACAGTACAGTACAGTACAGTACAGTACAGTACAGTACAGTACAGTACAGTACAGTACAGTACAGTACAGTACAGTACAGTACAGTACAGTACAGTACAGTACAGTACAGTACAGTACAGTACAGTACAGTACAGTACAGTACAGTACAGTACAGTACAGTACAGTACAGTACAGTACAGTACAGTACAGTACAGTACAGTACAGTACAGTACAGTACAGTACAGTACAGTACAGTACAGTACAGTACAGTACAGTACAGTACAGTACAGTACAGTACAGTACAGTACAGTACAGTACAGTACAGTGCAGTACAGTACAGTACAGTACAGTACAGTACAGTACAGTACAGTACAGTACAGTACAGTACAGTACAGTACAGTACAGTACAGTACAGTACAGTACAGTACAGTACAGTACAGTACAGTACAGTACAGTACAGTACAGTACAGTACAGTACAGTACAGTACAGTACAGTACAGTACAGTACAGTACAGTACAGTACAGTACAGTACAGTACAGTACAGTACAGTACAGTGCAGTACAGTACAGTACAGTACAGTACAGTACAGTACAGTACAGTACAGTACAGTACAGTACAGTACAGTACAGTACAGTACAGTACAGTACAGTACAGTACAGTACAGTACAGTACAGTACAGTACAGTACAGTACAGTACAGTACAGTACAGTACAGTACAGTACAGTACAGTACAGTACAGTACAGTACAGTACAGTACAGTACAGTGCAGTACAGTACAGTACAGTACAGTACAGTACAGTACAGTACAGTACAGTACAGTACAGTACAGTACAGTACAGTACAGTACAGTACAGTACAGTACAGTACAGTACAGTACAGTACAGTACAGTACAGTACAGTACAGTACAGTACAGTACAGTACAGTACAGTACAGTACAGTACAGTACAGTACAGTACAGTACAGTACAGTACAGTACAGTACAGTACAGTACAGTACAGTACAGTACAGTACAGTACAGTACAGTACAGTACAGTACAGTACAGTACAGTACAGTACAGTACAGTACAGTACAGTACAGTACAGTACAGTGCAGTACAGTACAGTACAGTACAGTACAGTACAGTACAGTACAGTACAGTACAGTACAGTACAGTACAGTACAGTACAGTACAGTACAGTACAGTACAGTACAGTACAGTACAGTACAGTACAGTACAGTACAGTACAGTACAGTACAGTACAGTACAGTACAGTACAGTACAGTACAGTACAGTACAGTACAGTACAGTACAGTACAGTACAGTACAGTACAGTACAGTACAGTACAGTACAGTACAGTACAGTACAGTACAGTACAGTACAGTACAGTACAGTACAGTACAGTACAGTACAGTACAGTACAGTACAGTACAGTACAGTACAGTACAGTACAGTACAGTACAGTACAGTACAGTACAGTACAGTACAGTACAGTACAGTACAGTACAGTACAGTACAGTACAGTACAGTACAGTACAGTACAGTACAGTACAGTACAGTACAGTACAGTACAGTACAGTACAGTACAGTACAGTACAGTACAGTACAGTACAGTACAGTACAGTACAGTACAGTACAGTACAGTACAGTACAGTACAGTACAGTACAGTACAGTACAGTACAGTACAGTGCAGTACAGTACAGTACAGTACAGTACTATACTATACTATACTATACTGTACAGCAGGCCAAAAAAAAAGGTCGAAAACCACTTTTTTTGTCAGTTTCGTGACATCCCAGCCAGTTGCGGCCCCGGTCTGTAAAATCTGTACCTCTGTATGCCTACAACATAGAGAAGCCCCCTGGTAAAAAAAAAAAAAAAAAACACAAATTGTCAGGATCTTGAAAAATCCTGAAGAAAAAAAACACAAAGTGTCAGGATTTCCAGGAATCCTGAAAAAACACAAATATCTTCCTTAAGATCTTTATGGTCCTGCCCGTTGGGTGAGAAGAGCACAGACTTCTTGGGCCCTTCAGCTGGAAGCACTGCCACCACAGAGCCGTCTTGTGTGCTCCGCACCACGGGATCAGACAGCCAACCAGCTGAGGTTGCAATCAGTAGCCCGTCCGGTGAGAAGTCGGCACTTCCGAAAGAACCAGGGGGTGCACTCGAGAATTCGTACCGACACGCCGGAGCGGTTGTACCTGTGCACGCAGGCAGCACAGCTTCCACGCACAGCAGCAGCGCGCATATCATCATTTCACCTCTCTTGTTGTCTGTTGTTGTCTGATTTCGGGTAGGGGAGGAGGTGGAGGTGGAGGTGGAGGTGGAGGTGGAGGTGGAGGTGGAGGTGGAGGTGGAGGTGGAGGTGGAGGTGGAGGTGGAGGTGGAGGTGGAGGTGGAGGTGGAGGTGGAGGTGGAGGTGGAGGTGGAGGTGGAGGTGGAGGTGGAGGTGGAGGTGGAGGTGGAGGTGGAGGTGGAGGTGGAGGTGGAGGTGGAGGTGGAGGTGGAGGTGGAGGTGGAGGTGGAGGTGGAGGTGGAGGTGGAGGTGGAGGTGGAGGTGGAGGTGGAGGTGGAGGTGGAGGTGGAGGTGGAGATCTGGTGTATAGAGAATAGCCCGTGAACATTACCCAAACCCAAAAACAATGTCGTGAAAAAATGCGAGGGAAGGGGTCTCTTTATTGTGACGTACGAGGGAAGGAAAAGAGACCCTGGAGTCTAACCCTGGAGTCACCCGGGATCATCAAGAACTCTGCTCAAGCAGGGTTACTCAGCATTAGCTCATCCGCTTTTGTGCCACAGGAAGAAACAAAACAGTGTACAAGTAACATAACAGAACACAAACACCACAGAGAGAGCGAAAAATCCCCCGAGCAAGAACTCTAACCCTTGAAAGACGAGCCCATCCGGCCCTCAGTCTTATCACCCGGGATCATCAAGAACTCTGCTCAGGCAGGGCCATATAAACTCATCAGTGTTCTTGTAACAGGACAGAAAAAACAGTGCAAGCAGACACGAAAAACATCCGAGCATAGATACAACAGTAATGCATGAGACCACAGAGCTCTACCCCTGGAGAGACAAGCCCAACTGGCGCTCATCTCTTATCACCCGGGATCAACAAGCCTACAGTGGCATCGAGACCTCTAACCCTGGAAAGTCCCTAACTAAAAGTTACCACTCTTAGGACCCCTGTCTAAAGGGTTAAACAGGAAAACTTGGGTAAACTCAAAAACGTTACTTTTCCCATTCATTCTCACCAATATATGATTATTGTGAACAGCGTTTGGTGTTTTTCAAAAAAAAAAAAAAAAAAAATGAAGGTCACTTCTCAAGTTTGACGCTGCCTACGAAAGGTAAGCGCACTATGCGTGGCATGAGTTGCCCACAGCCGGGCCAGCTGCACGCTTGCACCACGGCCCTCCGAGGGCCTTGTTGTCGCCAAACACTGCGAAGAAGAGGGCCTGCTTGGTGGTGGTCACGGTCACCGAGTCGCCTGCAGCAACCTGCTTGTGGTGCACAACCGTCGGGTGTTCCACAGGTCCGGCATCGTTCACAGTGAACCACGGAGAGCAGCTGCCTGCGTCGAAGCCTGCAGTCGGGAGCACAGAGGGGAAGCCGCCGTTCATGTCGCTTGCCATGCAGTCGCCACAGTTGTACGACACAACGTAGAACTCGCATGCGGTCGCGGAGCCGCAGCACGACAGCTCGATGTCGGTTGTGGCCGGCACCACGCTGTTCGCAAAGTGGAACGCACCGTTGCGCATCGGGGGCGGCAGCACCGAGAGGCTGAAGACCGGTCCCGCCACCACTTCGTTCAGCGCCGCTGCCGACACGGGCACGCCTGCAACCGGGGCACCTCCCACAGACACGACCACACCTGACGCAGGGCACGACGGATCAGTTCCCGGGAGCACGTCCCAAACCGTCAGTGTGCGTGAGAAAATACTACACATGGCCAACAAATCACCTTGCTTTGAATAGGAAAGGCAAACACCGCCGACAGGGTACACTGCTTGTGATGCGTAAGGTGCCTCCGTTCCGAACAACGTCACTCTCTTTGTACTTTCACCCCCAGGAATTGACGCTTCCCCAACAGCCACCTGCTTACTGGACGGAGCAAACACAACACGGGCGGGGTAACTGGGAGAAAACGTCGTTAACTCCGATCCATCTCGCGCGTCCCACAGCTTTGCCGCATTGTATTGATGGCCAGTCACCCCAGTGATTTCTTGGCTTGCGGTCGCAATCAGCTTCCCATCATCCGACCACGCAACTGAATAGACCTGAGCCTCGTGTGTCATCGCAAACGACTCAACAGCGGTGGTGGAGGACCACACGCGGGCCTTTTTGTCCGCTCCGCCACTCACAACTTGCGAATCATCGTGAGAGAAGGCAACACTGATCGTCTCGCCGTGTCCAGTGAAATTCGCGACGAGGGTCCCGCTGGTCGTGTACACTGCGCCGAAAGTGTAGGTGGCCACAGCGAGATGAGCACTGTCGTGCGAGTAGGCCACGTCAGAGATATCATCCGTAACAAAGATCACATGCAGCTGTTGCCAAGTTGTCGTGCTGAACACTAGCACACGATTGTTGCATGCAACTACAATCTCCTGCCCGTTGGGTGAGAAGAGCACAGACTTCTTGGGCCCTTCAGCTGGAAGCACTGCCACCACAGAGCCGTCTTGTGTGCTCCGCACCACGGGATCAGACAGCCAACCAGCTGAGGTTGCAATCAGTAGCCCGTCCGGTGAGAAGTCGGCACTTCCGAAAGAACCAGGGGGTGCACTCGAGAATTCGTACCGACACGCCGGAGCGGTTGTACCTGTGCACGCAGGCAGCACAGCTTCCACGCACAGCAGCAGCGCGCATATCATCATTTCACCTCTCTTGTTGTCTGTTGTTGTCTGATTTCGGGTAGGGGAGGAGGTGGAGGTGGAGGTGGAGGTGGAGGTGGAGGTGGAGGTGGAGGTGGAGGTGGAGGTGGAGGTGGAGGTGGAGGTGGAGGTGGAGGTGGAGGTGGAGGTGGAGGTGGAGGTGGAGGTGGAGGTGGAGGTGGAGGTGGAGGTGGAGGTGGAGATCTGGTGTATAGAGAATAGCCCGTGAACATTACCCAAACCCAAAAACAATGTCGTGAAAAAATGCGAGGGAAGGGGTCTCTTTATTGTGACGTACGAGGGAAGGAAAAGAGACCCTGGAGTCTAACCCTGGAGTCACCCGGGATCATCAAGAACTCTGCTCAAGCAGGGTTACTCAGCATTAGCTCATCCGCTTTTGTGCCACAGGAAGAAACAAAACAGTGTACAAGTAACATAACAGAACACAAACACCACAGAGAGAGCGAAAAATCCCCCGAGCAAGAACTCTAACCCTTGAAAGACGAGCCCATCCGGCCCTCAGTCTTATCACCCGGGATCATCAAGAACTCTGCTCAGGCAGGGCCATATAAACTCATCAGTGTTCTTGTAACAGGACAGAAAAAACAGTGCAAGCAGACACGAAAAACATCCGAGCATAGATACAACAGTAATGCATGAGACCACAGAGCTCTACCCCTGGAGAGACAAGCCCAACTGGCGCTCATCTCTTATCACCCGGGATCAACAAGCCTACAGTGGCATCGAGACCTCTAACCCTGGAAAGTCCCTAACTAAAAGTTACCACTCTTAGGACCCCTGTCTAAAGGGTTAAACAGGAAAACTTGGGTAAACTCAAAAACGTTACTTTTCCCATTCATTCTCACCAATATATGATTATTGTGAACAGCGTTTGGTGTTTTTCAAAAAAAAAAAAAAAAAAAATGAAGGTCACTTCTCAAGTTTGACGCTGCCTACGAAAGGTAAGCGCACTATGCGTGGCATGAGTTGCCCACAGCCGGGCCAGCTGCACGCTTGCACCACGGCCCTCCGAGGGCCTTGTTGTCGCCAAACACTGCGAAGAAGAGGGCCTGCTTGGTGGTGGTCACGGTCACCGAGTCGCCTGCAGCAACCTGCTTGTGGTGCACAACCGTCGGGTGTTCCACAGGTCCGGCATCGTTCACAGTGAACCACGGAGAGCAGCTGCCTGCGTCGAAGCCTGCAGTCGGGAGCACAGAGGGGAAGCCGCCGTTCATGTCGCTTGCCATGCAGTCGCCACAGTTGTACGACACAACGTAGAACTCGCATGCGGTCGCGGAGCCGCAGCACGACAGCTCGATGTCGGTTGTGGCCGGCACCACGCTGTTCGCAAAGTGGAACGCACCGTTGCGCATCGGGGGCGGCAGCACCGAGAGGCTGAAGACCGGTCCCGCCACCACTTCGTTCAGCGCCGCTGCCGACACGGGCACGCCTGCAACCGGGGCACCTCCCACAGACACGACCACACCTGACGCAGGGCACGACGGATCAGTTCCCGGGAGCACGTCCCAAACCGTCAGTGTGCGTGAGAAAATACTACACATGGCCAACAAATCACCTTGCTTTGAATAGGAAAGGCAAACACCGCCGACAGGGTACACTGCTTGTGATGCGTAAGGTGCCTCCGTTCCGAACAACGTCACTCTCTTTGTACTTTCACCCCCAGGAATTGACGCTTCCCCAACAGCCACCTGCTTACTGGACGGAGCAAACACAACACGGGCGGGGTAACTGGGAGAAAACGTCGTTAACTCCGATCCATCTCGCGCGTCCCACAGCTTTGCCGCATTGTATTGATGGCCAGTCACCCCAGTGATTTCTTGGCTTGCGGTCGCAATCAGCTTCCCATCATCCGACCACGCAACTGAATAGACCTGAGCCTCGTGTGTCATCGCAAACGACTCAACAGCGGTGGTGGAGGACCACACGCGGGCCTTTTTGTCCGCTCCGCCACTCACAACTTGCGAATCATCGTGAGAGAAGGCAACACTGATCGTCTCGCCGTGTCCAGTGAAATTCGCGACGAGGGTCCCGCTGGTCGTGTACACTGCGCCGAAAGTGTAGGTGGCCACAGCGAGATGAGCACTGTCGTGCGAGTAGGCCACGTCAGAGATATCATCCGTAACAAAGATCACATGCAGCTGTTGCCAAGTTGTCGTGCTGAACACTAGCACACGATTGTTGCATGCAACTACAATCTCCTGCCCGTTGGGTGAGAAGAGCACAGACTTCTTGGGCCCTTCAGCTGGAAGCACTGCCACCACAGAGCCGTCTTGTGTGCTCCGCACCACGGGATCAGACAGCCAACCAGCTGAGGTTGCAATCAGTAGCCCGTCCGGTGAGAAGTCGGCACTTCCGAAAGAACCAGGGGGTGCACTCGAGAATTCGTACCGACACGCCGGAGCGGTTGTACCTGTGCACGCAGGCAGCACAGCTTCCACGCACAGCAGCAGCGCGCATATCATCATTTCACCTCTCTTGTTGTCTGTTGTTGTCTGATTTCGGGTAGGGGAGGAGGTGGAGGTGGAGGTGGAGGTGGAGGTGGAGGTGGAGGTGGAGGTGGAGGTGGAGGTGGAGGTGGAGGTGGAGGTGGAGGTGGAGGTGGAGGTGGAGGTGGAGGTGGAGGTGGAGGTGGAGGTGGAGGTGGAGGTGGAGGTGGAGGTGGAGGTGGAGGTGGAGGTGGAGGTGGAGGTGGAGGTGGAGGTGGAGGTGGAGGTGGAGGTGGAGGTGGAGGTGGAGGTGGAGATCTGGTGTATAGAGAATAGCCCGTGAACATTACCCAAACCCAAAAACAATGTCGTGAAAAAATGCGAGGGAAGGGGTCTCTTTATTGTGACGTACGAGGGAAGGAAAAGAGACCCTGGAGTCTAACCCTGGAGTCACCCGGGATCATCAAGAACTCTGCTCAAGCAGGGTTACTCAGCATTAGCTCATCCGCTTTTGTGCCACAGGAAGAAACAAAACAGTGTACAAGTAACATAACAGAACACAAACACCACAGAGAGAGCGAAAAATCCCCCGAGCAAGAACTCTAACCCTTGAAAGACGAGCCCATCCGGCCCTCAGTCTTATCACCCGGGATCATCAAGAACTCTGCTCAGGCAGGGCCATATAAACTCATCAGTGTTCTTGTAACAGGACAGAAAAAACAGTGCAAGCAGACACGAAAAACATCCGAGCATAGATACAACAGTAATGCATGAGACCACAGAGCTCTACCCCTGGAGAGACAAGCCCAACTGGCGCTCATCTCTTATCACCCGGGATCAACAAGCCTACAGTGGCATCGAGACCTCTAACCCTGGAAAGTCCCTAACTAAAAGTTACCACTCTTAGGACCCCTGTCTAAAGGGTTAAACAGGAAAACTTGGGTAAACTCAAAAACGTTACTTTTCCCATTCATTCTCACCAATATATGATTATTGTGAACAGCGTTTGGTGTTTTTCAAAAAAAAAAAAAAAAAAAATGAAGGTCACTTCTCAAGTTTGACGCTGCCTACGAAAGGTAAGCGCACTATGCGTGGCATGAGTTGCCCACAGCCGGGCCAGCTGCACGCTTGCACCACGGCCCTCCGAGGGCCTTGTTGTCGCCAAACACTGCGAAGAAGAGGGCCTGCTTGGTGGTGGTCACGGTCACCGAGTCGCCTGCAGCAACCTGCTTGTGGTGCACAACCGTCGGGTGTTCCACAGGTCCGGCATCGTTCACAGTGAACCACGGAGAGCAGCTGCCTGCGTCGAAGCCTGCAGTCGGGAGCACAGAGGGGAAGCCGCCGTTCATGTCGCTTGCCATGCAGTCGCCACAGTTGTACGACACAACGTAGAACTCGCATGCGGTCGCGGAGCCGCAGCACGACAGCTCGATGTCGGTTGTGGCCGGCACCACGCTGTTCGCAAAGTGGAACGCACCGTTGCGCATCGGGGGCGGCAGCACCGAGAGGCTGAAGACCGGTCCCGCCACCACTTCGTTCAGCGCCGCTGCCGACACGGGCACGCCTGCAACCGGGGCACCTCCCACAGACACGACCACACCTGACGCAGGGCACGACGGATCAGTTCCCGGGAGCACGTCCCAAACCGTCAGTGTGCGTGAGAAAATACTACACATGGCCAACAAATCACCTTGCTTTGAATAGGAAAGGCAAACACCGCCGACAGGGTACACTGCTTGTGATGCGTAAGGTGCCTCCGTTCCGAACAACGTCACTCTCTTTGTACTTTCACCCCCAGGAATTGACGCTTCCCCAACAGCCACCTGCTTACTGGACGGAGCAAACACAACACGGGCGGGGTAACTGGGAGAAAACGTCGTTAACTCCGATCCATCTCGCGCGTCCCACAGCTTTGCCGCATTGTATTGATGGCCAGTCACCCCAGTGATTTCTTGGCTTGCGGTCGCAATCAGCTTCCCATCATCCGACCACGCAACTGAATAGACCTGAGCCTCGTGTGTCATCGCAAACGACTCAACAGCGGTGGTGGAGGACCACACGCGGGCCTTTTTGTCCGCTCCGCCACTCACAACTTGCGAATCATCGTGAGAGAAGGCAACACTGATCGTCTCGCCGTGTCCAGTGAAATTCGCGACGAGGGTCCCGCTGGTCGTGTACACTGCGCCGAAAGTGTAGGTGGCCACAGCGAGATGAGCACTGTCGTGCGAGTAGGCCACGTCAGAGATATCATCCGTAACAAAGATCACATGCAGCTGTTGCCAAGTTGTCGTGCTGAACACTAGCACACGATTGTTGCATGCAACTACAATCTCCTGCCCGTTGGGTGAGAAGAGCACAGACTTCTTGGGCCCTTCAGCTGGAAGCACTGCCACCACAGAGCCGTCTTGTGTGCTCCGCACCACGGGATCAGACAGCCAACCAGCTGAGGTTGCAATCAGTAGCCCGTCCGGTGAGAAGTCGGCACTTCCGAAAGAACCAGGGGGTGCACTCGAGAATTCGTACCGACACGCCGGAGCGGTTGTACCTGTGCACGCAGGCAGCACAGCTTCCACGCACAGCAGCAGCGCGCATATCATCATTTCACCTCTCTTGTTGTCTGTTGTTGTCTGATTTCGGGTAGGGGAGGAGGTGGAGGTGGAGGTGGAGGTGGAGGTGGAGGTGGAGGTGGAGGTGGAGGTGGAGGTGGAGGTGGAGGTGGAGGTGGAGGTGGAGGTGGAGGTGGAGGTGGAGGTGGAGGTGGAGGTGGAGGTGGAGGTGGAGGTGGAGGTGGAGGTGGAGGTGGAGGTGGAGGTGGAGGTGGAGGTGGAGGTGGAGGTGGAGGTGGAGGTGGAGGTGGAGGTGGAGGTGGAGGTGGAGGTGGAGGTGGAGGTGGAGATCTGGTGTATAGAGAATAGCCCGTGAACATTACCCAAACCCAAAAACAATGTCGTGAAAAAATGCGAGGGAAGGGGTCTCTTTATTGTGACGTACGAGGGAAGGAAAAGAGACCCTGGAGTCTAACCCTGGAGTCACCCGGGATCATCAAGAACTCTGCTCAAGCAGGGTTACTCAGCATTAGCTCATCCGCTTTTGTGCCACAGGAAGAAACAAAACAGTGTACAAGTAACATAACAGAACACAAACACCACAGAGAGAGCGAAAAATCCCCCGAGCAAGAACTCTAACCCTTGAAAGACGAGCCCATCCGGCCCTCAGTCTTATCACCCGGGATCATCAAGAACTCTGCTCAGGCAGGGCCATATAAACTCATCAGTGTTCTTGTAACAGGACAGAAAAAACAGTGCAAGCAGACACGAAAAACATCCGAGCATAGATACAACAGTAATGCATGAGACCACAGAGCTCTACCCCTGGAGAGACAAGCCCAACTGGCGCTCATCTCTTATCACCCGGGATCAACAAGCCTACAGTGGCATCGAGACCTCTAACCCTGGAAAGTCCCTAACTAAAAGTTACCACTCTTAGGACCCCTGTCTAAAGGGTTAAACAGGAAAACTTGGGTAAACTCAAAAACGTTACTTTTCCCATTCATTCTCACCAATATATGATTATTGTGAACAGCGTTTGGTGTTTTTCAAAAAAAAAAAAAAAAAAAATGAAGGTCACTTCTCAAGTTTGACGCTGCCTACGAAAGGTAAGCGCACTATGCGTGGCATGAGTTGCCCACAGCCGGGCCAGCTGCACGCTTGCACCACGGCCCTCCGAGGGCCTTGTTGTCGCCAAACACTGCGAAGAAGAGGGCCTGCTTGGTGGTGGTCACGGTCACCGAGTCGCCTGCAGCAACCTGCTTGTGGTGCACAACCGTCGGGTGTTCCACAGGTCCGGCATCGTTCACAGTGAACCACGGAGAGCAGCTGCCTGCGTCGAAGCCTGCAGTCGGGAGCACAGAGGGGAAGCCGCCGTTCATGTCGCTTGCCATGCAGTCGCCACAGTTGTACGACACAACGTAGAACTCGCATGCGGTCGCGGAGCCGCAGCACGACAGCTCGATGTCGGTTGTGGCCGGCACCACGCTGTTCGCAAAGTGGAACGCACCGTTGCGCATCGGGGGCGGCAGCACCGAGAGGCTGAAGACCGGTCCCGCCACCACTTCGTTCAGCGCCGCTGCCGACACGGGCACGCCTGCAACCGGGGCACCTCCCACAGACACGACCACACCTGACGCAGGGCACGACGGATCAGTTCCCGGGAGCACGTCCCAAACCGTCAGTGTGCGTGAGAAAATACTACACATGGCCAACAAATCACCTTGCTTTGAATAGGAAAGGCAAACACCGCCGACAGGGTACACTGCTTGTGATGCGTAAGGTGCCTCCGTTCCGAACAACGTCACTCTCTTTGTACTTTCACCCCCAGGAATTGACGCTTCCCCAACAGCCACCTGCTTACTGGACGGAGCAAACACAACACGGGCGGGGTAACTGGGAGAAAACGTCGTTAACTCCGATCCATCTCGCGCGTCCCACAGCTTTGCCGCATTGTATTGATGGCCAGTCACCCCAGTGATTTCTTGGCTTGCGGTCGCAATCAGCTTCCCATCATCCGACCACGCAACTGAATAGACCTGAGCCTCGTGTGTCATCGCAAACGACTCAACAGCGGTGGTGGAGGACCACACGCGGGCCTTTTTGTCCGCTCCGCCACTCACAACTTGCGAATCATCGTGAGAGAAGGCAACACTGATCGTCTCGCCGTGTCCAGTGAAATTCGCGACGAGGGTCCCGCTGGTCGTGTACACTGCGCCGAAAGTGTAGGTGGCCACAGCGAGATGAGCACTGTCGTGCGAGTAGGCCACGTCAGAGATATCATCCGTAACAAAGATCACATGCAGCTGTTGCCAAGTTGTCGTGCTGAACACTAGCACACGATTGTTGCATGCAACTACAATCTCCTGCCCGTTGGGTGAGAAGAGCACAGACTTCTTGGGCCCTTCAGCTGGAAGCACTGCCACCACAGAGCCGTCTTGTGTGCTCCGCACCACGGGATCAGACAGCCAACCAGCTGAGGTTGCAATCAGTAGCCCGTCCGGTGAGAAGTCGGCACTTCCGAAAGAACCAGGGGGTGCACTCGAGAATTCGTACCGACACGCCGGAGCGGTTGTACCTGTGCACGCAGGCAGCACAGCTTCCACGCACAGCAGCAGCGCGCATATCATCATTTCACCTCTCTTGTTGTCTGTTGTTGTCTGATTTCGGGTAGGGGAGGAGGTGGAGGTGGAGGTGGAGGTGGAGGTGGAGGTGGAGGTGGAGGTGGAGGTGGAGGTGGAGGTGGAGGTGGAGGTGGAGGTGGAGGTGGAGGTGGAGGTGGAGGTGGAGATCTGGTGTATAGAGAATAGCCCGTGAACATTACCCAAACCCAAAAACAATGTCGTGAAAAAATGCGAGGGAAGGGGTCTCTTTATTGTGACGTACGAGGGAAGGAAAAGAGACCCTGGAGTCTAACCCTGGAGTCACCCGGGATCATCAAGAACTCTGCTCAAGCAGGGTTACTCAGCATTAGCTCATCCGCTTTTGTGCCACAGGAAGAAACAAAACAGTGTACAAGTAACATAACAGAACACAAACACCACAGAGAGAGCGAAAAATCCCCCGAGCAAGAACTCTAACCCTTGAAAGACGAGCCCATCCGGCCCTCAGTCTTATCACCCGGGATCATCAAGAACTCTGCTCAGGCAGGGCCATATAAACTCATCAGTGTTCTTGTAACAGGACAGAAAAAACAGTGCAAGCAGACACGAAAAACATCCGAGCATAGATACAACAGTAATGCATGAGACCACAGAGCTCTACCCCTGGAGAGACAAGCCCAACTGGCGCTCATCTCTTATCACCCGGGATCAACAAGCCTACAGTGGCATCGAGACCTCTAACCCTGGAAAGTCCCTAACTAAAAGTTACCACTCTTAGGACCCCTGTCTAAAGGGTTAAACAGGAAAACTTGGGTAAACTCAAAAACGTTACTTTTCCCATTCATTCTCACCAATATATGATTATTGTGAACAGCGTTTGGTGTTTTTCAAAAAAAAAAAAAAAAAAAATGAAGGTCACTTCTCAAGTTTGACGCTGCCTACGAAAGGTAAGCGCACTATGCGTGGCATGAGTTGCCCACAGCCGGGCCAGCTGCACGCTTGCACCACGGCCCTCCGAGGGCCTTGTTGTCGCCAAACACTGCGAAGAAGAGGGCCTGCTTGGTGGTGGTCACGGTCACCGAGTCGCCTGCAGCAACCTGCTTGTGGTGCACAACCGTCGGGTGTTCCACAGGTCCGGCATCGTTCACAGTGAACCACGGAGAGCAGCTGCCTGCGTCGAAGCCTGCAGTCGGGAGCACAGAGGGGAAGCCGCCGTTCATGTCGCTTGCCATGCAGTCGCCACAGTTGTACGACACAACGTAGAACTCGCATGCGGTCGCGGAGCCGCAGCACGACAGCTCGATGTCGGTTGTGGCCGGCACCACGCTGTTCGCAAAGTGGAACGCACCGTTGCGCATCGGGGGCGGCAGCACCGAGAGGCTGAAGACCGGTCCCGCCACCACTTCGTTCAGCGCCGCTGCCGACACGGGCACGCCTGCAACCGGGGCACCTCCCACAGACACGACCACACCTGACGCAGGGCACGACGGATCAGTTCCCGGGAGCACGTCCCAAACCGTCAGTGTGCGTGAGAAAATACTACACATGGCCAACAAATCACCTTGCTTTGAATAGGAAAGGCAAACACCGCCGACAGGGTACACTGCTTGTGATGCGTAAGGTGCCTCCGTTCCGAACAACGTCACTCTCTTTGTACTTTCACCCCCAGGAATTGACGCTTCCCCAACAGCCACCTGCTTACTGGACGGAGCAAACACAACACGGGCGGGGTAACTGGGAGAAAACGTCGTTAACTCCGATCCATCTCGCGCGTCCCACAGCTTTGCCGCATTGTATTGATGGCCAGTCACCCCAGTGATTTCTTGGCTTGCGGTCGCAATCAGCTTCCCATCATCCGACCACGCAACTGAATAGACCTGAGCCTCGTGTGTCATCGCAAACGACTCAACAGCGGTGGTGGAGGACCACACGCGGGCCTTTTTGTCCGCTCCGCCACTCACAACTTGCGAATCATCGTGAGAGAAGGCAACACTGATCGTCTCGCCGTGTCCAGTGAAATTCGCGACGAGGGTCCCGCTGGTCGTGTACACTGCGCCGAAAGTGTAGGTGGCCACAGCGAGATGAGCACTGTCGTGCGAGTAGGCCACGTCAGAGATATCATCCGTAACAAAGATCACATGCAGCTGTTGCCAAGTTGTCGTGCTGAACACTAGCACACGATTGTTGCATGCAACTACAATCTCCTGCCCGTTGGGTGAGAAGAGCACAGACTTCTTGGGCCCTTCAGCTGGAAGCACTGCCACCACAGAGCCGTCTTGTGTGCTCCGCACCACGGGATCAGACAGCCAACCAGCTGAGGTTGCAATCAGTAGCCCGTCCGGTGAGAAGTCGGCACTTCCGAAAGAACCAGGGGGTGCACTCGAGAATTCGTACCGACACGCCGGAGCGGTTGTACCTGTGCACGCAGGCAGCACAGCTTCCACGCACAGCAGCAGCGCGCATATCATCATTTCACCTCTCTTGTTGTCTGTTGTTGTCTGATTTCGGGTAGGGGAGGAGGTGGAGGTGGAGGTGGAGGTGGAGGTGGAGGTGGAGGTGGAGGTGGAGGTGGAGGTGGAGGTGGAGGTGGAGGTGGAGGTGGAGGTGGAGGTGGAGGTGGAGGTGGAGGTGGAGGTGGAGGTGGAGGTGGAGGTGGAGGTGGAGGTGGAGGTGGAGGTGGAGGTGGAGGTGGAGGTGGAGGTGGAGGTGGAGGTGGAGGTGGAGGTGGAGGTGGAGGTGGAGATCTGGTGTATAGAGAATAGCCCGTGAACATTACCCAAACCCAAAAACAATGTCGTGAAAAAATGCGAGGGAAGGGGTCTCTTTATTGTGACGTACGAGGGAAGGAAAAGAGACCCTGGAGTCTAACCCTGGAGTCACCCGGGATCATCAAGAACTCTGCTCAAGCAGGGTTACTCAGCATTAGCTCATCCGCTTTTGTGCCACAGGAAGAAACAAAACAGTGTACAAGTAACATAACAGAACACAAACACCACAGAGAGAGCGAAAAATCCCCCGAGCAAGAACTCTAACCCTTGAAAGACGAGCCCATCCGGCCCTCAGTCTTATCACCCGGGATCATCAAGAACTCTGCTCAGGCAGGGCCATATAAACTCATCAGTGTTCTTGTAACAGGACAGAAAAAACAGTGCAAGCAGACACGAAAAACATCCGAGCATAGATACAACAGTAATGCATGAGACCACAGAGCTCTACCCCTGGAGAGACAAGCCCAACTGGCGCTCATCTCTTATCACCCGGGATCAACAAGCCTACAGTGGCATCGAGACCTCTAACCCTGGAAAGTCCCTAACTAAAAGTTACCACTCTTAGGACCCCTGTCTAAAGGGTTAAACAGGAAAACTTGGGTAAACTCAAAAACGTTACTTTTCCCATTCATTCTCACCAATATATGATTATTGTGAACAGCGTTTGGTGTTTTTCAAAAAAAAAAAAAAAAAAAATGAAGGTCACTTCTCAAGTTTGACGCTGCCTACGAAAGGTAAGCGCACTATGCGTGGCATGAGTTGCCCACAGCCGGGCCAGCTGCACGCTTGCACCACGGCCCTCCGAGGGCCTTGTTGTCGCCAAACACTGCGAAGAAGAGGGCCTGCTTGGTGGTGGTCACGGTCACCGAGTCGCCTGCAGCAACCTGCTTGTGGTGCACAACCGTCGGGTGTTCCACAGGTCCGGCATCGTTCACAGTGAACCACGGAGAGCAGCTGCCTGCGTCGAAGCCTGCAGTCGGGAGCACAGAGGGGAAGCCGCCGTTCATGTCGCTTGCCATGCAGTCGCCACAGTTGTACGACACAACGTAGAACTCGCATGCGGTCGCGGAGCCGCAGCACGACAGCTCGATGTCGGTTGTGGCCGGCACCACGCTGTTCGCAAAGTGGAACGCACCGTTGCGCATCGGGGGCGGCAGCACCGAGAGGCTGAAGACCGGTCCCGCCACCACTTCGTTCAGCGCCGCTGCCGACACGGGCACGCCTGCAACCGGGGCACCTCCCACAGACACGACCACACCTGACGCAGGGCACGACGGATCAGTTCCCGGGAGCACGTCCCAAACCGTCAGTGTGCGTGAGAAAATACTACACATGGCCAACAAATCACCTTGCTTTGAATAGGAAAGGCAAACACCGCCGACAGGGTACACTGCTTGTGATGCGTAAGGTGCCTCCGTTCCGAACAACGTCACTCTCTTTGTACTTTCACCCCCAGGAATTGACGCTTCCCCAACAGCCACCTGCTTACTGGACGGAGCAAACACAACACGGGCGGGGTAACTGGGAGAAAACGTCGTTAACTCCGATCCATCTCGCGCGTCCCACAGCTTTGCCGCATTGTATTGATGGCCAGTCACCCCAGTGATTTCTTGGCTTGCGGTCGCAATCAGCTTCCCATCATCCGACCACGCAACTGAATAGACCTGAGCCTCGTGTGTCATCGCAAACGACTCAACAGCGGTGGTGGAGGACCACACGCGGGCCTTTTTGTCCGCTCCGCCACTCACAACTTGCGAATCATCGTGAGAGAAGGCAACACTGATCGTCTCGCCGTGTCCAGTGAAATTCGCGACGAGGGTCCCGCTGGTCGTGTACACTGCGCCGAAAGTGTAGGTGGCCACAGCGAGATGAGCACTGTCGTGCGAGTAGGCCACGTCAGAGATATCATCCGTAACAAAGATCACATGCAGCTGTTGCCAAGTTGTCGTGCTGAACACTAGCACACGATTGTTGCATGCAACTACAATCTCCTGCCCGTTGGGTGAGAAGAGCACAGACTTCTTGGGCCCTTCAGCTGGAAGCACTGCCACCACAGAGCCGTCTTGTGTGCTCCGCACCACGGGATCAGACAGCCAACCAGCTGAGGTTGCAATCAGTAGCCCGTCCGGTGAGAAGTCGGCACTTCCGAAAGAACCAGGGGGTGCACTCGAGAATTCGTACCGACACGCCGGAGCGGTTGTACCTGTGCACGCAGGCAGCACAGCTTCCACGCACAGCAGCAGCGCGCATATCATCATTTCACCTCTCTTGTTGTCTGTTGTTGTCTGATTTCGGGTAGGGGAGGAGGTGGAGGTGGAGGTGGAGGTGGAGGTGGAGGTGGAGGTGGAGGTGGAGGTGGAGGTGGAGGTGGAGGTGGAGGTGGAGGTGGAGGTGGAGGTGGAGGTGGAGGTGGAGGTGGAGGTGGAGGTGGAGGTGGAGGTGGAGGTGGAGGTGGAGGTGGAGGTGGAGGTGGAGGTGGAGGTGGAGGTGGAGGTGGAGGTGGAGGTGGAGGTGGAGATCTGGTGTATAGAGAATAGCCCGTGAACATTACCCAAACCCAAAAACAATGTCGTGAAAAAATGCGAGGGAAGGGGTCTCTTTATTGTGACGTACGAGGGAAGGAAAAGAGACCCTGGAGTCTAACCCTGGAGTCACCCGGGATCATCAAGAACTCTGCTCAAGCAGGGTTACTCAGCATTAGCTCATCCGCTTTTGTGCCACAGGAAGAAACAAAACAGTGTACAAGTAACATAACAGAACACAAACACCACAGAGAGAGCGAAAAATCCCCCGAGCAAGAACTCTAACCCTTGAAAGACGAGCCCATCCGGCCCTCAGTCTTATCACCCGGGATCATCAAGAACTCTGCTCAGGCAGGGCCATATAAACTCATCAGTGTTCTTGTAACAGGACAGAAAAAACAGTGCAAGCAGACACGAAAAACATCCGAGCATAGATACAACAGTAATGCATGAGACCACAGAGCTCTACCCCTGGAGAGACAAGCCCAACTGGCGCTCATCTCTTATCACCCGGGATCAACAAGCCTACAGTGGCATCGAGACCTCTAACCCTGGAAAGTCCCTAACTAAAAGTTACCACTCTTAGGACCCCTGTCTAAAGGGTTAAACAGGAAAACTTGGGTAAACTCAAAAACGTTACTTTTCCCATTCATTCTCACCAATATATGATTATTGTGAACAGCGTTTGGTGTTTTTCAAAAAAAAAAAAAAAAAAAATGAAGGTCACTTCTCAAGTTTGACGCTGCCTACGAAAGGTAAGCGCACTATGCGTGGCATGAGTTGCCCACAGCCGGGCCAGCTGCACGCTTGCACCACGGCCCTCCGAGGGCCTTGTTGTCGCCAAACACTGCGAAGAAGAGGGCCTGCTTGGTGGTGGTCACGGTCACCGAGTCGCCTGCAGCAACCTGCTTGTGGTGCACAACCGTCGGGTGTTCCACAGGTCCGGCATCGTTCACAGTGAACCACGGAGAGCAGCTGCCTGCGTCGAAGCCTGCAGTCGGGAGCACAGAGGGGAAGCCGCCGTTCATGTCGCTTGCCATGCAGTCGCCACAGTTGTACGACACAACGTAGAACTCGCATGCGGTCGCGGAGCCGCAGCACGACAGCTCGATGTCGGTTGTGGCCGGCACCACGCTGTTCGCAAAGTGGAACGCACCGTTGCGCATCGGGGGCGGCAGCACCGAGAGGCTGAAGACCGGTCCCGCCACCACTTCGTTCAGCGCCGCTGCCGACACGGGCACGCCTGCAACCGGGGCACCTCCCACAGACACGACCACACCTGACGCAGGGCACGACGGATCAGTTCCCGGGAGCACGTCCCAAACCGTCAGTGTGCGTGAGAAAATACTACACATGGCCAACAAATCACCTTGCTTTGAATAGGAAAGGCAAACACCGCCGACAGGGTACACTGCTTGTGATGCGTAAGGTGCCTCCGTTCCGAACAACGTCACTCTCTTTGTACTTTCACCCCCAGGAATTGACGCTTCCCCAACAGCCACCTGCTTACTGGACGGAGCAAACACAACACGGGCGGGGTAACTGGGAGAAAACGTCGTTAACTCCGATCCATCTCGCGCGTCCCACAGCTTTGCCGCATTGTATTGATGGCCAGTCACCCCAGTGATTTCTTGGCTTGCGGTCGCAATCAGCTTCCCATCATCCGACCACGCAACTGAATAGACCTGAGCCTCGTGTGTCATCGCAAACGACTCAACAGCGGTGGTGGAGGACCACACGCGGGCCTTTTTGTCCGCTCCGCCACTCACAACTTGCGAATCATCGTGAGAGAAGGCAACACTGATCGTCTCGCCGTGTCCAGTGAAATTCGCGACGAGGGTCCCGCTGGTCGTGTACACTGCGCCGAAAGTGTAGGTGGCCACAGCGAGATGAGCACTGTCGTGCGAGTAGGCCACGTCAGAGATATCATCCGTAACAAAGATCACATGCAGCTGTTGCCAAGTTGTCGTGCTGAACACTAGCACACGATTGTTGCATGCAACTACAATCTCCTGCCCGTTGGGTGAGAAGAGCACAGACTTCTTGGGCCCTTCAGCTGGAAGCACTGCCACCACAGAGCCGTCTTGTGTGCTCCGCACCACGGGATCAGACAGCCAACCAGCTGAGGTTGCAATCAGTAGCCCGTCCGGTGAGAAGTCGGCACTTCCGAAAGAACCAGGGGGTGCACTCGAGAATTCGTACCGACACGCCGGAGCGGTTGTACCTGTGCACGCAGGCAGCACAGCTTCCACGCACAGCAGCAGCGCGCATATCATCATTTCACCTCTCTTGTTGTCTGTTGTTGTCTGATTTCGGGTAGGGGAGGAGGTGGAGGTGGAGGTGGAGGTGGAGGTGGAGGTGGAGGTGGAGGTGGAGGTGGAGGTGGAGGTGGAGGTGGAGGTGGAGGTGGAGGTGGAGGTGGAGGTGGAGGTGGAGGTGGAGGTGGAGGTGGAGGTGGAGGTGGAGGTGGAGGTGGAGGTGGAGGTGGAGGTGGAGGTGGAGGTGGAGGTGGAGGTGGAGGTGGAGGTGGAGGTGGAGGTGGAGGTGGAGGTGGAGGTGGAGGTGGAGGTGGAGGTGGAGATCTGGTGTATAGAGAATAGCCCGTGAACATTACCCAAACCCAAAAACAATGTCGTGAAAAAATGCGAGGGAAGGGGTCTCTTTATTGTGACGTACGAGGGAAGGAAAAGAGACCCTGGAGTCTAACCCTGGAGTCACCCGGGATCATCAAGAACTCTGCTCAAGCAGGGTTACTCAGCATTAGCTCATCCGCTTTTGTGCCACAGGAAGAAACAAAACAGTGTACAAGTAACATAACAGAACACAAACACCACAGAGAGAGCGAAAAATCCCCCGAGCAAGAACTCTAACCCTTGAAAGACGAGCCCATCCGGCCCTCAGTCTTATCACCCGGGATCATCAAGAACTCTGCTCAGGCAGGGCCATATAAACTCATCAGTGTTCTTGTAACAGGACAGAAAAAACAGTGCAAGCAGACACGAAAAACATCCGAGCATAGATACAACAGTAATGCATGAGACCACAGAGCTCTACCCCTGGAGAGACAAGCCCAACTGGCGCTCATCTCTTATCACCCGGGATCAACAAGCCTACAGTGGCATCGAGACCTCTAACCCTGGAAAGTCCCTAACTAAAAGTTACCACTCTTAGGACCCCTGTCTAAAGGGTTAAACAGGAAAACTTGGGTAAACTCAAAAACGTTACTTTTCCCATTCATTCTCACCAATATATGATTATTGTGAACAGCGTTTGGTGTTTTTCAAAAAAAAAAAAAAAAAAAATGAAGGTCACTTCTCAAGTTTGACGCTGCCTACGAAAGGTAAGCGCACTATGCGTGGCATGAGTTGCCCACAGCCGGGCCAGCTGCACGCTTGCACCACGGCCCTCCGAGGGCCTTGTTGTCGCCAAACACTGCGAAGAAGAGGGCCTGCTTGGTGGTGGTCACGGTCACCGAGTCGCCTGCAGCAACCTGCTTGTGGTGCACAACCGTCGGGTGTTCCACAGGTCCGGCATCGTTCACAGTGAACCACGGAGAGCAGCTGCCTGCGTCGAAGCCTGCAGTCGGGAGCACAGAGGGGAAGCCGCCGTTCATGTCGCTTGCCATGCAGTCGCCACAGTTGTACGACACAACGTAGAACTCGCATGCGGTCGCGGAGCCGCAGCACGACAGCTCGATGTCGGTTGTGGCCGGCACCACGCTGTTCGCAAAGTGGAACGCACCGTTGCGCATCGGGGGCGGCAGCACCGAGAGGCTGAAGACCGGTCCCGCCACCACTTCGTTCAGCGCCGCTGCCGACACGGGCACGCCTGCAACCGGGGCACCTCCCACAGACACGACCACACCTGACGCAGGGCACGACGGATCAGTTCCCGGGAGCACGTCCCAAACCGTCAGTGTGCGTGAGAAAATACTACACATGGCCAACAAATCACCTTGCTTTGAATAGGAAAGGCAAACACCGCCGACAGGGTACACTGCTTGTGATGCGTAAGGTGCCTCCGTTCCGAACAACGTCACTCTCTTTGTACTTTCACCCCCAGGAATTGACGCTTCCCCAACAGCCACCTGCTTACTGGACGGAGCAAACACAACACGGGCGGGGTAACTGGGAGAAAACGTCGTTAACTCCGATCCATCTCGCGCGTCCCACAGCTTTGCCGCATTGTATTGATGGCCAGTCACCCCAGTGATTTCTTGGCTTGCGGTCGCAATCAGCTTCCCATCATCCGACCACGCAACTGAATAGACCTGAGCCTCGTGTGTCATCGCAAACGACTCAACAGCGGTGGTGGAGGACCACACGCGGGCCTTTTTGTCCGCTCCGCCACTCACAACTTGCGAATCATCGTGAGAGAAGGCAACACTGATCGTCTCGCCGTGTCCAGTGAAATTCGCGACGAGGGTCCCGCTGGTCGTGTACACTGCGCCGAAAGTGTAGGTGGCCACAGCGAGATGAGCACTGTCGTGCGAGTAGGCCACGTCAGAGATATCATCCGTAACAAAGATCACATGCAGCTGTTGCCAAGTTGTCGTGCTGAACACTAGCACACGATTGTTGCATGCAACTACAATCTCCTGCCCGTTGGGTGAGAAGAGCACAGACTTCTTGGGCCCTTCAGCTGGAAGCACTGCCACCACAGAGCCGTCTTGTGTGCTCCGCACCACGGGATCAGACAGCCAACCAGCTGAGGTTGCAATCAGTAGCCCGTCCGGTGAGAAGTCGGCACTTCCGAAAGAACCAGGGGGTGCACTCGAGAATTCGTACCGACACGCCGGAGCGGTTGTACCTGTGCACGCAGGCAGCACAGCTTCCACGCACAGCAGCAGCGCGCATATCATCATTTCACCTCTCTTGTTGTCTGTTGTTGTCTGATTTCGGGTAGGGGAGGAGGTGGAGGTGGAGGTGGAGGTGGAGGTGGAGGTGGAGGTGGAGGTGGAGGTGGAGGTGGAGGTGGAGGTGGAGGTGGAGGTGGAGGTGGAGGTGGAGGTGGAGGTGGAGGTGGAGGTGGAGGTGGAGATCTGGTGTATAGAGAATAGCCCGTGAACATTACCCAAACCCAAAAACAATGTCGTGAAAAAATGCGAGGGAAGGGGTCTCTTTATTGTGACGTACGAGGGAAGGAAAAGAGACCCTGGAGTCTAACCCTGGAGTCACCCGGATCATCAAGAACTCTGCTCAAGCAGGGTTACTCAGCATTAGCTCATCCGCTTTTGTGCCACAGGAAGAAACAAAACAGTGTACAAGTAACATAACAGAACACAAACACCACAGAGAGAGCGAAAAATCCCCCGAGCAAGAACTCTAACCCTTGAAAGACGAGCCCATCCGGCCCTCAGTCTTATCACCCGGGATCATCAAGAACTCTGCTCAGGCAGGGCCATATAAACTCATCAGTGTTCTTGTAACAGGACAGAAAAAACAGTGCAAGCAGACACGAAAAACATCCGAGCATAGATACAACAGTAATGCATGAGACCACAGAGCTCTACCCCTGGAGAGACAAGCCCAACTGGCGCTCATCTCTTATCACCCGGGATCAACAAGCCTACAGTGGCATCGAGACCTCTAACCCTGGAAAGTCCCTAACTAAAAGTTACCACTCTTAGGACCCCTGTCTAAAGGGTTAAACAGGAAAACTTGGGTAAACTCAAAAACGTTACTTTTCCCATTCATTCTCACCAATATATGATTATTGTGAACAGCGTTTGGTGTTTTTCAAAAAAAAAAAAAAAAAAAATGAAGGTCACTTCTCAAGTTTGACGCTGCCTACGAAAGGTAAGCGCACTATGCGTGGCATGAGTTGCCCACAGCCGGGCCAGCTGCACGCTTGCACCACGGCCCTCCGAGGGCCTTGTTGTCGCCAAACACTGCGAAGAAGAGGGCCTGCTTGGTGGTGGTCACGGTCACCGAGTCGCCTGCAGCAACCTGCTTGTGGTGCACAACCGTCGGGTGTTCCACAGGTCCGGCATCGTTCACAGTGAACCACGGAGAGCAGCTGCCTGCGTCGAAGCCTGCAGTCGGGAGCACAGAGGGGAAGCCGCCGTTCATGTCGCTTGCCATGCAGTCGCCACAGTTGTACGACACAACGTAGAACTCGCATGCGGTCGCGGAGCCGCAGCACGACAGCTCGATGTCGGTTGTGGCCGGCACCACGCTGTTCGCAAAGTGGAACGCACCGTTGCGCATCGGGGGCGGCAGCACCGAGAGGCTGAAGACCGGTCCCGCCACCACTTCGTTCAGCGCCGCTGCCGACACGGGCACGCCTGCAACCGGGGCACCTCCCACAGACACGACCACACCTGACGCAGGGCACGACGGATCAGTTCCCGGGAGCACGTCCCAAACCGTCAGTGTGCGTGAGAAAATACTACACATGGCCAACAAATCACCTTGCTTTGAATAGGAAAGGCAAACACCGCCGACAGGGTACACTGCTTGTGATGCGTAAGGTGCCTCCGTTCCGAACAACGTCACTCTCTTTGTACTTTCACCCCCAGGAATTGACGCTTCCCCAACAGCCACCTGCTTACTGGACGGAGCAAACACAACACGGGCGGGGTAACTGGGAGAAAACGTCGTTAACTCCGATCCATCTCGCGCGTCCCACAGCTTTGCCGCATTGTATTGATGGCCAGTCACCCCAGTGATTTCTTGGCTTGCGGTCGCAATCAGCTTCCCATCATCCGACCACGCAACTGAATAGACCTGAGCCTCGTGTGTCATCGCAAACGACTCAACAGCGGTGGTGGAGGACCACACGCGGGCCTTTTTGTCCGCTCCGCCACTCACAACTTGCGAATCATCGTGAGAGAAGGCAACACTGATCGTCTCGCCGTGTCCAGTGAAATTCGCGACGAGGGTCCTGCTGGTCGTGTACACTGCGCCGAAAGTGTAGGTGGCCACAGCGAGATGAGCACTGTCGTGCGAGTAGGCCACGTCAGAGATATCATCCGTAACAAAGATCACATGCAGCTGTTGCCAAGTTGTCGTGCTGAACACTAGCACACGATTGTTGCATGCAACTACAATCTCCTGCCCGTTGGGTGAGAAGAGCACAGACTTCTTGGGCCCTTCAGCTGGAAGCACTGCCACCACAGAGCCGTCTTGTGTGCTCCGCACCACGGGATCAGACAGCCAACCAGCTGAGGTTGCAATCAGTAGCCCGTCCGGTGAGAAGTCGGCACTTCCGAAAGAACCAGGGGGTGCACTCGAGAATTCGTACCGACACGCCGGAGCGGTTGTACCTGTGCACGCAGGCAGCACAGCTTCCACGCACAGCAGCAGCGCGCATATCATCATTTCACCTCTCTTGTTGTCTGTTGTTGTCTGATTTCGGGTAGGGGAGGAGGTGGAGGTGGAGGTGGAGGTGGAGGTGGAGGTGGAGGTGGAGGTGGAGGTGGAGGTGGAGGTGGAGGTGGAGGTGGAGGTGGAGGTGGAGGTGGAGGTGGAGGTGGAGGTGGAGGTGGAGGTGGAGGTGGAGGTGGAGGTGGAGGTGGAGGTGGAGGTGGAGGTGGAGGTGGAGGTGGAGATCTGGTGTATAGAGAATAGCCCGTGAACATTACCCAAACCCAAAAACAATGTCGTGAAAAAATGCGAGGGAAGGGGTCTCTTTATTGTGACGTACGAGGGAAGGAAAAGAGACCCTGGAGTCTAACCCTGGAGTCACCCGGGATCATCAAGAACTCTGCTCAAGCAGGGTTACTCAGCATTAGCTCATCCGCTTTTGTGCCACAGGAAGAAACAAAACAGTGTACAAGTAACATAACAGAACACAAACACCACAGAGAGAGCGAAAAATCCCCCGAGCAAGAACTCTAACCCTTGAAAGACGAGCCCATCCGGCCCTCAGTCTTATCACCCGGGATCATCAAGAACTCTGCTCAGGCAGGGCCATATAAACTCATCAGTGTTCTTGTAACAGGACAGAAAAAACAGTGCAAGCAGACACGAAAAACATCCGAGCATAGATACAACAGTAATGCATGAGACCACAGAGCTCTACCCCTGGAGAGACAAGCCCAACTGGCGCTCATCTCTTATCACCCGGGATCAACAAGCCTACAGTGGCATCGAGACCTCTAACCCTGGAAAGTCCCTAACTAAAAGTTACCACTCTTAGGACCCCTGTCTAAAGGGTTAAACAGGAAAACTTGGGTAAACTCAAAAACGTTACTTTTCCCATTCATTCTCACCAATATATGATTATTGTGAACAGCGTTTGGTGTTTTTCAAAAAAAAAAAAAAAAAAAATGAAGGTCACTTCTCAAGTTTGACGCTGCCTACGAAAGGTAAGCGCACTATGCGTGGCATGAGTTGCCCACAGCCGGGCCAGCTGCACGCTTGCACCACGGCCCTCCGAGGGCCTTGTTGTCGCCAAACACTGCGAAGAAGAGGGCCTGCTTGGTGGTGGTCACGGTCACCGAGTCGCCTGCAGCAACCTGCTTGTGGTGCACAACCGTCGGGTGTTCCACAGGTCCGGCATCGTTCACAGTGAACCACGGAGAGCAGCTGCCTGCGTCGAAGCCTGCAGTCGGGAGCACAGAGGGGAAGCCGCCGTTCATGTCGCTTGCCATGCAGTCGCCACAGTTGTACGACACAACGTAGAACTCGCATGCGGTCGCGGAGCCGCAGCACGACAGCTCGATGTCGGTTGTGGCCGGCACCACGCTGTTCGCAAAGTGGAACGCACCGTTGCGCATCGGGGGCGGCAGCACCGAGAGGCTGAAGACCGGTCCCGCCACCACTTCGTTCAGCGCCGCTGCCGACACGGGCACGCCTGCAACCGGGGCACCTCCCACAGACACGACCACACCTGACGCAGGGCACGACGGATCAGTTCCCGGGAGCACGTCCCAAACCGTCAGTGTGCGTGAGAAAATACTACACATGGCCAACAAATCACCTTGCTTTGAATAGGAAAGGCAAACACCGCCGACAGGGTACACTGCTTGTGATGCGTAAGGTGCCTCCGTTCCGAACAACGTCACTCTCTTTGTACTTTCACCCCCAGGAATTGACGCTTCCCCAACAGCCACCTGCTTACTGGACGGAGCAAACACAACACGGGCGGGGTAACTGGGAGAAAACGTCGTTAACTCCGATCCATCTCGCGCGTCCCACAGCTTTGCCGCATTGTATTGATGGCCAGTCACCCCAGTGATTTCTTGGCTTGCGGTCGCAATCAGCTTCCCATCATCCGACCACGCAACTGAATAGACCTGAGCCTCGTGTGTCATCGCAAACGACTCAACAGCGGTGGTGGAGGACCACACGCGGGCCTTTTTGTCCGCTCCGCCACTCACAACTTGCGAATCATCGTGAGAGAAGGCAACACTGATCGTCTCGCCGTGTCCAGTGAAATTCGCGACGAGGGTCCCGCTGGTCGTGTACACTGCGCCGAAAGTGTAGGTGGCCACAGCGAGATGAGCACTGTCGTGCGAGTAGGCCACGTCAGAGATATCATCCGTAACAAAGATCACATGCAGCTGTTGCCAAGTTGTCGTGCTGAACACTAGCACACGATTGTTGCATGCAACTACAATCTCCTGCCCGTTGGGTGAGAAGAGCACAGACTTCTTGGGCCCTTCAGCTGGAAGCACTGCCACCACAGAGCCGTCTTGTGTGCTCCGCACCACGGGATCAGACAGCCAACCAGCTGAGGTTGCAATCAGTAGCCCGTCCGGTGAGAAGTCGGCACTTCCGAAAGAACCAGGGGGTGCACTCGAGAATTCGTACCGACACGCCGGAGCGGTTGTACCTGTGCACGCAGGCAGCACAGCTTCCACGCACAGCAGCAGCGCGCATATCATCATTTCACCTCTCTTGTTGTCTGTTGTTGTCTGATTTCGGGTAGGGGAGGAGGTGGAGGTGGAGGTGGAGGTGGAGGTGGAGGTGGAGGTGGAGGTGGAGGTGGAGGTGGAGGTGGAGGTGGAGGTGGAGGTGGAGGTGGAGGTGGAGGTGGAGGTGGAGGTGGAGGTGGAGGTGGAGGTGGAGGTGGAGGTGGAGGTGGAGGTGGAGGTGGAGGTGGAGGTGGAGATCTGGTGTATAGAGAATAGCCCGTGAACATTACCCAAACCCAAAAACAATGTCGTGAAAAAATGCGAGGGAAGGGGTCTCTTTATTGTGACGTACGAGGGAAGGAAAAGAGACCCTGGAGTCTAACCCTGGAGTCACCCGGGATCATCAAGAACTCTGCTCAAGCAGGGTTACTCAGCATTAGCTCATCCGCTTTTGTGCCACAGGAAGAAACAAAACAGTGTACAAGTAACATAACAGAACACAAACACCACAGAGAGAGCGAAAAATCCCCCGAGCAAGAACTCTAACCCTTGAAAGACGAGCCCATCCGGCCCTCAGTCTTATCACCCGGGATCATCAAGAACTCTGCTCAGGCAGGGCCATATAAACTCATCAGTGTTCTTGTAACAGGACAGAAAAAACAGTGCAAGCAGACACGAAAAACATCCGAGCATAGATACAACAGTAATGCATGAGACCACAGAGCTCTACCCCTGGAGAGACAAGCCCAACTGGCGCTCATCTCTTATCACCCGGGATCAACAAGCCTACAGTGGCATCGAGACCTCTAACCCTGGAAAGTCCCTAACTAAAAGTTACCACTCTTAGGACCCCTGTCTAAAGGGTTAAACAGGAAAACTTGGGTAAACTCAAAAACGTTACTTTTCCCATTCATTCTCACCAATATATGATTATTGTGAACAGCGTTTGGTGTTTTTCAAAAAAAAAAAAAAAAAAAAATGAAGGTCACTTCTCAAGTTTGACGCTGCCTACGAAAGGTAAGCGCACTATGCGTGGCATGAGTTGCCCACAGCCGGGCCAGCTGCACGCTTGCACCACGGCCCTCCGAGGGCCTTGTTGTCGCCAAACACTGCGAAGAAGAGGGCCTGCTTGGTGGTGGTCACGGTCACCGAGTCGCCTGCAGCAACCTGCTTGTGGTGCACAACCGTCGGGTGTTCCACAGGTCCGGCATCGTTCACAGTGAACCACGGAGAGCAGCTGCCTGCGTCGAAGCCTGCAGTCGGGAGCACAGAGGGGAAGCCGCCGTTCATGTCGCTTGCCATGCAGTCGCCACAGTTGTACGACACAACGTAGAACTCGCATGCGGTCGCGGAGCCGCAGCACGACAGCTCGATGTCGGTTGTGGCCGGCACCACGCTGTTCGCAAAGTGGAACGCACCGTTGCGCATCGGGGGCGGCAGCACCGAGAGGCTGAAGACCGGTCCCGCCACCACTTCGTTCAGCGCCGCTGCCGACACGGGCACGCCTGCAACCGGGGCACCTCCCACAGACACGACCACACCTGACGCAGGGCACGACGGATCAGTTCCCGGGAGCACGTCCCAAACCGTCAGTGTGCGTGAGAAAATACTACACATGGCCAACAAATCACCTTGCTTTGAATAGGAAAGGCAAACACCGCCGACAGGGTACACTGCTTGTGATGCGTAAGGTGCCTCCGTTCCGAACAACGTCACTCTCTTTGTACTTTCACCCCCAGGAATTGACGCTTCCCCAACAGCCACCTGCTTACTGGACGGAGCAAACACAACACGGGCGGGGTAACTGGGAGAAAACGTCGTTAACTCCGATCCATCTCGCGCGTCCCACAGCTTTGCCGCATTGTATTGATGGCCAGTCACCCCAGTGATTTCTTGGCTTGCGGTCGCAATCAGCTTCCCATCATCCGACCACGCAACTGAATAGACCTGAGCCTCGTGTGTCATCGCAAACGACTCAACAGCGGTGGTGGAGGACCACACGCGGGCCTTTTTGTCCGCTCCGCCACTCACAACTTGCGAATCATCGTGAGAGAAGGCAACACTGATCGTCTCGCCGTGTCCAGTGAAATTCGCGACGAGGGTCCCGCTGGTCGTGTACACTGCGCCGAAAGTGTAGGTGGCCACAGCGAGATGAGCACTGTCGTGCGAGTAGGCCACGTCAGAGATATCATCCGTAACAAAGATCACATGCAGCTGTTGCCAAGTTGTCGTGCTGAACACTAGCACACGATTGTTGCATGCAACTACAATCTCCTGCCCGTTGGGTGAGAAGAGCACAGACTTCTTGGGCCCTTCAGCTGGAAGCACTGCCACCACAGAGCCGTCTTGTGTGCTCCGCACCACGGGATCAGACAGCCAACCAGCTGAGGTTGCAATCAGTAGCCCGTCCGGTGAGAAGTCGGCACTTCCGAAAGAACCAGGGGGTGCACTCGAGAATTCGTACCGACACGCCGGAGCGGTTGTACCTGTGCACGCAGGCAGCACAGCTTCCACGCACAGCAGCAGCGCGCATATCATCATTTCACCTCTCTTGTTGTCTGTTGTTGTCTGATTTCGGGTAGGGGAGGAGGTGGAGGTGGAGGTGGAGGTGGAGGTGGAGGTGGAGGTGGAGGTGGAGGTGGAGGTGGAGGTGGAGGTGGAGGTGGAGGTGGAGGTGGAGGTGGAGGTGGAGGTGGAGGTGGAGGTGGAGGTGGAGGTGGAGGTGGAGGTGGAGGTGGAGGTGGAGGTGGAGGTGGAGGTGGAGGTGGAGGTGGAGGTGGAGATCTGGTGTATAGAGAATAGCCCGTGAACATTACCCAAACCCAAAAACAATGTCGTGAAAAAATGCGAGGGAAGGGGTCTCTTTATTGTGACGTACGAGGGAAGGAAAAGAGACCCTGGAGTCTAACCCTGGAGTCACCCGGGATCATCAAGAACTCTGCTCAAGCAGGGTTACTCAGCATTAGCTCATCCGCTTTTGTGCCACAGGAAGAAACAAAACAGTGTACAAGTAACATAACAGAACACAAACACCACAGAGAGAGCGAAAAATCCCCCGAGCAAGAACTCTAACCCTTGAAAGACGAGCCCATCCGGCCCTCAGTCTTATCACCCGGGATCATCAAGAACTCTGCTCAGGCAGGGCCATATAAACTCATCAGTGTTCTTGTAACAGGACAGAAAAAACAGTGCAAGCAGACACGAAAAACATCCGAGCATAGATACAACAGTAATGCATGAGACCACAGAGCTCTACCCCTGGAGAGACAAGCCCAACTGGCGCTCATCTCTTATCACCCGGGATCAACAAGCCTACAGTGGCATCGAGACCTCTAACCCTGGAAAGTCCCTAACTAAAAGTTACCACTCTTAGGACCCCTGTCTAAAGGGTTAAACAGGAAAACTTGGGTAAACTCAAAAACGTTACTTTTCCCATTCATTCTCACCAATATATGATTATTGTGAACAGCGTTTGGTGTTTTTCAAAAAAAAAAAAAAAAAAAATGAAGGTCACTTCTCAAGTTTGACGCTGCCTACGAAAGGTAAGCGCACTATGCGTGGCATGAGTTGCCCACAGCCGGGCCAGCTGCACGCTTGCACCACGGCCCTCCGAGGGCCTTGTTGTCGCCAAACACTGCGAAGAAGAGGGCCTGCTTGGTGGTGGTCACGGTCACCGAGTCGCCTGCAGCAACCTGCTTGTGGTGCACAACCGTCGGGTGTTCCACAGGTCCGGCATCGTTCACAGTGAACCACGGAGAGCAGCTGCCTGCGTCGAAGCCTGCAGTCGGGAGCACAGAGGGGAAGCCGCCGTTCATGTCGCTTGCCATGCAGTCGCCACAGTTGTACGACACAACGTAGAACTCGCATGCGGTCGCGGAGCCGCAGCACGACAGCTCGATGTCGGTTGTGGCCGGCACCACGCTGTTCGCAAAGTGGAACGCACCGTTGCGCATCGGGGGCGGCAGCACCGAGAGGCTGAAGACCGGTCCCGCCACCACTTCGTTCAGCGCCGCTGCCGACACGGGCACGCCTGCAACCGGGGCACCTCCCACAGACACGACCACACCTGACGCAGGGCACGACGGATCAGTTCCCGGGAGCACGTCCCAAACCGTCAGTGTGCGTGAGAAAATACTACACATGGCCAACAAATCACCTTGCTTTGAATAGGAAAGGCAAACACCGCCGACAGGGTACACTGCTTGTGATGCGTAAGGTGCCTCCGTTCCGAACAACGTCACTCTCTTTGTACTTTCACCCCCAGGAATTGACGCTTCCCCAACAGCCACCTGCTTACTGGACGGAGCAAACACAACACGGGCGGGGTAACTGGGAGAAAACGTCGTTAACTCCGATCCATCTCGCGCGTCCCACAGCTTTGCCGCATTGTATTGATGGCCAGTCACCCCAGTGATTTCTTGGCTTGCGGTCGCAATCAGCTTCCCATCATCCGACCACGCAACTGAATAGACCTGAGCCTCGTGTGTCATCGCAAACGACTCAACAGCGGTGGTGGAGGACCACACGCGGGCCTTTTTGTCCGCTCCGCCACTCACAACTTGCGAATCATCGTGAGAGAAGGCAACACTGATCGTCTCGCCGTGTCCAGTGAAATTCGCGACGAGGGTCCCGCTGGTCGTGTACACTGCGCCGAAAGTGTAGGTGGCCACAGCGAGATGAGCACTGTCGTGCGAGTAGGCCACGTCAGAGATATCATCCGTAACAAAGATCACATGCAGCTGTTGCCAAGTTGTCGTGCTGAACACTAGCACACGATTGTTGCATGCAACTACAATCTCCTGCCCGTTGGGTGAGAAGAGCACAGACTTCTTGGGCCCTTCAGCTGGAAGCACTGCCACCACAGAGCCGTCTTGTGTGCTCCGCACCACGGGATCAGACAGCCAACCAGCTGAGGTTGCAATCAGTAGCCCGTCCGGTGAGAAGTCGGCACTTCCGAAAGAACCAGGGGGTGCACTCGAGAATTCGTACCGACACGCCGGAGCGGTTGTACCTGTGCACGCAGGCAGCACAGCTTCCACGCACAGCAGCAGCGCGCATATCATCATTTCACCTCTCTTGTTGTCTGTTGTTGTCTGATTTCGGGTAGGGGAGGAGGTGGAGGTGGAGGTGGAGGTGGAGGTGGAGGTGGAGGTGGAGGTGGAGGTGGAGGTGGAGGTGGAGGTGGAGGTGGAGGTGGAGGTGGAGGTGGAGGTGGAGGTGGAGGTGGAGGTGGAGGTGGAGGTGGAGGTGGAGGTGGAGGTGGAGGTGGAGGTGGAGGTGGAGGTGGAGGTGGAGGTGGAGGTGGAGGTGGAGATCTGGTGTATAGAGAATAGCCCGTGAACATTACCCAAACCCAAAAACAATGTCGTGAAAAAATGCGAGGGAAGGGGTCTCTTTATTGTGACGTACGAGGGAAGGAAAAGAGACCCTGGAGTCTAACCCTGGAGTCACCCGGGATCATCAAGAACTCTGCTCAAGCAGGGTTACTCAGCATTAGCTCATCCGCTTTTGTGCCACAGGAAGAAACAAAACAGTGTACAAGTAACATAACAGAACACAAACACCACAGAGAGAGCGAAAAATCCCCCGAGCAAGAACTCTAACCCTTGAAAGACGAGCCCATCCGGCCCTCAGTCTTATCACCCGGGATCATCAAGAACTCTGCTCAGGCAGGGCCATATAAACTCATCAGTGTTCTTGTAACAGGACAGAAAAAACAGTGCAAGCAGACACGAAAAACATCCGAGCATAGATACAACAGTAATGCATGAGACCACAGAGCTCTACCCCTGGAGAGACAAGCCCAACTGGCGCTCATCTCTTATCACCCGGGATCAACAAGCCTACAGTGGCATCGAGACCTCTAACCCTGGAAAGTCCCTAACTAAAAGTTACCACTCTTAGGACCCCTGTCTAAAGGGTTAAACAGGAAAACTTGGGTAAACTCAAAAACGTTACTTTTCCCATTCATTCTCACCAATATATGATTATTGTGAACAGCGTTTGGTGTTTTTCAAAAAAAAAAAAAAAAAAAATGAAGGTCACTTCTCAAGTTTGACGCTGCCTACGAAAGGTAAGCGCACTATGCGTGGCATGAGTTGCCCACAGCCGGGCCAGCTGCACGCTTGCACCACGGCCCTCCGAGGGCCTTGTTGTCGCCAAACACTGCGAAGAAGAGGGCCTGCTTGGTGGTGGTCACGGTCACCGAGTCGCCTGCAGCAACCTGCTTGTGGTGCACAACCGTCGGGTGTTCCACAGGTCCGGCATCGTTCACAGTGAACCACGGAGAGCAGCTGCCTGCGTCGAAGCCTGCAGTCGGGAGCACAGAGGGGAAGCCGCCGTTCATGTCGCTTGCCATGCAGTCGCCACAGTTGTACGACACAACGTAGAACTCGCATGCGGTCGCGGAGCCGCAGCACGACAGCTCGATGTCGGTTGTGGCCGGCACCACGCTGTTCGCAAAGTGGAACGCACCGTTGCGCATCGGGGGCGGCAGCACCGAGAGGCTGAAGACCGGTCCCGCCACCACTTCGTTCAGCGCCGCTGCCGACACGGGCACGCCTGCAACCGGGGCACCTCCCACAGACACGACCACACCTGACGCAGGGCACGACGGATCAGTTCCCGGGAGCACGTCCCAAACCGTCAGTGTGCGTGAGAAAATACTACACATGGCCAACAAATCACCTTGCTTTGAATAGGAAAGGCAAACACCGCCGACAGGGTACACTGCTTGTGATGCGTAAGGTGCCTCCGTTCCGAACAACGTCACTCTCTTTGTACTTTCACCCCCAGGAATTGACGCTTCCCCAACAGCCACCTGCTTACTGGACGGAGCAAACACAACACGGGCGGGGTAACTGGGAGAAAACGTCGTTAACTCCGATCCATCTCGCGCGTCCCACAGCTTTGCCGCATTGTATTGATGGCCAGTCACCCCAGTGATTTCTTGGCTTGCGGTCGCAATCAGCTTCCCATCATCCGACCACGCAACTGAATAGACCTGAGCCTCGTGTGTCATCGCAAACGACTCAACAGCGGTGGTGGAGGACCACACGCGGGCCTTTTTGTCCGCTCCGCCACTCACAACTTGCGAATCATCGTGAGAGAAGGCAACACTGATCGTCTCGCCGTGTCCAGTGAAATTCGCGACGAGGGTCCCGCTGGTCGTGTACACTGCGCCGAAAGTGTAGGTGGCCACAGCGAGATGAGCACTGTCGTGCGAGTAGGCCACGTCAGAGATATCATCCGTAACAAAGATCACATGCAGCTGTTGCCAAGTTGTCGTGCTGAACACTAGCACACGATTGTTGCATGCAACTACAATCTCCTGCCCGTTGGGTGAGAAGAGCACAGACTTCTTGGGCCCTTCAGCTGGAAGCACTGCCACCACAGAGCCGTCTTGTGTGCTCCGCACCACGGGATCAGACAGCCAACCAGCTGAGGTTGCAATCAGTAGCCCGTCCGGTGAGAAGTCGGCACTTCCGAAAGAACCAGGGGGTGCACTCGAGAATTCGTACCGACACGCCGGAGCGGTTGTACCTGTGCACGCAGGCAGCACAGCTTCCACGCACAGCAGCAGCGCGCATATCATCATTTCACCTCTCTTGTTGTCTGTTGTTGTCTGATTTCGGGTAGGGGAGGAGGTGGAGGTGGAGGTGGAGGTGGAGGTGGAGGTGGAGGTGGAGGTGGAGGTGGAGGTGGAGGTGGAGGTGGAGGTGGAGGTGGAGGTGGAGGTGGAGGTGGAGGTGGAGGTGGAGGTGGAGGTGGAGGTGGAGGTGGAGGTGGAGGTGGAGGTGGAGGTGGAGGTGGAGGTGGAGGTGGAGGTGGAGGTGGAGGTGGAGGTGGAGGTGGAGGTGGAGGTGGAGGTGGAGGTGGAGGTGGAGATCTGGTGTATAGAGAATAGCCCGTGAACATTACCCAAACCCAAAAACAATGTCGTGAAAAAATGCGAGGGAAGGGGTCTCTTTATTGTGACGTACGAGGGAAGGAAAAGAGACCCTGGAGTCTAACCCTGGAGTCACCCGGGATCATCAAGAACTCTGCTCAAGCAGGGTTACTCAGCATTAGCTCATCCGCTTTTGTGCCACAGGAAGAAACAAAACAGTGTACAAGTAACATAACAGAACACAAACACCACAGAGAGAGCGAAAAATCCCCCGAGCAAGAACTCTAACCCTTGAAAGACGAGCCCATCCGGCCCTCAGTCTTATCACCCGGGATCATCAAGAACTCTGCTCAGGCAGGGCCATATAAACTCATCAGTGTTCTTGTAACAGGACAGAAAAAACAGTGCAAGCAGACACGAAAAACATCCGAGCATAGATACAACAGTAATGCATGAGACCACAGAGCTCTACCCCTGGAGAGACAAGCCCAACTGGCGCTCATCTCTTATCACCCGGGATCAACAAGCCTACAGTGGCATCGAGACCTCTAACCCTGGAAAGTCCCTAACTAAAAGTTACCACTCTTAGGACCCCTGTCTAAAGGGTTAAACAGGAAAACTTGGGTAAACTCAAAAACGTTACTTTTCCCATTCATTCTCACCAATATATGATTATTGTGAACAGCGTTTGGTGTTTTTCAAAAAAAAAAAAAAAAAAAATGAAGGTCACTTCTCAAGTTTGACGCTGCCTACGAAAGGTAAGCGCACTATGCGTGGCATGAGTTGCCCACAGCCGGGCCAGCTGCACGCTTGCACCACGGCCCTCCGAGGGCCTTGTTGTCGCCAAACACTGCGAAGAAGAGGGCCTGCTTGGTGGTGGTCACGGTCACCGAGTCGCCTGCAGCAACCTGCTTGTGGTGCACAACCGTCGGGTGTTCCACAGGTCCGGCATCGTTCACAGTGAACCACGGAGAGCAGCTGCCTGCGTCGAAGCCTGCAGTCGGGAGCACAGAGGGGAAGCCGCCGTTCATGTCGCTTGCCATGCAGTCGCCACAGTTGTACGACACAACGTAGAACTCGCATGCGGTCGCGGAGCCGCAGCACGACAGCTCGATGTCGGTTGTGGCCGGCACCACGCTGTTCGCAAAGTGGAACGCACCGTTGCGCATCGGGGGCGGCAGCACCGAGAGGCTGAAGACCGGTCCCGCCACCACTTCGTTCAGCGCCGCTGCCGACACGGGCACGCCTGCAACCGGGGCACCTCCCACAGACACGACCACACCTGACGCAGGGCACGACGGATCAGTTCCCGGGAGCACGTCCCAAACCGTCAGTGTGCGTGAGAAAATACTACACATGGCCAACAAATCACCTTGCTTTGAATAGGAAAGGCAAACACCGCCGACAGGGTACACTGCTTGTGATGCGTAAGGTGCCTCCGTTCCGAACAACGTCACTCTCTTTGTACTTTCACCCCCAGGAATTGACGCTTCCCCAACAGCCACCTGCTTACTGGACGGAGCAAACACAACACGGGCGGGGTAACTGGGAGAAAACGTCGTTAACTCCGATCCATCTCGCGCGTCCCACAGCTTTGCCGCATTGTATTGATGGCCAGTCACCCCAGTGATTTCTTGGCTTGCGGTCGCAATCAGCTTCCCATCATCCGACCACGCAACTGAATAGACCTGAGCCTCGTGTGTCATCGCAAACGACTCAACAGCGGTGGTGGAGGACCACACGCGGGCCTTTTTGTCCGCTCCGCCACTCACAACTTGCGAATCATCGTGAGAGAAGGCAACACTGATCGTCTCGCCGTGTCCAGTGAAATTCGCGACGAGGGTCCCGCTGGTCGTGTACACTGCGCCGAAAGTGTAGGTGGCCACAGCGAGATGAGCACTGTCGTGCGAGTAGGCCACGTCAGAGATATCATCCGTAACAAAGATCACATGCAGCTGTTGCCAAGTTGTCGTGCTGAACACTAGCACACGATTGTTGCATGCAACTACAATCTCCTGCCCGTTGGGTGAGAAGAGCACAGACTTCTTGGGCCCTTCAGCTGGAAGCACTGCCACCACAGAGCCGTCTTGTGTGCTCCGCACCACGGGATCAGACAGCCAACCAGCTGAGGTTGCAATCAGTAGCCCGTCCGGTGAGAAGTCGGCACTTCCGAAAGAACCAGGGGGTGCACTCGAGAATTCGTACCGACACGCCGGAGCGGTTGTACCTGTGCACGCAGGCAGCACAGCTTCCACGCACAGCAGCAGCGCGCATATCATCATTTCACCTCTCTTGTTGTCTGTTGTTGTCTGATTTCGGGTAGGGGAGGAGGTGGAGGTGGAGGTGGAGGTGGAGGTGGAGGTGGAGGTGGAGGTGGAGGTGGAGGTGGAGGTGGAGGTGGAGGTGGAGGTGGAGATCTGGTGTATAGAGAATAGCCCGTGAACATTACCCAAACCCAAAAACAATGTCGTGAAAAAATGCGAGGGAAGGGGTCTCTTTATTGTGACGTACGAGGGAAGGAAAAGAGACCCTGGAGTCTAACCCTGGAGTCACCCGGGATCATCAAGAACTCTGCTCAAGCAGGGTTACTCAGCATTAGCTCATCCGCTTTTGTGCCACAGGAAGAAACAAAACAGTGTACAAGTAACATAACAGAACACAAACACCACAGAGAGAGCGAAAAATCCCCCGAGCAAGAACTCTAACCCTTGAAAGACGAGCCCATCCGGCCCTCAGTCTTATCACCCGGGATCATCAAGAACTCTGCTCAGGCAGGGCCATATAAACTCATCAGTGTTCTTGTAACAGGACAGAAAAAACAGTGCAAGCAGACACGAAAAACATCCGAGCATAGATACAACAGTAATGCATGAGACCACAGAGCTCTACCCCTGGAGAGACAAGCCCAACTGGCGCTCATCTCTTATCACCCGGGATCAACAAGCCTACAGTGGCATCGAGACCTCTAACCCTGGAAAGTCCCTAACTAAAAGTTACCACTCTTAGGACCCCTGTCTAAAGGGTTAAACAGGAAAACTTGGGTAAACTCAAAAACGTTACTTTTCCCATTCATTCTCACCAATATATGATTATTGTGAACAGCGTTTGGTGTTTTTCAAAAAAAAAAAAAAAAAAAATGAAGGTCACTTCTCAAGTTTGACGCTGCCTACGAAAGGTAAGCGCACTATGCGTGGCATGAGTTGCCCACAGCCGGGCCAGCTGCACGCTTGCACCACGGCCCTCCGAGGGCCTTGTTGTCGCCAAACACTGCGAAGAAGAGGGCCTGCTTGGTGGTGGTCACGGTCACCGAGTCGCCTGCAGCAACCTGCTTGTGGTGCACAACCGTCGGGTGTTCCACAGGTCCGGCATCGTTCACAGTGAACCACGGAGAGCAGCTGCCTGCGTCGAAGCCTGCAGTCGGGAGCACAGAGGGGAAGCCGCCGTTCATGTCGCTTGCCATGCAGTCGCCACAGTTGTACGACACAACGTAGAACTCGCATGCGGTCGCGGAGCCGCAGCACGACAGCTCGATGTCGGTTGTGGCCGGCACCACGCTGTTCGCAAAGTGGAACGCACCGTTGCGCATCGGGGGCGGCAGCACCGAGAGGCTGAAGACCGGTCCCGCCACCACTTCGTTCAGCGCCGCTGCCGACACGGGCACGCCTGCAACCGGGGCACCTCCCACAGACACGACCACACCTGACGCAGGGCACGACGGATCAGTTCCCGGGAGCACGTCCCAAACCGTCAGTGTGCGTGAGAAAATACTACACATGGCCAACAAATCACCTTGCTTTGAATAGGAAAGGCAAACACCGCCGACAGGGTACACTGCTTGTGATGCGTAAGGTGCCTCCGTTCCGAACAACGTCACTCTCTTTGTACTTTCACCCCCAGGAATTGACGCTTCCCCAACAGCCACCTGCTTACTGGACGGAGCAAACACAACACGGGCGGGGTAACTGGGAGAAAACGTCGTTAACTCCGATCCATCTCGCGCGTCCCACAGCTTTGCCGCATTGTATTGATGGCCAGTCACCCCAGTGATTTCTTGGCTTGCGGTCGCAATCAGCTTCCCATCATCCGACCACGCAACTGAATAGACCTGAGCCTCGTGTGTCATCGCAAACGACTCAACAGCGGTGGTGGAGGACCACACGCGGGCCTTTTTGTCCGCTCCGCCACTCACAACTTGCGAATCATCGTGAGAGAAGGCAACACTGATCGTCTCGCCGTGTCCAGTGAAATTCGCGACGAGGGTCCCGCTGGTCGTGTACACTGCGCCGAAAGTGTAGGTGGCCACAGCGAGATGAGCACTGTCGTGCGAGTAGGCCACGTCAGAGATATCATCCGTAACAAAGATCACATGCAGCTGTTGCCAAGTTGTCGTGCTGAACACTAGCACACGATTGTTGCATGCAACTACAATCTCCTGCCCGTTGGGTGAGAAGAGCACAGACTTCTTGGGCCCTTCAGCTGGAAGCACTGCCACCACAGAGCCGTCTTGTGTGCTCCGCACCACGGGATCAGACAGCCAACCAGCTGAGGTTGCAATCAGTAGCCCGTCCGGTGAGAAGTCGGCACTTCCGAAAGAACCAGGGGGTGCACTCGAGAATTCGTACCGACACGCCGGAGCGGTTGTACCTGTGCACGCAGGCAGCACAGCTTCCACGCACAGCAGCAGCGCGCATATCATCATTTCACCTCTCTTGTTGTCTGTTGTTGTCTGATTTCGGGTAGGGGAGGAGGTGGAGGTGGAGGTGGAGGTGGAGGTGGAGGTGGAGGTGGAGGTGGAGGTGGAGGTGGAGGTGGAGGTGGAGGTGGAGGTGGAGGTGGAGGTGGAGGTGGAGGTGGAGGTGGAGGTGGAGGTGGAGGTGGAGGTGGAGGTGGAGGTGGAGGTGGAGGTGGAGGTGGAGGTGGAGGTGGAGGTGGAGGTGGAGGTGGAGGTGGAGGTGGAGGTGGAGGTGGAGGTGGAGGTGGAGGTGGAGGTGGAGGTGGAGATCTGGTGTATAGAGAATAGCCCGTGAACATTACCCAAACCCAAAAACAATGTCGTGAAAAAATGCGAGGGAAGGGGTCTCTTTATTGTGACGTACGAGGGAAGGAAAAGAGACCCTGGAGTCTAACCCTGGAGTCACCCGGGATCATCAAGAACTCTGCTCAAGCAGGGTTACTCAGCATTAGCTCATCCGCTTTTGTGCCACAGGAAGAAACAAAACAGTGTACAAGTAACATAACAGAACACAAACACCACAGAGAGAGCGAAAAATCCCCCGAGCAAGAACTCTAACCCTTGAAAGACGAGCCCATCCGGCCCTCAGTCTTATCACCCGGGATCATCAAGAACTCTGCTCAGGCAGGGCCATATAAACTCATCAGTGTTCTTGTAACAGGACAGAAAAAACAGTGCAAGCAGACACGAAAAACATCCGAGCATAGATACAACAGTAATGCATGAGACCACAGAGCTCTACCCCTGGAGAGACAAGCCCAACTGGCGCTCATCTCTTATCACCCGGGATCAACAAGCCTACAGTGGCATCGAGACCTCTAACCCTGGAAAGTCCCTAACTAAAAGTTACCACTCTTAGGACCCCTGTCTAAAGGGTTAAACAGGAAAACTTGGGTAAACTCAAAAACGTTACTTTTCCCATTCATTCTCACCAATATATGATTATTGTGAACAGCGTTTGGTGTTTTTCAAAAAAAAAAAAAAAAAAAAATGAAGGTCACTTCTCAAGTTTGACGCTGCCTACGAAAGGTAAGCGCACTATGCGTGGCATGAGTTGCCCACAGCCGGGCCAGCTGCACGCTTGCACCACGGCCCTCCGAGGGCCTTGTTGTCGCCAAACACTGCGAAGAAGAGGGCCTGCTTGGTGGTGGTCACGGTCACCGAGTCGCCTGCAGCAACCTGCTTGTGGTGCACAACCGTCGGGTGTTCCACAGGTCCGGCATCGTTCACAGTGAACCACGGAGAGCAGCTGCCTGCGTCGAAGCCTGCAGTCGGGAGCACAGAGGGGAAGCCGCCGTTCATGTCGCTTGCCATGCAGTCGCCACAGTTGTACGACACAACGTAGAACTCGCATGCGGTCGCGGAGCCGCAGCACGACAGCTCGATGTCGGTTGTGGCCGGCACCACGCTGTTCGCAAAGTGGAACGCACCGTTGCGCATCGGGGGCGGCAGCACCGAGAGGCTGAAGACCGGTCCCGCCACCACTTCGTTCAGCGCCGCTGCCGACACGGGCACGCCTGCAACCGGGGCACCTCCCACAGACACGACCACACCTGACGCAGGGCACGACGGATCAGTTCCCGGGAGCACGTCCCAAACCGTCAGTGTGCGTGAGAAAATACTACACATGGCCAACAAATCACCTTGCTTTGAATAGGAAAGGCAAACACCGCCGACAGGGTACACTGCTTGTGATGCGTAAGGTGCCTCCGTTCCGAACAACGTCACTCTCTTTGTACTTTCACCCCCAGGAATTGACGCTTCCCCAACAGCCACCTGCTTACTGGACGGAGCAAACACAACACGGGCGGGGTAACTGGGAGAAAACGTCGTTAACTCCGATCCATCTCGCGCGTCCCACAGCTTTGCCGCATTGTATTGATGGCCAGTCACCCCAGTGATTTCTTGGCTTGCGGTCGCAATCAGCTTCCCATCATCCGACCACGCAACTGAATAGACCTGAGCCTCGTGTGTCATCGCAAACGACTCAACAGCGGTGGTGGAGGACCACACGCGGGCCTTTTTGTCCGCTCCGCCACTCACAACTTGCGAATCATCGTGAGAGAAGGCAACACTGATCGTCTCGCCGTGTCCAGTGAAATTCGCGACGAGGGTCCCGCTGGTCGTGTACACTGCGCCGAAAGTGTAGGTGGCCACAGCGAGATGAGCACTGTCGTGCGAGTAGGCCACGTCAGAGATATCATCCGTAACAAAGATCACATGCAGCTGTTGCCAAGTTGTCGTGCTGAACACTAGCACACGATTGTTGCATGCAACTACAATCTCCTGCCCGTTGGGTGAGAAGAGCACAGACTTCTTGGGCCCTTCAGCTGGAAGCACTGCCACCACAGAGCCGTCTTGTGTGCTCCGCACCACGGGATCAGACAGCCAACCAGCTGAGGTTGCAATCAGTAGCCCGTCCGGTGAGAAGTCGGCACTTCCGAAAGAACCAGGGGGTGCACTCGAGAATTCGTACCGACACGCCGGAGCGGTTGTACCTGTGCACGCAGGCAGCACAGCTTCCACGCACAGCAGCAGCGCGCATATCATCATTTCACCTCTCTTGTTGTCTGTTGTTGTCTGATTTCGGGTAGGGGAGGAGGTGGAGGTGGAGGTGGAGGTGGAGGTGGAGGTGGAGGTGGAGGTGGAGGTGGAGGTGGAGGTGGAGGTGGAGGTGGAGGTGGAGGTGGAGGTGGAGGTGGAGGTGGAGGTGGAGGTGGAGGTGGAGGTGGAGATCTGGTGTATAGAGAATAGCCCGTGAACATTACCCAAACCCAAAAACAATGTCGTGAAAAAATGCGAGGGAAGGGGTCTCTTTATTGTGACGTACGAGGGAAGGAAAAGAGACCCTGGAGTCTAACCCTGGAGTCACCCGGGATCATCAAGAACTCTGCTCAAGCAGGGTTACTCAGCATTAGCTCATCCGCTTTTGTGCCACAGGAAGAAACAAAACAGTGTACAAGTAACATAACAGAACACAAACACCACAGAGAGAGCGAAAAATCCCCCGAGCAAGAACTCTAACCCTTGAAAGACGAGCCCATCCGGCCCTCAGTCTTATCACCCGGGATCATCAAGAACTCTGCTCAGGCAGGGCCATATAAACTCATCAGTGTTCTTGTAACAGGACAGAAAAAACAGTGCAAGCAGACACGAAAAACATCCGAGCATAGATACAACAGTAATGCATGAGACCACAGAGCTCTACCCCTGGAGAGACAAGCCCAACTGGCGCTCATCTCTTATCACCCGGGATCAACAAGCCTACAGTGGCATCGAGACCTCTAACCCTGGAAAGTCCCTAACTAAAAGTTACCACTCTTAGGACCCCTGTCTAAAGGGTTAAACAGGAAAACTTGGGTAAACTCAAAAACGTTACTTTTCCCATTCATTCTCACCAATATATGATTATTGTGAACAGCGTTTGGTGTTTTTCAAAAAAAAAAAAAAAAAAAATGAAGGTCACTTCTCAAGTTTGACGCTGCCTACGAAAGGTAAGCGCACTATGCGTGGCATGAGTTGCCCACAGCCGGGCCAGCTGCACGCTTGCACCACGGCCCTCCGAGGGCCTTGTTGTCGCCAAACACTGCGAAGAAGAGGGCCTGCTTGGTGGTGGTCACGGTCACCGAGTCGCCTGCAGCAACCTGCTTGTGGTGCACAACCGTCGGGTGTTCCACAGGTCCGGCATCGTTCACAGTGAACCACGGAGAGCAGCTGCCTGCGTCGAAGCCTGCAGTCGGGAGCACAGAGGGGAAGCCGCCGTTCATGTCGCTTGCCATGCAGTCGCCACAGTTGTACGACACAACGTAGAACTCGCATGCGGTCGCGGAGCCGCAGCACGACAGCTCGATGTCGGTTGTGGCCGGCACCACGCTGTTCGCAAAGTGGAACGCACCGTTGCGCATCGGGGGCGGCAGCACCGAGAGGCTGAAGACCGGTCCCGCCACCACTTCGTTCAGCGCCGCTGCCGACACGGGCACGCCTGCAACCGGGGCACCTCCCACAGACACGACCACACCTGACGCAGGGCACGACGGATCAGTTCCCGGGAGCACGTCCCAAACCGTCAGTGTGCGTGAGAAAATACTACACATGGCCAACAAATCACCTTGCTTTGAATAGGAAAGGCAAACACCGCCGACAGGGTACACTGCTTGTGATGCGTAAGGTGCCTCCGTTCCGAACAACGTCACTCTCTTTGTACTTTCACCCCCAGGAATTGACGCTTCCCCAACAGCCACCTGCTTACTGGACGGAGCAAACACAACACGGGCGGGGTAACTGGGAGAAAACGTCGTTAACTCCGATCCATCTCGCGCGTCCCACAGCTTTGCCGCATTGTATTGATGGCCAGTCACCCCAGTGATTTCTTGGCTTGCGGTCGCAATCAGCTTCCCATCATCCGACCACGCAACTGAATAGACCTGAGCCTCGTGTGTCATCGCAAACGACTCAACAGCGGTGGTGGAGGACCACACGCGGGCCTTTTTGTCCGCTCCGCCACTCACAACTTGCGAATCATCGTGAGAGAAGGCAACACTGATCGTCTCGCCGTGTCCAGTGAAATTCGCGACGAGGGTCCCGCTGGTCGTGTACACTGCGCCGAAAGTGTAGGTGGCCACAGCGAGATGAGCACTGTCGTGCGAGTAGGCCACGTCAGAGATATCATCCGTAACAAAGATCACATGCAGCTGTTGCCAAGTTGTCGTGCTGAACACTAGCACACGATTGTTGCATGCAACTACAATCTCCTGCCCGTTGGGTGAGAAGAGCACAGACTTCTTGGGCCCTTCAGCTGGAAGCACTGCCACCACAGAGCCGTCTTGTGTGCTCCGCACCACGGGATCAGACAGCCAACCAGCTGAGGTTGCAATCAGTAGCCCGTCCGGTGAGAAGTCGGCACTTCCGAAAGAACCAGGGGGTGCACTCGAGAATTCGTACCGACACGCCGGAGCGGTTGTACCTGTGCACGCAGGCAGCACAGCTTCCACGCACAGCAGCAGCGCGCATATCATCATTTCACCTCTCTTGTTGTCTGTTGTTGTCTGATTTCGGGTAGGGGAGGAGGTGGAGGTGGAGGTGGAGGTGGAGGTGGAGGTGGAGGTGGAGGTGGAGGTGGAGGTGGAGGTGGAGGTGGAGGTGGAGGTGGAGGTGGAGGTGGAGGTGGAGGTGGAGGTGGAGGTGGAGGTGGAGGTGCATCAACCACAGACTCCTTCAGCTCGCCATCTCCTGGTTTTACTTTTTACTTTTCCGTTTTTTTTTTTTTTTTTTTTTTTTTTTTTGTGCTGTACAGTTTTTTCTAGAAGGTAGAATGTAAATAAATTTTTTGTGAATGATTAGATGTACAGAAAACAATTTCTCTTGTCCTTTGTTTGTTTCCCACAATTTCCCACCCCCCTCACAGTTTTCTGGAGTAGCCCTGCGATTTCAGCGAATTTCACAGTGTCTCACACACCCTGTGGTGCCGGTGTTCCTTCTGCCCCGTTTGTGTTATTGTTGTTCCATTTGTTTTTCTTTTCAGTTTCTTTTCAGTGGATGATAATGTCTGTAGTCGCCCCAGTGCCTCTTAGTCATTTTCTACCTCTTACCCTCACTTTCATCTGGAAAGGGTTATCCACTGTGCTTTATTTCCCCATCGCGTTTCCTTCCCACCACCCTCACAACAAAAACTCTAAGCCTTGTAAAAAAAAAAAAAAAAAAAAAAAAAAAAAAAAAGGTGGAGGTGGAGGTGGAGGTGGAGGTGGAGGTGGAGGTGGAGGTGGAGGTGGAGGTGGAGGTGGAGGTGGAGGTGGAGGTGCATCAACCACAGACTCCTTCAGCTCGCCACATCGACATATTCGAGTGGACACAGCACTGCTGCAGCCGCCAAGGTGGATTCTCCTCAACGAAGTGTAGCTGTCAGCAGGAAGCTTACCAAAGTGCGTAACTCTGCTGAGCGGTGACAGTTCTAGTTCTGTGAGGCTGCTGCACTTGTGAAGAAAGCCCCTGCCAATGTGAGTAACATTGCCAAGTGGTGACAAGTCTACTGCTGTGAGGCTGCTACAGTAGCTAAGAAACCAGGGATCAATGTGAGTAACATTGCAAAGTGGTGATAAATCCACTTCTGTGAGGCTGGTGCACTTGTGAAGAAAGCATGTACTAATGTGAGTAACATTGCTGAGTGGTGATAAATCTACTGAGGTGAGGCTTCTGCAGTTCTCCATAAAGGCTGCACCAATGTCTGTAACATTGCGAAGTGGTGATAAGTCTACTGAGGTGAGGCTGCTGCAGTTGTAAAGAAAGTATTCACTAATGTGAGTAACATTGCGAAGTGGCGATAAGTCTACTGAGGTGAGGCTGCTGCAGTTTAGAAAGTATTCCCTAATGTGTGCAACATTGCGAAGTGGTGATAAGTCTACGGAGGTGAGGCTGCTGCAGTTGTGAAGAAAGCCTGTACTAATGTGTGTAACATTGCTGAGTGGTGGTAAGTCCACTGTTGTGAGGCTGGTGCAGTTGGCAAGAAAGTTGGTACCAATCCGCGTGAGACGTGTCAACCCAGACAGGTCGAGGCTTGTCAACCTTGTGCAGCGCCTAAGAAACTCATCACCAATTTCCGTCACACAGGACACAGCACTCAGATCAAGTGCTGTGAAGGATGTGCGCGCGAAGAACTGATTCGGAATGACAGTCGCAACCTCCGCCTGCAGAAGCAAACACGCAACCTCAGGATCCTCCACAGTCACCAGCCTCTCTGCAGTGATGTTCCGCTCACCCAACGCATGAAGTGCTGCTCTGGCCTCGAACTTCTTAGTTTTCGTCAGGGTGGGGGCCCGTTTTCGATGCATGCACCCCTATCCGAGATAGGTGATACAATACATCGTGGGGGTGATGTTACATAAGTCCATCACCGCCCCTGCTGTGCCCATCCTTCTGCTTCGTCTGCTTCGTCTTCTTGAAGAAGCCTCCCAGCGTCGTCTGTCGCCCCTTCGAGGTGTCGTGGTGGCGGCGGCAGCAGTGCTCCAGCGTACTCTTCTCTTGTACACAGTTCCCGCACCTCGAGAGTCTATGCTTAGTGCATGCTTCGTGTCGGATCGGTAACCCGTCGTCGTTGGAGTGGTGCGCAAAGCAGCAATGCATCAGGTCTGCCTGGGCGTTCTTCGAGCAGGCATCACACTTCGTCTTCCGGTGCAGCACACATATCGCAAACTGGAAGATCGGAACCGCTCCTTCAGGTGCCTTCACGGGTGCGTCCCTGGATGCACGTGCTCATGGTGCCGGTAGCGAGCATGCGCAGATGTCTCCTGTTCAGCCCGTTGGATGAATGGTAGTGCCCTCCTGCCCCTAACTTCTGTGGAGGGGTACGCCGTCTCAGCAGAATACTCCCCCATCCATGTACCTCTCGCTCTATCGCCACCACGGAGCTCCACCTCAGACATGCCTTCGGAGCTGCGTTGCAGACGGTACGCCACACCAGCATCGTATAGCGCACGCAATGCCTTCAACGTTTCTTCTCCGCCGGCAAAGATAGGACGGCGGTCGATGCCTGTGATGGCGTTCGCCCCAAACGAAGCGAGAACATGCGTTACCTTCACCTTCCCCGGATGGAGAGAGCTCTCCGAAAAGGTTCTGAGTGAAGCCAACATATGCCCAAAGGTGGTCGTCTTCGCCATTTCTCTGTGGGCCAGCGCTACTGGCACCACGTCGTCATCATCGTCGTCTTCCCCACTCCCGTCGTCTTCCCCCCATTGTTGTCTTCTTCCTTCTTACTTTTCGTCAGGATGATTGTGTCTCCAGCACTTAGCTGCGTAATGTCGTCTCCTTCCTCCTTCCCTCCGAAGCCCATGTGGAAGCTGTCCTCAGCCAACCCCACTGCAGACGCCACCTTCTGCCGCATCGTCTCCGTTGTGTCATCCACACCCACCTCAATCACGTACGAGTTGTCTGCACAGTCCTTGATAACTACTTCCATTTTGTCTTCCTTTTGTGTTGCTCTGTTGTGTGGTGGGGTTGTGGGAGTTGGGGCTGTGGTGGGTGAACAACGAGGAGAAGGGTGATAGGGGTGTGAAAACAGGTGGAGGTAGGGGGGCCTTTTGATGGAAAACATGTCGTTGCGTACTTCGAGAAGAGGTACGCTCCTAAGGACTCATCGCTTTTGTTGGAAATGTGCAGAAGGGTGTGGGGTGATCGAGGGTCTTCTTTGCGAACCACTCGGGTTTCCTCAACACACGACACCACCTGGCCACTGAACCACACCAGGAAGAAAGAGCACACAATATCAGTCCCCTCCACCCTCCTCACATTTTGTTTTGTATTTTCTATTTTTAGTCTTTTTGCTACATTGTTGGAACAGGGCCGCTGAGAGCTGTTCACAAAGCACCATGTTTTCCTTTGCATTCGCACACAAAGCTCTGCACATTTGTCTCCCATGCACCACATTTTAGAAGTGGGTCAATGCCATTGTATAGTCACTCAGAGCCTATCCCTGGTGGAAACCACATTGTTTTGTTCTTCTTTTTTGCTTCCAATACTTTTTATTCATTTGCTTTTTTGTTATTTGGGAGACACGCCACACATGTCGGTGCTGTGGAAAAAACTAGCACAAAACCACCTGTGCGCTGACCCTTTTCACCCGCAAAAACCCCAGAAAACCGTTTTTGGGGGTGGTTCTGGACACGTCCCAGTAATCTTGCGCTTTTTATGAAACAAAAACCCGCCTTTTGCCCCCACCCCACCCACCGCACCCCTCTCTACCACTCTCACAACGGTCAAATAAAATAAATAACTGTGATTTTTTCTTCCCCTCCATTTCTTCTTTGAGTGTTTCGTTAGTGTCTTCTCTCAGAACACGTCCGCGCCACATGAACACCTTTGCGTCCTTAATGGTAACGTCCTTTTGTGTAAAGACCTGCAGGAAAACGGAGGCTTCATGCCCGTAGCCAGATTCGACATATCCCAAGTGAGTGACTGCACAGAGAAACGCACCCCGCCACTGCTCTGCCTTGTCATTTAGGTTTGATGCGTGCAGGTGTAGGGGTATCCCAGGCGGCGTCACAAGCGGGTCACCATCCCGCAAGAGACAACAAACAGCTGGCGGTAGATATCATTTGTTTGGTACTTGAAAGCCTCGTTGTCTAAGTGTGGATGTCTTTGTGACTCGAAATGGATCACGGGTACTGGAGAATGACGACCTGCGCAGTATCTTGAGCGAATGCACGTCCACTCCGAGATCGTTTTGCACGGTGTTTGCTTCGCTGGCATGGCACAGATACACAACGAGAAAGCAACTGTGTTTTCTGAGTGCCTCACTGACTCTCATTCAGACACTGTCTTCTAAGACTCACACCGACGTCGCAGAATGGGACAAGCAGCTGTCACAGCGGAGCTGCTCTACGTTCCTTGCCTAGCTTCTCCTGTCGCTCTTTACGAAACACTGCAGCGAGTCAAGGCTGCTTTCGTCTTGCCTCTGCCACGTGTCGGAGGTGCGTCAACCACATACTCCTTCAGCTCGCCACATCGACATATTACGCTGGACACAGCACTGCTGCAGCCGCCAAGGTGGATGCTCCTCAACGAAGTGTAGCTGTCAGCAGGAAGCTTACCAAAGTGCGTAACTCTGCTGAGCGGTGACAGGTCTAGTTCTGTGAGGCTGCTGCACTTGTGAAAAAAGCCCCTGCCAATGTGTGTAACATTGCCAAGTGGTGACAAGTCTACTGCTGTGAGGCTGCTACAGTAGCTAAGAAACCAGGGATCAATGTGAGTAACATTGCAAAGTGGTGATAAGTCCACTTCTGTGAGGCTGGTGCACTTGTGAAGAAAGCTTGTACTAATGTGAGTAACATTGCAAAGGGATAAATCTACTGAGGTGAGGCTGCTGCAGTTCTCCATAAAGGCTGCACCAATGTCTGTAACATTGCGAAGTGGTGATAAGTCTACGGAGGTGAGGCTGCTGCAGTTGTAAAGAATGCCCCTGCCAATGTGAGTAACATTGCCAAGTGGTGACAAGTGCACTGCTGTGAGGCTGCTACAGTAGCTAAGAAACCAGGGATCAATGTGAGTAACATTGCGAAGTGGTGATAAATCCACTTCTGTGAGGCTGGTGCACTTGTGAAGAAAGCATGTACTAATGTGAGTAACATTGCAAAGGGATGATAAATCTACTAGGGTGAGGCTTCTGCAGTTCTCCATAAAGGCTGCGCCAATGTCTGTAACATTGCGAAGTGGCGATAAGTCCACTTCTGTGAGGCTGCTGCAGTTGTAAAGAAAGTATTCACTAATGTGAGTAACATTGCGAAGTGGTGATAAATCTACTGAGGTGAGGCTGCTGCAGTTTAGAAAGTATTCACTAATGTGAGTAACATTGCGAAGTGGTGATAAGTCTACGGAGGTGAGGCTGCTGCAGTTGTGAAGAAAGCCTGTACTAATGTGTGTAACATTGCTGAGTGGTGGTAAGTCCACTGTTGTGAGGCTGGTGCAGTTGGCAAGAAAGTTGGTACCAATCCGCGTGAGACGTGTCAACCCAGACAGGTCGAGGCTTGTCAACGATGTGCAGCGCTGAAGAAACTCATCACCAATTTCCGTCACACAGGACACAGCACTCAGATCAAGTGCTGTTAACGATGTGCGTGCCAAGAACTGATTCGGAATGACAGTCGCAACCTCCGCCTGCAGAAGCAAACACGCAACCTCAGGATCCTCCACAGTCACCAGCCTCTCTGCAGTTATGTCCTCACCCAACGCATGAAGTGCTGCTCTGGCCTCGAACTTCTTAGTTTTCGTCAGGGTGGGGGCCCGTTTTCGATGCATGCACCCCTATCCGAGATAGGTGATACAATACATCGTGGGGGTGATGTTACATAAGTCCATCACCGCCCCTGCTGTGCCCATCCTTCTGCTTCGTCTGCTTCTTCTTGAAGAAGCCTCCCAGCGTCGTCTGTCGCCCCTTCGAGGTGTCGTGGTGGCGGCGGCAGCAGTGATCCAGCGTACTCTTCTCTTGCACACAGTTCCCGCACCTCGAGAGTCTATGCTTAGTGCATGCTTCGTGTCGGATCGGTAACCCGTCGTCGTTGGAGTGGTGCGCAAAGCAGCAATGCATCAGGTCTGCCTGGGCGTTCTTCGAGCAGGCATCACACTTCGTCTTCCGGTGCAGCACACATATCGCAAACTGGAAGATCGGAACCGCTCCTTCAGGTGCCTTCACGGGTGCGTCCCCTGGACGCACGTGCTCATGGTGCCGGTAGCGAGCATGCGCAGATGTCTCCTGTTCAGCCCGCTGGATGAATGGTAGTGCCCTCCTGCCCCTAACTTCTGTGGAGGGGTACGCCGTCTCAGCAGAATACTCCCCCATCCATGTACCTCTCGCTCTATCGCCACCACGGAGCTCCGCCTCAGACATGCCTTCGGAGCTGCGTTGCAGACGGTACGCCACACCAGCATCGTATAGCGCACGCAATGCCTTCAACGTTTCTTCTCCGCCGGCAAAGATAGGACGGCGGTCGATGCCTGTGATGGCGTTCGCCCCAAACGAAGCGAGAACATGCGTTACCTTCACCTTCCCCGGATGGAGAGAGCTCTCCGAAAAGGTTCTGAGTGAAGCCAACATATGCCCAAAGGTGGTCGTCTTCGCCATTTCTCTGTGGGCCAGCGCTACTGGCACCACGTCGTCATCATCGTCGTCTTCCTCACTCCCGTCGTCTTCCCCCCCATTGTTGACTTCTTCCCCAGTCCCATCCCTCGGCTGCTTCAGCTTCGGCGCTATTCTGCCGGTCTTGTCCCCAGGTCGGATGTCCATCCCTGTGGCAACCTCGAAGTCGATGAGCAGCTCCATGTGGGAGACTTCACGTCCAGCTTCGTCGCTCCATTGTAAACCACCCAGCCAGGAGGCAAACGCCAGCAGCAGCGCACGTCCATACGGCCACCTCCTTTTCAGGGGGGTGTAGTCCACCAAACTGTTCGCGTGTTGCGTCGTCGTGTCCAACTCCGGCGCCCACGTCCACGGGTATCGGTCTTCTTGCAGTCGCGGGTTCGTCGCTTCCGGTCTGCTCCACTTGGAGCGTGCGATGAGGATGCGCACCATCATCTTCTGCAGGTCTGCAACACGGGCGCATTCCAAAGGTGTGTCCGGTGTGCACATGCCGCAGATAGCGAGACAGTTTGGCCAGGTCGATCTGTCAATGTCCAACAGCAAGGGGTACTCCGCACGAATGCTACTCCATGCTTCACATTCCCACCACAAGTGTTTGTGATTTTCGTCCACCCCCGCTTCGCAGTGCACGCAGATGGCCGAGTCCCGTATGCGCGCTCTCGCAAGTCGCACCCCCGTTATCGCACCGTCAGCTACAATGTGTCGTAGCGTCCCCGCCTCGTAATCCGTCAAAGTTTTGCTTCGGGTGAGAGCAAGGGTTTTCTCCTTATCCACCCCCGCTTCAATACCCTTCAGGTTAGCTCTGCCTTTGCCATTGGCCTTCGCAGTCGTCTTCGTACGGGAGAGTCGAATGAAGAACATCCGTTCTCGCACAACGTGGCCCAGTCTACCCAAGCTTACTGTCTTCACATCAACGATGCTCCCATCGTGCGTTTTCACTTTTGTCGTGTCTATCCATGACCACGCAAGGCGGCTGAGGGCTCGCGCAATCAACCCGATGGGTCCTCCAGTCTTCGCCTGCTTCGCTTTCGCACGTGACCTGCACTTTTCGACCAGCAAACAGATCTCATCCGATTTGCGTATCATCGCCGCCCACGTCATGATCCTTCTGTAGTCGAATGCCACCGAGGGGTCGAGCAGATGGCCTTTCTCGAAGACATTCAGCATGACCGGTACGCTTCTTCGGTTCATCTTGTTCACGCCGTGGACCCCTTTCTCCACTGCAGTTGCAAGACTGTTCACGTATTTCCCAGGTGGGTCCTGCACCGTGATACCGTACACAGATTTCGACATCACTGCAGCCTGCATGATGCCTGCTTTCTCACCTTGAGTCAGCGGGAGGCATCCCACCTTACCTGCTAGCGGTCCGCATGCGTCGATGGTGTCTTCCAGCTTCGTCGGGAGCGTGGGCGTCCCAGCCTGTCGGGCCTGCACCGTCGCCCCCAGGCACTCCGACTTCTCGACGCGAGTAAGATCCGCGCCGTTCATCTGCACAGTTTCCTCTTCATCAGGACGGTTGCTCTGCCACGTGCTCTTCCCCGCGTGGACGCGTTGTCCCGTCAAGTCTGCAAAGTGTCCGGTGAAGGCGACACCCGCTCGCAGCTGGTCGAGGGTCTTCGTCAGGAGGTTGGTGTCGTCAGCATACGCCAGCCCCTGCGTGCCCGTTTCCTTCTCCACCCCGTTCATCCACACCGCCACCAGCGCATTCAGGAAGATTACGCTCAGTGGGCATCCTTGGAGGATACCATTCGTCGCAAACCATTCTTTGCCAAGACCTGCCGGAAGTTTGAAACGCCTCCCCAGCTTCTTGTATATACCCCGGATGGGGCGCATCATGTTGTCGGGAAGACCCAACCGTTCGACGAGCTGGAACATGATCTCTTGGGGAACACGGTCAAAGCACTTCTGATAGTCGAAGGAGGCTAGATAGATAGGTGTGTCAGAGCCTCCTCCATCTTCGCACAGAGAAACCACAGCAGGTCTTCGGTTCCGTGTTTGTTCCGGAAGCCGTGTTGCCGCTCGTGAATCCAGGATTCCTGCCACGTCGCCACTTTGCGGAGTCGAGTCGCCGCCCATAACCTGTACATCACACTGGTGATGGTAATGGGTCGCTGCTTCAGGGGCTCCTCGCCTTCTCCTTTGGGGATGAGCACCACCAACGCCCTCGCAATCACCCTGGGCCAGTTCCCAGTATCCTCGATCAGGTTCAGGCAGCGCGCGAGTTCCTCCAGCAGTGTCAAAGGCAGTTCCTTCAGCTCCTCCACCCTCCACCCATCGAGGCCTGCCGCCTTTTTCCGCTTCATCTTGCCGATGGTCGTACGGAGGTCGTCGGCGGTCAGGGGTTCGCATACACAAGGGGTCCCTTCAGGAATGTGTTCCTTGAACCTATCAAAGAACGTCGTCCACGCAGGTTCTTCGGAATCGTCGTACATCCGGAACACCCCACCCCAAGCACGGTCATCCATGAGCAGTTCATCCATCTCCTGGAGGTTAGCTGTAACCGTGCCGTCCTCCCGTTTCAGGAACGTGGTGTGTGACGACGTAGCCTTCCGCAGGAACGAGAACACCTTCGCTGGGTTCTCCTTCATGTGTTCTTTCATTGTGCGGCGCCATTCCTTGATGCGGGCCCGACGCCGTTGCTCCAGCAGGACAAAACCCCTCTTCTTCAAGCAGCCAAGGAGCCCACACAACGCCTCTATCCCAGGAAGGTCGAGGTCCCAGGTGTCACTCTTCAGTAGATGCTTCTTCTTGCGGATTTTCGCCCACAGCTGCCGTTCGTTCAACGATTCTGCAGATGGCTGACCGAAGCGCTTCCTCCGATCACCAATGAGCTGCTCCATCTGACGACATGTCTTCTGCAGTTGAGCCGTCTCCAGGTTCACAGCATCCGGCGTGTCGCAGTCCATGCGGGCCGTCCGATGTCGGAGAACGTCGGGTTGCACCTCCCCTCTCCCCCTGTGGCGTTGTTGCTTCGGGTCTGAGTCTGCAGCACCTCTCTTCAGCAGGTAGTCCTCCGCAATCTTGCAGAAGCGTGCCCAGCGATCTTCAACCGACATCTTCGTCAGGTCGGCTTCAGGGGCAGCGTTCTCCTGCATCACCTTCGCTGCAAGCTCCTTCTCCTTCTTCGCCGGCCATTTCGTCCAGTCGTCGCCGATCAAAGAAAGGGGAGGGCGTGCCTGCGGTGCCTTCTGCTCGTATCGCGTCAGGTCTAACGTCAACACCACCGGTCTGTGTACCGGGAGGCAGCTCTCTTTCCAGACCACCACTTTGGAGATCGCAGGGGCAGCCACGTGGTTCGCCAGCACCAAGTCGATACGTCTGCCAGACGATGTGGAGGTATAGCATGTGTTCTCTGCTGCCTTACCCAACTGCTGTGCGTAGGTATCTGCCGCATCAACCCATTTGCCGGAGGAGATGGCCGCTCGAATGGCTAGACTTTCGTTAGCCTCTACGTTGAAGTCTCCGGCAATGAACACCGGTATGTCCCCAAGGCTGGCTGCTTCTTCAAAGATGCCTGTCAGGAGTTGCTCCGTGCGGTCGCTGTCGGCACACACACCATAAAACGAGAACACAGAGATGTTACGTCCCCCGCTCCCATATGCCACCTGCGCATGCGTAAAGCGGCATTCGTTCCACGCTTGTTGGGCACATTGTGGCGGTACTGCTCTGGTCGGTATGTCAGCGCACGTCATGATCGCAACTCCACCATTCTGCGTGCGCGTGCGCAGAGGGTCTGATCCCTGGCTTCGTCTGCAAGGGGCACCAAAGAGAAGCTGCTTGGCACCATACCCCTTCACGTCGTTTGCTGCCCCCTTCATCTCTTCTTCTGTGAGGCGCACCTCCTGCAGAGCACAAACGTCCACATCCCACTCCCCCACCGCAGGGTGTGCCCTCAGAGACGTCACGTTTGCCGTGCCAAGCGACATGGTCGACGGACCCGGATGCTCCTCCACGTCTCCACATGTCAGCAGTGACCCCCTGCCCAAAAACGCCCCTCGTCGCCTCCCTCGACGCACCCTGTGTCCGACCCCTCGCCCCACCCCCCTTCGCGTTCTACCCTTACCCCTTGTCCCCGACAGCATACAGCCCGCAGAGCGCAAACGATGCTGACCCCTTGTTGGGGAGACAGTTTTCACAAAAACGTCTCGTTCTCCAACTACGCACGAAGAAGCCAATCCTGTGCCGTACCCTTCCACCGCACCACACCGTCACCGCCCCACATCGCGCAGGGTGTTGCGGCCTACCAACCTGTTGTCTAGTCCCTGGACGGGACGAAACGCGATCTCGATGACGTCCCCCGCTACCTTCACGACAGTCACCGGGATGGCTGCGCCGTTGCCTCCCTCCTCGCAGTACTCCATGGAGTCGCCAGCCTCCAGCACTGCGTTCCCGTACGACTCCTCGTTCTTCTCGTTCCCCTCCGCCTGCTCTTTTGCGGGGACTTCCGTCCGCATCCTGCGCGGCGGACTCAGCAGCGCCACCGTCTCACCGGACTCACTGCGGTCTTCCCGCTTGCCCGCCAGGGTCACGGCAGGTGGCGCCACCGGCACTCTGGGAGCTGGCGAGGTCTCCGCGTCCTCCTCGACAGCCGCACAGTCTGGCGATGTCTGCACCGGCAGTGCCATGTCGGCGTCGTCCATCCGTGCCTCGGCGTCTGGTGTCGTGGGTGCGGGGGTCCCTGCGCCGGCGTTCTCCCCTTGCTCCTGCTCACGTTGTGCCTGCACTGCTGCAGCACGTCTCTCCTTCTTTGCCGCCGCTTCTTCCTGTGCTGCCCGTAGTGCCTCCCGTCGTTTCTCAGCGGCCACAATGTTCCTGCGTTTCTTCTTCTTCTTCGGGGACGCCACCACTACCTCCACATCACCGGCGCCAGCAACGTCCGCAGTCGGCGATGTGTCCCTGGGTGGTGCTGACCGCGACCGGTTCCGTGCTTCGGCGACTTCTACGACTACCCCCGGCTTTCCACGGATGGTGTCAGCCCTCCTCCTCCTGCGGCGCGGGCTCAGCTCCTCAACCTCACTGGACCCATTTCCCGCACGTATCCGCTTACCTGCCATCGTTGCGGGCTCCGGTGACATCACGTCCTCGGCAATCCCGTCTGGGAGTGTGTCCAACAATTCATCCGCCATCTGCATCTCGGGTGTTGTGGGCGCTGCAGTGGGCACTGCGACAGTCGGGGCCGTAGTAGCAGCAGCCTCCCCCTCGCGCTGCCTGGCGTTCTCAGCAGCAACTGCAGCAGCGGCGGCGGCGGCTTCCTCCTCCTGCTGCCAGAGGATTGCAGCAGCAGCGTCGGCTTCCTCACGCTGCTTGAGGACTGCAGCAGCGGCGGCCTTCTCCTCCTCCTCGCGCTGCTTGAGGGCTGCAGCAGCAGCGGCCTTCACCTCCTCCTCGCGCTGCTTGAGGGCTGCAGCAGCGGCGACCTCCTCCTCCTGCCTCAGGGCTGCAGCAGCAGCGGCCTTCACCTCCTCCTCACGCTGCTTGAGGACTGCAGCAGCGGCGGCCTTCACCTCCTCCTCACGCTGCCTCAGGGCTGCAGCAGCAGCGGCCTTCACCTCCTCCTCGCGCTGCTTGAGGGCTGCAGCAGCGGCGACCTCCTCCTCCTGCCTCAGGGCTGCAGCAGCAGCGGCCTTCACCTCCTCCTCACGCTGCTTGAGGACTGCAGCAGCGGCGGCCTTCGCCTCCTCCTCACGCTGCCTCAGGGCTGCAGCAGCGGCGGCCTTCACCTCTTCCTCACGCTGCTTGAGGACTGCAGCAGCAGCGGCCTTCGCCTCCTCCTCACGCTGCCTCAGGGCTGCAGCGGCGGCGGCCTTCGCCTCCTCCTCCTCCTGCCTCAGGGCTGCAGCAGCAGCAGCGGCGTCCTCTCTCGCAGCAGCCGTGGCCTCCTTCGGCATGGAACAGAGCTTGCCCACTTGCTCCAGCATGGCCGCCATCCACACCTGCTGCTCTTCCGTTGCTCCACCCGTTCTTCCCGCAACTGGGCCGTCAGCGACGCCACCGTCTCCTGCAGCAGGGTCTGGAGGCGCTCGCCCACCAGGCGGTCCAACCTCTCCTCCATCCGGCGCTCCAACTCCGCCCACTTCTCGCCTGCGTCCTCAGGTGATGGGGCGGGCGACGTCATTGGGGGTTGACCCTTCGGCGTCCGTTGCTTCGTTGTTGTTGTTGTTGTTGGTGGAGGTGTCCTTGATGTGGTAGTGGGTGGCTTCGCTGCAGCTGGCGCTGTTGCTGCTTGGCGTGCGTGCGCAGCCCAGGACACCCAACCGTAGTCGGGCCCAGTGCCACGGTTGTGCTGCGCTGTCGCCGCCGGCGCCGTCCGGGCACCAAATGTCGGACCAGACGCATGTGCGGTATGTACCTTGGCCTTCTGTTTCGCCCCCGGACCCGGAGCCGTTGCCCTACCCCCGCCCTCCTTATGCCCATCCTTGCGGATCAGCAGCCCCTTCCCGTTCCCCTCCATGTCCATGGCCCACGTCGGCGGATCCAGCTTCGCTCCCACCACCCAACGCCATCCCTCCAGCCTCCGCAGCGGCGTCACCGTCCACCCTGCGCCTGCCAGCGACTCCATCACCGCTTCACCGGACGTACCCGACGGGAAACCGGACACCACGTATCGACCTTCGGGCGCCTTTCCCTCCTGCATGAGTGCCGCATTTGCACGCTCCTGATCCTCCTTCTTCACCCGTATCCCCAGGGACTCGTACCTCGCCGCCACTCCCCATCCCCCCATCCGGGTCGCCAGCCCCTGGGCCTCTTCTAGCCCCACCCCGTCCACCAACCACACGACAGGCAGATGCTCCGACTGCTCGCGTCTCATCCGGAAGAAGACACCCCCCTTCCCACTCTGCTTCAGGCAGCGCTCTGCTACGTCCTCCCTTACGTCGGCCACCGAGGAGATCAGCTTACCCTCCTGCCACAATGGTGGGCGGTTGAGGTTGCACCCCACCTCCGCACGCATCTTCTTCCCCGCTGACACCAGGTCCTGCGCTTGTCCTGCTGTCGGCCTCATCGTCACAAACACCGTCACCAGTTGGACGGCCGCCGACGCCTTCTTCCCCCCGTTTCCTCTCCCCGGCCTCAGCCTCCCCACCACGTACACGGCCGTGCTCGCCGCCCCGTTCACCTTCCCCCCATTCCCCTGCTTACCCATGGGGCACTGCATCTTCTCCCCACCAGACTTCGGGAAGGACCCGAAACCCACCCACGTCACGCCCGGCGTGCGCGCGATCTTCCCCTCTGCCTCTACCTCTCTACCCTGCGGCACAAGACAGACCCCCTCCGACTTATCCACCACCTCCCCCCACGGCACAAGCGTCGATCCCACCCACTCCGATTGCAGCAATGTCAGCGCTGCCGTCGTCTTCTTTTTCCCTCCCCCCTGGGTGAAGCCCCCCTCCGTCCCCGCCTTCGCATCGTTTCGCGGTTGCGGCACGGTGTACGGCTTCTCCGTCACCTCCAACGCACCCCCCACCATCGCCTTGCGGGCCCGGTCTTCGGCGGCTTCTTCCCCCGTGCTCGTGGGGAGGACGCACAGGTAGTGGCATGCGTCCACGTACGCCACCGTCACCGCTGCACCGCTGCCCTTCTCCTTCGGGTGCACCTTCAGCACACGCACCTCCCCATCCTTCACCGAGAAGGCATACACCTCCCGCATCAGCACCTCCGCCAACGCCTTCAGGGTCAGGTGGTCCCCCCAGGACCCCTGCTTCGCCATCGCCGAGCAGTACCTCCGGTAGGCGGACGGTCCTCCGTCAACGTGCTCACCCCAATTCTCCGCTTCCCGTTCCAACACCCCCACCGCCATCTCCCTCAGCCCCCCGTGCGCCGTGGCGTCTCCGTGCACAGCCATCGAGACCGCCTTAAATTGGCAGTCTCCGTTCCCCCCTGCGTCCTTTACCCGCATGTCGAAGCCCCTCAGGTATTTCTGCAGCACCCCCTTTTCCCCCCCTTGGCCACCTGCCCCTCCGCACATCGCGTCGAGGCTGCCCCCCGCCGCCGTCCTTCTTCCCCGCGCTTTAGCAGACGCCTCCCCCCATAGAGGAGGGGGGCGTCTCCCGAGGGTACCCCGTGGAGGCGCGTCGTCTCTCACCCTCTTCTTAGTTTTCGTCAGGATGATTGCGTCTCCAGCACTCAGCTGCGTGATGTCGTCTCCTTCCTCCTTCCCTCCGAAGCCCATGTGGAAGCTGTCCTCAGCCAACCCCACTGCAGACGCCACCTTCTGCCGCATCGTCTCCGTTGTGTCATCCACACCCACCTCAATCACGTACGAGTTGTCTGCACAGTCCTTGATAACTACTTCCATTTTGTCTTCCCTTTGTGTTGCTCTGTTGTGTGGTGGGGTTGTGAGTTGGGGCTGCAGTGGGTGAACATGGTGAAGAAATTGAAACCGCACTCTTCCTACTTTTCCTTTTTATGTTTTTCCGTCACCCCCGCAAACAATAAAGCAATGAAAACAACTGCGACTAAAAGAGGTTGCGGTAAAACACACACCTCGACCTGTCAGTGAAATGTGGCTCTGATCGAACCCGCCCCAGAGTAGGGGGAACAGAAGGGAGTAGGGTACGGTGTTCAATTTCCTTTTTATCATTACATGGAAAAATTGAAACCGCACTCCTGCTTTTCCTTTTTATGTTTTTCCCCCACCCCCACAAACAATAAAGCAATAAAAACAGTAAAGACAAAAAGGGAGAGGTTGTGGTGAAACGCACACACCCAAAAACAAGATCGCTATCTTGGCCACCTCAGCTTTGCTGATGATTTCATTCCCCCCCCTTTCTTTCAGCCGTTACGGTCGACTACCCACCAGCGCGGCCTTTCCCCTTAGGCGTGCACGACCGAGCGTTCGGTCCCTGCCGACATTTCGGCACTATCAGTGACACTCTGTCAATAACACACAAACACACGCGACTCACACCAATGTACATGTCCGCCGATGTTTCGGCAATCGTCAGTACCACTCACACACGAGCAGACTCCACCGATATTTCGATGCACCGTTCTTGTCCCTGTTTCAATCACTCGCGGATCGACTTTCTCAAACCCCAGGCACTCCCGGCCTGCGTTCGTATAGCCAGAGAGCTAAAACCCAGAAAACTTTCTACCTCACTGCCTCTGAGGCAGTGTACAGGGTGCTCGTGACCCAAAGTAGACCAGAAACCAAAAAACATCATTTCATATACTTTTTTTTCTTAACGAAACGAAAAGAAGGCAAAGAGGGTACGAAAAGTGTAGCCTTGCTTTTTTTTGGAATGTTTTGCAAAACGTAGAAAAAGAAAAATAAATGCTTCATGCACAAATTGAAACTTCAGTAGATTGGTTTCTAACATTAACCCTGTTTCAGTCCTAAGAATCATACAGTAGTAAGGATATGTCCTGTCTGTGCACCAGGAGGAAGAGTAACCTAAAGAGTCTTGGTCTTGATGGCTGCCGTGTATACGTAAAGTATTCCGTGCAATAATTGCTATCAATCCAAACAAATACCATCCTGTTTGTGTATCATATAGAAAACCCAAGCAAACACAGAAAGAAAAATAGAATAAAAAGCAAACTAAAAAGGAAATACTGAAAAAAACAAAAAAACACAGAAATCTTTCTACCTCACTGCCTCTGAGACAGTGTACAGGGTGCTCGCGACCCAAGGTAGACCAAACCCGAAAACAGAAGAAACACACGAGAACTGGGTGCTCGACCTAAAGCAGATCAACCCGATACCAGAACAACGCACGAAAAAACGCTCTGTCACACTGCCTCTCAGACAAAACACTGGGTGCTCGCGACCCAACGTAGACCAACACCCGATAACAGAAGAAACACAAGAGCACTGTTCTACCTCACTGCATCGCAGCCAGCGTGAAGGGATTCTCAACCCCGGTACCACCAACTTCTGCAGCGTCACAGCCGCATCGACACCCTTGCCGTCTCCGCGACCGCTGCAGACTCCGCCAAAGGCGCGTAGTGGCACAACCCTTTCAGCGTCTCGTGGCGGGACACCTTCTGGATCTGCGCCAGATCTACCCCCTCGTGCACCAGGTGGTGGATGCCCCCCCCTGCGCAGTGAGTGTGGCGTCAGCGTCGAGTCCACTCGCTTCAGGGCTCGGGCCAACCTTGGGTATGTTGCCCCCGGCAGCGGCTTCCCTTTCTCCTTCTTCTGCTGTTTCCCCAGCTGTGCGCGCAGCGTTTGCGGCAGGTGCATGCCGGTGGCTCGCCCAAGGTTGAACGGGTCGGCCTCCACGTCACCGCCACGTTGTCGTCCCCCGTCACCTTCACCTCCTCCACCTTCAGCTTCTCCACGTCGGACGCACGCGCCAAACCGAACTACATCATACGCAAAGCCAGCTTCACCTCGGGGTCCGGCTTTTTTCTTCCCCGACTCCATTTCTTCTTTGAGTGTTTCGTTAGTGTCTTCTCTCAGAACAGGTCTGCGCCACATGAACACCTCTGCGTCCTTAATGGTAACGTCCTTTTGTGTAAAGACCTGCAGGAAAACGGAGGCTTCATGCCCGTAGCCAGATTCGACATATCCCAAGTGAGTGACTGCACAGAGAAACGCAGCCCGCCACTGCTCTGCCTTGTCATTTAGGTTTGATGCGTGCAGGTGTAGGGGTATCCCAGGCGGCGTCACAAGCGGGTCACCATCCCGCAAGAGACAACAAACAGCTGGCGGTAGATATCATTTGTTTGGTACTTGAAAGCCTCGTTGTCTAAGTGTGGATGTCTTTGTGACTCGAAATGGATCACGGGTACTGGAGAATGACGACCTGCGCAGTATCTTGAGCGAATGCACGTCCACTCCGAGATCGTTTTGCACGGTGTTTGCTTCGCTGGTATCGCACAGTTACACAACGAGAAAGCAACTGTGTTGTCTGAGTGCCTCACTGACTCTCATTCAGACACTGTCTTCTAAGACTCACACCGACGTCGCAGAATGGGACAAGCAGCTGTCACAGCGGAGCTGCTCTACGTTCCTTGCCTAGCTTCTTCTGTCGCTCTTTACGAAACACTGCAGCAAGGCAAGGCTGCTTGTGTCTTGCCTCTGCCACGTGTCGGAGGTGCGTCAACCACATACTCCTTCAGCTCGCCTTCACGTACTCGACTGGACACAACACTGCTGCAGCCACCAAGATGGATGCTCTTCAATGAAGTGTCGCGGATGCCCGTAAGCTCACCCATGTGCGTAACATTGCTGAGAAGTGGAACTCTCGTCTTGTCTCCGCCGCGTGTCGGAGGTGGAGGTGCGTCAACCACATACTCCTTCAGCTCGCCACATCGACATATTACACTGGACACAGCACTGCTGCAGCCGCCAAGGTGGATGCTCCTCAACGAAGTGTAGCTGTGAAAAGTAGGCGGACCAAAGTCCGTAACTCTGCTGAGCGGTGACAGGTCTAGTTCTGTGAGGCTGCTGCACTTGTGGAGAAAGCCTCTGCCAATGTCAGTAACATTGCCAAGTGGTGACAAGTCTACTGCTGTGAGGCTGCTGCAGTCGGCAAGAAACCAGGAATCAATGTGAGTAATATTGCGAAGTGGTGATAAGTCCACTGCTGTGAGGCTGCTGCAGTTCTGAAGAAAGCATGCACTAATGTGAGTAACATTGCAAAGGGATGATAAATCTACTGAGGTGAGGCTTCTGCAGTTCTCCATAAAGGCTAAACCGATGTCTGTAACATTGCGAAGCGATAAGTGCACTGCTGTGAGGCTGGTGCACTTGAAAAGAAAGTATTCACTAATGTGAGTAACATTGCGAAGTGGCGATAAGTCTACTGAGGTGAGGCTCCTGCAGTTTAGAAAGTATTCACTAATGTGTGCAACATTGCGAAGTGGTGATAAGTCTACTGCTGTGAGGCTGTTGCAGTTGTAAAGAAAGCATCTGCTAATGTGAGCAACATTGCTGAGTGGCGATAAGTCTACTGAGGTGAGGCTGCTGCAGTTGTGAAGAAAGCTTGTACTAATGTGTGTAACATTGCTGAGCGGGGATAAGTCCACTGCTGTGAGGCTGATGCAGTTGTAGAGAAAGTCTCCACCAATGTGAGTAACATTGCTGAGAGCTGATAAATGCACTACTTTGAGGCTGTTGCAGTAGGAAAGAAAGTAGTTATCAATGTGAGTAACATTGCTGAGTGGAGGCAAGTTTACTGTTGTGAGTCTGATGCATTCGGCAAGAAAGTGGGTACCAATCCGCGTGAGATGTGTCAACCCAGACAGGTCGACGCTTGTCAACGTTGTGCAGTTGCGAAGAAACTCATCACCAATTTCCGTCACACAGGACACAGCACTCAGATCAAGTGCTGTTAACGATGTGCGTGCCAAGAACTGATTCGGAATGACAGTCGCAACCTCCGCCTGCAGAAGCAAACACGCAACCTCAGGATCCCTCACCGTCTTCAGCTTCTCTGCAGTGATGTCCTCACCCAACGCATGAAGTGCTGCTCTAGCCACGAACTTCATAGTTTTCGTCAGGATGATTGTGTCTCCAGCACTCAGCTGCGTGATGTCGTCTCCTTCCTCCTTCCCTCCGAAGCCCATGAGGAAGCTGTCCTCAGCCAACCCCACTGCAGACGCCACCTTCTGCCGCATCGTCTCCGTTGTGTCATCCACACCCACCTCAATCACGTACGAGTTGTCTGCACAGTCCTTGATAACTACTTCCATTTTGTCTTCCTTTTGTGTTGCTCTGTTGTGTGGTGGGGTTGTGAGTTGGGGCTGCAGTGGGTGAACATGGTGAAGAAATTGAAACCGCACTCTTCCTACTTTTCCTTTTTATGTTTTTCCGTCACCCCCGCAAACAATAAAGCAATGAAAACAACTGCGACTAAAAGAGGTTGCGGTAAAACACACACCTCGACCTGTCAGTGAAATGTGGCTCTGATCGAACCCGCCCCAGAGTAGGGGAAACAGAAGGGAGTAGGGTACGGTGTTCAATTTCCTTTTTATCATTACATGGAATCATAAAAAGGTAAAAAATAAAGAAAAGTTTATAAGATGAACCTAAGCCTCTCGTGCTTAGTCACCTTTTCATATTCGTTATCGCACAGCATCAGCTGCGCTGGCTTCTACAGAATAACAGTAGTCGACCCCCTGCCCTTGGAGGAATAAAAGGAGAGGGGTTTTTGATAAATAAATATGTTTTTTTTGAATAGATAAAAGCAATAAATTACTTTTTATTTAAAACAAAAGGCACTCCGTATCCAAAACAGGGGGGCAGTCTGGGGACAAAAACAGATTTCTGTATTGGAGAGGGTGGGAAAGGAGAGAAGGATGGGTGGGGTTTTCACATTATTGTTGTTGTTGTGCTGTCTTGGCTTGCTTGAGCACAGCCGGGAGGAGGGCGACAGCTATAGCACACTACAGGGGCGGCGGGGGAGGGGGGCGCGGATATATAGTGCGAAGAAGAGAACGACGTTTTTGTTACAACACAGAAAAACATTGTTTGATTATAGACCCTACCATCACTAGATAGTAGGCACAGTTTTTTTCGTACCAACACAAAAAAAAGGGGGGGAAGTTCCTCATATGGACCGAAGCCTCTCGTGCTTAGCCATTTTGAAAAGTAGGGAAGTAGTTCACAGAGGAAAGGAAAGTCTCCGGGGGGGAAAGTGTTGCTCCTGCTTGCCTAAAATGCTCCAAAATCACAGTTTTTTTTTTGGGGGTGTAATTAAACACAAACAGGAGTAGTCGTAATGAAAAAAAAGTGCGGTCACCAGGGGGTGTGCGGGTGTAGTAGAGTACACGTCTCTACAGACGGCTACAGTACAGATCTCTGTCTCTCTCTTCTTCTCCTTTAAAGTCACTTAGTGAAGTAGCGTTGCTACGTATAGGGAGATCTAGGGATATATCAGAATCTTGAAAGAGCTTGAAACCGAGGTTATTTTATTACTTCTTTTGACACTTAGTAGTCTTACTCAAGTACGGTTGAAAAAGGGGAATTGGGAACACAAACACAACACCAAAGCAGAATTTCCACAATTTTTTGGTTTTTTTTTGCGTTTCCCCGATCTCACTCTCCCCCCCGTACGTAAAAGACAGCACCCCACCCTACTTCCCCCCCCCCCCCCCCCCCCATTTTTTTCGGTTTTTCGACCTCACAGGACTTCACTCAACTACAACCAACAGGTACACTGATTCTTCCCTAGATCTCCTCTCTCTCTCTCTCTCTCTCTCTCTCTCTTCTCCCCATTTATTCCACCCCTATCACCCTTGTTCTCCTGTTCCAGGAGAACAAGGGTGATAGGGGTGTGAAAACAGGTGGAGGTAGTGGGGCCTTTTGATGGAAAACATGTCGTTGCGTACTTCGAGAAGAGGTACGATCTCTCTCTCTTCTCCCCATTTATTCTCTTTCTTTTTGCAGGGTCAACAAAAAATTCAGGTTCGCAACGTAGGTTGGTATTATGTTCAGAGAAAAGAAACTGAATGTGTAAAAACGGATGTGCCACTTTGGTGCACATACAGTTTTGAAAAAAAAAACCAGACTTTTGAAAGATGAATTTTTTACAGCAAAAAAGAAGGGGAAAAAAAATAGGATCGGGTAGGTAAAGTTGTTTTCGTTTGATTGCACAAATCCTCCTGTTTGAGGGATGATTTGGCGACCGTACCCCCGGTAGTACTATTTCTCCTTTGAAGCGAGCTTCGCAGGCCTTTTGCTAACTTTGGGATTTTCCCCCTGAATGGCATGATGGTCAAAAAAAAATAATTTCCTGGAAAAAAAGTACATTCCGAGCTTTCCCACCTGGTGAAAGTGGTCGTCGCGCGCTTCGCGCGCGCCTCCCTGCCAGCCACAGGGTGGAGAGGCGAAGGGTCAGCTTTGCGAGATAACAAAAAAACGGAATCTAATCCTTTATTAACGGCGCTTGGTCTTGCGCCTTATGTACACTAACCGTACAAAATCAATACGTCTTCCAGAAGCAGGGGCTGTTGCAACGGTTGGGTCACTTTGAACTAAAAATGGTCAAATTTTTGCAGCTTGGGTCAAGTTTCATTTTTGGCTGTAAAATACAAGGGAATCCCCCTAGACATTGTAAAATGACACCGTAGGCAGGAAGAAAATGGCGTACAGCGCGAGCGAAGCGAGCGGAAATTTTTTTGAGGTATACCTCCGCGAGCGCAGCGAGCAGAAAAATTTTAAGGTGCCATCATGCCATCATGCCATCATGCCATCATGCCATCATGCCATCATGCCATCATGCCATCATGCCATCATGCCATCATGCCATCATGCCATCATGCCATCATGCCATCATGCCATCATGCCATCATGCCATCATGCCATCATGCCATCATGCCATCATGCCATCATGCCATCATGCCATCATGCCATCATGCCATCATGCCATCATGCCATCATGCCATCATGCCATCATGCCATCATGCCATCATGCCATCATGCCATCATGCCATCATGCCATCATGCCATCATGCCATCATGCCATCATGCCATCATGCCATCATGCCATCATGCCATCATGCCATCTGGGGGTGATGGACAGCGAAAGCCTTGCCCCACCACCCCCCGTGGCATGATGGTGGCATGATGGAAAAAAAAATAAAAAACGCCCAAAAACGTGGCATGATGGCATGATGGTTAGCAAAAGGCCTGCGAGCTTCGTAGGAATATAAAAAAAAACAAAATAAAAACAGACATCAACACACAGTGCATGCTATGCTTCGATACACACAAACCCCCCCTCCACTTCACCAAGGTTAGAACGCCTTGCTAGACAACCGTACACAATACATTATTATTTTTCATTTTTCAGTGCTGTTGTAGATACTCTTTCGGTACCTTCTAGGCTGGCATAAAAAAAGCGCTCTAAAAAAATCACCCTTTCCCCCTCCCTTTTTTTGTCGTTGTTGTGTCAACACTCGCCTAAATACCCACCTTAGCGGGTAAACTAGGGGTCTGTACTCAATGCAGTGCTTGGTGAAAGCTTTTTTTATGTGTCGACACGTCGCCGACTCCCACTAGGTGAGAGAGGCAATTTTTTTTTCTTTTGTTGAAAATTTGGTTGTTTTAGTGTAGACACCCGAAGATGAACTGCACTATAATTTTGTTTTTTGTACTACGGAAGATAGACGTAGTTCATGCTCAACCTTGAAAAAAAAAAATTTTTTTTTGGTTTTTTGTTTTGTTTTCCCCCCATTTTTTTCCTTCTGCAGTGCCGATGTGTCCTTCAATTTCAGTCCAGACACCAACTCACGTCAGAACAACCTCTGCTGAATCAACGGTTAGAGGTACCACCAAAGGCTGTTGTTGTGTGTGTGTGTGTGTTTGATAACGGGTTTAGAGTGGGTAACGCCTGAACGGAGTATGGCCCACTTGTCACTTCTACCAGCCATATTGAGGGAGAGGCTACGGCTTATTGATACGGTTTTGGTGACTTACGAATAAAATAAAATAAAAAGGGGGAGGGTTCTTCGCGGACGATTGGAGCGGGGGGTATACAAAATCAATTTCTCCAACCGTCATTCAACATCAGGATTTGATCTTCACCCTGTGGGGTTTTCATCTTCGCGGGCACCTGCCCTGTGATACATGGCGGTATGACGCACTTACCATGAAACACCAACTAGTGGTGTAGCTGCGGCGCCTGTGACCATTTTGAACAGTCTCTGCGGAAAAAAGGTACTATGGCTAAATAAAAGTTGAATGTCTTTCCAGGCAGCACACCTCACCTTCACCACCCAGGGTGTGGCAATGGGGCCTGCGAGGTGCAATGCAGGTTGCCCACTGGACTGACCGTCACAAAACAAAAGGGGGTAAAAGGGGGGGTGACGTTTAACCCTCAGGGTTCTTCATAGGGCTTCTGGAGGCGCCATATACCCCCGGATGCAATTTACCGTCCAGCCCAGGACGTGTGTGTGTGTGTGTGTTTGATAACTAAATAGGGGGTAACGTACCGGTAACATATACTGACCGTATACTAAAAAGCACTAAGTACGCGGAACCACGCCAAGCATATACATACAGTACAAGAAACTTGGCAACCAAATAATATTGGCGGATGGGGTTTTCTTGTAATTGGCGAATTTTTTGGTCGCCAATATTAAATGGTAGATGGGTCTTAGATTACATTGGTTGGGAAGAAAGACGTCGCACTTTCGGAGGAACACTGATATCAACATTGGTAAGCCTCAGACACGCCTCAGAGAGTGATTTCTCAAACCTATTTTCAGGCGTAGTCGGGCTCTCTGTGTATACCTTCCTCACAACGCTTAAAAATGAGAGAATAATTGTTGGCTTGAAAACCTCCTGATTACCCGAATTTTGCGTTTTTGGGAGGAAGCTGTTTGTTACCAGGCCAAAACTCAAAGACCCTCCACACATATCATCGTACAATTAACGCAACAAAAAAAGGGTAGAAAGACAAACATCGCATACCTGTTGAAGAGTGTGTGCCTCCTCCACCACCGCTGCTGCTGCTGCCGCCGCCAGAGTACCCACCACCACCTCCTCCTCCCCCCGAGTATCCACCACCACCAGCGTTGTAGCCCGCATTGTGTCCGGCGTTGTATCCTCCGTAGCCGGCATTACCACCAAAGGGGTTCGCGTAGCCACCGTAGTTGCTGTGAGGGGGGTGGTATGAAGGCAATGTGGGGGTGAGAAGAGCGACACATTACGCATAGGGTGTATGTTTGAAATAGGAGATGGGCAATTCCTGAGGGATAATGCCCGCAAACCCACGCAAACCCGGGAGATTGCCCAAAATGTTGTGTGTTTAAAAACCCCTTTCTGGAGCACTCTCTGAGTGCTGGAAATAGGGCCCAAAATGGGGCTGTATTGTTGAAGAGCATTTTCTCGGAGCGACACATTGCCCACCAGAAGAGGGGGTGAAGTCACACCGAAGAGGAAACCTCTTGGCAAAAGCCCCTACATACCCATAACCTCCACCGTAGCCTTGGTTGCCATAGCCGTTTCCTCCGAACATATAACCCAGGGCGGCACCCCCGAGGAACTGACCCCAACCACCAAACAAGCCGTGCTGCTGCTGAGGCGGGTTGGGGGGAACCTGCGGCTGCGTCTGCGTCTGCGTGTAGCTCCCGAAGCGCGACCCTGTGTTCGCAAAGTAGCCACCTCCACCCCCACCACCACCACCACCACCACCACCACCGCCCCCTCCTCCACCTCCACCACTCCCCCGGTACTCCCCTCCGTTGCGTCCGGGAGGCCCTGGGCGTGCTCCTGGTCCAGATGGTGTGCGGAAAAACATGAAGTACGCAAGCGCGGCAGCAGCTATGAGGAAGATGACCCATCGCGTGCCCTTCCCCTCTGTCGGCGAGGAGTACGAGTAGCTGCTGGCGTAGTCGTTGTGCGAGGCGTGGTGGGAGGAGTGTCCACCACCTCCACCTTGATAGCGCTGGCCCCCTGCGGAGTAGCCACCACCACCACCACCACCACCGTAGTTACTGTCCCTGTTTGAGTTCTGTTGTTGTCCTGCCTTCGTGCGTTTGATTGTGTACTCGACCCCGCAGGAGCCCTGCAAAACGTATGGGTCCTGTTTGTCTTTGTATCCCTCGCAGCCGACGTTGACAGACCCCAGGGCATACCGTTTGTCCATCTCAGGGTATGCAGTGCACTTCCACTGTACCCCGGTGGAGCCCATGCCCATGTTCTCGCATTGCATGTAGTCGACCTCGACGGCGTTGCAGTCTGGGCCGCTGCAGGAGAGTTGGGGCACGGCACCGACGCGGCGGGCGTTGGTGGAGCGCCCAGCGTAGAGGATTAGGTTCTTGACGTCGGAGGCGAGGTGGACACGTTCAGAGGAGGCATGGGACACTGAAGCCAAGGTGGCAAAGAGGAGAAGGCGCTTCATCAGGGGAGGAAGGGTGTGTGTGTGTGTGTGTGTCTGGTGGTGTTTGGGAAATTGCTTTTTGATAAATTCTTGCTGGTGAGAGTGGGCATTGTGTGTGACCCGTGCCGTGCAAAAGCATTTGGCTCGCTGTAAAAGAAGTGGAAGAAAAAGAGGGGCAAAAAATATGTGGCTTTTGAGGGATTTTTCTAGTCCCCAGAGGCGTTTCAGAGAGATTTGACACACCCAACGCTCCATTGTTTATTTAAAAACGCTTTCTTTTTGCCTTGTCATGAGTATCAACACCCCCAATAAGACCGCCAGAACGTCTCTAATGTCCAAAAATCACCCCGGAATTGATTACCCAAGCTCAAAATAGGTGAAGTGCCCTGTTTTTTTGGGGTCAAAAATGCGTTGTGTTCCATCACTGTTCCCCTCCAACCCGAGTGACAATAGAGTGTCAATAGAAATAGTTACGTTACGTTACGTTACGTTACGTTACGTTACGTTACGTTACGTTACGTTACGTTACGTTACGTTACGTTACGTTACGTTACGTTACGTTACGTTACGTTACGTTACGTTACGTTACGTTACGTTACGTTACGTTACGTTACGTTACGTTACGTTACGTTACGTTACGTTACGTTACGTTACGTTACGTTACGTTACGTTACGTTACGTTACGTTACGTTACGTTACGTTACGTTACGTTACGTTACGTTACGTTACGTTACGTTACGTCACGTCATGTACGCTACGTACGTTGTGTACGCTACCTTTTCTCCCCCCCGCTACGCGCTACATCATAAATTTGCGAAGGTATGCTAAAAAGGGGGGGTGGTGAAATCTATTTTATGTTTCCTTCAAAAGTTCACAAATAACGCTCTTGGTTTTTTGGGACACACATAAGGTGCCGGGTTCTGTGATATGCACGGAACTACCCTGTACCTCCTAGGATGCGCCCAATGAAAATCACGTCGTGTAGAAGAGTTCAAAAGTGTAGGTTTTATTAGTTCTGTATGTGTTACGATGTTACGATGTGGAGAATAAAACCTGTTTTGAAAACTACCATGCACTAAACACCACCACCTCCAGCGCAGCTAACACACGCAGGTGAGGGTCCAAGCCACGAGGTACGTGAGCATGTCTCAAACTCCAAACACAACATACAGTGCATCCATCAACACCTGTGCAACGTCTTTGTGATCTTCCTGCACCGCATACTGTAACGCAGTGTAGTTCGTTGCAGTGTCTCTGTGATTCAGTTCCACCTCTGGCAAGCTCACAAGATAGCGCACAGTCTCGGTGTGTCCAAAAAATGCTGCAAGGATAAGACACGTGTCCCCTTCGTCATCTGTGGCACGCACTCCCGCACCTGCTCTGACCAACATCTTCACAACGTCAAGTGTTCCCGAAGCGCAAGCAGAGTGCAGAGGCGAACGTCCCTCCGCTGTTCTGTGTGTTGATGTCTGCACCTGCACCTGCACTACGTCTGTGTTCGCATTCAGCGCCGCACGGTGCAACGCAGTGTGATTGTGAGCATCTCCCTGATTCACATCAACCTCTGGCAAGCCCACAAGATAGCGCACAGTCTCGATGTGTCCACGACGTGCCGCACGGATAAGACACGTGCATCCTTCGTCATCTGTGGCACGCACTTTCGCACCTGCTCTGACCAACATCTTCACAACGTCAAGTAGTCCTGAAGCGCAAGCAGAGTGCAGGGGTGAACGCCCGACGTTGTTCTGTGTGTCGATGTGTGCACCTGCATCAATCAGCACCTGCACCACGTCTGGTTCTACATGTATCACCGCACGGTGCAACGCAGTGTAGCTATCTACATCTACAGTTTCTTGATTCACATCGACATCTGGCAAGCTCACAAGATAGCGCACAATCTCGGTGTGTCCAGCTTCTGCCGCAGCGTGAAGACACGTGTGCCTTTCGCCATTTGTGACACGCACTCCCGCACCCACACTGACCAATATCTTCACAATTTCGAGTGCTCCAAATTCACAAGCATCGTGCAGAAGCGAATGTCCGTCGTTGTTCAGTATGTTAAAGTCTGCACCTGCATCAATCAGCACCTGCACCGAGTCTGTTGCCTCATGACCCACAGCTGCGTGCAATGCAGTGTAGTCGATCTCATCCGCGTAATTCACATCGACATCTGGCAAGCCCACAAGATAGCGCACAGTCTCAATGTTTCCAAATTTTGCCGCAATGGAAAAACATGTCTCCCCTTCGTCATCTGCGACTCTGAACTTCTGTGTTCCCGCACCTGCTGCAACCACCAACATCTTCACAACGTCAAGTGCTCCTGAAATGCAAGCATAGTGCAGAGGTGAACGTTTATACTCGTTCTTTATATGCAAGTCTGCCCCTGCATCAATCAAGACACGACACACTGCAGGGTCTGACCACATGGCCGGACAATCAAACATGTCCACATCTTTGCCGTGCGGGACAAACGCTGTGTTCTTGCAGACTGACTTCCAATGCTGCAAGAGGACCTCCGTGCACGCAACGTGGTCTGCGTGGACACACTCACTCAGCAGGATCCCAAAGTCCATCTGCGTTGTCTCAACATACGGAAGCAGCAGTATGAGGCTTTCATCGTCGTTCCTTCTGCATGCCTCTCGCACAACATCGAAGGCCATTGTTTTTCTGTGTGGCCTTTTCTTAAGGACCGCCCGCACAGCAGTCGTATTGACAGTTCTGATAGCCTCCACCAAGACCTGGTCTGCAGAAAGCTGTCTTCTCTTTGGTGGGTTCTCGTCCTGCGTGCTGTCTGCGTGCCGCTTCTTCGACATTGTGTGTTTGTGTGTTGCTGCTTCTGTGAGGAGGTTGCAACGAGAGAGGACGAAGAACACACATGCAACAGCGGAGCAGCGCGTGCCAGGTTCTGTGATAAGCACGGAACCACCCTGCATCTGTTTGTAATATTGTTTCCCGTGCAATACATCGGGAAATGTTTCGCACTCGAAACTTGAAAGCTTTTTTGATAAAAATGAGAAACACAAAAACCAGTGTGTGTAGAAGAAGAAAGAAGAAAGAAATCTTTTTTTTGTGATGAAAATGAAAGTGGTGTTTACGTTTTGGGAATGGGGTGAGAATAAAATCTGTTCGATAAAAGAAACGCAAGACTTTTGTTTTATCTTGTTCAAAATACATCTATTTTGCGGAACACGGCTTTCAAAACCGAACAAGACCTCAGTGGGGGTTCGACCAAGATCGCTTCTTGATCGTGGCAATGCAATACATCTGAAAACGAAATCCACGTTCGGATCTCATGAGTCTTACTGCTTTCCCTTTTTTTGCTCCACCTTCTCCACAATGAAGACTGATGCGATCAACAAAACAAATCATGAACGGAGGGGTTAGTTTGTTGTATAACAAATCACCCTACCAGAGCGTGCTCTGACAAACCCAAATGACACACAAAAAGAAAGCCCCAAAACACACAAAAGAACACAACACTATCATAACAATGATAGCAACAAAGGAATTGTTCTTGACGTAGGGCACCTTCAACTGACCCACTGTACGATGCCATCCCTCTGGATGAAAGGGGGCGGTACACAAACCACTCGTCAAGGAAAGGTGGCACGGCCAGAGGCCACCTTCTGCTTGGTCTGACTAATTGGTCGCTGTTTCCTGCCCCGAAGTGCAAACACCCTTCATACACTAATACGTGGGCCAATATTGTTGATCGCATCCATCCTTTCCCGAAAACCCGCGTCCTGAAGTACGGGGGAGAGGTGGAGCACAAAGGGGGGAAACGGTAAGACTCATGGCAACCGAAGAACGCGTCTTTCATTTCCAGACGTATTGCATACTCGTACAAAATAAATAGAGAAATGATACTTTTCCTGAATGTGCTACGGTGTGGAGAATAAAATCTGTTTTGATAAAACTACCATGCAACTGAAACACCACCACCTAGTGCAGCTAACACACGCATCTGAGAGTCCAAGTCACGAGGTACGTGAGCATGTCTCAAACTCCAATAGCAACATACAATGCATCCATCAACACCTGTGCAACGTCATTGTGATTTTCCTGCACCGCATACTGCAACGCAGTGTAGTTCTTTTCAGTGTCACGGTGATTCAGTTCCACCTCTGGCAAGCCCACAAGATAGCGCACAGTCTCGGTGTGTCCAAAAAATGCTGCAAGGATAAGACACGTGTCCCCTTCGTCATCTGTGGCACGCACTCCCGCACCTGCTCTGACCAACATCTTCACAACGTCAAGTGTTCCTGAGATGCAAGCAGAGTGCAGAGGCGAACATCTGTAGTTGTTCTTTGTGTCGATGTCTGCACCTGCATCAATCAGCACCTGCACCACGTCTGTGTGCGTTCCCTCCACCGCAAAGTGCAACGCAGTGTGGTTGTCAGCATCTCCGTAATTCACATCAACCTCTGGCAAGCACACAAGATAGCGTACAGTCTCGGTGTGTCCACGACGTACCGCAAGCTGAAGACACGTTTCCCCTCGGTCATTTGTGACACGCACTCCCGCACCTGCTCTGACCAATATCTTCACAATGTCAAGTGCTCCTAAACCGCAAGCAGTGAGCAGGGGCGAATATCCCTCGTTGTGCTGTGTGTCGAAGTCTGCACCTGCATCAATCAGCAACTGCACCACGTCTATTGCCTCATAACACACCGCTAAGTGCAACGCAGAAAAGTCGTCGAGCTTGTAATTGACATCGACCTCTGGCAACAACATCTTCACAACGTCAAGTGCTCCTGAAGCGCAAGCATACTGCAGAGGCAAACGTTGATCCTCGTTTTTTGTATGTAAGTCTGCCCCTGCATCAATCAAGACACGACACACTGCAGGGTCTGACCACATGGCCGGACAGCCATACTGACCTGCGTTGCCCTTGGACTCGTGCGGGACAAACGCTGTGTTCTTGCAGACTGACTTCCAATGCTGCAAGAGGACCTCCGTGCACGCAACGTGGTCTGCGTGGACACACTCACTCAGCAGGATCCCAAAGTCCATCTGCGTTGTCTCAACATACGGAAGAAGCAGTACAAGGCTTTCATCATCGTTCCTTCTGCATGCCTCGTGCGCAGCATCGAAGACCATTGTTTTTCCGTCTGGGTTGAACTTCTTAAGGACCACCCGCACGGCAGTCATGTCGCCGTTCCTGACAGCCTCCACCAAGATCTGGTCTGCAGTAAGTTGTCTTCTCTTTCGTGGGTTCTCGTCCTGCGTGCTCTCTGCGTGCCGCTTCTTCGACATTGTGTGTTTGTGTATTGCTGCTTCTGTGAGGAGGTTGCAACGAGAGAGGACGAAGAACACACAAGCAACAGCGGAGCAGCGCAACAACTCCTCGAGCTGCACACTGCTGGAAGACATCATTTCTCTACACACGAACACCCCACAGTGGAGTGTCGGCACGCTATTTTGCGGCACACGGCTTTCAAGACCGAACAAGACCGGGCTAACGGCCTTTATGGTAGGTAGCTTCTGAGTGCTGAGCAGACCGTGTTTCCCACACGGGGAACGAACCCTACCTCACAGAAACAACCGAGCTTCATGCACGGTGGACTCTTTCTGGAAAAGGTCAACTTTATTCCGGAGTTACAAAAAGGGGGAGTATCAACTACCACTGTCGGGAGTGAAAGGGGAGTTAGCACTCTCTCCCGTTGTACCTCTTTCTGAGTTGCCCTTTTCCAGAAAGAGTCCACCTGGTGGGGGGAGCAGGGATTCCGTGTCATGAGAGAACCCTTTTCCCCCAAAACTGTGAAGATATAAAGGTATGTCCAAAACGGTGACAACAAAGGTCATTCGCGCTCCGCACGAAAAGGTCCGTTCATTTCGCCCCAATCAAAAACGTGATGACCTGGGATGGTAACGTACATCAAGAACCAAACAAACCCTTTCTCTCCTGCTTTTTCCACGGTCAAGCCCTTCCTGCACTGGGCTCTCTCTAGTAAGCGAAACTCTTTCCTCAGTACAAGAAGTAACAGTCATGACATCAAAACGTTTCTGGCGAAGGTGGGGGGAAAACATTCTTGATAAAAATAACTAGCGACTCTGGTGTGGCACGCCCCAAAAAAAAAGTCAACTTTGATAAAAATAATTAGCGAAGAAACAAAAAACCCAGTGTGTCTGGAAGAAAATGAAGAAAATGATATTTTTCCTGAAGGTGTGACGGTGTGGAGAATAAAATCTGTTTTGAAAACTACCATGCACTAAACACCACCACCTCCAGCGCAGCTAACACACGCTGCTCAGAGTCGAAGTCACGAGGTACGTGAGCATGTCTCAAACTCCAAACACAACATACAGTGCATCCATCAACACCTGTGCAACTCCTGTGTGCTTTTCCTGCACCGCATACTGTAACGCAGTGTAGTTGTTTTCAGTGTCTCGGTGATTCAGTTCCACCTCAGGCAAGCCCACAAGATAAGCGACAATCTCGGTGTGTCCAAAAACTGCTGCAAGTATAAGACACGTGTCCCCGTCGTCGCTTGTGGCACGCACTCCCGCACCTGCTCTGACCAACATCTTCACAACGCCAAGTGCTCCTGAAGCGCAAGCAGAGTGCAGAGGCGAACGTCCCTCCTCGCTGTTCTGTGTGTTGATGTCTGCACCTGCATCAATCAGCACCTGCACTGCGTATGTGTTCGCATTCAGCGCCGCACGGTGCAACGCAGTGTGATTGTGAGCATCTCTGTGATTCACATCAACCTCTGGCAAGCCCACAAGATAGCGCACAGTCTCGGTGTGTCCACGACGACATGCGGCATAGTGAAGACACGTGACCCCTTCGTCATCTGTGGCACGCACTTCCGCACCTGCTCTGACCAACATCTTCACCGTGTCAAATGTTCCTTCAACGCAAGCAGAGAGCAGGGGCGAACGTCCCTCGTTGTTCTGTGTGTCGATGTCTGCACCTGCATCAATCAGCACCTGCACCACGTCTCGTTCTACATGTATCACCGCACGGTGCAACGCAGTGTAGCTATCTACAGTTTCTTGATTCACATCGACATCTGGCAAGCTCACAAGATAGCGCACAATCTCGGTGTGTCCAGCTTCTGCCGCAGCGTGAAGACACGTGTGCCTTTCGCCATTTGTGACACGCACTCCCGCACCCACACTGACCAACATCTTCACAATTTCGAGTGATCCAAATTCACAAGCATCGTGCAGAAGCGAATGTCCGTAGTTGTTCAGTATGTTGATGTCTGCACCGGCATCAATCAGCACCTGCACCACGTCTGTTGCCTTCTCACGCACCGCTGCTTGCAATGCAGTGTAGTTGTACTTATCCGCGTAATTCACATCCACCTCTGGCAAGCCCACAAGATAGCGCACAGTCTTGGTGTTCTCAAATTTTGCCGCAATGGAAAGACATGTCTCCCCTTCGTCATCTGCGACTTTGAAATTCTGTGTTCCCGCACCTGCTGCAACCAACATCTTCACAACGCCAAGTGCTCCTTCACTGCAAGCATAGTGCAGAGGCAAATGTTGCTTCTCGTTCTTTGTATGTAAGTCTGCCCCTGCATCAATCAAGACACGACACACTGCAGGGTCTGACCACATGGCCGGACAATCAAAATCTATAGAAAACGAGTGCTCACCTGCGCCGTGCGGGACAAAGGCTGTGTTCTTGCAGACTGACTTCCAATGCTGCAAGAGGACCTCCGTGCACGCAACGTGGTCTGCGTGGACACACTCACTCAGCAGGATCCCAAAGTCCATCTGCGTTGTCTCAACATACGGAAGCAGCAGTACGAGGCTTTCATCGTCGTTCCTTCTGCATGCCTCTCGCACAACATCGAAGGCCATTGTTTTTCCGTATGGCCTTTTCTTAAGGACCGCACGCACAGCAGTCGTATTGACAGTACTGACAGCCTCCACCAAGACCTGGTCTGCAGAAAGCTGTCTTCTCTTTGGTGGGTTCTCGTCCTGCGTGCTGTCTGCGTGCCGCTTCTTCGACATTGTGTGTTTGTGTGTTGCTGCTTCTGTGAGGAGGTTGCAACGAGAGAGGACGGTCATGAGAGAACCCTTTTCCCCCAAAACTGTGAAGATATAAAGGTATGTCCAAAACGGTGACAACAAAAGTCATTCGCGCTCCGCACGAAAAGGTCCGTTCATTTCGCCCCAATCAAAAACGTGATGACGTGGGATGGTAACGTACATCAAGAAGCAAACAAACCCTTTTTCTCCTGCTTTTTCCACGGTCAAGCCCTTCCTGCACTGGGCTCTCTCTAGTAAGCGAAACCCTTTCCTCAGTACAAGAAGTTACAGTCATGACATCAAAACGTTTCTGGCGAAGGTGGGGGGAAAACATTATTGATAAAAATAATTAGCGAAGAAACAAAAAACCCAGTGTGTCTGGAAGAAAATAAAGAAAATGATATTTTTCCTGAAGGTGTGACGGTGTGGAGAATAAAACCTGTTTTGACTACCATGCAACTGAAACACCACCTCCAGCGCAGCTAACAGACGCATCTGAGAGTCGAAGTCACGAGGTACGTGAGCATGTCTCAAACTCCAATAGCAACATACAGTGCGTCCATCAACACCTGTGCAACGTCTGTGTGCTTTCCCTCCATCGCATACTGCAACGCAGTGTAGTTGTTTTCAGTGTCTCGGTAGTTCAGTTCCACCTCTGGGAAGCCCACAAGATAGCGCACAGTTTCGGTGTGTCCAAAATATGCTGCAAGGATAAGACACGTGTCCCCGTTTTCGCTTGTGGCACGCACTCCCGCACCTGCTCTGACCAACATCTTCACAACGCCAAGTGCTCCTCTAACGCAAGCAGAGTGCAGAGGCGAACGTCCCTCCTCGCTGTTCTGTGTGTCGATGTCTGCACCTGCATCAATCAGCACCTGCACCACGTCTGTGTCCGCATTCAGTGCCGCACGGTGCAACGCAGTGTGATTGTGAGCATCTCCGTAATTCACATCAACCTCTGGCAAGCCCACAAGATAGCGCACAGTCTCGGTGTCTCGACGACGTGCGGCATAGTGAAGACACGTGACCCCTTCGTCATCTGTGGCACGCACTTCCGCACCTGCTCTGACCAACATCTTCACCGTGTCAAATGTTCCTTCAACGCAAGCAGAGAGCAGGGGCGAACGTCCCTCGTTGTTCTGTATGTCGATGTCTGCACCTGCATCAATCAGCACCTGCACCACGTCTCGTTCTACATGCATCACCGCACGGTGCAACGCAGTGTAGCTATCTACAGTTTCTTGATTCACATCGACATCTGGCAAGCTCACAAGATAGCGCACAATCTCGGTGTGTCCAGCTTCTGCCGCAGCGTGAAGACACGTGTGCCTTTCGCCATTTGTGACACGCACTCCCGCACCCACACTGACCAATATCTTCACAATTTCGAGTGATCCAAATTCACAAGCATCGTGCAGAAGCGAATGTCCGTCGTAGTTCAGTATGTTGATGTCTGCACCCGCATCAATCAGCACCTGCACCGAGTCGGTTGCCCCATCACACACCGCTGCTTGCAACGCAGTGTAGTTGTACTTATCCGCGTAATTCACATCCACCTCTGGCAAGCCCACAAGATAGCGCACAGTCTTGGTGTTCTCAAATTTTGCCGCAATGGAAAGACATGTCTCCCCTTCGTCATCTCTGACTCTGAACTTCTGTGTTCCCGCACCTGCTGCAACCACCAACATCTTCACAACGTCAAGTGCTCCTTTTTTGCAAGCATAGTGCAGAGGCAAATGTTGCTTCTCGTTTTTTGTATGTAAGTCTGCCCCTGCATCAATCAAGACACGACACACTGCAGGGTCTGACCACATGGCCGGACAGCCATACTGACCTGCGTTGCCCTTGGACTCGTGCGGGACAAACGCTGTGTTCTTGCAGACAGACTTCCAATGCTGCAAGAGGACCTCCGTGCACGCAACGTGGTCTGCGTGGACACACTCACTCAGCAGGATCCCAAAGTCCATCTGCGTTGTCTCAACATACGGAAGAAGCAGTACGAGGCTTTCATCGTCGTTCCTTCTGCATGCCTCTCGCACAACATCGAAGGCCATTGTTTTTCTGTGTGGACTTTTCTTAAGGACCGCCCGCACAGCAGTCGTATTGACAGTACTGACAGCCTCCACCAAGACCTGGTCTGCAGAAAGCTGTCTTCTCTTTGGTGGGTTCTCGTCCTGCGTGCTGTCTGCGTGCCGCTTCTTCGACATTGTGTGTTTGTGTGTTGCTGCTTCTGTGAGGAGGTTGCAACGAGAGAGGACGAAGAACACACATGCAACAGCGGAGCAGCGCAAGAACTCCTCGAGCTGCACACCGCTGGAAGACATCATTTCTCTACACACGAACACCCCACAGTGGAGTGTCGGCACGCTATTTTGCGTGCACACGGCTTTCAAGACCGAACAAGACCGGGCTAACGGCCTTTATGGAGGTAGCTTCTGAGTGCTGAGCAGACCGTGTTTCCCACACGGGGAACGAACCCTGCTTCACCACAACAGGCAGGCTACGACTTCCTTCCGCCTGTAAAAACCCCAGATTCTGGGGGACAAATTGACCCCCCCTGCCCCATTAAAACAACCGTGCTTCATGCACGGTGGACTCTTTCTGGAAAAGGTCAACTTTATTCCGTAGTTCCAAAAAGGGGGAGTATCAACTACCACTGTCGGGAGTGAAAGGGGAGTTAGCACTCTCTCTTGTTGGACCTCTTTCTGAGTTGCCCTTTTCCAGAAAGAGTCCACCGTGTGGAGGGAGCAGGGATTCCGCTTATCGTCAACAAATTATGGTCCAATTTGGAGTTGATAAGGTAGCTTTATTTCCCGCGGTGAAAATTTTGAGCACTCTTGATTTTTTAGGGGTGTATCTTCACTTTATGGACCAAAAACAGGGGGGTTTCGTGTTTTTCTGACTGAAGAATTCCACAAATTTTTTGAAAAAAGGTGTCGTTTGAGAAAAACAAACAAACGGACGCGCTGTGTGAAAAACGAGTGTTTCTCTGCGCGTGATATTTTGTGGGGAAGAATAAAATATTATGAAAAAAGCTCGTTGCGTTCCCACTATCGTTTCCGCTGCGCTCTCACTAACGTTCCCACTCCATTCGGTTTTCTCTTACTTACACCGTGCGCTGGTCAGAGGTCTGACCAGGTAATACCTGGTCAGATTTATGACCAGGTACACCTGGTCAGATCTGACCAGGTACACCTGGTCATGACCAGGTATACCTGGTCATGACCAGGTGTACCTGGTCAGATGACCAGGTACCTGGTCACATTTACCCAGGTAAGTACCCAGGCGCCCAGGTGGTCAGATTTATGACCAGGTACCCAGGTACCCAGGTACCCAGGTCCAGGTCCAGGAACAGGTACCCAGGAACAAGAAAAAAGTCGTGAAAGAGCAACCACAGCTCCACATGACAAACACAAAAGTGTCCAGTCACGTGGGGCATTCATGCACTGAGGAGATAATGATCCAACAATTTACAAGAAAGATTACTTAACCTACTGCTGGAAATTGCCAGGTCGTAGTAACACACAAAGTGTGCCTCCGTTCGGGAAGACCGGATATTCTAGAGACCAAAAAGGCCTCAAGAATATCTTCCGGTAGTCAAGGTAGAACCGAGTGAACGGCCCAAGACCCCCGTGGAGAAGTTAAATGTTGTAATGCTATCAGGTAGAAACTGCGAACACTGTCTTACCCTCCTCAATGCATGGTGGTTGATGTCTTCCACAACAAATTTCCTGTACCCAGGTACCCAGGTTCCCAGACCCACGCAGTACCACGTCGCAGTACTACGCAAAATTTACCACCAGACCCTGTCTTCGTGCACCTGAAGTACAACGCCGCAGACAGGCCAAACATGCGTTGGACTCAGAGGAATGCCCGCTGTGCAGGTATCATGAGAACCAACTCCCAGCAACAAGGGGCGCCTTTTGGCGGGCGTTGTTGAGGGTGTTTGGGGTGCAAAGTTTTCCACAATTTTGATGCGCGGGTACAGAAGTGTTGTCTTGTTCTTTCATCTCTAGGAATGTAAATGTCAATCGCGTTTAACTACCACGAGGGCTTGTTCAGTGAACCCACAAGGGGTCGAAGGGGGTTGGTTATCCCATATCTATCAAAGGTTGTGTCGACCAGGCTAAACCACTATGTTACGCTGTACGTTGTTAAATCCGAAGAAATAACACTTTAGCAGCCGCAGGAAGTTTGCTAAAAAGAGTGCCTCACGCTACACAAACCACCACCCGCGATTGACTTAGATGTTATAACAAAGAGAATTCAGAACAAAACAACACCCTGCCCCATACACACTAAATTGTCATGCTTCAAGAGCATGCCTGGGCCAAAATTACTGTTGACAAAAAAGGCAACAAGACCACCCATAAGGAGTGTGAAATGTGCACTGGTTTTCTGGGGGAACGCAATATTTTCTTGTGTCTAGTCCTCCGCAAGCAGAGGACAGACTTTCCGGAAGGTTTCCAAAGTCGAATTTCTTGCACTAGCTATGCTCCCTGGGTTAAATGGCAATAGCAGTGACTGACAAAATATTCCCACCCCCCAGGTCTTCGTCCACAAACCCAGAATAGATTGATGTGGGTGAAGCCTTTCGGATTTTTGAGTTGTTGATAGAATGTCGAAGAGCGGCGAAACTTCTCATCGCAATCACGGATGCAGTTCAGATTTCACGATCCTGTGATGAGTGTAAATGTGGGGTGTGATTAAGTTATGGTGTATAAACGCAGTACTGTAAAATCGTTTAATTTGTCACCTACAATTCTTCCGTCCCTAATACAGTATCACTCAAGGCTGTACTTTAAAAAGTAGACACAAAAAATCGCCCAACGTAATGTGAGGGGGTGACAAAATTCATTTATGACTGATATTTCAACTCGGTTAATTAGAGTGTGACAAATTAAACGATTTTCCAGCATTAAAGATGAGGTTAATGAAGAAAGTGGTAATAACTATGCATTGCCGTGAAATAAGGTAGCCTTTTTTTCACGCCACAGCGGATTTCCTGCTGCACTAATGGTTCCCAAGCGAAGCGAGGGGGCCATGTATAAGTATTTACCGAGCGAAGCGAGGTGAATATTATGTGCAGCAGGTAACGAGCACGCCTGCAGAAGTTAAAAAACGGCTGCCTCATGACAAGCAATATGTAAGTTTATTCCGATTACACAAAGTAGGGGTAGTCTGCAAGCACCAGCCAAAAAAGAGTGAGATCGGTGATCAGGGAAAACAAACACCACCACACAACAACTTGACAACCACTAAAGGAATGAATCTACACTAGTGCCTGACAGTTAAACATATTTACATACCTTGTCTTCATCGTAACCTGCGCCTTCGCTGCTGTCAAGGTGCCTTCTCTGGGTACAGTGCCCAGTGTCCAGTACAGAAAAAAAAATTCGTCTAAAAAATCGAGTACGCAAAACCACATTTTAGACATTTTAGACCCCTACAGAGGCTCAAAAGTGCCAAATTTTGCTTTTATGGCCTCAAATCGTAAAAATTAGCTACTACAGTACACGGGGTATGACCGTATTTTGGCTGAAATTTTGACTTGAAAATTTTTTTCAACATTTGCCCAATCTGAGGTTTTCTTTGGATTTTTTGGGCCATTTTATGACCTACCACGGCCAGTTTTGGGCAAAAAAGTTATTTTTTCTTTGGTCAAAAATCGCCTTGTCTAACCACTGTTTAGTGTAGGATTGTTCAAATACGTGTATTTGGTGAAACCCCAGATGGTCAAAACACCCGAATTTTGCGTTTTTTTGCATTTTTCGGTGCCCCAAGACCCAACCCAGAGGCCAAATTTTTCCCGAAAAAAATTTTTTTTTTTTTGAGATTTTTCGATTTTTTGCTAAGGTGATGCCCATACAAAATGTACAGGGTGCACACTAATAGCCGTGGAATAAATTCTAGATGCTCTAAACTGCTCGTAAGTGCCTTTATTTGCACTTTTAGCCCAGTTTTGAGGTCATATGGACCCACCAAGGGCATTTTTGTGTTGTCAAAAAAAAAAAAAAACCTGGTCACAGTGGCCAAATACCTGGTCACTGACCAGGTATACCTGGTCATGACCAGGTATACCTGGTCAATACCTGGTCATTGACCAGGTATACCTGGTCATGACCAGGTGTACCTGGTCAATCTGACCAGGTCAAAACCTGGTCATATTACCTGGTCAACTGACCAGGTATCCTCTGACCAGCGCACGGTGTAGCAAAAAAACGGTATCAGGGGGGGGGGGGGGGGGGGTAGGGGGTCCGACTCCTAATAGACTTGTGTATAAAATTTCGTACCAAAAACTCATTATTAAACTTCTGGTCATTTCCAAGGCAACTGCGGGTGAAAAACACCCTCAGAGTGGGTCACAGGGGGCCTGTGGGCCGAAAAACGACCCAGAAGCCACCCCAGAATACAAAAAAATGGAAAAAAATAGTGAAAAAACGGCTTTTTGGCGGTTTTGGCCATTTTGGGCAAAATAGCGATTTTTCAAGAAAAAACCAAAAAAACGGTTATTTTTTGACATCACATAACCTTCTTTGGCACAAATATACCCCAAAAGTGGCCTGTGAGTCCATTCCAACCTGTTTTGGACATATTTGACACTTTTGGAAGTGTTTTTTTGGTGTTTTCACGCTGAAAAACACCCCCAAAAAATCCTTGGACGGTCCTTGGACAGCACTGCCACCATTGCTCCGACCACATTCTCGGCCATATTTTTGCTTAAAACCCCCGAAAAAGGGCCCCCGGAACCACAATCTTTCCAAATTTCCACCACATCCCCACCCAAACACCGCAAAAACACAACAGAAAATCGTCTTAAAAAACACACTTTTTTCAAAAAGGTCATCAGGCAGGTTCCATAATAGCCTTTTTGAAAAAAGTGTGTTTTTTAAGACGATTTTCTGTCGTGTTTTTGCAGTGTTTGGGTGGGGATGTGGTGGAAATTTGGAACTATCTGGGCTCCCAGGGTCCTTTTTCGGGGGTTTTTAGCCATTTCTTGACCCCTATATGGGTCAAACAGCATGCTGGAATGCTGCCGGAGCGCTGCCATACCATTGCCATACCATTTTTTTGGGTGTAAAAACACCAAAAAAAACACTTGCAAAAGTGTCAAATATGTCCAAAACAGGTTGGAATGGACTCACAGGCCACTTTTGGGGCATATTTGTGCCAAAAGAGGTTTTGTGATGTCAAAAAATAGCCGTTTTTTTGGTTTTTTCTTGAAAAATCGCTATCGTCAGACAGGCTCCATAATGACCTTTTTGAAAAAAGTGTGTTTTTGAAGACGATTTTCTGTCGTGTTTTTGCGGTGTTTGGGTGGGGATGTGGTGGAAATTTGGAACTATCTGGGCTCCCAGGGTCCTCTTTCGGGGGTTTTTGGCCATTTCTTGACCCCTATATGGGTCAAACAGCATGCCGGAGTGGCTGCCATACCATTGCCATACCATTTTTTTGATGTAAAAACACCAAAAAAAACACTTCCAAAAGTGTCAAATACGTCCGAAACAGGTTAGAATGGACTCACAGGCCACTTTTGGGGTATATTTGTGCCAAAGGAGGTTTTGTGATGTCAAAAAATAACCGTTTTTTTGGTTTTTTCTTGAAAAATCGCTATTTTGCCCAAAATGGCCAAAACCGCCAAAAAGCCGTTTTTTCACTATTTTTTTCCATTTTTTTGTATTCTGGGGTGGCTTCTGGGTCGTTTTTCGACCCACAGGCCCCCTGTGACCCACTCTGAGGGTGTTTTTCACCCGCAGTTGCCTTGGAGATGACCAGATAATGCCAAATGAATTTTCCGTGCGCAAAAAATGGCTGGAGTCGTACCCCCTAAGGGGGGGGGGGGTAAAGGACCACGAATATGACTGAATCATAAAATGGCCCAAAAAATCCAAAGAAAACCTCAGATTGGGCAAATGTTGAAAAAAATTTTCAAGTCAAAATTTCAGCCAAAATACGGTCATACCCCGTGTACTGTAGTAGCTAATTTTTACGATTTGAGGCCATAAAAGCAAAATTTGGCACTTTTGAGCCTCTGTAGGGGTCTAAAATGTCTAAAATGTGGTTTTGCGTACTCGATTTTTTAGACGAATTTTTTTTTCTGTACTGGACACTGGGCACTGTACCCAGAGAAGGCACCTTGACAGCAGCGAAGGCGCAGGTTACGATGAAGACAAGGTATGTAAATATGTTTAACTGTCAGGCACTAGTGTAGATTCATTCCTTTAGTGGTTGTCAAGTTGTTGTGTGGTGGTGTTTGTTTTCCCTGATCACCGATCTCACTCTTTTTTGGCTGGTGCTTGCAGACTACCCCTACTTTGTGTAATCGGAATAAACTTACATATTGCTTGTCATGAGGCAGCCGTTTTTTAACTTCTGCAGGCGTGCTCGTTACCTGCTGCACATAATATTCACCTCGCTTCGCTCGGTAAATACTTATACATGGTCCCCTCGCTTCGCTTGGGAACCATTAGTGCAGCAGGAAATCCGCTGTGGCGTGAAAAAAAGGCTACCTTATTTCACGGCAATGCATAGTTATTACCACTTTCTTCATTAACCTCATCTTTAATACTGGAAAATCGTTTAATTTGTCACACCCTAATTAACCGAGTTGAAATATCAGTCATAAATGAATTTTGTCACCCCCTCACATTACGTCGGGCGATTTTTTGTGTCTACTTTTTAAAGTACAGCCTTGAGTGATACTTTCTGTATTAGGGACGGAAGAATTGTAGGTGACAAATTAAACGATTTTACAGTACTGCGTTTATACACCATAACTTAATCACACCCCACATTTACACTCATCACAGGATCGTGAAATCTGAACTGCATCCGTGATTGCGATGAGAAGTTTCGCCGCTCTTCGACATTCTATCAACAACTCAAAAATCCGAAAGGCTTCACCCACATCAATCTATTCTGGGTTTGTGGACGAAGACCTGGGGGGTGGGAATATTTTGTCAGTCACTGCTATTGCCATTTAACCCAGGGAGCATAGCTAGTGCAAGAAATTCGACTTTGGAAACCTTCCGGAAAGTCTGTCCTCTGCTTGCGGAGGACTAGACACAAGAAAATATTGCGTTCCCCCAGAAAACCAGTGCACATTTCACACTCCTTATGGGTGGTCTTGTTGCCTTTTTTGTCAACAGTAATTTTGGCCCAGGCATGCTCTTGAAGCATGACAATTTAGTGTGTATGGGGCAGGGTGTTGTTTTGTTCTGAATTCTCTTTGTTATAACATCTAAGTCAATCGCGGGTGGTGGTTTGTGTAGCGTGAGGCACTCTTTTTAGCAAACTTCCTGCGGCTGCTAAAGTGTTATTTCTTCGGATTTAACAACGTACAGCGTAACATAGTGGTTTAGCCTGGTCGACACAACCTTTGATAGATATGGGATAACCAACCCCCTTCGACCCCTTGTGGGTTCACTGAACAAGCCCTCGTGGTAGTTAAACGCGATTGACATTTACATTCCTAGAGATGAAAGAACAAGACAACACTTCTGTACCCGCGCATCAAAATTGTGGAAAACTTTGCACCCCAAACACCCTCAACAACGCCCGCCAAAAGGCGCCCCTTGTTGCTGGGAGTTGGTTCTCATGATACCTGCACAGCGGGCATTCCTCTGAGTCCAACGCATGTTTGGCCTGTCTGCGGCGTTGTACTTCAGGTGCACGAAGACAGGGTCTGGTGGTAAATTTTGCGTAGTACTGCGACGTGGTACTGCGTGGGTCTGGGAACCTGGGTACCTGGGTACAGGAAATTTGTTGTGGAAGACATCAACCACCATGCATTGAGGAGGGTAAGACAGTGTTCGCAGTTTCTACCTGATAGCATTACAACATTTAACTTCTCCACGGGGGTCTTGGGCCGTTCACTCGGTTCTACCTTGACTACCGGAAGATATTCTTGAGGCCTTTTTGGTCTCTAGAATATCCGGTCTTCCCGAACGGAGGCACACTTTGTGTGTTACTACGACCTGGCAATTTCCAGCAGTAGGTTAAGTAATCTTTCTTGTAAATTGTTGGATCATTATCTCCTCAGTGCATGAATGCCCCACGTGACTGGACACTTTTGTGTTTGTCATGTGGAGCTGTGGTTGCTCTTTCACGACTTTTTTCTTGTTCCTGGGTACCTGTTCCTGGACCTGGACCTGGGTACCTGGGTACCTGGGTACCTGGGTACCTGGGTACCTGGGTACCTGGGTACCTGGGTACCTGGGTACCTGGGTACCTGGGTACCTGGGTACCTGGGTACCTGGGTACCTGGGTACCTGGGTACCTGGGTACCTGGGTACCTGGGTACCTGGGTACCTGGGTACCTGGGTACCTGGGTACCTGGGTACCTGGGTACCTGGGTACCTGGGTACCTGGGTACCTGGGTACCTGGGTACCTGGGTACCTGGGTACCTGGGTACCTGGGTACCTGGTCACCTGGGCGCCTGGGTACTTACCTGGGTAAATGTGACCAGGTACCTGGTCATCTGACCAGGTACACCTGGTCATGACCAGGTATACCTGGTCATGACCAGGTGTACCTGGTCAGATCTGACCAGGTGTACCTGGTCATAAATCTGACCAGGTATTACCTGGTCAGACCTCTGACCAGCGCACGGTGCTAGTAAAATTTTGTCCGGTTTTTAATTTTTTCAACATTAGGCCATTTCCCGGGCACCCCCGGGTGAATCCTGCCCCCAAAATAGGGTTTCTGGGCCCTGTGGGGCAAAATTCACCCTCTAGGTACCCCAAAATATGAAAAAAATTGAAAAATATGGTGAAAAATAGGCTATTTTGGCCTTTTGGGCAACATAGCCGATTTTGACCAAATTTCCAAAAAATCAAAAAAAAGCCCAAAAAATAGACGAAAAAAGGCGTGTCTGGACACAATTTCGACCCAAAAATGTGTTTTGAGTCAATTGAAAACAGGGTTTCACCCTTTTGACAATTTTTTTTGACGTTTTTTTGTGTTTTTACACGGGTTGCCGACGATCGTAGTACGAAATTTTACGATCGTAAAATTTTACGATCGTTACGATCGTAAAATTTCGTAAAATTTCGTAAAATTTCGTACTACGAAATTTTACGATCGTAAACGATCGTAGTACGATCGTAGACGAAATTTTACGAAATTTTACGATCGTAGTACGTTTGCCAAACGAAATAACGAATATCGCTTGAAAGTACCGTTCGATATTCCTTGCATGGTGTGCATGAAGCACACACAAGGTATATCAAACGATAATCAATCAGATAAAACGTTACATCATTGGAAAATTGTTGGCACCGCCGCCCTGTCTTCGTATTTATTACGTCGACAGGCCAAACAACGTTGGGCTCAGAAGAAGCAGTGCTAGACAGTCACTGGGGATCAACATGAGAACCAACTCCCAACAACACAGGCTACCGAAGTAGCAGGTGGGGTGTTGCGGGTGTTTGGGGTGAAAGAAAATCGATTTTGGTAAGTTACAGCAGAAAATTCTTAAGTTTGCAATAGCGAGAAGGGTTACATTGCTCTTGCGAGCTGTGAACCGGTAAGGTTGAGAAGGGTGACACGGCATACAAGTACAAGTACAAGTAAGACGTACCTTCTGCAAAGGCTGAATTCGCAATTCTAAGGGATATGAATTCAGCCCCCACTGTTTTTTTTGAGATGATCATTCCATGGTATACTAAGCGTTCCCGAAGAATGAATCACCCCCTCCTCGTTCATGCAAACTCAAGAAAATTCTGAAGTAACTACAACCTGGCGTGCGGGTACAGATGCATTGCTTTGTTCTTTCCTCAAAGTCATGTGTGATCTCTCGGGTCTGTACTAAAGTCAGTGTTTAGATAAGCATCCACTTGACTCGTTCTAACAACCGTTGAAATCTAGAACAAAACAACACACTGCCCCTTCTCACACCAAGCCGCCATGCTTCAAGAGCATGCCCTGGGCAAAAATTACTGTGACAAAAATTAGTATTCTGGGGGAACGCAATATTTTCTTGTGTCTAGTCCTCCGCAAGCAGAGGACAGACTTTCCGGATCCCGAAGTCGAATTTCTTGCACTAGCTATGCTCCCTGGGTTAAATGGCTATAGCAGTGACTGACTAAGAGTTTCATAATAATTAGGGTGGTCTATGGGGTGGGTTAATGGAAAAGTTGGTATATAAACCCGACTTTTACGATCGCCACCTGGTTTTGAAATAATTGCACCAGCTCTTCCGTCGGCACTGCTTCGTTGTCACGATGAAGGGTCGTCGGTTCGGGTACCTGTTAAGAGAAATTGAATGTAAAAGTAGAGACTACAACAAAAAAACAAACAAACAAACAAGAAGCCGCCCCGTACCCCTTAAACGTAAAAGTGACATTTTTGTTGACAAAAAATAGTAACTCTGATAGGTAAGTAAAAGGGAAAAAAAGGTTTTTTCGTTGATTGCACAATTACCCTGTTGGAGGGGTGATTGGCGACCGTATCTGAGGAACTATTTCTCCTTTAAGCTACGCTTTAGGTATAATGTGGCTCAGTCCATAAACCCACCCCCCTAAAAGGTAACCTTTTAAATTTTTTTCACATTAGATAACTTCCACTCGGACTTTTTGCTCGATTTTTGCTCCTTTGAACTCAGAATAACGTTTCTGAGGTCACAGGAGCAAAAATCGAGCAAAAAGTCCGAGTAGAAGATAGATGAATTAACGTCGAGAGGTAAAAAACTAATTGGGAATTGGGTTTTGCGTTAGTTTCGTAGGTAAACCGTTTCCCGAACAATATTTTTCATTATTTGTGACACTTCTGAGCATCTTCTGGTGGAAACCACCTCCAGAATAGGCCTGGGGCACCTTGTGGGGTGAAATTTCACCAGTTGTCCACCCCAGAATACGAAAAAATGCAAAAAAATAGTGAAAAAGTAGCTTTTCGCAGCCCACTCAAAACCCAATGCCCAATTAGTTTTTTTACCTCTCGACGTTAATTCATCTATCTTCTACTCGGACTTTTTGCTCGATTTTTGCTCCTGTGACCTCAGAAACGTTATTCTGAGTTCAAAGGAGCAAAAATCGAGCAAAAAGTCCGAGTGGAAGTTATCTAATGTGAAAAAAAATTCAAAAGGTTACCTTTTAGGGGGGTGGGTTTATGGACTGAGCCATATTTAAAAAAAAAAAAATAGCTAAAAAATAGCGGACATGTCGAAAAGGGAGAAAACCGGGGGGTTAAAAACATACCTTGCACTCGGCCCACTCTCCAGGTACAAAGAACATCACTGCACGACAAACCACTATTACAATAGAAAATAACTATTTTTTACCGAACAGAAAGGTCGTTTTATTGATGAGATTTTTTGATTTTTTGACAAGGCGCTGGCCCATACAAAATGCACTGGTGGTACAGAAAATGACTGGGGAATTAACTCTAGATGCTCAAAATAGCCCAATTCTTGCTTTTTTTGACTTTTTGGTCCCAGAAGGGGACCTAGGGTGTAGTGAGCAGGCCTCAAAAACACTTGTGAAAAAAATTTTTGATGTTTTTTAAGGTTCAAATCGACTTGTCTTTTTGGTTAAAACCACGAAATTTCGGGTTCGCAAAACCGCGTTTTAGACCCCCACAGATGCTCAAAAGTGCCAAATTTTGCTTTTAATGGCCTCAAATCGTCGAAATTAGCCTCTTTAGGGGCGAAAAAAAAAAATTCGAGAGTCCCTTTCCCTGGGAGGCAATAGCCACCGGCAACGACACCACTACGAGATTTTACGAGATTTTACGAGATTTTACGAAATTTTACGATCGTAAATTTTCGTAGTACGATCGTAAATTTTCGTAGTACGAGGAAAAAAAGGCTACGATCGTAAAATTTCGTACTACGATCGTCGGCAACCCGTGTTTTTAGGTGAAAAAACGCATGAGGTGGACCGGGGTTGGACCGGGGACAAGAAAAACACAAACAAGGCGTCGCAAAATTGTCTAAAGTGTGAAAAACCGGTTGCAATTGACTCAAGCCACGTATTTCCGTCGAAATTGTGTCCAGAGACGCCCTTTTTCGTCTATTTTTTGGGCTTTTTTTGATTTTTTTTTGGAGACACCATTTTTAGTCAAAAACCGGCCATTTTGCCTAAGGCTAAAATAGCCTATTTTCACCATATTTTTCAATTTTTTTTGTATTTTGGGGTACCTAGAGGGTGAATTTTGCCCCACAGGGCCCAGAAACCCCTTATTTATTGGTGTTTTCATGATTTTGTACTGTATACAGCCTATGATTGGAGGAATTTGACATATTCGACTAAATAATTCAAACCAAGATCGGTTCGAAGGGTCCAAAAGGGTGCAGCTCGTCGAAATCAGGCCCACAGGACCCCCAGGAGTACGATTTACACCGGAGAGTGACCCCAAGAGGCCTCTGGCGTCCCTAATTTGGCATTTTCTGCCTCCCCCCACAGCCGTGTATTTCGAGGCCCAGCTGAAGCACTTCATCAGGACACTCCATACACACGCCCCTGATCCGCTCCCCATCCACGAACCTCCTCACGAACTCAGCAGCATCCTCAGACGCTTTTTGTGAGGGGGAGGTCGTTTATTTATTTGTTACGCCTGGCAGGGGAGGAGAAGGTGGGCAGTGAGGGGGGAGGGGTGAGGGGGGTGTTTGAGGCGCATACGCACGGGTTCAGGGGGTCATGTTCAACTCAATATTTCAAACCAAGATCGGTTCGAGGGACCCAAAAGGGTGCAGCTCGTCGAAATCAGGCCCACAGGACCCCCAGGAGTACGATTTCCACTGGAGAGTGGCCCCAAGAGGACTCTGGCGGCCCTAATTTGGCATTTTTTAGCCCAAAACCGCCCCTGCCCCCCCATCTGGGGGGGAGGGCAATTTTTCACTCCTTTTCCCCATTTCTTGTGCTTCTGAGTCCTCCAAAGGGTAAAAAACCGGTTCCGTTGGGTCCGCAGACCATTTTTGGGGGGGGTATGTACCAAAATTTGCATCATACCCTACTTTATGTGATGGTCAGGGGAAAAGTCCTGGACTGGACAAGGGGTGGACAAGGGGTGGACAAGCACTTTTTTTGACTCAAAAACTCAAAAAAAATCATTTGCAAGTGGTACAGAAGCCTGTTGGTCGTTGAAATCAGGTCCACAGGACCCCTGGGACCCGATTTGCACCGGAGAGTCACCAAAATAGACCTCTGGTGATCCAAAAAAATCAATTTTTTTGCTAAAAAACCATTTTTCCCCATTTTGGGGTAAAAGTCCATTTTTCACTAATTTTCCCCATTTTTGGTATTTCTGAGCCCACCAAAGTGTAAAAAAATGGTTTCATTGGATCCTCCGAACATTTTTGGGGTGGGTATGTGTCTAGTTTTCCACGGGAAACGAGTTTCTATGTTGCAAAAAATTTTTATTTCACTTTTTGTGAGGACAATCCGCCCCCCTAGGGGCAGTGATTAAAAATACGTTCGATTCGTTCAACGAATTCGAACGTTCAACGAATTCTATAAATCGTATTTAGTTTTTTTTGGCAATCCTTAACACTCACTGGCTGGTGTGGTTGATGTATGAAAGGTTTGCAACGCACACAAGCCAACCAACGCAACCGATGCGATACGTTTCTTGCGTTCACATCGTTCCGTTCAGATCGGAACGATGTGAACGGAACGAATGCAACCGACGCAACGCAACCGTTCGGTACGTAACGTCTCGAACCAAAGACACGGAAGCAACGCAACGCACCGAACGCAACGCATGCAACGCAACGCAACCGATGTGTATGTAACGATCGGAACGCAACGAACGTAACCAACCGAACACAACCAACGCAACGCAACCGCTCTGTTCGTTGCACTCTGTATATAACGATCTCTACACAACGAACGCAACGCATGCAACACAACGTAACCGGTGTGTACGTAACGAACGCAACGTAGCGAAGGCAACGCAACCAACGCAACGAGTGGTTACAAACCCCCACGCATGGTTCTCACACCGCTCTGGCACGTTTCCCAAGCCTCAAACCCGGTTACCTGCCTGAAAAACCGGGTTTTTGGCCAAAACGCCTGTTTTGCCTGTAGAACCCTGTAGAACCCTTAAGAAACACGTGTAAAAAAGGGGTACTCGCGACACCCTGGTTTCAGGGTCTGTCAGGGTTTGGAGGTCTTTCTCATTTGCAAACCCTCAAAAAAACCTCCTATCTTCCCAAGAATCCACTTTTTTGACCTCTTTGGACGTTTAGAGACCTCAAAAAAAATGGCCGAAACCCACCCCGGGGGGGGGGGTGTTAAGGGGAGGGTGGGTGTGTGGTGTTGAAGCAACCTTAAAGACCTTAACACCGAGTGTTATGGTTATTTCCCTCCCTCCCGCCAAAGCCCGAGGGACCCTTGAGGGAGGTCAGGGCTCCCCGAGGGCCGAAGGCCCGAGGGAAGCCCTGACCTCCCGAAAGGAGTCCCGAGGGCCAAGGGAGGGTGGGATGTAACTTTGTGCCCCGATCCGTGGCTTTTTGTGCCCGACTGTCTTTTTTCACTTTTTGCCTGTAAAAACCATGTATAAGGGGTGCAGCATGGGGGCACGGGTGCACCACATAGTGCCCCACACATGGCTATTGCACGCCAAATTGCCCTCAAATTGCCCGGAATGCCTCGCATGGGGCAATTTGAACCGTTTTGAGACCGATTTTCGCGTCCAAAAAATTTTTTTTCGGAGGGACCCTCCGAATTTCGAAGGGTCCCTTCGAAATTTCGGCGGGAGGGTACGGAAAGCCACAGGGAGGGGTACAAAGGAATTTAGTTTTTTTTGGCAATCCTTAACACTCCTGGCTGGTGTGGTTGATAAACGCAACCGAACACAACGAAACGGATCCGCTCTCTACGTTACGATCCGTATGCAACCAACGCATGCAACGCAACGCAACCGATGTGTACGTAACGATCAGAACGCAACGAACGTAACGAAACGAACACAACCTGTGTGTACGTTGCGTTCTATATGCAACGAATGCAACGCGCGCAACACAACGCAACCTATACGTACGTTGCGATCTGTACATATGGACTCGTCCGGAAACCCCTCTGGTAAGATTCATCCTTTTGGGTATTTTTGGGTTTTTTTGATGATGCCCCCCACAAAAAGTGCATCTAGGTGATATTCTGATATGAAAATAAGTTTTTGGGGGGGTCTGAGGCTATATTTTCGCTTTTTAAAAATTAAAAAAAATCTGATTAAAAAATTTTTAATCAGATTTTCAGCCTTTTATTGTCGTTCTTCTGGATCTCTTCTCTCTTTCTCTTAATCCTGCCATGCCGCCTTGACAAGGTTTCATTGACCTCTGTCAAATCTACTGGATCAATGCCAGGGACTTTTGCTTTGCGGGTCACCTTGGATGTGGAGACTCCATAGTAAATACAGGTTCCCTCCGTGTCAGAGTACACGCTAGCTGAAATGACACGACCGTTGCTCGGGCAGCAGTACACAGACGAAAAGAGATTGATGGAAAGAAGGGTGCACTGATACGTATGAGTACGAGGGAATGAGATAACAAAGGCCTCTGTGTGGGGAAGCTCGCGCAGGGCACCGACAATGACCCCTACGGTAAGGATCTCCTGACAACAAGAATCATCAGAGAGAGGGTTCGAAACGACACCAAGTGTGCGTCGCACCCATTCTTACCGTGTTTCTCGACAAAAAAGTGAACTTCACTGCTGTCATTGCCACGTTTTTTTTTTCCAAAAAATATGTAAAAAAATATAAGTAAAAAGGGGGAGAGGGGAAATAAACAAAAATAAATGCCCAAAATATGCCCTCTGGGGTGGTAGGTGTATGGTGGGTATCAAAAAATTGGGTTGTTTGGGTGTTTTGAGCAGAAAAACCTCAAAAAACCCCAAAAGGATGAATCTTACCAGGAGGGTTTCCGGACGGACCCATATCGATCTCTACACAACTAACGCAACGTAACGGATGCAACACATGCAACGCATGCAACGCAACGCAACGCAACCGATGTGTACGTAACGATCGGAACGCAACGAACGTAACCAACCAAACACAACCAACGCAACGCAACCGCTCCGTACGTTGCGCTCTGTACGTAACGATCTCTACACAACGAACGCAACGCATGCAACACAACGTAACCGATGTGTACGTAGCGATGTGTACGCAACGAAGGCAACGCAACCAACGCAACGAGTGGTTACAAACCCCCACGCATGGTTCTCACACCGCTCTGGCACGTTTCCCAAGCCGCAAACCCGGTTACCTGCCTGAAAAACCGGGTTTTTGGCCAAAACGTCTGTTTTGCCTGTAGAACCCTGTAGAAGCCTTAAGAAACACGTGTAAAAAAAGGGGTACTCGCGACACCCTGGTTTCAGGGTCTGTCAGGGTTTGGAGGTCTTTCTCATTTGCAAACCCTAAAAAAAACCTCCTATCTTCCCAAGAATCCACTTTTTTGACCTCTTTGGACGTTTAGGGACCTGAAAAAAAATGGCCGAAACCCACCCCGGGGGGGGGGGACCGGGGGGGGGTGTTAAGGGGTGTGTGGTGTTGAAGCAACCTTAAAGACCTTAACACCGAGTGTTAAGGAATTCTATAGAATTCGTTCAGAATTCGCTCAGAATTCGTTTTCAAACCGTTTTTGTGTTAGTACTGTAGGGCCGATGTTTGGACCAGTGGTGGAGATGGGGAGTTTTTTTTTGACAAAGAGGCTGATGCGCTGCTACAAAACAAACAAACAAACAAGGAAAGGCTCGGGGGGTGGGTCACAGGAGGGACATTCACTCGCCGTCTCTCGGATCCAAGTTGGTCCCAAAGCTGGGGGAAAACGTTTGAGTCAAGTTGGCCTAAGGTCCGCTATGTTGCAGTCAAGGTACTCGGATGGGAGGTCTCATCGAGTTGTGCTGAACGAGGATTGGTTTCATATTCACACATCCAACCCCTCAAACCCCTCATGCCACGAGTCATTACTGGATGGACGAAGAAGTGAAGTTCGGTGACGACTGCGTAAAATCCGAAAACCCGCAAACCCGTAACTGCACAGCGAATCATAAAAGTGACCCTCCCTTTTTTCACCACCCCCCGAGCCTTCCCTTGTTTGCTTGTATATTTTGTTGTGTGTGTCATCCTCATTGTGAAAAAAACCCCCTATCCCCCTGTACTACCCTCAGTTTCCCAAAATTCGCTGATCGTTCAGCGAATTCGAACGATCAACGAATTCTATAAATCGAAATCTATAGAATTCGTCGAATTCTATAATCACTGCCTAGGGGGGGGGGGGGGGGGGGGTACACGACGGACTAGTTATGACCATGACAGGTGATCTTACTAGTAAAATGACAGGTGAAATTTTTTGACAGGTGGTACCTGTCATTTTGACAGGTACCACCTGTCAAAATACAGGCACCAGGTACCCAGGTACCCAGGTACCCAGGTACCCAGGTACCCAGGTACCCAGGTACCCAGGTACCCAGGTACCCAGGTACCCAGGTACCCAGGTACCCAGGTACCCAGGTACCCAGGTACCCAGGTACCCCCAATGACATAACGAAGTATCGCTTGAAAGTACCGTTCAATAACCTTTCTTGGGTGTGCATGAAGTAGGACACAAGGTATATCAAACGATAAATCAATCAGATAAACGTTACATCATCGGAAAATTGTTGGCACCGCCGCCCTGTCTTCGTATTTATTACGTCGACAGGCCAAACAGCGTTGGGCTCAGAAGAAGCAGTGCAAAACACTGGGGATCAACATGAGAACCAACTCCCAACAACACAGGCTACCAAAGTAGCAGGTGGGGTGTTGCGGGTGTTTGGGGTGAAAGAAAATCGATTTTGGTAAGTTCCAGCAGAAAATTCTTAAGTTTGCACTAGTCGAGAGAGGCTTACCCGCTGCAGTGAAGCAGTGCACCCATTTAAGGATGGAGAAGCGTGACACGCACATACAAGTATGTACGTTACTTCAACAAAGGCTGAATTCTGGTAATTCTAAGGGATGTGAATTCAGCCACCACGCAGGTAGTGTTTTAAGGTTCCTCGCTTTGTTCTGCACAGCGGGCTTATGATACAAAGGAGTTGCCCCCGCTCTCTTTCGCGCAAACTTAAGAAAATTCTGAAGTAACTACAACCTGGCGTGCGGGTACAGATGCATTGCTTTGTTCTTTCCTCAAAGTCATGTGTGATCTCTCGGGTCTGTACTAAAGTCAGTGTTTAGATAAGCATCCACTTGACTCGTTCTAACAACCGTTGAAATCTAGAACAAAACAACACACTGCCCCTTCTCACACCAAGCCGCCATGCTTCAAGAGCATGCCCTGGGCAAAAATTACTGTGACAAAAATTGGTTTCTGGGGGAACGCAATATTTTCTTGTGCCTAGTCCTCCGCAAGCAGAGGACAGACTTTCCGGATCCCGAAGTCGAATTTCTTGCACTAGCTATGCTCCCTGGGTTAAATGGCTATAGCAGTGACTGACTAAGAGTTTCATAATAATTGGGGTGGTCTCGGTCGCCACCTGATTTTGAAATATTTGCACCAGCTCGTCCGTCGGCACTGCTTCGCTGTCACAATGAAGGGTCGTCGGTTCGGGTACCTGTTAAGAGAAATTGAGGACAAAAGTGACGTTACTAACAAAAAAAAAGAAGTTGAGTCAATGACTTGAAATACAAAACCCTCTCGTGAACAGTGTACCTTGGTACATGACCGGCTGTACCGGGGCGGACACCCAACAAGAGATAGATAGAGGAGCACAAATCTTGGTAGTCGCTAATTTGGGCGGGAAAAAATAGCTTCAATTTACATCCGGAGACGAGACGTACATCCAGAGCGGGACAATGTCGAAAAGGGGGAGCGGGGGTGGTGAAAACCGGGGGTTAAAAACATACCTCGCACTCGGTCCACTCTCCAGGTACGAGAACATCATTGGACGTACAAACCCACCACTGCGTCAGTAAATAGCTATTTCCCTCCCTCCCGCCAGGTTCGAGGGAGCACTTGAGGGAGGACAAAAAATGCCTGGTTCGCGCAGGTAGTTTTCTTACGGGAAAAATCTGGGGGGCCGGGCGGGGCCGTGTTGCTGAGAATAACTCGCACTCTGCCCGGTGTGAACAAGCCCACACCAAAGCAATGGCTGTACAAGTCGATTTTTGCAGGGGTGGGCGGGCACCCGGGCTTTTTCCATTTTTTTGGATCGGGCACCAGGTTTTTTATAAGGATTTCAGGTGATTTTTGGATTTTTCTGAGAACACGCTGCCCCCCTGCCGAAACATGTTCTCGTTTTTCCCTTTTGGGGGGATTTTTGGCCTTTTTCGGGTTTTCCGAGCATCTCCGCAAACTTTTACCCTCACTGTAACGGGGTCATTTTGAAAAAAATGGACAAGTTCTTGGCTGATACACGTTTTGGTCGAGTTACTTAGCGGGGTTAAATTGAACTACGATTCTGGACCCACTGTAACGTGAACCGCCCCCTCGAAATTCAAGAAGGGGTCCCAAACCCGGGCGCGCTACGTGCGGCGCCGCAGGCGAAAAAAAATTAGGGTACATTGTAAAAAATGCAGCGGGATTTTTGATGAAGAATAGTGATTTTGTGCATAAAAGGTAAATACGTCCCGAGCCCGGCGCGCGTAGCGCGCCGGAAGTTCTGGGCCTCCGGCGGAGAAACTAGAATTCCTGGCCTAAAAAGGGTCCGAGCTTTCGCACGGTGGTGGGTGGGGTGGATCTTTATGATATTCAAAGAGATGCAGAAGCTCTGCGGACACCTCCTCACTGAGGTACTCGCGGGATGGTTCTTGGCATGCAAGAGTGCATCAAGGGGTTCGTCGACAACTTGTGAGCGGAGACGTGTCTTCACCAACTTCAATCACGAAAATTCCCGCTCATCTTCGCAAGACGAAACAGGGGGTCAGAAGGCGAGTCGCACAAACTCGCATTATCCCGTACTCCTTCTTCAGTTGCGTCTTCATCTCCTCTCTGCTTGTCCCCGGCTTCGCCGGATCCACCAGGAGCTTCTCCCCACTCCTTGTCATCTCCGAGGTCGGGTTGCAACGGAAGGAAATAGTCGGCAGATGGCTCGGGCGAGGAGGCTGGGAGGAAGATGAAAGAGGTGGGCGGCCCTTCGGGCCCCACCCCACCTCTTCAATTTTTTTATTTGTATTTTTATTTTTTTCCAATGAAGAATTCTTCATCGGATTCTTCAGCGCGGAAAGACTGATTATGGCTTAGTACCGCACTCCCGTGTATTTGGTGCACCCAGATGGTCAAACACCCGATTTTTGCGTTTTTTTTTGCATTTTTTTGCATTTTTTCGCCCAGTATTGAGGACGTGTGGGGGTGAGGACCACCGAGGGCAATTTTGTGAATTTTTTTGGGGTCAAAAATTGACTTGTCTTTCGTAAATCCCACGAAAAATCGGGTGCGCAAAATCGCGTTATAGACCCCCATAGATGCTCAAAAGTGTCAAATTTTGCTTTTAATGGCCTCAAATCGTCGAAATTCGCCCTAAAAGGGGGCAAAAAAAAAAATTCGAGAGTCCCTTTCCCTGGGAGGCAATAGCCACCGGCAAAAACACCTGTCATATGACAGGTGGTACCTGTCATTTTGACAGGTACCACCTGTCATTTGACAGGTACCACCTGTCAAAATGACAGGTGCACCTGTCATTTTACAGGTACCACCTGTCATATTACTAGTAATATTCAATTATCACCTGTCATATTTATAACTAGTAACACCACCTGTCATATCACCTGTCATGGCCATAACTAGTCCGTCGTGTAGGTGCACGGTGCGGTAGTCAGCAAAATGACAACCTAAATGACAACCTCAATGACATGTCATAATTATGACAACCCTATAGGTTGTCAGTGACAACCTAGGGGTTGTCAAATGACAACCTGAGGTTGTCAAATGACAACCTATAGGTTGTCATTTGACAACCTTATGCATGTGAAATGCCTTGCAACAGCCATTTTTATTGGAAATGTGGGAGGTTGGGGGGTTGGGAGGTTGGTGGTTACCTGTTTGATTGTTGATTGTTGAATGTCCATGCACTGTAAAAATTTATTTAAAAAAAAAGGAGGAGATGGGGGGGTGATTTCTGTTTTTGTTGATTTCATGATGATTTGGGTCCCTCACCCCCTTTGTAAAAATCCCGCCCATACACATATGCAGGGGTCAAGTGACTGACGTGCCTGACTAGTGCCATTGAACACTCTCTTCGGAGTCCTCCTTGTTTGCCTCTGTCACTGGCCTCAGCAAGAGTCTCCTCAGGATCCTCAGGAGCCTCCTCAGGAACTTCGTCCTCCCCAAACACGGACATCCATGATGCCCCGTCCATTTTCACAGAGAGTGCGTTGGGGGCCCCCACGGGTATGTCCACACGAGTAATTCCCACCTGCACCATCACGGAAGTCTCCCTCGTCGAATCAAGGGACAGAGTGCTGGGGACATCATACGTACCGTCGACCACCCCGATGCTGGCCCCGATGGCAAGGCGCTCCCGCTTCAACGCAAAGCTCAGCTTGTGACCCTGCAGCGTCGGGTCGGTGCAAAACACGGTGCAACCGTTTTCAATAAAAATTCGGTGCACTTTTCCACCCGGTGTCATCTTTTCCCCCATCACCGTGATGATAGGCCATACGGAAGCGCGGGGGCCTCTTTTGATGACCCCCTTGGCCGCCGCTGTCCCTGTTCCCTCGTTGACAATGGACGTGTACAAGCACGCCATGTCCATGTCCCCCAGCGACGCCCCTTCCCGAACTACAAGCGCCAGACGCTTGTACGCCTCCGTCTTCTTTGCGGCGTCCGATATCCCAGGCAACTTCCGCAGCACGAGTCCGCCAAACACAGTCTCCTTCACTGCCCCTCCGTTCCCGGAGATGCGGAGGCTGTACACACCTTTGGCAGCATCAGCCTCTGCCCTGTTCTTCGCCTGTGTGATGGCAAATTTTTTGCCAAGTTCAGCTGCCACTGAGCCATCATTGGACTTGAAGTCCACCTTGAAACATTTCGAAATCAAGGCCCTCAGTGCAGGGTGACTTAAGGGGGTTGCACTGGCGGGGTTCTTCGCTTTGTACACATAAACAGTACAAAAGTCGTTTGCAATCGTCGTCTGCTTGCTTGTCATGATATGATGTGGTGTGGTTTTTGGATCCTGGAAAGAGGGTGCGACTAATGGGATTGCGATGGAACAAAAACGAGTGCTATGGGGGGGGGGGGGGGGGAGGGGGATTCATTCCTTTGTATAGATTCGCGGTAAACAAACAAACAAACAAACAAACAATAGTGGAGCACATTCTAGAGTGGCAACACTGAACAAACAAAAAATACAACAACAACAACAAAATGTAAACAGGCTACTACTCTCCGTGCATGTTGTACATATGATTTTCTACGGCTCTCGGTGAGGAAAACACGTCCATACAAATGGGACAATGTTTCTTGGAAATATCCTCTGAGTGATTACACAAAAGATGCTGGCTAAAACCTCGCTTGGAAACATTGCGTTCGCATATGGGGCATTCCTGCCTGCATGCACAAGTAATTGAAGGGCGGTGATTTGCGTCGTAGTGACAATAGAGCTTGTGCGCGGTATTGAAATTTGTTTGTGTTCCAAGTCTGGTACAGATGGTGCATATATAGCCTTCGCCCGCATCCTCTGATTCTGATTCTGGTTCTGGTTCTGATTTGCTTTCCACAACAGGGGGTACCCTCCATGATGGCTCCTTACACACGCAAATCTTCTTCACCCTACCCTCATCATCAGGGTTGGACAAGAATTTTTGCCCCCACCCTGTTCGGCGTTTTATGTGTTTTCCCAGTCCAGCACGTTGCAGTCGCTGCACCAAGTTAGTGCACGCGGTTTTCCAAGTCTCATCTACTACTGTTATGCATTTGCACAGCCACAACGTATCAAACTCCCAAAGTGCGGGAAGCGCGTCCGTTAGGGGGCCCAGTGGTGACATCGGCACTCCATGTTTAGTTTCAATTTCGAATGCCAAGAAATCGCGTTCCATTGTATTTGGGGAGGTGCATGCCGTCCAACGCTTCCTCTCCCCATTGGCATGCTCGAACAGTTCGTCCGACACGGTCACTCTGTGTGCGTCTTCTTCATCGAACCAATGTTCGACTGAGTGCATGTACGTGCTTTTCGTAACCCCTGGATTCGCCCATTCAAGCAAATACACGGTAAGGTGGTAACACAGTAATGCGAACAAGTAATCTTTTGCGTATGGCCTCGACTCGTTCGGGTTTGGGTTTGGTGTGTGGAAGAACCTCACTGGTATGTCACTATACCGAAAGTAGTAAAGGCCCTGCATGGCCTGGCACAATATTAGTTTGCTCCCCTCATTTTCCTGAATGAGGCTGCGTAGGATAGTTCGTGACTGCGTGCCTGTCATATTGCCGTCCTGCTTACCAAGGATCTTTGTTTCTACGTCGCGGGCACCCGGTATGGTTTTAATGAGCAAACGCATCACCCCCTTGGTATCATGCAGCATCGGAGTTAGCGTGTAACAAGGTTGCTCGAATCGCCCGGCAATGCTGCACTCGAATCCACAGGCGTCCATTTCTTGAAGGCTCAAGCGGGTGCAGTTGTGCAGGGCAGACAATCTGTCGTCCAGGTCGGTCGCACAGAACGCACTTCTATGTCCCCCGGGGCCGACACCTTTGAAGAGACTTGCCAACTCGGCATGATCTCCCCCGATTTTGTAGTACAGGAGGGAAAATTCGAAGCCTCCCTTCCTGAGGATGCGCTCTTGAACGTTTGAGAGCTGTGGCAGAAAGGTAAAAACCCACCAGTCGTGGAAGGTGGATTTTTTTTTGTCAGCGACCGTCAAAAAGTTTGTCGCTTCAAGCCCGTTCGTCGCAGCAACTGCAAGCCTCTTCCGTGCAAGTTGGGACCTGAAGGCACTGTACGGTGAATACCCATCCCACGTGATGATAATGGTCGGGAAGTCACCGCCCAGTCGCAGGGGGAAATACTTCAGAAGCAAAGAGAGCGATTTCTGCACATCACCTACCTGAGCCTCTGCCTTATCCTTAAACGGCTTCTCCCGCTGCTGCAACGTCTTGTACGCTAGGCCCATTGACGCCCCGGTCTCAGCTTTCACCAATTTTCCGATCTCTTCGCAGTCACGCATCGACAGTCCTAGCTGGACTCTGTTGCGACCTATGATGTTCCCCACCACCCGCACTGTTTCATGATCAATTCCCATTATTATTTTTTTTTTTTTTGTCCTGTCATGGATGTCCGTGTTTGGGGAGGATGAAGTTCCTGAGGAGGCTCTTGCTGAGGCCAGTGACACAGAGGCAACCAAAGAGGACTCCGAAGAGAGTGTTCAATGGCACTAGTCAGACACGTCAGTCACTTGACTCCTGCATATGTGTATGGGCGGGATTTTTACAAAGGGGGTGAGGGACCCAAATCATCATGAAATCAACAAAAACAGAAATCACCCCCCCATCTCCTCCTTTTTTTTTAAATAAATTTTTACAGTGCATGGACATTCAACAATCAACAATCAAACAGGTAACCACCAACCTCCCAACCCCCCAACCTGCCCAGATGAACTTTTTGAAAAAAGTGTGTTTTTGAAAATATTTTTCTGGCATGTTTTTGAGGTGTTTGGGTGGGTTTCTGGTGGATATTTGGAACTATCTGGGTTCCCGGAGTGCTTTTTCGGGGGTTTTCACCCATTTTTTGGCCCAGAGTGGGTCCAAAAGCAGGGCGCAAGTCGCGGCCCAGGGACGTCCAGGGTAAAGTCCAGGGTATTTTTTGACCTAAAAACACCAAAAAACGGCCAAAAAAAGTACCTAAAGTGTCCAAAACAGGTCGGAATGGACTCACAGGACCTCCCTGGGGTAGGTTTGTGCCCAAGCAGCTGTCATGACGTCGAAATTTTGCTGTTTTTTTGATTTTTTTGTCCAAAAATGGCCATTTTACCCAACATGGCCAAAACCGTCAAAAGGCCACTTTTTCACTATTTTTTTGCATTTTTTCATATTCTGAGTCGCCCTTAGCATGGATTTTCGGGTCACAGGGTGTTTCTGACCCATTTCTGGGTGGGTATGAGGGGTGGTTTGTGGGTACTTTGCGCGGAAGTCCAAAAAAGTCAAAATGCCTCACCCGTCCTGAAGGTTTTGCCCCCACCTAGGCATAGGTGCCCGGCGAGTTAAAACAACTCGGCAACTCGCCCAAATTCGGCCAACAACTCGCCCATTTTTTTTGGGCGAGTTGTTTTTTTTTGGGATTTTTTATGGCTACAAAAACACAGGTACACAGGTACACAGGTACACAGGTACACAGGTACACAGGTACACAGGTACACAGGTACACAGGTACACAGGTACACAGGTACACAGGTACACAGGTACACAGGTACACAGGTACACAGGTACACAGGTACACCACATCACGTTTTATCTTGTGCATCCCACGCTTCACAGCTGGTCTGTGAATGTGCGCTTTGTGTGGTTTTGTGTATCCCAAAGGAAGTCGTCGCCCAAAGCATTTTGACTAAACGTGTGAACGTTGTGAACCTGGAATCGATAGCAGACAGGAAAAGAGGATGGGCAGGCAGCGCCTGCCCGACCTGTGTGAAGTGAATCAGTGATTGCCTGACAGATGTCTGGGGAACCGTGTGTTCTGTGTGGGTATCCATGTACGGAGTATATCCCATTCCCCCCAGCAATTACCAAAAACCGTGAGTGTGCACGGTGGCCCATGGACCACCACGACCTAGTTACCACCTATGACTAGTCATATGACAAGGTGCATGTAATGAGTGGCGTTTGGCCTTAGCCCTGGTTGTTTTTCTTGAGATTATGTGTTGTACCAACGTTACATGTGTGTAACCTTACAACGTCACCTCCCATCCCTGTATGTTTTTGCCTGTAAAAATGGGCGAGTTGTGGCCGAGTTGTGGCCGAGTTGTGCCGAGTATAGGGCGAGTTGTGCCGAGTATAGGGCGAGTTGTGGCCGAGTTGTCCGAGTTTTTGGGCGAGTTGTTAGGTGAAATCGTAAAGTTCCGACAACTCGCCCAAAAACGACTCGGCGGGCACCTATGCCTAGGGGGGGGGGGGGGGGGGGTCGGGGCTGTATATATACGTACCTCGGGCACTTTTTGAACGTATATATACGCTACGTATATATACGTTCAAATATACGTTATACGCTATCTATACGTTGCACCCATTTCCTACAGCAAAAAAGCGGTGCTCGTCATCGAGCAAACCCCCCGAGACTTTGTCCCGTCGGGGCACCTTGTACTCCGCCTGCGGCGGCAACCGACGCACGGTGTCGATCATCTCCTGAATCCTCTCAGAAGAGGAGGTGTCCAGGGTTGTCCTGTGTAGAACAACCATGAGGCAATCACGCGGTCAGCTTCGTAGGCACCCATCATTGTTCTCTGCACATGAGCGTCAAGAGGCCCGGTGACAACCTCTGTTGCCCCCTTTGCGGAGGTCTTCGCCTTCTTCTGCTGCCGGTGCACTGCTGCTCCCCAACTAAACCAAGCACTATGTGTGTTCCTCTTCCGTTTTGTGGAGAGGAGGGTGAGACCCGGGCACTTGGAGATGCCGTTCTCGAAGTGCGCTTATTCTGGGATAACCCCCGTCGCATAGGGGACTGGTACAGTACAACAAAGGGCAACGTATAGGTAACGTATATTTAGCTTTTTCCTCCCCCAGCCGAACGTATATATACGTTGGAACGTATTATACGTATAATACGTATACTTGCAGCCCCGGGGGGGGGTAGGGGGTACGACTCCAGCCATTTTTTGCGCACGGAAAATTCATTTGGCATTATCTGGTCATCTCCAAGGCAACTGCGGGTGAAAAACACCCTCAGAGTGGGTCACAGGGGGCCTGTGGGTCGAAAAACGACCCAGAAGCCACCCCAGAATACAAAAAAATGGAAAAAAATAGTGAAAAAACGGCTTTTTTCACGTTTTGGCCACTTTGGGCAAAATAGCGATTTTTCGAGAAAAAAATCAAAAACCGGGATATTTTTTAACATCACAAAGCCTCCTTTGGCACAAATATACCCCAAAAGTGGCCTGTGAGTCCATTCCAACCTGTTTTGGACATATTTGACACTTTTGGAAGTGTTTTTTTGGTGTTTTTAGGTCAAAAAAATGCCCAAGACGTCCCCAAGACATCCCCAAGACACTTTGCACACCCCCTGTTACGGTCATATTTTTTTCGTTTTTTTGCCTGAAACCCCCAAAATACCCCTCCCGGACCCCACATAGTCCCGAATATCCATCACACACCCACTCAGAGTGAGTAGAAGCACCCCAAAAAAAATATTTTTTTTGGGGTGCTTCTACTCACTCTGAGTGGGTGTGTGATGGATATTCGGGACTATGTGGGGTCCGGGAGGGGTATTTTGGGGGTTTCAGGCAAAAAAACGAAAAAAATATGACCGTAACAGGGGGTGTGCAAAGTGTCTTGGGGATGTCTTGGGGACGTCTTGGGCATTTTTTTGACCTAAAAACACCAAAAAAACACTTCCAAAAGTGTCAAATATGTCCAAAACAGGTTGGAATGGACTCACAGGCCACTTTTGGGGTATATTTGTGCCAAAGGAGGCTTTGTGATGTCAAAAAATATCCCGGTTTTTGATTTTTTTCTCGAAAAATCGCTATTTTGCCCAAAGTGGCCAAAACGTGAAAAAAGCCGTTTTTTCACTATTTTTTTCCATTTTTTTGTATTCTGGGGTGGCTTCTGGGTCGTTTTTCGACCCACAGGCCCCCTGTGACCCACTCTGAGGGTGTTTTTCACCCGCAGTTGCCTTGGAGATGGCCAGATAATGCCAAATGAATTTTCCGTGCGTTTGGTCCCAGCCAAAATGGCTGGAGTCGTATCCCCTAGGGGGGGGGGGGAATCTGAGGGGGGTGGGAGTGTAACATCGGGGGTGAACTGTAAAAAAATCAGAAAAAAGGTGAAATTCCGGGGGTGTCAGTTAGGCTAGTTGACGCCACGGGTCGGTTGAGGAAATTTGTCCATTTTTCTGGAAAATCGTGTCCCATACCCCCCACCACACCGCCCTCAAATGCCCCCAAACCCTCCAAAACCCTCCAAAACCCTCCAAAACCCTCCAAAACCCTCCAAAACCCTCCAAAACCCTCCAAAACCCTCGCATACCCTACCATACCCTCCCATACCGCATGTTTGCCTTTTTTTTGGGGGTAATCATGTCCCATACCCTGCCAAACCCTACCATACCGTGCCACACTGTGGCACACTGTGCCCTACCCTTACTAACCCTCTCAAACCCGGGTATGGTTGGGTATGGTGGGGTATGCGAGGGTTCGGGAGAGTTTTGGAGGGTTTGGGGGTATGGGACACGATTTTACCGAAAAATGGACAAATTTCCTAAACCGACCCGTGGCGTCAACTAGCCTATTATGGATGCCGTAGCAGATATGTCCAAAACGGTGACAACAAAAGTCATTCGCGCACGAAAAGGTCCGTTCATTTCGCCCCAATCAAAAACGTGATGACGTGGGATGGTAACGTACATCAAGAACCAAACTGACCCTTTTTCTCCTGCTTTTTCCACGTCAAGCCCTTCCTGCACTGGGCTCTCTCTAGTAAGCGAAACTATTTCCTCAGTACAAGAAGTAACAGTCATGACATCAAAACGTTTCTGGCGAAGGTGGGAGGGAAAGATTTTCATTAAAAATAATTAGCGCAGAAACAAAACAAGTAATTGCTACCGGAAAAAAAAAACGGGGTGTGCTGTGGATATAAAGGGACCCACGCTCCTGGAACTCCACCCTGTAGAAATAATCTACAACAGCCCAGCACTCTGCCCTTCTGCAGGTATGCGAAAACGCTCTTCGAACACCAGAACCACTGGGACGCCTGCATCTGAAACGTTCAAGAAGGGGGCTGTCGTCCTCAGACTCCTCTACGTCGACTGGTCGTCCATGGGCTCCCACGCATCGTCGTCGTCGGAGCAGTGCGGAAGGAACACAGACTACACAGACGAAAACTCGTCGTCGATCACACCAGACGTATCAGCACCACCCAGCAAATCGCTAGGATGCTATGGTGGTTTCGAAAATCGCGCGGGGGTTTCCACATCACACCAGGGGTCGCGCTAATTTTGGGGAAAATCGGCGAAAAAATGGAAAAACGGTACCAAAAAACGTACCTGAAACAGCTGTGCACCAGGGGGTGAAAAAACAGTGTTTTGTGGCATTTCCGAGCCCATCCCAGGCTGTGGTGGGGGATATACGGAAAAATGGACAAAATTTTAGTGACTTAAATTTTCACAAAATATGAACCCATACTTGTAAACAAGGGTCATTTTCAGGTCTGAAAACCCAGCTTCAGATGAAATGGTGGTGTTTTTGACACCACTGAACAGTAGGTAGCGCCGCAGGCGCACGGTACCCAACTTTTGTCTTCTCTTTTTCCCTTTTCTCTGCGTTCTTTTGATTGTATGAGCTGATTGCTCTCCACGGTGGGGTCACATGTGTGCGCAAAAACACGCTAAAGTACCCTTACTATGAAATATGAGATTCTCTGCAAGCATGTTCCCAGATCACGAAAAAAGGGAGGCGTTTTTGAGCATTTTTGTTGATCGCATCGTCCGATGCGGTGCAATTACAGAAAGTGATGGGGTCATTTTGGAAAAATGGACGAATTTTCGGTATTTAAGTTTTCACCATTTTTTATTCCTGTGCACTTTTCGAGACTGCCGATTCTCGTAAAGAAGGGTCATTTTCAGTTCTTGATTGAGAACAGTAGGTAGCGCCGCAGGCGCACGGTACCCAACTTTTGTCTTTTTTCCCCCCCTTTTCTCTGCTTTCTTTTGATTGCGCGAGCCAATTGCTCTCCACGGTGGGGTCACATGTGTGTGCAAAAACACGCTATAGTACGTTTACTATGAAATGTGAGTTTCTCCGATTTAGTAAGGAAACCCCGGTTTGCAAAAAAAAAACGTACCGAGCAAAATCGCCAAAAATCTACGGTAGTCGGTAGCAAGTTAGCGCGACCCCTGCATCACACCCCGTTCATTTTTCTTAGCAATCACTTGTTCTTGTTGTTGTTGTTTTCCACACACCTTCCTTCAACCCCTGTAGGATCAGTTGCCATTATTTTCTTGAAAACTTGAAATTACAGCATTTCAAGAGAACAAATTAAAAAGGGTCCTTATTTGCATTTTTGGGATCCGCCCGTGCAGTGGTGGGGTCATTTCTTTGAGCCCGGTCACTTATACGTGGGGCCCATTTTCGGCTAAAAGTTTCCTCAAAATCTGGTTTTGTAATTACTGACCCTTTACTCCCCCCCCACATCGATTTCAATACTATACCTTACTTTGCAGGGTGAAGGGAGGTTGTTGAAAACCAGTGTGTGTCTGGAAGAAAATGGAGAGAATATGATATTTTTCCTGAATGTGCTACGGTGTGGAGAAGAACATCTGTTAACTACCATGCAACTGAAACACCACCACACACACACATCTGAGGGTCCAAGCCACGAGGTACGTGAGCATGTCTCAAACTCCAAACACAACATACAGTGCATCCATCAACACCTGTGTAACTTCTGTGTGCTTTTCCTCCACCGCATACTGCAACGCAGTGTAGTTCTTTGCAGTGTCTCGGTGATTCAGTTCCACCTCTGGCAAGCCCACAAGATAGCGCACAGTCTCGGTGTGTCCACGACGTGCTGCAAGGATAAGACACGTTTCCCCGTCGTCGCTCTTGGCACGCACTCCCGCACCTGCTCTGACCAACATCTCCACCATGTCAAGTGCTCCTCTAACGCAAGCAGAGTGCAGAGGCGAACGTCCCTCCTCGCTGTTCTGTGTGTTGATGTCTGCACCTGCATCAATCAGCACCTGCACTACGTCTGGTTCTACATTCACCACCGCATAGTGCAACGCAGTGTAGTTGTCAGCATCTCTGTGATTCACATCAACCTCTGGCAAGCACACAAGATAGCGCACAGTCTCGGTGTGTGCATAACGTGCCGCAAAGTAAAGACACGTCCATCCTTTGTCATCTGTGGCACGCACTTCCGCACCTGCTCTGACCAACATCTCCACCGTGTCAAGTACTCCTGAATCGCAAGCAGAGTGCAGGGGCGAACACCCGGCGTTGTCCTGTATGTCGATGTGTGCACCTGCATCAATCAGCACTTGTAACACGTCTGGTTTCCTACATATCGCAGCTAAGTGCAACGCAGTGTTGCATTCTACAGTTTCTTGATTCATAATATTATCGACATCTGGCAAGCTCACAAGATAGCGCACAATCTCGGTGCGTCCTTCTTGTGCCGCAGCGTGAAGACACGTGTGCGTTTCGTCACTTGTGACACGCACTCCCGCACCTGCTCTTACCAATATCTTCACAATTTCGAGTACTCCAAATTCACAAGCATCGTGCAGAAGTGAAAGTCCGTCGCGGTTCAGTATGTTGAAGTCTGCACCTGCATCAATCAGCACCTGCACCATGTATGTTTCCTCTCGACACACCGCTGCGCGCAACGCAGTGTAGTTGTACTTATCCGCGTAATTCACATCAACTTCTGGCAAGCCCACAAGATAGCGCACAGTCTCGATGCGTCCAAAAGATGCCGCATAGGAAAGACATGTCTCCCCTTCGTCATCTGCGACTTTGAACTTCTGTGTTCCCGCACCTGCTGCAACCACCAACATCTTCACAACGTCAAGTGCTCCTGAAGCGCAAGCATAGTGCAGAGGCAAACGTTGCTTCTCGTCTTTTGTATGCAAGTCTGCCCCTGCATCAATCAAGACACGACACACTGCAGGGTCTGACCACATGGCCGGACAGGCGAAATCACAATAAAACGAGTCCTCACCTGCGGGCAATTCTCTGTGCAGGACAAACGCTGTGTTCTTGCAGACGCACTTCCAATGCTGCAAGAGGACCTCCGTGCACGCAACGTGGTATGCGTGGACACACTCACTCAGCAGGATCCCAAAGTCCATCTGCGTTGTCTCAACATACGGAAGCAGCAGTATGAGGCTTTCATCGTCGTTCCTTCTGCATGCCTCTCGCACAACATCGAAGGCCATTGTTTTTCTGTGTGGCCTTTTCTTAAGGACCGCCCGCACAGCAGTCGTATTGACAGTTCTGATAGCCTCCACCAAGACCTGGTCTGCAGAAAGCTGTCTTCTCTTTGGTGGGTTCTCGTCCTGCGTGCTGTCTGCGTGCCGCTTCTTCGACATTGTGTGTTTGTGTGTTGCTGCTTCTGTGAGGAGGTTGCAACGAGAGAGGACGAAGAACACACATGCAACAGCGGAGCAGCGCGTGCCAGGTTCTGTGATAAGCACGGAACCACCCTGCATCTGTTTGTAATATTGTTTCCCGTGCAATACATCGGGAAATGTTTCGCACTCGAAACTTGAAAGCTTTTTTATAAAATGAGCAAACACAAAAACCAGTGTGTGTGGAAGAAAGAAGTAGAGTGGGGTGTTCCGGGGTATGGAATTTTGGCGATCTTCACAAGTTTTCACAACATGGTATTTGCCATTTTTTTGAAGAGTTGTGAAAAGTTGTGAATTGGATAAAAAGAGGGGGCTTTTTTTCCAGGGTTTGCAGGACTGTTCAGGTCAAGTATGCTGCAGAGGGCTAGCTAGCGTGGGTCCGTGGGTCAAGTTGACCGTACCACCCCACCCCCTGTGCGGAGGACGACGACGGAAGTCCGCGGCGAGTTCGTTTGTTGTCTTTATTTTTCAACATGAGCGCAACTCATATAAAAGTAGCGTACCGTGCGCAGCTAAAAATTACGGGCGGTAACCCACAGGTCTACCCGAAATGTTGCGTACTGTGGCTTCGCCAGAAAAGTTTGGGTGCCATATATGCCAGGGGGTGGCCTGTTTTGCTTGGGGTCTATACAGGGGACTATACTAGGTACGACGACACCCGCTTGGAAAAGTGCGAATGGACCTGCCTATAAATGACCGGGCTCATATTTTCCAAAATTTAAGTGGTCATAAAATTGTCCAATTTTCAACATCGACCCCACCACTACACGGGCGGAGCCCAAAAATGCAAACCGATCAAAAAGTTGAAAAAACACCTAAAAACACGTGGCCCGAAAGGGCCCAAATCGTCGGGTCAGCCACACCGTTTAGGCACTTTTTGCACACAGAACCTCCTGTGTTGCCAAACAACGTCCGCCAAGGTGCCCTGTACCTACCTGGGTACCTGGGTTCCCAAGCACCACCCAGACTTCGCCACGTCACAACTTTTCACACACACTTTTTTGTGAAAAGTTGTGAAAAGTTGTGAAGAGCTGTGAATTGAAATGAAGATTGCCAAAATTCCATACCCCTGAACACCCCACATAGAGGAAAAATACTTTTTTCTGATTGAAAGTGCTGATTACGTTTTGGGTATGGGGTGGAGAATAAAATCTGTTCGATAAAAGAAACGCGAGCTTTTTATGTTATCTTGTTCAAATACATCTGGAAACACAATCCACGTTCGGATCTCATGAGTCTTACTGCTTTCCCTTTTTTGCTCCACCTTCTCCACAATGAAGACTGATGCGATCAACAAAACAAATCATGAACGGAGGGGGTAGACACTTCGTTTCTTTTGTTGCTGTTTTTGTTGTATAACAAATCACCCTACCAGAGCGTGCTCTGACAAACCCAAATGACACACGAAAAGAAAGCCCAAAACACACAAAAGAACACAACACTATCATAACAATGACAGCAACAAAGGAATTGTTCTTGACGTAGGGCACTTCCAACCACTGTACGATGCCATCCCTCTGGATGAAAGGGGGCGGTACACAAACCACTCGTCAAGGAAAGGTGGCACGGCCGGCGACCCACCTTCTGCTTGGTCTGACTAATTGGTCGCTGTTTCCTGCCCCGAAGTGCAAACACTTCATAGCTTTGGGGAACCCACTGGCTCAGCATTTATATACCCTAGCCAGGGTTTAACTTTTGCAAAAAGTGAAGACGTGGGATGGTAACGTACATCAAACTAACCCTTGTTCTCCTGTTTTTTCCACGTCAAGCCCTTCCTGCACTGGGCTCTAGTAAGCGAAACCCTTTCCTCAGTACAACAAGAAACAGTCATGACATCAAAACGTTTCTGGCGAAGGTGGGAGGGAAAGATTTTGATATAAAATAATTAGCAAAGAAACAAAAAAACCCAGTGTGTGTGGAAGAAAAATAAATAGAGAAAATGATATTTTTCCTGAAAGTGTGGCGGTGTGGAGAATAAAGTGAAGTTGATAGTGCAAACGCCTCTGGGACGCAGGCACTGAATAAAACCTGTTTTGAAAACTACCATGCAACTGAAACACCACCACCTAGTGCAGCTAACACACACATCTGAGGGTCCAAGTCACGAGGTACGTGAGCATGTCTCAAACTCCAATAGCAACATACAATGCATCAATCAACACCTGTGCAACGTCTTTGTGATCTTCCTGCACCGCATACTGCAACGCAGTGTAGTTCTTTGCAGTGTCACGGTGATTCAGTTCCACCTCTGGCAAGCCCACAAGATAGCGCACAGTCTCGGTGTGTCCAAAAAATGCTGCAAGGATAAGACACGTGTCCCCTTCGTCATCTGTGGCACGCACTCCCGCACCTGCTCTGACCAACATCTTCACAACGTCAAGTTCTCCTGAAGCGCAAACATAGAGGAGTGGCGAACGTCCCAGGTTACCCCTTGTGTCGACGTCTGCACCTGCATCAATCAGCACCTGCACCACGTCTGTGTACCCTTCCTCCACCGCATGCTGCAACGCAGTGTAGTTGTTTTCAGTGTCTCGGTAGTTCAGTTCCACCTCTGGCAAGCCCACAAGATAGCGCACAGTCTCGGTGTGTCCAAAATATGCTGCAAGGATAAGACACGTGTCCCCGTCGTCGCTTTTGGCACGCACTCCCGCACCTGCTTCAACCAACATCTCCACAACGTCAAGTGCTCTTGAAGCGCAAGCAGAGTGCAGAGGCGAACGTCCGCCGTTGTTCTGTGTGTTGATGTCTGCACCTGCATCAATCAGCACCTGCACTGCGTATGTGTTCGCATTCACCACCGCAAAGTGCAACGCAGTGTTGTTGTCAGCATCTCTGTGATTCACATCAACCTCTGGCAAGCACACAAGATAGCGCACAGCCTCAGTGTGTCCACGACGTGCGGCATAGTGAAGACACGTGACCCCTTCGTCATCTGTGGCACGCACTTTCGCACCTGCTCTCACCAACATCTTCACCGTGTCAAATGTTCCTTCAGCGCAAGCAGAGAGCAGGGGCGAACGTCCCTCGTTGTTCTGTGTGTCGATGTCTGCACCTGCATCAATCAGCACCTGCACCACGTCTGTTTCTACATGTATCACCGCACGGTGCAACGCAGTGCAGCTTTCTACATCTACAGTTTCTTGATTCACATCGACATCTGGCAAGCTCACAAGATAGCGCACAATCTCGATGTATCCACCTTCTGCCGCAGCGTGAAGAAACATTTGCTTTGCGCCATTGACACGCACTCCCGGACCTGCTCTGACTAACATCTTCACAATTTCGAGTGCTCCATGTGCACAAGCATAGTGCAGAAGCGAATATCCGTGGTACAGTATGTTGACGTCTGCACCTGCATCAATCAGCACCTGTACTACGTCTGTTGCCTTTTGACTTGATGTTTGACACACCGCATAGTGCAACGCAGAACAGTCGTCGAGCTTGTAATTGACATCGACCTCTGGCAACAACATCTTCACAACGTCAAGTGCTCCTGAAGCGCAAGCATACTGCAGAGGCAAACGTTGCTTCTCGTTCTTTGTATGTAAGTCTGCCCCTGCATCAATCAAGACACGACACACTGCAGGGTCTGACCACATGGCCGGACAGCCATACTGACCTGCGTTGCCCTTGGACTCGTGCGGGACAAACGCTGTGTTCTTGCAGACGCACTTCCAATGCTGCAAGAGGACCTCCGTGCACGCAACGTGGTCTGCGTGGACACACTCACTCAGCAGGATCCCAAAGCCCATCTGCGTTGTCTCAACATACGGAAGAAGCAGTACAAGGCTTTCATCGTCGTTCCTTCTGCATGCCTCGTGCGCAGCATCGAAGACTACTTTTATTCCGTTTGGGTTGAACTTCTCAAGGACCGCCCGCACGGCAGTCATGTCGCCGTTTCTGACAGCCTCCACCAAGACCTGGTCTGCAGAAAGCTGTCTTCTCTTTGGTGGGTTCTCGTCCTGCGTGCTGTCTGCGTGCCGCTTCTTCGACATTGTGTGTTTGTGTGTTGCTGCTTCTGTGAGGAGGTTGCAACGAGAGAGGACGAAGAACACACATGCAACAGCGGAGCAGCGCAACAACTCCTCGAGCTGCACACCGCTGGAAGACATCATTTCTCTACACACGAACACCCCACAGTGGAGTGTCGGCACGCTATTTTGCGTGCACACGGCTTTCAAGACCGAACAAGACCGGGCTAACGGCCTTTATGGTAGGTAGCTTCTGAGTGCTGAGCAGACCGTGTTTCCCACACGGGGAACGAACCCTGCTTCACCACAACAGGCAGGCTATGACTCAGAGAAGATAATTGACAGTCCCCCAACTGCTGTATTCAGACAACATTGTGACACACCATGCCTGGGCACTTCAGTAGGAGGTACGACCAAGATCGCTTCTTGATCGTGGCAATGCAATACATCTGAAAACGAAATCCACGTTCGGATCTCATGAGTCTTACTGCTTTCCCTTTTTTTTCTCCACCTTCTCCACAATGAAGACTGATGCGATCAACAAAACAAATCATGAACGGAGGGGGTAGATACTTCGTTTCTTTTGTTGCTGTTTTTGTTGTATTACAAATCACCCTACCAGAGCGTGCTCTGACAAACCCAAATGACACACAAAAAGAAAGCCCCAAAACACACAAAAGAACACAACACTATCATAACGAAAATACTACGGGTGTCAATAGCTATCTTCACCCACACAGGAAAAACGGGAAACGAAATAGGGGGTGAGTTTGTTAGTTGTACGCTTCCACCGGGGGCGGTACACAAACCACTCGTCAAGGAAAGGTGGCACGGCCGGCGACCCACCTTCTGCTTGGTCTGACTAATTGGTCGCTGTTTCCTGCCCCGAAGTGCAAACACCCTTCATAGCTTGGGGGAAAGCTACTGGCTCAGCATTTATATACCCTAGCCAGGGTTTAACTTTTGCAAAACGTGAATGCGGGTTTGCGGGTTTGCAAGCCCTTCCTGCACTAGGCTCTCTCTCTAGTACGCGAAACACTGTCCTCAGTACAAGAAGAAACGGTCATGACATCAAAACGTTTCTGGAGAGGGAAATATTTCAATTTAAACTAATTCCACCTGATTTTGCCCCCAAAAAAAAAACGGGATTCGGGCCTATACGGCCTCTACGCAGCCTGTACGGGCCTATACGGCCTCTACGCAGCCTGTACGGGCCTATACGGCCTCTACGCAGCCTGTACGGGCCTATACGGCCTATACGGCCCTTTACGCGCCTTTACGCGCCTATACGCGAGGCCGAAAATCCAGAAAAAAAATTTTTTTGGGTGGGTTCTAGTAGGGGAAATTTTGTGGGTGAGGGTTGGGTAACGTAAAAATGTTGGGAGTGGGTGCCCAAACCCTGAAACTTCACGCACATCTTCAGAATCCCCTTCCGGGGGGACAGAATGTCACACGCTCGCAACACCCCTAAAATCGACAAAATGGATATCCCTCTTTCTCACACCGGGGGTGTTGCAGCCGTTGCATAGAGGAAGGTACCCGTTTGGTTGCTTCTTATACAAGTCAGAGTAGCACATATGGGGATTCTGCTGCAAGTACTCCTTCACCAAACCAAGTGTGTGGATAAGTCCGACGCTTCGCGAAGGAGTACAACACTACCATTCAACGATTTAACAAAATCATTGAATGGACTGCTAAACACTGGGCCGGGTGCAGTGGCCGCCTCAGAGACCCTTGTCATCGACACCCCAACGCGGTTCCCTTTGCGGAAAATTTCGGCAGCTCGCTTCCATAACTTGTTCGCCAAGATCTTGCCAATCAGACGGCGTGTCGCGTCCTCCCACGTCATGTCGTCGGTCATCCTGATTGCCAGGTGCGAACATCAGCAACGCTGATCTTCGGGCGAAAGAGCTGCTTCGTCGTCGACGGTGACAATGGCGTTATGCGGCCGCCACTACGAGGCGATTCGGCCGGTGGGGAAGGTGGACTTACCAGAGGAACAAATGATGTGTCGTCGGACTTGATGAAGAAAGCGACGCTGAACCCGGGCCTCCTTGGCCACCTGAGGATCCACGCGCGGAAAATGAGTATGTCCTGGACCACATCTTCTCCTTAAGAATTCCAACACTCTGGATGGGATACAGGACCAGCCGAAGTGGACACGGGGGATACTTTGGAGGCGCGCCAGAAGCGCTCTCGAGTGAAGGTGGCAGTGGGACTCCCACGCCAGGCCTTGACTTCCCTCACCAGCGATGGTCTCGCCCCGCATGGACCTGCAACGTTTGCCAAGCTTAAGGGCAAGCACCCTACGGCGCCTCTACCTTGCATGGGGACATGAAGAACCCCTCTGGCCCCGCCGACTTCACCACCAAAGAGGTCATGGCATCAAAGGCACTGCAAAGTAAGACCACCTTGCCTTGCGTCTCTTCGCATTGAGGCGCAACCTCAACATCGTCATCGTCCAGTCGGTGGGTAGGACGGTGGAGAGGAGCGCCTAGCACATGACTGCAGCCAAACGGCCATCCACCCCGAGGGGTGGATGGCCGCTAGGTTGCAGTCATGTGTGGGGTGTGCCACGGTGGGCTCGGACTTCCGCCAGAACTTTGTCGACCTCATGTGCCTGATCCCCGTACTCTGCGGACGAAGTGGCATCAACGCATCCACCACAACTGGTTGTGAGGGAAGTATTCCTCAAAGAAATCCAGTCGTCGGCCTCTTCGTCACACAGCCCCCATGCCCAGTCGTCGTCTCCTTCTACGATCTCGTCGTCCCAGAAAGCGACCTCCTCATCCTCCGCTTGGCGCAGTGGTGATGCCCGAACAAAGCGGGGCCGAAGGTGTCCCAGGAGAGGGAAAAGAGTGGCTTTGGCGGGTTGTGGGGGATACATACACGTATAGAGGGGAAAATGGGTGGGGATGTGCCTTTACGGACCTATACGGGCCTATACGAGCCTATACGCGCCTTTACGCGCCTATACGCGGGGTAAAAATCAGGTGGTAAATAGCGAAGAAACAAAAAAAACCAGCATGTAAGAAAAATAAATGAGAAATTGAAACCGTACTCCTACTTTCCTTTGAATGTTTTTCCCCCACCCCCGCAAACGATAAAGCAATAAAGACAAAAGGGAGATGTTGTGTGTGCGATTGATCAGATCTCGACAGTTGTTGCATTGCACGCTTCCACAAAAAAAAAACAACAAAAAAAAAATCATTGGTGTGTCTGAAAGGGGGGGGCTGATTCGTACTTCTTGGGCACTCCCGCACTTTTTGCGTACTTTGTGCACCCCCCCTCATTCAGCCACCCACGCATGGATGAAAACAGTACTTTTATGTACAAAAAAAAAGCAGTGGTTAAAGATACTTGCCAAAATAAAAGGCGGGATTGAAAATTGATTGCGGAATTTACGAGATAATTTTGTTTTGCTTTACCATTTCCTTTGATAAATAGTTGGATGTAGTGTAGTTGCCCTCGGTAGTGTTGCCACAGTTGTGCAATCTTCACTGTGGTTCTTTGAGACGGAACGTTCTTAAACCACTGTAAAGGATACACTTTATTTTTTGGGCACAGGCGCACCGTTGTAAGACGCACGCACTCCGATCTCTCGCGCAACATCTTTACAATGTATCGTTTTCACACTGAAACAAACACTACTCTTGAACGCTGGGAAAGATAACGACAGCCTGCGGGGTGGCATGGAACCTGTGTAGTAGTAGCACAATCGAGGGTGAAGTCATCGACGTGAACCTGTGGTTTTACTTTGTTTCAAGCCAATTTTATTTTTCCTTCCTTCAAAACTACACAACGCTTTTTGGTTTTGGGAGACACACAAGGTGCCAGGTTCTATGATAAGCACGGAACCACCCTGCACCTGTTTGTCATATTGTTTCCCGTGCAATATATGGAGAAACGTTTCGCACTCGAAACTAGGTCCCTGCACACTGAAACAAACATTACTCTAAACGCTGGGGGAAAGATAACGACAGCCTGAGGGGTGGCATGGAACCTGTGTAGTAGCACAATCGAGGGTGAAGTCAACGACGTGAACCTGTGGTTTTACTTTGTTTCAAGCCAACGATGAAACCACAAAATACCTATAAGATCTCTGATCTGAGTTCCTATTTTTTTTCTTGGTTTATGGTGAAACCACAAAGCAATACCACAAAACCACATTTTACTTCACCCGCTGTGCAGTAACGGTAGGAAACAAAGGGTTGCTGATGCAGGCACACCTCCGACTGACCCACGTACAATGCCAGCCATCCGGATGAAAGCACCACGACAAAGTATATGATTAGCTTCTGTTTTGAATAAAAAGGTAAAATGGTGAGGAACACTGAGCACCACAACCACAACGAGCGACATCAAAAATTTGACAAAAAAAAATACATTCATATACTTACTATTTATAACACAAACAGTAAGCACTAAAAGGTGTAACACGTACATCCTTCCTTTTTTTTTTTTCTGCAAAAAAAAGGAAGGAAAAAACACCTCCCCCACTCTCTGGCTGAACCGTTGGTGCGCCAAGACACATAGGGAGATTTCAATTTTATTTTTCCTTCCTTCAAAACTTCACACACAACGCTTTTTGGTTTTTGGGAGACACACAAGGTGCCGGGTTCTGTGATATGCACGGAACCACCCTGCACCTGTTTGTCATATTGTTTCCCGTGCAATACATGGAGAAACGTTTCGCACTCGAAACTAGGGAAAGCTTTTTGAATAAAAAATGAACGAAGCACAAAAACCAGCGCGTGTGGAAGAAAAAAGAAAAGGGAAAATATTTTTTCTGATTCAAAGTGGTGTTTATGTTTTGGGTACGGGGCGGAGAATAAAATCTGTTCGATAAAAGAAACGCAAGCTTTTTGCTTTATCTTGTTCAAAAAATATATGGGTGCTCTTAATCTGATTTAGAAAGAACAAACGCCCTGGTGCTAAGCGTGCTCATTCTTGGAATTCGTTCTCCTTTTTGATAAATTGTTAGAGTAGTGTGGTTGCCTCGGTTGTGTTGCCACAGTTGTGCAATCTCCACTGTCGTTGTTTTTTTGTTGTTGTAACATCGTCAATAACGGGTTCTGCACAAAGTCTTTTTTACTATTTTTATTTCAATTTATTTTATGATTTGTTGGATTGAGTGTAGCTGCCAAACAGTCTTCACTGTTTTTGGTATTTTTTTTTTTTCCCTTCATTTTTTTCTTTCTTCTGCAAAGCCTAGCACCCAATTGAATACAAACAAAAACGAAAAATAAGTGGTCCTCAACAAACGAACGAGCACCACTATATTGTTATTTTTGGGGTAAAAATTTTTTTTCTTCTTTTTTTTCGAATCGGGATTTAACAGAGCGACCACCGTGGTAGTGGTATGATAAAAGAAAGAGTTGGAAGTGCAAACACCTCCGTGCAACCGGCGGACACAACATAAAAACACAGACATAAAAATACAAAACAAACAAAAAGACAACAGTGGACAAAACAAGATAATAAAAAACCCCTTTCATCTTTTGTTTAGTTGGTACGCTACCCACGTCATACGCGATAATTTTTTCTGTTTTTTCTTTTTTTTTTTACCCCCAAAAACCGCCCAGACCAGAGGCAACCAACTAAGCAATCCTGAAGTACACAAAGTTGCCCTGGAAATGCAACAGCCCGTTGGTTGAACAGTGCACCTTGGTACATGACCGGTGCACCGGGGTGGACACCAACAAATCAGATCATAGAGAGAGCGAGAGAAGAGAGAAGAGAGGAGAGAGAGGTACACAAGGGGAGGGGATAAAAACGTAAAGTTTCAGGAGTTTTCAGCAAAATGCTCGCGAGATTCGTTCCTCTTTGCTTTGTTGCTCAAAAGACTATAAACGGGGGGGAAATTTTGTTGTTCGCTTCAAAAAAAAATAAACATTTATCCCATATAAAGGTGCCAATAGACAGACCCCAAAGCGTCCAAAAAATAAGAGTAAAGTGGTAGTACAAACATCTCTGGGACGCAGGTACTAGCTTACACTCCAGATATCGAACGAAAAAAAAAAAAAACGAAGAAAAAAAAAAAGAGAAAGTGCAAACGCCTCACCGTTCATCGGCGAGACGGAGGGCAACTGGTTCTCCAAAAGGGGCCCCTGAGGAAGGGGGAAGGAAAGTGGCAGTTTTGTTATCAAGAATCTGATGTATTTTGTTCAGTAAAATTTTTTTAAAAAAAGAATATTTTCTTAGCCGGGTAGGCGTCATTATGAGCAGAGATTGTCCCACCTGATGTTATTTGCTTCAAATTTTTCAAAAAAAAAAAAAAATTGGCGGAGTTTAGTGGTATTCAGTGGAATTTCAACAACACCAAACACCACGAAAGCCCAGAAAATTTGAAGCAAATAAAACCAAATATCAGTTAGAGTAAGACCGATATGTTGTCTCTTCCACACACCACCTCCACACCTTGTTGGGGTGGTGTTCCGGAGCACGGTTTGGGGGTGAGTGAACGACGTGACACTTTCCTCTCTCTAAGGGGTCGTCTGCATAAAAACAAGAACAAAAAAAAAAAAACGCACAGATAATAAAATCACCAGAAAGAATTACATGACGGATACATCTTCAAGACAAAAACTACGCCCCACAAATTTCTATCGCAGGAAAAGCACCTTCCACACAGTGGTCGCGCTAATTATGGGAAAAAATGGGGAAAAAATGGATTTCGGGTACGGAAAAACGTTCCTTGAAAAGGTTAGCTGGGGAGGCCCGGAAACCCCGTTTTGTGGCATTTCCGGGCCAATCCCGGCTTGTGGTGGGGTATATACGGAAAAATGGACAAAATTTTAGTGACTTAAATTTTCGCAAAATATGAACCCATACTCGTAAACAAGGGTCATTTTCAGGAAAATTCGGAAAATTCCGAGATTTGGAAGCAATTTTTCTCCTGAAAATCAGTGGGTTTTCAGCCCCAAAACATACCGCGATTGGAATTTCCGGAATCCGTCCGCGCTGTGGTGGGGTCACTTTGCCGAAATGGCCAATTTTTTGGTTTTGGTCAAAATCCATGTAGGGTAAAGAGGGCCAATGTAAATCCCACAACCAGATTTTCTCTCCCTGATCCTGACGTCTTGCAACATGAAAATGCGCGAAAACACCGGCATTTGCATTTCCGGAATTCGTCCGTTCTGTGGTGGGGTCAATTTGCCGAAATGGACAAGTTCTTGGTTTTGGTCAAAACCCGTCAGTGTAAGGTAAAGGGGGCAAGTGTTTGCCTGTAGAAACTGGAAGGGAACAGGCAGCGCCGCAGGCGCACGGTAACCAACTTTTTTTTTTTTCCTTTTCTTTTTTCTCCTCTTTCTTTTGACTTTCCGAGCCAATTGCGTTCCACGGCGGGGTCACATGTATATGCAAGTCCACTATGTGGTGGTCTTACTCAACAATATTAGAACTTCTGGTTTCTTAATGAAATCCCCGTACTGCAAAAAAAAAACGTTCCTACCAAAACCCCCAAAAATCCCGGGATGAGGGATGGACTTTAGCGCGAGCTCTGCTTCCACAGGACAAATATTTTTTTTTTTTTCAATATTTTTTTTCTCCAAGGAGGGGAGTGAGGGGAGAAGAACTCGGGAGGGGAGAGGGGCATAAAAGTAGCAGAGTGAGGAAGAATAAAAAAATAAAGTGAAGTTATTAATGCAGGCACCTCCGACTGACCCACATACGATGCCAGCCATCCGGATGAAAGCAAAAAAATAAATAAAAGTAAACAGACAGCAGTGTTTGAGGACACCGAGCAAAACTAACAAAAACCCTCGCGCGCGCCCCACCCCACAAAACACAGAACGAAACAAATACCAAATAATATCTTTCTTGAACGTCTTTCTGAACAGCGGAACATCTCTGCATGCAAAGGTAAAAGCCTCTTGTGACCTTGGGCCACATTCAGGTTCAATTGGTCCAAATCCTATGCGCACGCATCAGTAGAGCGTGGTGTCGGTATCGACGTCGGGTCAGGTACACACGATGCCTCACAGATTCTGTGTGCAACTCTTCCGAGGAGAGACTCCCCTGAACACTATAGCTCAGTTGACTGTAGTAATGTAGGTGCAAGAAGAGCATAACAGTCTCGCAGTGTACGTAAGGGTGTACGGGTCGCGCTTACTCCAGGGGGGCACAGGAACTCGTGTATTGTTCAAGTGTGATGTAAGCGTCTTCGAGGAGCGTCTGTGCAGACGGGCGCAAGGCAGGGTCGCGCACAAAGCAGCGTGCGAGGAAGGCTGTGAGTGCAGGCGGCGCAGCTGCAGGTATCGGCGGGCCACCTGTGCTTGTCAGAATGCGCATCAGAACCTCGTGCTCGCCCTCACGTGCGTTCTCCCGCCACGGTGTCACACCCAGCATCTCAATCACCGTGCACCCCAGCGACCACACGTCGCACCGTGTCCCGTAGTCCCCACTGCGCTCCGTGCGCTGCTGCAGCACCTCTGGCGCCATCCAGAACGGCGTCCCCACACACGTCTGCGCACCAGCAGCACCAAAGCTCACTTCCTCAGACGACGACTCAAACAGCTTGCTGCATCCAAAGTCAGACAGCTTCACTGTCGCATCTATCGACAGCAGCAGGTTGTCCGCCTTCACGTCACGGTGTGCAATCGGTGCAAACCCGTTCCCACCCCTGTGCAGGTACTCCAGCCCAAGAAGCACCTGCTTCGTGTACTCGCAGATCGTGCCTGCGTCCAGACCCTTCCTGCGTGCACGCAGCAGGTTGCGCACAGACCCACCTGGCATGTACTCCATAAAGATCTCGAGCCGCGTCCCGTCACGCCATATGTGTCCGAGGTACGGCACAATGTGTGGGTGGTGCAGCTCACGCATCAGCACAAACTCACGCTCCACACGTTCTCGTGCCTTGCTTGTGTGTGAAACATCCAGCTGCACTTCCTTCACAGCAACGTGTCCGTCACGTCCGTCCACAGTTGCCCTGTACACCACACCGAATGCACCCTTCCCGAGGGGTGGGCGCATACGCGTGCGACTGCGCATAGCCCGTGACGTGAGCCACTTTGCGGAGGGTTCGGCAGACGTGTCGTCCGAGATGGTCATGTGCGCGTCTGCCCACTGTGCCATGAACGGGTCCTCCAGAAGCTCTCCTGCTGTGGGGCGTTCTTCAGGGTCACGCTTCAGACACGCACACAGGAAGCTTGTGGCCTCAGGCGACACGTCCTGCACCATGTTCACAGGCGGGAACTGCATCGTCTTGACCAGATGCACCCACGCACCCTCAAAGTTCCCAGGAGGCACACCCTCGTTCAGCACCTCAGACACAGTGCTCCCGAAGCTGAAGATGTCACACGCAGGCCCCGCCTCCACAAACCCAGTCAGCTGCCCAAGCATCTCGGGTGCCATCCAGTGAGGACTGCCGACCTGTGTGTTGTACTGTGTGCTCACCCGCTGTGTGCAGATGTTGCTTTCAGTGGTTTTGTAGTCAGTATCATCTGTGTCGCAGCATTTGATGGAGTCAAAGTCGCAGAGCTTCGCAGTGCCCTCACGTGTGAGGAGAATGTTCTCGCCCTTGATGTCACGGTGCACAACGTTGTTCATATGCAGGAAGTTCACTGCCTGCAGGACCTGCCGCATGTAGAACACCACCTTCGCCTCCTCCAGCTTGTGCCCAAGGTTGCGCACGTATGCACCAAGCGACCCACCCGAGACGAACTCCATGAGCCAGCAGATGCGCCGTCCAGGCACGTCGTAGCACACGTCGTACATCTCCGTCAGGTGTGGGTGGCGCAGACGGCGCAGCAGCTCCAGGTTCGCAACTGCCTCGTCTGCATCTGCACGTGTCGCAGAGATCTGCTCCTTCATCGCCACCACACGCCCGTCCGACAGGTGCCCGACGTAGACAACACCGTAGGCACCACTGCCGACCTCGCGGTCCTTCACCCACGACGCATACACAGGGTCTGATGGGCCTTCTACGCCACAACCTGTGGGCAAGTGACCACTTATGGACACACCAGTGCTCTGCAGGCTGTGCAACACGTAGGAGGGCGACGTCGCTGTGACGTCCTCAGAGGCGCTGGGGTACGGCAGCTCCTCGATGTCCGTCACGACACTGTCGCGCATCTCGACCAGCGGGTTTGCCATCATCTGCTCGGCTGCGTATGTGGCGACCTCCCCACGCCGCGTACGCCACCTCCTACGCACCAACAGCGACATGCACAGCACGACCAGCACACCCACCGTGATCAGCACCGCACTCACAGCACCATTCCCACCTGAATCTGAAGGACTCTCTGGGCCTGCGGTCGCATCACCCACTGGTACCGCCGTGTCAGTGGGCAGTCCCTCATCACCCGGGCTCAGGCTCTCCGTGATGTGCGAGGCGTGCGTAGGACCGTATGTGGGCGGTATGGTTAAGGGCACGGCTGTGTCGGGCACGTCTGTCTTCGGGGGTGCTTGTGTAGGAGGGTCAATTGTCCCCAGTGGTATTGTAGTGCCCGGTATCACCGTACGCGGGGGCCTCGTGTCAGGCACGTTTATCTTCTCCGGCGTCACCGTGCGCGGGTACTCGGTAGGCGCGTCTGTCGGTGGCAGGGTTGAGGGCGCGGCTGTGTCTGTCACATTCGCTCCAGGTGGATCTGTCGGGGCTGATGTCGGTGTGTTGGTGTGCGGTGCGTCTGTAGGCGCTGCTGTAGGTGCAGTGCTAGACGGCAAAGAGGCAGGTGCGGCGGTGTCTGGGGCAGCTGTCGGTGGAGCGTTTGTCATTGGCGGCGGAAATGGTTTGGGAGTTTCTGGGACAGGTGTTGATGGAAGATTTGTCATTGGTGAGTCTGTTGATGGCGCATTTGTCTTTGGTGCGTCTGTCGGAGGCAAAATTGGTTTGGGAGTTTCTGGGACAGCTGTTGATGGAAGATTTGTCATTGGTGAGTCTGTTGATGGCGCATTTGTCTTTGGCGCGTCTGTCGGTGGAGCGTTTGTCATTGGCGGCGGAAATGGTTTGGGAGTTTCTGGGACAGGTGTTGATGGAAGATTTGTCGTTGGTGCGTCTGTTGATGGCGCATTTGTCTTTGGTGCGTCTGTCGGAGGCAACGTAGGTTCGGCAGTAGGGGCAGCTGTCGGTGGAGCGTTTGTCTTTGGCGCGTCTGTCGGGGGTAACGTAGGTTCGGCAGTATCTGGCACTGTGGTGATTGGTACTGTCGTGGATACAGCCAAAGGTGCCTCTGTGGGTGGTGTTTTGCAGCATGTGTCCGCAGTGCACCTTTCGTCGCAGGTAGTGTCCTCAGGATTGTCTATCCACCACCCAGAAGGGCAGCGCACCGTCAGGCACGAGGGAACAATATAACCAGTACACCAGGACATATCCGAGGAGCTGGGGATGTCACCCCACGTCATGACTTCTTTGAAATGGTAGCCTGGCTTAGCCGTAGACAGAACATAGGCTGCAAAGCCCTGCGATAAAGGAAGCACAAATGACGCAATGTTTTTCCCTAGCGTGCTCGCAGGGAAGTTCCCACCTTGGCCGCCCCAGGCCACGACCTTGAGTGTGGACGCCAAGTGTGCCGCAAATGCCGTGCCATCCTGAGCAGATGCAATTGTCACCATAGCGACACCAAACGCAGAAGCAACTGTAGTGGCGTCCCCGCCACAGCTCGCCTTCCCCCACGCAGTCACCGTCATGTCGGAGTGCAGCAGCACAAACGCACCCGAGTTCACGTACACATTCTCCACATCCACAAAGCGTGTCTGCACTGTGCTGTGCGAGCCGTCGCCCCACACCGACACTGTGCTGTCCCTGTTCAAAACCACCCCACCCTCCGCATTCGCATAGAACACAATGTTCCCCAGATACGGCATGAAGTCAAATGGGCGCGACGACGCAAGCAGCGTGGTCTCAACCGACGAGGCGGTCCACGTGTAAATTGTATTGTCGTTCACGAGCGCGTAGTAGACGCCGTCCACGACGAAGAGGTCCACCACCAAGGAGAAAGCTCCGACGCTGCTTGCCTGCACTGTCCCGTCCGTGTAGAGCACCGCGAAGCTGTCTGCGTGTGTCAGCACCTTCACTGGGGCGACCGTTGCTTTTGACATCCGCGTGCACGCTGGGGGGATGACGGGGTGGAACTTTCCGTCGAGCGACAGGCACCACACTGCGTTCGAGCCGGTTTGATTGGCATCAGTAGGATCGACCTCCACTAAATACATCGTCTTCAGGGCGTACACGGCGGTGACAACGTTTAGAGCGCTGGAAACGTACACCGACAATGTGGGGTCTGGGCCAACCTCCAGCACCTCGCCCTGCACCGCTATGTACCGCGGGTAGTCTTTCCCGACAACTTGCGACGAAAATATTCTCACGAAACTTCCAAACGTCTCAGTAAACGTCGGGTTAGGAACAAGCGGGGAGAGGTGCGGGTTCCTGCTCGTCAACTGCCACATATTGCTTAAGGTACCCCCTTCTGCCAGCGCAAGCGACCCCTCCTGGAACCTCGAATCATTCCCCCCATTATACTCCTCAGGTAGTGTAGCATTCACAGACGAGTAAATGTATGTACGCGAATCCGACCCGCACGTCATCCAGCACCCGGTGGAGGTGCATGTGCTCCTCACCTTCACATTATAGTATGGCGGCATCCCCGCCCCGTCAACATGACACAGTGACAGAAGTGCATAGATGAACAACGCAGTACGGTTATTCACCATTCATGCAGGAAGAGGAGGAGGGAGGAGGAGGGGGGAGGGGAGCTGGAAAAAGGGGTGTTGGTGTGTTTTGGGGAATGTGAGGGGTGTGGTAGTAGTGCCTGTATTGTGATGAATTGCCCATAATACATGGTGGTCAATTAACGGAAAGTACGAAGGCTGCACACTTCCATGCAGATGCGCCAGCAGTGACCCCACCTCCCATTTTTTGTGAAGAAGCATGTAAACAAGAGGGGGGGAAAAAAAACGACCTCGCGGTTTCTGTTGGTTCACCGCAGCCAAAGGAGGCTCCGCAAACCTCCTTGAGATAGACAGAACTTCAAAAGAAAATACAATTCTCCTCAGATTCCATGAAATGACACCCGCTAATCCAGACCCCCGAAAAGCGGGAGTCCAGCCGGCTGAAGTCCATCGCGTAATGAAATCCCCAGGGTGAGGGACGGCAGAGAGGACATTGGAATCATAACTTATGATTCCAACGGTATGCAAATCGTATAAAAAAAGGAAGGGAGTTGGGGTACGGTGGTTCAACTTCCTTTTAGCATTGCATGAAATCATAGGAAAAAAAAATCTTAACGTGGCCAATCTGTTGATTCTAAAGAAATACAGACAGTACCCCCCTGTTAAAAAAAAAGATCGGGCATTTTGTTTGTGCTCAAATCTGGAAAACAAAAAGGTGAAGAAACAAAAATGTGTTAAAACCGAAGTATGGTTGTTGTTGATTGAGTACTCAAAGAAAACAAGAAAAGCTTCTGTCTTTTTTGAAAACTTGGTTGTATTAGTGTAGCCACCCTAGAGTGTACCACTCCTTTTTGAAAAATTGTTGGATGTAGTGTAGTTGCCTCAGTTGTGTTGCCACAGTTGTACAATCTCCACTGTCTTTTTCAATCCGGTTTGTGTGTCCACGCTGCCTCCAATCTTTTTAGCATTGACAACAAATTGTTTTATAAAAAGAGATCGGGTATTTTGTTTGTGCTCAAAGCCGAAAAACAAATTCATATACTTTCAAATAAAATTTGAAAGCATTAGGGAAGTGTATCCTTGTGCTCAAAGCCGGAAAACAAAATGGTGAAAAAAAAAAAGTGTGTTAAAACTGAAGTATGATTGTTGTTAATTGAGTACTCAAAGAAAACAAGAAAAGCTTTTCTCTTTTTTCAATCCGTTTTGTTTGCCCCGCAGCGCTGAAGTTGTTTTATCAAAAAAAAAAAAAAACATAATATTATAGTGGAAAATGACACAAGATGCACCCGGAGCGTTTGGTGCTGAGCCATCTTGAAAATAGTGAATGAAAAAAACAAAGGCCAGATAGGGTAGGAGCGAGCCTCCCCCTGTTCGGTCAACAAAAACACAAATCCATACACTTTCAAATAAATATTTGAAAGCATTAGGGAAGTGTATAAAATACAACAACAACCCATATTTTTTTAATTCATTGTTTGCAAAAATGAGGGGAAAAATAAACTGTTTCCTTGCATAAATTGAAAAACAAAAAGACACAACCCGGAGACCCTACAGGGGAGTGAACGAAGGTTTGTGAGAAACAATACTACTGAAGCAAGATAATGAAGTATTTTTTTTAGAAATATAATGACGACTTTTGGATAAGCCCAAACTACGCGAGGAAAGCAACGTCGCGTCGTTTGCACCTTTTGTCACACGTCAATACGCTTCAGGGAAATTATAAAAAAATAAAATTAAAAAAATAAAATAAAAAACACTCACGAGGGGGAGGAAGGGAGTACAATAATCTGAATAGTAGCTAGCGAGGCCCTCTAACTGACCGTACTTCAGGTAAACACGAACAGTTACTTTTTTTTTGGGGGGGTGGTTCTAAAAAAACCACCTCTCCCTTTTGTAAAAATGATTCCTCATACAAGTCGAATATCAACTTGTCATTATTCTATTTCGTTAAAGTACGGTGGGTGCAGACGCACAATGGGGTTGGGGAGGAGGAGGGGAAACGGGTAAGACTCATGACACCCGAAGAAACGCGTCTTTCGTTTCCAGACGTATTGCATAACTCGCACAAAAAACAAAACAAAACAAAAACAAAAAAAAAAAAAAAAAACGGGGTTGTTATAGTTCCTTTAAAAAGTCTCAGGCGTTTGCATCGTTTCTCGCTACAAAGCATTTTTGTCCTTGTATGCTGACACCCCGAAGATGAGCTCTACTATTCTATTTAAAACACCTCTTTCTTCTGACATGATTTGTTTGTTTGCCGGGAGACAAAAACACCTCCTGTTTTCTACTGATACCATGTATTGCAGTGAAAAGCAAACAGGGCGCACACTGTGGCTTGCCTTGCGGCAAGGCACAGTGTAGAGGGGTAGGGGTGGTTAGTAAACCTATCTTCCTGAGCTTCTGAAGAAGGGTGTCTTCCCTTGGGGCTGACCACAGTGCAATGTGGGCTCGAGAAGTCATTTACAGGCCAGCACATATCACCCCCTAGATGTGGCAGCTCTCCTGTGTGCAATAAGTTGGCCTGACTCCACAAAAGAGTGAAGCTAGAGTGCAAACGCCTCTGGGACGCAGGCACTGACACCCCGCGGGGGGTTTCGAACCCCCCCGGAGTTGTTGCTGACAAGGGGGAGGGGAGGAAATAAAAATAAAATAAACAAAAGACAAGGTTGTCGGAACAGTCCGTGACAACAATTTTTTATAACGAGCAAAGGATTGCAATGGCTTTGCACACCTCTTGAATATACGTAAACTTTGAATACCACAAATATGGACTTAAAAGACTTTAAAACCGAACCCCAACACGGTCGCAACACGGGAACATACGGGGCTCCACATTCCACTCCATTGTTTTTTACGCAATTTTCGTCCATATTTTTGTTATGTCGGCAATCACCCAAGAACCCACTGGGGGCTAATAGGGTCTGTACTCAATGTTGGCCGAAGCCTCTGTACTACGGAAGGTATAGATTATTTTCTTTACCCCCCGAAAAATTTGCGTGAAGTATGTTCCTTTTGTTGGTTTTGCCATATGTTTTTTGGTGTTTGCGTCTGGGCGTATATTTCTCGGGTATGCACCGCTACAACAGTCACAGAACACCTGTCTAAAAGACAAGCCTTTTGTGGGGCGAAGTGGGGAGATGCAAAAAAAAAAACAAAAAACAAAAACAAAAACTACAAACAATAGAAAACTTAGTAACAATACGTGCTTTTCGTGCACACACAGTTTTTGGGTTCCGTGGTGGAAGGGATGGGATGCAAGCTAATAACACGAAGGTTCAATGCCGGCCGCGTACATATTACGTCGCGTACTCATTAAGTCGGTTAGGGCACATACCGACTTAATGAGTACGCGACGTAATATGTACGCGGCCGGTATAAAAAAAAAAGATAAAATAAAAATAAAAATAGTAACTCTGATAGGTAAAAGGAAAAACGGTTTTTTCGTTGATTGCATAATTACCCTGTTTTGAGGGGTGATTGGCGACCGTATCTGAGGAACTATTTCTCCTTTAAGCTACGCTTGTAGGTATAAAAAATAACAATTGTAAGATGAACACGCCTCAAATGCCACGTCCTTAGGCAATACAACCAATAAGCAGTTGACCACCTTTAACAAAAATAAGGGGGGCATGGGTTGTTGAAACATTACGTACACAATAACAGCGAACCAGCATGCATGTGGGTCATGGCTTGCTACTTGGGTTCATTTAAAAAAAAAGATCGGGTCTTTTGTTTGTGCGTTCAAAGCCGGAAAACAAAAAGGTAAAAAAAATATACTAATAATGTGCTAAACTGAATGGTTGTTGCTAATTGAGTACTCAAAAAAAAAAATAAAACAAGCACGCTTCTGTCTTTTTCAATCCGGTTTGTTTGCCCGCAGCCTCCAATCTTTTTAGAATTGACAAGATATAAACATACTGTGGGTGTTATAACGTTATCTATAACGTTAATAACGTTATTAAAAGTGTTATTTTTGTTATTTTTTTTCCTATCTACTTCTAAGGGCCAGGAGTGGTTCGGAACGTGCCCAAAACCCCCCAAAAATTTTTTTTGGGGGGGTTACAACAAAAAAAATGCCCCAAAAACATGTTTTTTCCATATTTTAAAAAAAATCCAACAAAAAAAGTGTTATTGGAGTGTTATTTGAGTGTTATTTTCAACATTTTTTTTCACAAAAATGCCAAAAATGCCAGATTTTGCCAACAAAAATACCAAAAATGGCCGAAAGTTACATATTTTTACCTCCTACACACCAAAAATCCACCAAAAATGTGTCCCGAGAAAAAATGAGTCCCAAAAATAGCCACTCTCAAAAAAGTTCCTATTTAAAAATTCTTCCAAAACATAACTTACAATTAGTAGTTTTCATTGACGCGCAATTATTGACGAGCACAAAATCCTGTTACAGGCGTGCAATGTGTAACCGCTAAAGACGCCCCCCTAAAGCGATGGTGGTAGGTGAAGGGGAGGGAGGAGGTGAAAAGTGCAAGGGGGGTCTGGAGGACCCCGGGAGAGCTTGGTCGACGTACCCGCGTAATGCAGGATACATAAAGACGCGTTCCTCCGTCCCAGATGGGTCATCGCTTGCACTTCTTCATTGAACCAACGACCTCCGTTGTTTTGGTCATACCCCGGCTCGCTGATTTTGAGACCAAATATTTTCCCCAGCAATTTTTCCCCACAAAAAATTGGGAATTTTTTATTTTTGCTGCCTGATATGTTCTGCAGGTCTGGAGTGGAAGCGTGTAATTACAAATACTTAATTACACAGTTTCCACTCATTTTCCACAGAAAAATCCCAGACCTAGACCCATCACAAGAGCTTGCCAAGAGCTTGTAATAATCTACAAAACTCTAATAATACTCTAATAAATCACTCATAATTGATTTTAGTTTTGTTTTACACCACCCCCATAGACCACCCTAATTATTATGAAACTCTTAGTCAGTCACTGCTATAGCCATTTAACCCAGGGAGCATAGCTAGTGCAAGAAATTCGACTTTGGAAACCTTCTGGAAAGTCTGTCCTCTGCTCGCGGAGGACTAGACACAAGAAAATATTGCGTTCCCCCAGAAACCAGTTTTTGTCACAGTAATTTTTGCCCAGGGCATGCTCTTGAAGCATGGCGGCTTGGTGTGAGAAGGGGCAGTGTATTGTTTTGTTCGATTTCAACGGTTGTTAGAACGAGTCAAGTGGATGCTTATCTAAACACTGACTTTAGTACAGACCCGAGAGATCACACATGACTTTGAGGAAAGAACAAAGCAATGCATCTGTACCCGCACGCCAGGTTGTAGTTACTTCAGAATTTTCTTAAGTTTGCATGAAAGAGAAGGGGGCGAAACCTTTGTATACGTCTACGACGAAGGTAGTAACCTAATGACAACCATGTGGTGGCTGTAATTCACATCCCTTAGAATTACCAGAATTCAGCCTTTGTTGAAGTAACGTGCATACTTGTATGTGCGTGTCACGCTTCTCCACCCTTAAATGGGTGCACCGCTCGGTGAGCAGTGGTAACCCTTCTCGACTAGTGCAAACTTAAGAATTTTCTGCTGGAACTTACCAAAATCGATTTTCTTTCACCCCAAACACCCGCAACACCCCACCTGCTACTTCGGTAGCCTGTGTTGTTGGGAGTTGGTTCTCATGTTGATCCCCAGTGTCTTGCACTGCTTCTTCTGAGCCCAACGCTGTTTGGCCTGTCGACGTAATAAATACGAAGACAGGGGGGCGGTGCCAACAATTTTCCAATGATGTAACGTTTATCTGATTGATTTATCGGTTGATATACCTTGGCAATGCTTGTGTGCTACTTCATGCACACCCAAGCAAGGTATATTGAACGGTACTTTCAAGCGATACTTCGTTATGTCATTGGGGGTTATTTTTGTTATTGCGTTATGGTACCCAGGTGCCCAGGCACAGGCACCCAGGTCCAGGTGCCCACGTACCCAGGTACCCAGATACCCAGGTACACCGGCACTGTGTACTGGGTACCTGGGTACCTGGGTACCTGGGTACCTGGGTACCTGGGTACCTGGGTACCTGGGTACCTGGGTACCTGGGTACCTGGGTACCTGGGTACCTGGGTACCTGGGTACCTGGGTACCTGGGTACCTGGGTACCTGGGTACCTGGGTACCTGGGTACCTGGGTACCTGGGTACCTGGGTACCTGGGTACCTGGGTACCTGGGTACCTGGGTACCTGGGTACCTGGGTACCTGGGTACCTGGGTACCATAACGCAATAACAAAAATAACAGTTATAACGGTGTTATAACGTTATCGATAACGTTATAACACTTTTATTTTTTGTTATAACGTTATTCGATAACGTTATAACAAAAATAACGTTATACATAACGTTATAACACCCACAGTATGTATAAAAAAAAATATACCATGGATGTACAAAGTACTTTTTTCCAAAAAGTAAAAAAAAGTAGAAAAATCCCAGTACTTGATACTTCAAGTACTTGACCCTTTTTTTTTTTTTTTTACTTGATTCAGGGTTTCCGCCAGGATTTGGGGTTTCAGGAATTGGGGGGGACCATCAAAAAGACCCCCCAAAAAAAATTTTTCTCCCGCAAAAGCGGTCGTCGCGCGCTTCGCGCGCGCCTCCCTGCAGGCCACAGAGTGGAGAGGCGAAGGGTGCACCAGGTTTGATAGCAGCCATGACAAGCTTCACAGCTGTGTGTCTGGTAGAGGTGGTTTGTTTGGAGGTCGGGGGTGGAAGCTTAACAAGGTAAGGGGTCCTGTGAGAGTGGAGGGTGATGGTGTTTGCTTTTTCTATTGTATGGTGATACAGTCATTACAGTGCTGCAGTGGCAACATGTAATAACTACCCGTCCCTTGCACCGAAGCCTCCTTAGAAAAAGGGGCAATGCACGGAAGTATCGATGGAAGTATATCAATATCACATAGCTAGCAACACAGCGCCGCAGGCGCACGGTACGCTACTTTTACCCTTTTTTAAAAAGATTGCACCACCCCCTTTTTCTTCCACTTCTTCTGGCACAGCGAGCCAAATGCTCTGCACGGTGGGGTCGCATGACCATGGGGGGTCATCTACAACCTCCAAAACCCCATTTTTCTTGGGGGGGACCATGGTCCCCCCCAAACCCCTGTAAAAATCCGGATTTTTCTGGGAAAAATATTGGGGGGGTCCATGGTCCCCCCCGGTCCCCCTTGGCGGAAACCCTGTTGATTACTTTTTTTTTTGCATAAAGTACTTGATTCGGCAAAAAAATGGAAAAGTACTTGAATAAATTCAAGTACTTTTCCATTTTTTTTACTTTTTTTGCCAATTCAAGTACTTGATGCAACAAAAAAAGTAATCAAGTACAAAAAAAGTGAAAGTACTTGAAGGAAAAAAAGTACTTGAATGTACCGTTTTGGGCCGCTGTAATTGTGCTGTAATTGTGGTGTAATTGTGGTGTAATTGTGGCGTGATTGTGCTCAGTTTTGGTCAGTTCTGCTCAGTTCTGCGTAAGTGTGTGTACGTGTGCGTAAGTGTACGTAAGTGTGCGTAAGTGTTGGTACTTGTGGGTACGTGTGTGTAAGTGTGCAAAAACGGATTTTTTTTGTTTTCTGCATGTTTCTCCTGCTCTCTTATCTTAAATTTAGTGCCCAATAATGCTGAAGGTCGGCCAACAAGACTTTGATAACATTTCTCTTAATATTGCACTTTTTTTGGCGTGGCTGCATAACCGATTCCCCGCGTTTCTACCAGTACGTGTTGAAAAAAAAACTGTTTTCGTTGGTGAATCTTTTAAACGCCGGCATTTGCATTTCCGGAATCCGTCCGGCCAGTGGTGGGGTCAATTTGCCGAAATGGACACGTTCTCGTTGTTGGTCAATTCCGCAGTATACACAGTATACACAGTATACACAGTATACACAGTATACACAGTATACACAGTATACACAGTATACACAGTATACACAGTATACACAGTATACACAGTATACACAGTATACACAGTATACACAGTATACACAGTATACACAGTATACACAGTATACACAGTATACACAGTATACACAGTATACACAGTATACACAGTATACACAGTATACACAGTATACACAGTATACACAGTATACACAGTATACACAGTATACACAGTATACACAGTATACACAGTATACACAGGGGATTGGGAGTTCAGTACAGTACAGTACAGTACAGTACAGTACAGTACAGTACAGTACAGTACAGTACAGTACAGTACAGTACAGTACAGTACAGTACAGTACAGTACAGTACAGTACAGTACAGTACAGTACAGTACAGTACAGTACAGTACAGTACAGTACAGTACAGTACAGTACAGTACAGTACAGTACAGTACAGTACAGTACAGTACAGTACAGTACAGTACAGTACAGTACAGTACAGTACAGTACAGTACAGTACAGTACAGTACAGTACAGTACAGTACAGTACAGTACAGTACAGTACAGTACAGTACAGTACAGTACAGTACAGTACAGTACAGTACAGTACAGAGGTCACTTACATGTGGTGGCATGCTTCCCTGTAGGGTGGTGTACCATTTTTTTCCCCAGCGTAATTTCGGTGTAATTGTGTGTAATTGTGGTGTAATTGTGGTTAGTTGTGGTTAGTTGTGTGTACTTGTGCTGAAACTGTACTGGAATTGTGCCTAATATAGGCACAGCTCAGGTGAGTATGGTGCTAGTTGTGCCCAGTAGTGTCATAGGCAAAACGGTACATTGAAGCAAGAAAAAAATATTTTTTTCTTTTTTTTTAAATCGATCAAGTACTTGAAGTACACCAAAAAAAGTGAAAAAAAGTAATCAAGTACTTTGTACATCCATGATATACAACCACGTTTTCAAAAAAAAAAACTTGAATAATGAATGTACTGGCGATGCACTGAAGCATCGCCATGTGCAAGCACCTTGAAAATGATGCAATACCCGTTCGTCTTTTGTGTTTAATCGTTGCGCGACCCATACCATACGCGGGAGACGATACGTTCCTTCCTGGATGTCACCCATTACCGTGATATCAGGTGTTACCTGGTTCTGCAAAATCCTGGATACATTCCTGGGTATTCCCTGAATTGTTTTTTTTCCACCCGGCAATGCCGCGGAAAGTACCCGGCAATGCGAAGTAATGACAAACAAAACCCCGATTGGACCGCGTAATACCCAGTAATGAAAAATTACACCCAGGCAATTCCCAGGTATTCCCGGTACCCGGTAACGGGTGCCATCCATGCTCCGTACACAAAAAAAAAAAAAGAGTTACGGAAACATGATAAAATAATAAAACCTACATTCTCGAACTTTTCTACTGACGTGATTTTCATTGGACTCATCCCCCTTTTCTTTTAAACGAGAAACGCTAATTGCATTTTTGGCCCCCCTCTGTGAGTATTGATTGAATTGGAGTCGGGGAGCACAATCCAAGGGCTATGAAAGGGAATTAATGAACATTGAAGAAGACAGAACAGAGACAGTATTTATTTCCGAACCCACACACACTATTCCAAGTGTTCAATCCGAAACAGCCCAATCATTTCGGTTTGTATTATTTCCTTACAAACCGTACGTGTACCGCTTCGTATGTTTGTGTACAATAAAATAATAGAGGACTTTAACTGCCAAAAATAGTGCCGTCACTGAATAAAGTGAGAGGGTTAGAAAAATAGAAAACGACTTCAGGATATGACAGTCAAAATAAAGAAAAACACTGGTTTCGCTTCTCGCTAGGAGTGCACGGGTCTGTTTCATGTACAACACAACATACACCGATGGGGGGTAAAAACTGAGGTGGATTTTGGCATTTTCAAAACTCTAAGGAGGGTTTTTACCCCCACCGAGGTTTTTTATTTATACCCTTCCCCGTGCATAAGTCTGCGTATAAGTCCTATTTTTGGGGGGGCTGAGGGCCTCCGGACTTATACACGGGGTTTCGGACTTATACACCGTTCGGTTTTGTGCACCCAGGTACCCAGACCCATGCAGTGTCACATGACCTTAGTGTGAGTGACCCACGCATGAGGGAATGTGACACCGCAAAATTTACCCCGTCTTCGTGCACCTTCGGTACAACGCCGCAGGCCAAACATGCGTTGGACTCAGAGGAATGCCTGCTGGGCAGGTATCAAACATGAGAATCAACTCCCAGCAACAAGGGGCACCTTTTTGGCTGCTGAGACTGTTTGGGGTCCAATGTTCCACAATTTTGCAGTAACAGGTTCGCATCTTGAGAATTGTGAGGATGATGTCGCGAATATGATCCCTGGTGAATACACCGCCAATAAAATAAATTGCGCTCGCTTCGCTCGCGGAAAAACACCCAATATTTCCCCCCCGCGCGCTTGGCGAGCGGGAAAACGCGCCAAAATAAAAAATCTCCCACCACCAGTACACAAAACCGGTGTATAAGCCGGCCTGTGCATAAGTCCGATCCTGAGCCCAAATCTGCCTGGACTTATACACGGGGGGGAGACTCCGGGGGGGGGGAGTAGGTACTGTAAAATACGTTACCATAATACATACACGTACCGGTAAATGTTGCTAGCAGAAACTATATCTGTCTTCAATCACACACACGTATTACACAATTTCATGGAACAGTTCTCCCCTTAAATAAACCCCCCACCCCCCGCAATTAGCAGTGCACCAACATCCACAGTCGTAAAGAGCTGTCAGTACGCATACCGTGCATGTGGTCAGAGCAAAGGCTCCAAGGCTGTGCCATCGTCTTCGTCTGCACCAAGTGTGATGTAAGCGTCTTCGAGGAGCGTCTGTGCAGACGGGCGCAAGGCAGGGTCGCGCACAAAGCAGCGTGCGAGGAAGGCTGTGAGTGCAGGCGGCGCAGCTGCAGGTATCGGCGGGCCACCTGTGCTTGTCAGAATGCGCATCAGAACCTCGTGCTCGCCTTCACGTGCGTTCGCTCGCCACGGTGTCACACCCAGCATCTCAATCACCGTGCACCCCAGCGACCACACGTCGCACCGTGTCCCGTAGTCACCACTGCGCTCCGTGCGCTGCTGCAGCACCTCTGGCGCCATCCAGAACGGCGTCCCCACACACGTCTGCGCACCAGCAGCACCAAAGCTCACTTCCTCAGACGACGACTCAAACAGCTTGCTGCATCCAAAGTCAGACAGCTTCACTGTCGCATCTATCGACAGCAGCAGGTTGTCCGCCTTCACGTCACGGTGTGCAATCGGTGCAAACCCGTTCCCACCCCTGTGCAGGTACTCCAGCCCAAGAAGCACCTGCTTCGTGTACTCGCAGATCGTGCCTGCGTCCAGCCCCTTCCTGCGTGCACGCAGCAGGTTGCGCACAGACCCACCTGGCATGTACTCCATAAAGATCTCGAGCAACGTCCCGTCACGCCACAGGTGTCCGAGGTACGGCACAATGTGTGGGTGGTGCAGCTCACGCATCAGCACAAACTCACGCTCCACACGTTCTCGTGCCTTGCTTGTGTGTGAGACCTCAAGCAGCACTTCCTTCACAGCAACGTGTCCGTCACGTCCGTCCACAGTTGCCCTGTACACCACACCGAAGGCACCCTTCCCGAGGGGTGGGCGCATTGTTTGTCTCGTCTGCATCTGTTGAGGTGTGAGCAGTCGGCAGGACGTCGTGTCTGACACAGTCATGTGGGCGTCTGTCCAACGTGTCATGAACCGGTCCTCCAGAAGCTCTCCTGCTGTGGGGCGTTCCTCAGGGTCACGCTTCAGACACGCACACAGGAAGCTTGTGGCCTCAGGCGACACGTCCTGCACCATGTTCACAGGCGGGAACTGCATCGTCTTGACCAGATGCACCCACGCACCCTCAAAGTTCCCAGGAGGCACACCCTCGTTCAACACCTCAGACACAGTGCTCCCGAAGCTGAAGATGTCGCACGCAGGCCCCGCCTCCACGAACCCAGTCAGCTGCCCAAGCATCTCGGGTGCCATCCAGTTCGGTGTTCCCATCAAGGTGTTGTGCCGTGTGCTCATCATCTGTGTGCGGACCCTGCTTTCAGTGGCTTTGTTGTTAATTGTATAATGTACGTTCCCGTTGCTGTCGCAGCATTTGATGGAGCCAAAGTCGCAGAGCTTCGCAGTGCCCTCACGTGTGAGGAGAATGTTCTCGCCCTTGATGTCACGGTGCACAACGTTGTTCATGTGCAGGAAGTTCACTGCCTGCAGGACCTGCCGCATGTAGAACACCACCTTCGCCTCCTCCAGCTTGTGCCCAAGGTTGCGCACGTATGCACCAAGCGACCCACCCGAGACGAACTCCATGAGCCAGCAGATGCGCCGTCCAGGCACGTCGTAGCACACGTCGTACATCTCCGTCAGGTGTGGGTGGCGCAGACGGCGCAGCAGCTCCAGGTTCGCAACTGCCTCGTCTGCATCTGCACGTGTCGCAGAGGTCTGCTCCTTCATCGCCACCACACGCCCGTCCGACAGGTGCCCGACGTACACAACACCGTAGGCACCACTGCCGACCTCGCGGTCCTTCACCCACGACGCGTACACAGGGTCTGATGGGCCTTCGACACTGGGACCCGAGGGAAGACTCACCGGCACACTCTCACCAGTGCTCTGCACCGTTCCCAGCAATTCAGCAGAGAGAACATCAGGAGCAAACTCAGGGTTCTCTTGTAGGACTGAGCTTATGAGCCCCGTTTGCATCTCCACAAAAGACTCCGCGTTGTCCATTCTGCCCCGCTGCGTGACACAGCGCCGATAGGAGACGTAAGACAACGCAGACACGATACAAACACCTGCAGTCACAAGCACTGCCACAACCGTGCTGCCAGAGGACGCAGAAGCCGTGCCAGTTGCAGGCGTATCCGTCTCCAGCACACTTGGCGTTTTTGTGTCCAAGTCCTGGCCCGGTGAGAATGTTGGTTGCGCTGTCTCAGCAGATGGCATCGGTGTGTCTGTGTCCTCCATCGGTGGTGCCGGTGTCTCCACCGAAGGAGACTCTGATGTGATAGTGGCCCCTGAAGGAGTCCCTGTCAGGGGTGGCGTAATTGTGTGCGGTGGTGACTCTGTTGTGGGTGACTGAGTGGGTGTACCTGTGTTGGGTGGCTCTGTCTTGGGTGGCACTGTCCGAGCTGTAGGTGACTCTGTTGTGGGTGACTGAGTGGGTGTACCTGTGTTGGGTGGCTCTGTCTTGGGTGTACCTGTCTTGGGTGGCTCTGTCTTGGGTGGCACTGTCCGAGCTGTAGGTGACTCTGTTGTGGGTGACTGAGTGGGTGTACCTGTGTTGGGTGGCTCTGTCTTGGGTGTACCTGTCTTGGGTGGCACTGTCCGAGCTGTAGGTGACTCTGTTGGGGGTGGTAGTGGTGCGGCGCTGTCCTGTGGAGCCGCCGTTGCAGGTACCTGCGTTGTCGGCTTTGAAGTAGGCGCTGTCGGCGGTGCTGTTGCTGGTGCAGATGTCACTGGTGCAGATGTTGCTGGCGGCAGTGTCGGGGGGATGCTTGTTGGCGACGTGGTTGGAACCTGCGTATCAGGTGCAGATGTTGGTTCTGGTGTTGGGGGTGCAGCTGTTACAGGTACCACACAGCAGGTTGCCTCTGTGCAGTCTTCATACGGAGTGCTCCAGTCGCACACGATCTCTGCAGGATTCGGCTTCCACCACCCATGTTTGCAACGGAAAGCGTCACATGACTGAGGATACAAAAACGAAGTGCACTGACCGATGGCACTAGGAAGGTCACCCCACCGCAGTACTGCAGTGTCTACCCATCTGTGGCCCACGAACCCTGTGGGTAGAGCATTGATGAGGGTGTAGTTGTACGTAGAGATGTAGGAACTTACTGAATATGCATCACCACCACCCCACGAGATGACGTGGCCTGTTGCGTTGAGGACAGCAAAGGCACGGCTTGCCGGGTGTGTCGCAATCTGGCCGACGACAGACCCAAACAGATGATCCACACTCGACGAGTCCCCGCCACAGCTCGCCTTCCCCCACGCAGTCACCGTCATGTCGGAGTGCAGCAGCACAAACGCACCCGAGTTCACGTATACATTCTCCACATCCACAAAGCGTGTCTGCACCGTGCTGTGCGAGCCGTCGCCCCACACCGACACTGTGCTGTCCCTGTTCAAAACCACCCCACCCTCCGCATTCGCATAGAAGATCGTGTTCCCGAAGTACGGCACAAAGTTGAACGGGTGTGACGGCACAACCGGCGTGGTTTCGGAGGACAGCGCACCCCAGGTCTGTATTGTGTTGTTCACGAGCGCGTAGTAGACGCCGTCCACGACGAAGAGGTCCGACACCGAGGAGAGAGCTCCGACGCTGCTTGCCTGCACTGTCCCGTCTGGGTAGAGCACCGCGAAGCTGTCTGCGTGTGTCAGCACCTTCACGGGGTTGTGTGCCGTCGACAGCGCCGTGCACGCTGTGGGGATGACGGGGTGTAGCGTGCCGTCGAGCGCAAGACACCAGACTGCAGTCCAACTGGACGCACTGTGCACAACCTCCACGAGGTACAGCGACTGCAGGGCGTGCACAGCCGTGACGGTTACATCATATGAGGTCATGTCCCTTGCCTGGAGCGGGGTGGGCCCGTACCGCAAAGATGTCGACGAGGTCACAGATATGAAGTGTGTGTTCTCCAAATTCCCGACTGCAGAGAAGTCGTCAGGCATCTGCGTCACACTGGGCACACCTGTCATCTTCAGCAGCTCTGTGTACTTAAAGTCAGCACTGCTGTTCAACGCAGTCACGAAGGTGCCGTTCCGTGTCAGCGTCCACCCATCCACAAGACTGCCCCCTTCCGGTATCCCAAGCTTCCACACAAACACATTCTCGTCCTCACCGCCGTTGATCTCCTTTGCCAGTGGCGACCCCTCGGCAGAGTACAGGAAGTAGCCGTACCAATCCTGAGCAGAGTTCCGGTCTCGCCACCCACCGCACTTCATCCAGCACCCGGAGTCTGTGCAGCCGCTGGGCATCAATACATAGGCAGGTGCGAAGACACTTTGCAGTAACAGCACCAACAGCGTGTGATATCGAGTCATAAGAAAGGGAGGGGGCCTGTGGTGGGTGCTTGTGTGGCTTGTACAACATAGGGAGAGAAAGGTGTGCGGTAACACAACAGAGAATGGGGACATCAGTCTTTGTGTTGGGTCAGGTGATGAAACGTCCTTGGTGGACAAGACCACTGCAATAAAGTCTGTGACCAGGGAACGGTTATTGTGGTAAACCCGTAAACCCGTATATTGCCCCTATTTTATTTTATTTTATTTTTGTCAAAATCTCTTTGCTTTCTCTCTTTTGCCTATTTTTCTGGACTTCTTATCTCTCTCTCACTTTCTTTGTTCTGGGTGAGGGGTGCTCTGCCTCAGCCTTGCGCAATGTGCCCTTGCGATCCGATGCGCTGGCATTGCTTGCAGGAGGTGTCCCTCAGCAGCTAGCAGCTCACGCTCCCACCACCGAGAGGTGCATACGGATGTCCCGAAGCACGTCCAACCCCGTGTCGCACCTTCGATAGCGCACGGGCCACACCAATCGCATACACGGATGCTGCAAGGCACCAGGTGCTCGCTCGTGTTTGCGGAGGGAGGCACTCACAACGGTGCTCGAGCAGGGGTGCGTAACACCACTCAGGGGGTGAGACGTCTCCAGGGACCGTAGCTCAGGACAGCCAATGTTTCGGCATCGGGCGGACACCCGGTTCCTCTACAGAGGTAAGGAGGGTGTCGACCTCCTGGTGGCGACACAACCAGCATGTCCCACACGGCACCCATCATCGCCAAGTGTTGCAGGGCCTCTCGCTTCCAGGAGTGGTCGCGTATCTCGAGGGAGTACAGAGGTCCGTCCCAGGCTGCGGATGTCTGACACACTGAACGCCACTCCGCGTTGCTTCCAGCGGCGGATGGCGGGGAACATGTGCAGGGGGTGGGTATAGAGCAGCTGGGCTGGGTCCCCTCGCAGCTTGTCCACCTTCCGAGTCGCACTGCTCACGACGTGGCTTTAAATGAAGGATGAACAAAGGATAAAAACACAAGTCCACGTACACGCGATGATCAGCTGCACCTGGCGGGTCATCAGCCACCCATGATGGACCGGTTCCATGGTACACATCAACGTCACCTCCACAGCCAGACTATGATGTAGTACAGCTGCTTCTTCCAGCGTGCGTTCAATCGTACACACACCGCAATCCTGCAGCTCCGGATCCGCATCGTCGTGAACAGCGTCCCATAGAAAACAACGCCTCCTCAGCAGGGAAGCCGATCCCAGGTACATCCGTATGTGTCATACAGGCTCAGTGGGCTCGTCGTCGTCACATTGCAGGGAAAACTACACAGCGGGCGCACTAGTGTAGTGTAGATTCCTGTCCGTCACAACCTCCACGTCTGGAAGCTGCACCTGCCTGAAGATCCTTCGTTCCCGTCACCACGTCAAGTTGCTCCACACCGAACAAAGGACGAGAAACCCCCGCTACGCCACTGCCCACTCTTGCGTGGTCGTTGCTGTCGGAGGGTGCTGCACCATGCGTCGGCCAGGACGGTTGTTTCCCGTGCAATACATAGGGAAACGGAAAGCTTTGTAATAAAAATTATCGAACACAAAAACCAGCGCGTGTAGAAGAAAAAAAGGAGAAAATATTTTTCCTGATTGAAAGTGGTGTTTACGTTTTGGGTACGGGGCGGAGAATAAAATCTGTTTGATAAAACAAACACGCGCCTCATTGTTTTATCGTCCAGCATACTCGCACAAAAAAACAAAAACAGGGGGAGGGAGTCGTTTCAGTTCCATAAAAAAGGTCTCAGACGTTTGCATCATTTCTCGCCACAAAGCATTTTGCCCTTATGTGCTGACCGCTCCGAGGCAGGGAGCTCCACTATTTTTTTTTTTTAAATACCTCTCTGACATGATTTATTTGTTTGCTGAGACACAAAAACCCCTCCTGTTTCTACAGTCACTTCTACACTGTTCCTTGCCTTGCGGCAAGGAACAGTGTAGAAGTGTAGGGGTGAATAGTAAGCATATCTTACTGAGCTTCTGAAGAATGATGCCATGTATACAGTGAAAAACAAACAGGGCGCACACGGGGTGGGGTGGGAGTGGGAGTGGATTAGTAAGCCTATCATCCTCCGCTACTGAGGAAGGGTGTCTTCCCTTGGGGCTAACCGCGAAGTGCAATGCGGGCTCGAGAAGTCATTTACAGGCCAGCACATATCACCCCCTGGATGTAGCAGCTCTCCTGTGTGCAATAAGCTGGCCTGACTCCACAAAAGAGTGAAGCTAGATAGTGCAAAACGCCTCCGGGACGCAGGCACTGACACTCCGCGGGGGGTTTCGAACCCCCCCCCGGAGTTTTGCACCTTGGAGTTGCTGACAAGGAGGGATCCTTGAAGGGGGGAGAGGAATAAAAAAAAAATAAATAAACAAAAGACAAGGTTGTCGGAACAGTCCGTGACAACAATTTACCGTATTCGTACAAAAAATTATCGACCGTACTAATATTCGACCGTAAAAAATGTTCGACCTTTTCAGGATTTTTCTGGAAGTTCGACCTTTTTTTACGGTCGATAATTTGTACGATATACGGTAGTTTTCTTTCCTGTTCCTACAACGAGCAAAGTATTGCAATGGCTAAGCACACCTCTTGAATATACGTAAACTTTGAATACCAGACATATGGACTTAAAACGCTTTAAAACCGAACCCCAACACGGTCGCAACACGGGAACATACGGGGCTCCACATTCCACTCCATTTTTTTTTCATCGCAACTTTCATTCAGACAATCACCCAAGAACCCACTGGGGGCTAATAGGGTCTGTACTCAATGTTGGCCGAAGCCTTTGCACTACGGACGGTATAGATTATTTCTTTCCCCCCCCCCCCTAGGCATAGGTGCCGGCCGAGTCGTTTTTGGGCGAGTTGTCCGAACTCCACGATTTTACCAAACAACTCGCCCAAAACTCGCACAACTCGGCCACAACTCGCCCTATACTCGGCACAACTCGCCCTATACTCGGCACAACTCGCCCACAACTCGGCCACAACTCGCCCATTTTTACAGGCAAAAACATACAGGGATGGGAGGGGACGTTGTAAGGTTACACACATGTAACGTTGGTACAACACATGATCTCAAGAAAAACAACCAGGGCTAAGGCCAAACGCCACTCATTACATGCACCTTGTCATATGACTAGTCATAGGTGGTAACTAGGTCGTGGTGGTCCATGGGTCACCGTGCACACTCACGGTTTTTGGTAATTGCTGGGGGGAATGGGATTTTCTCCGTACATGGCTACCCACACAGAACACACGGTTCCCCAGACATCTGTCAGGCAATCACTGATTCACTTCACACAGGTCGGGCAGGCGCCGCCTGCTCATCCTCTTTTCCTGTCTGCTATCGATTCCAGGTTCACAACGTTCGCACGTTCAGTCAAAATGCTTTGGGCGACGACTTCCCTTGGGATACAAAGCATACAAAACCACCCAAAGCGCACATTCACAGACCAGCTGTGAAGCGGCAAAGAGTCGTTCAAGCTGAGATGCACAAGATAAAATGTGATGTGGTGCACCTGTGCACCTGTGCACCTGTGCACCTGTGTACCTGTGTACCTGTGTACCTGTGTACCTGTGTACCTGTGTACCTGTGTACCTGTGTACCTGTGTACCTGTGTACCTGTGTACCTGTGTACCTGTGTACCTGTGTACCTGTGTACCTGTGTACCTGTGTACCTGTGTACCTGTGTACCTGTGTACCTGTGTACCTGTGTACCTGTGTACCTGTGTACCTGTGTACCTGTGTACCTGTGTACCTGTGTACCTGTGTACCTGTGTACCTGTGTACCTGTGTACCTGTGTACCTGTGTACCTGTGTACCTGTGTACCTGTGTACCTGTGTACCTGTGTACCTGTGTACCTGTGTACCTGTGTACCTGTGTACCTGTGTACCTGTGTACCTGTGTACCTGTGTACCTGTGTACCTGTGTACCTGTGTACCTGTGTACCTGTGTACCTGTGTACCTGTGTACCTGTGTACCTGTGTACCTGTGTACCTGTGTACCTGTGTACCTGTGTACCTGTGTACCTGTGTACCTGTGTACCTGTGTACCTGTGTACCTGTGTACCTGTGTACCTGTGTACCTGTGTACCTGTGTACCTGTGTACCTGTGTACCTGTGTACCTGTGTACCTGTGTACCTGTGTACCTGTGTACCTGTGTACCTGTGTATAAAAAATGCCAAAAAAAATCAACTCGCCCAAAAAAAATGGGCGAGTTGTTGGGCGAATTTGGGCGAGTTGCCGAGTTGTTTTTAACTCGCCGGGCACCTATGCCTAGGGGGTACGACTCCAGCCATTTTTTGCGCACGGAAAATTCATTTGGCATTATCTGGTCATCTCCAAGGCAACTGCGGGTGAAAAACACCCTCAGAGTGGGTCACAGGGGGCCTGTGGGTCGAAAAACGACCCAGAAGCCACCCCAGAATACAAAAAAATGGAAAAAAATAGTGAAAAAACGGCTTTTTTCACGTTTTGGCCACTTTGGGCAAAATAGCGATTTTTCGAGAAAAAAATCAAAAACCGGGATATTTTTTGACATCACAAAGCCTCCTTTGGCACAAATATACCCCAAAAGTGGCCTGTGAGTCCATTCCAACCTGTTTTGGACATATTTGACACTTTTGGAAGTGTTTTTTTGGTGTTTTTAGGTCAAAAAAATGCCCAAGACGTCCCCAAGACATCCCCAAGACACTTTGCACACCCCCTGTTACGGTCATATTTTTTTCGTTTTTTTGCCTGAAACCCCCAAAATACCCCTCCCGGACCCCACATAGTCCCGAATATCCATCACACACCCACTCAGAGTGAGTAGAAGCACCCCAAAAAAAATATTTTTTAAAGCCCTAAAATTGTGCTTCAGTTTCGGCAGCATCCATGTTGAAGTTGAAGGGCTTTAAAAAATATTTTTTTTGGGGTGCTTCTACTCACTCTGAGTGGGTGTGTGATGGATATTCGGGACTATGTGGGGTCCGGGAGGGGTATTTTGGGGGTTTCAGGCAAAAAAACGAAAAAAATATGACCGTAACAGGGGGTGTGCAAAGTGTCTTGGGGATGTCTTGGGGACGTCTTGGGCATTTTTTTGACCTAAAAACACCAAAAAAACACTTCCAAAAGTGTCAAATATGTCCAAAACAGGTTGGAATGGACTCACAGGCCACTTTTGGGGTATATTTGTGCCAAAGGAGGCTTTGTGATGTCAAAAAATATCCCGGTTTTTGATTTTTTTCTCGAAAAATCGCTATTTTGCCCAAAGTGGCCAAAACGTGAAAAAAGCCGTTTTTTCACTATTTTTTTCCATTTTTTTGTATTCTGGGGTGGCTTCTGGGTCGTTTTTCGACCCACAGGCCCCCTGTGACCCACTCTGAGGGTGTTTTTCACCCGCAGTTGCCTTGGAGATGGCCAGATAATGCCAAATGAATTTTCCGTGCGTTTGGTCCCAGCCAAAATGGCTGGAGTCGTATCCCCTACCCCCCCCCCCCCCGAAAAAATTGCGTGAGGTATGTCTTTTTTGTTGGTTTTGCCATATGTTTTTTGGTGTTCGTCATCTGGGCGTATATTTCTCGGGTATGCACCGCTACAACAGTCACAGAACACCTGTCTAAAAGACAAGCCTTTTGTGGGGCGAAGTGGGGAGATGCAAAAAAACAAACAAAAAACAAAAACAAAAACAAAACAAAAATACTAACCGTAACTAAACTAAACAAAAAGCGATGTCAGACAAACACTAGAACACGTAATGATGATGAACGTGCTTTTCACACGGAGTTTTGGGTGTTCCGTGGTGGAAGGGATGGGATGCAAGCTTATAACACGAAGGTTCAATGTACAGTAGGACAATAATATTGGCGACCAAAAAAGTCGTTAATTGCAAGAAAACCCCCAAAACCCGCTAATGTTATTTGGTCGACAAGTTATTTAGTGGGATGGCGGTTCTTATTGATTCAAAGAAGTACAAGAAACACAAAAGGTGCCCCTTCAGTGTACCAGGTGCAGCGTATCATTAAAGTCGAACATTAGCTCCGCGCCACGCACTCACACAGCCACCCAAAAATACACACAGTAAGATAAAGGGAGGCACAAAAACTTTACCAAAAATTGGTACTTCCCAACCAATGTGACTAAGAACCACCTACCTATTAATACTGGCGACCAAAAAAGTCGCCAACTACAAGAAACCCCCAAAATCCGCCAATATTATTTGTCCGTCAAGTTGCTTGTCCTACTGTAAAAAATGCCGTGTCAATAGCTCTCTTCACCCACACAGAAAAATGGGAAACGAAACAGGGGGGTGCGTTTGTTAGCTGTACGCTTCCCTTCCACACTCAGTCAGGTGTTGCAATTCTGGTTTTTCCTTTTCCCTTTTCTTTTTTTCTTTGAAAACTGATATGTTAACAAGAAAGAGCCAAATATAAAAGGAAAGTTGTGGAGGCACGGCAAAAATGCGCATTTTTGATATTTTTGATATTTTTGGCAGAATTTTTTGGGCGTTTTTGGCGTTTTTTAGGGGGGAAAAATAGTGAGGGGAGTTGGGTCCAGTCATAGGAAGTATAGAGAATTTTTGAAAAATTCTTCCATTGGAATAAGGGTTTGCGGGCCTTGCCCTCTGAGGTGTTAGAAGGTTTGCAGGTTTGCAGGTTTAAGGAGGCGAATCTGTGTGGATGAGGGTTGAGGGTGCTTAGATGGGGTATGATACTGAGGTGCTTAAATGGTGGTTTTGTAGGTTACATAGTCACGAGACTGCCCTTGTATTAAAAGGGGGAGAGGGGAGATGATAGGGGACAAGGCTACCAACCCGACTTAAACCGACTCAGTAGGGTCAGGTCGGACCGACCCAAACCTACCCAGCAAAAAGGTCCAAAAATAGATGTCAATTTTGAGACACTTTTTTTCCACTTTTTTCCTTAGGGATTTTTCCAGGTACTTAGCGAAGCGTTAGGGCGACTTAAGTCCCTTGGCCCCAGCGCCCTATGCATAGTGTGCAGACGAACATTTTTGGACCGACGAACAAAATGTTCGTCGGTTTTGTTCGTCGATGTTCGTCGACGAACATCGACGAACAGGTCCCTGCCACAAGGGCAACCCACGACGAACAACGACGAACATCGACGAACAACGACGAACAAAAAAATTTTCCCCCCCCACGACGAACATCGACGAACATTTTGTTCGTCTGCACACTATGCCTATGGGGCGCCTCCTCGTCGGGCCGTTAGGGCCCTCCGGTGGCCAGGTTCTTTCTCTGGGCTTAGAGGCTCGAAGTTCCCCGTCAGATTGGAGCTGGTGTGCTTTATGAGGCTCGCTCGTCTAGATTGAGGCTCGCTCGTCCGGATTGGGCTAGCTCGTCCGCCTTCGGCTAGACCCTCCGCCTTTGGGTGGGCTCGTGTATCTTCGTTATGTACGTACGGGTTCGATACTCTGGTTGGAGTGTGACAGCACGTCATTTCTTGAGCACGTTGGTAACACACGAAGTGCAATGGCGATAATGGAAAGATAGATGCCGGCATTGGTGAATTGCTGGAGTTCTGCACAGGAAGCCAGCATGACGTAGAATCACTGTGTGAACAAAATGACCGTATTTTGGTTGAAAATTTGACTTGAAATTTTTTTTCATAATTTGCCCAATCGAAGGTTTTCCTTGGATTTTTTGGGCCATTTTATGACGTACCACGCCCGATTTTGGGCGAAAAAAAAAATTTTTTTTTTGGTCAAAAATCGCCTTGTATTACCACTGTATTGGTGTAGGCTCGTACAGAAGTGTGTTTTGTGTGACCACAGATGGTCAAAACACCCGATTTTTGCATTTTTTTTGCATTTTTTGGTGCCCAAAGACCCACCTCAGTGGTCGAAATTTTCCCGGAAAAAAAATTTTTTTTTTTTGAGATTTTTCGATTTTTTGACAAGGCGCTGGCCCATACAAAGTGCACTGGTGGTGCAGAAAATGGCTGGGGAATAAACTCTAGATGCTCAAAACAGCCCAATTCTTGCTTTTTTTGACTTTTTGGTCCCAGAAGGGTGCCTAGGGTGTAGTGAGCAGGCCTCAAAAACACTTGCGAAAAAAAAATTGGGATTTTTTTTTTTGAGATTTTTCCAAAAATCGACTTGTCTGTGGTAAAAATCACGAAATTTTGGGTTCGCGGAACCGCGTTTTAGACCCCCCTAGATGCTCAAAAGTGCCAAATTTTGCTTTTAATGGCCTCAAATCGTCGAAATTAGCCCTATATAGGGTAGGGGAGCCTATGCACCGGCTATTCCTTCATTTGGCTCGGAAAATTTGGCGCCTTTCGGCAAAAAAACCCAAAAATAGATGAAACTACCCTATATACCTCACCAAAAATCACTTTCCGCCGGGTTTCAGGCACTTTTGAGCCTTTTTTCTTCAAATTTTTTTTTGAAAAAAATCTGCAAAAAAACTGAAAATGGCAAAGACAAATCCAGTGTAAAATGACAATTTTCAACAAAATGTGCGTTTAAATGAGTCAACGGGCAGCATTTTGTTTAAATTTTTGCTCATTTGAGTCCACAGAGTCCCAAAAAATGCATTGCCGGGGTCGTAGGTCAAAAAAGACTTAGAAATTTTAATTTAAAATCAAAAGGAGCCAAAATTACCGGTATAGGCTCCCCTATATAGGGGCAAAAAAAAAAATTCGAGGGTCTAGGTATGGAGAGCGAGCACCTTAGAAGGAGATCGGACCAAAAAAGGTACCCTAAGGAGGCACGGCACTTTTGTGGAATTTTGTGGAATTTTGTGGAATTTTTTATAAGGGCACGGTAATTTTTATTTTTGGTAAGCGTCTGCGTGCGTACTTTTTTTTTGAGATTCCAGGGAAAAAAATTATGTAGAAAGTATTTTCATCATATGCAATCAATAAATTGATAGTATATGGTGAGGGATCAACAAAAATGGTCCCATCTTTCTTTTTATGTTGTGTGTTTTGCAAAACGTAGAAAAGAAAAGTAAAATGCTTCGTGCACAAGTTGAAACTTCAGTAGATTGGTTTCTGATATTAACCCTGTTTCAGTCCTAAGAATCATACAGTTGTATTCAAAAGGGTGGACATCTTCAGTGATTTCCCTTTAAATGGTGGGTGAATATCGTGAAACCGATGTTCGTGTGAACATTTGGTACCTTCTACTTCAGTTTTTTGTTTCGGGAATACACAAAATACAAAAGTTTTTTTTTTCTTTTTTCTTATTCCTTTCTCTGTCCTTACTGGATGTAATGTCTGATCACCAGGAGGAAGAGTAACCTAAAGAGTCTTGGTCTTGATGGCTGCCGTGTATACGTATAGTATTCCGTGCAATAATTGCTACCAATCCAAACAAATACCAACACATCCTGTATGTGTATCAGATAGAAAACCTCAGCAAACACACAAGAAAGAGAAATAAAATAAAAGTAAAAAATAGAAAAAGTGAAAAACATACTGAATTTTCTGGACTTAGTAGTTCGCCGTCCAAGCAATGATTAAAACCAGTTTAATCATCCATTGTCCATTGTATTGAAACACCTACACAAAGACTAGAGTAGTACAAAGAGATAGCAAAACGTGCATTGCAAACAATTTAATATGTGTCCTGGAGTCTTAGTCTCAAGGCTATTGTCCCTTAAAAAATGGGAAAGCTAAGATGCCCACCAAGACCAAATCGCTCCTGCGAGAAAAATACTCATCACTAGTGACATAGTACGCGTTGAGTACAACCATATAAACTGCGTCGTGGACATTACCATTGGTAAACCACGACCAAATTACTACTGCGATATACCTATTATCTTCGTTCTTTTTTTTTTCCAAAGTTTTGCGGTTTTTGTAGTAGGCCTACAGACTGCACAGCTTACCCAGGGTGTGGCAATGTAATACATTGGTCTGACGTCTCACTGAAAGGGTCAAGTACGAGGTCTAGTCCCTTCCAGTGGTGAAAAAGAGTTTTTTTTTCTTTTTATTTGGTTTGTTGAAAAAAAGTAAAAATAAAAGTGGTGTTTGTTTGTGGGAATTCTTTGAAATAGGACCTTTATCTAGATTCATTGGCTTCATGAACATATATAGCCTAGAATCGCTCGCTTATTTTTTTCAGAATGCACTGAGCTGCTTCTGGTAGTCTTTAACGTTGACACCATAAACGGACACATTTTTTTTATTGGGGTTTCGGTGTCGTCAACCTACTTTAAATAACCTACTTGCTCTCCCTTGTTATTATATCATTTTTTTTTTGGTCTCTTTTTCTGCTGTTTTTTTTTTTTTTTTTTTTATTTTGATTTCTTTTTTGACTGTTTCAAAGAGGTAGGGAGGGGGTGGGGTGTAGAAAAAAAAATTATAAAGGGGAGCCCTCAATAACTCAAATATGTATTTTAGGTAAAAAATGTACATTTTTCAGCGCAAATTGACCCCATCACAGCACACACAGACTCCCGAGAGCCGAAATCAAAAAAAAATTCCCCCGACTTCTACTTTTTCCCCTTAGGGCACGGTAATTTTTTTTCTTGGTAAGCGTCAGACCACTTCTCAAAAAAAAGTACTCACGCACGCAAAAAAAAATTATGCAGTAAAAAAAATTATGAGTGGTGAAAAAAATTATAGAGGAAAATTACAGTGGGGGAAATACAGGTACCAAAAATATTTTCCCACCAATTTTTGCCCACAAAAAAGAGTTTTTGAAATTCCACAAAATTCCACAAAATTCCACAAAAGTGCCGTGCCTCCTGTGAATACTTTCTAGCCCGCCTGAATCCATCACAAACAAAATCCCACTAAGACCCGCCCGAATTGAGACGGACTTTTGACTGAATCCACCAAGCCCGCCATCTCAAGTCAACCTTAAGTCCACCGCGGGCTTGAGATGGACTATCGCTGACTTTCAAAGTCGACCATAGTCCGTCTGAACTCAGGCAGACTGCTAAGTATGAAATGGATCAATAAAAAAGAAACGAGGGGACCATTTCGAAATAACTCCTTGACAAACCCCCTCCCACTCTACCCTGCCCAAGAGAATCGATCCCTTGCTAAAGAACCCCAAAAAAACCCAAAACAAAATGCAAAATATACTTCGGTAAACGGTAAACGGTAGACGTTCGGCGCATTCGTAAACATGACACCACAACAAAACTTTATCGCTCGTACGCCGTAACAGGGGTGGGTGAGGATAGTATCGTTAGCACACACAGCATCCTCAGCAGATCCCAGAGCTTCTCATCACGCTTCGCACACACAGCCACCTACTGCAGTAACAGCAACATCGGGGGAGTAAACGTGTCGCACTCCACAGGTGAACAAGGCATGCGATAGTGCTCTTGTTAACCAGCAGACAAAGAAGGTGACTCTCTTCGTGCACCAACATCCACAGTCGTAAAGAGCTGTCAGTACGCGTACCGTGCATGTGGTCAGAGCAAAGGCTCCAAGGCTGTGCCATCGTCTTCGTCTGCACCAAGTGTGATGTAAGCGTCTTCGAGGAGCGTCTGTGCAGACGGGCGCAAGGCAGGGTCGCGCACAAAGCAGCGTGCGAGGAAGGCTGTGAGTGCAGGCGGCGCAGCTGCAGGTATCGGCGGGCCACCTGTGCTTGTCAGAATGCGCATCAGAACCTCGTGCTCGCCCTCACGTGCGTTCGCTCGCCACGGTGTCACACCCAGCATCTCAATCACCGTGCACCCCAGCGACCACACGTCGCACCGTGTCCCGTAGTCACCACTGCGCTCCGTGCGCTGCTGCAGCACCTCTGGCGCCATCCAGAACGGCGTCCCCACACACGTCTGCGCACCAGCAGCACCAAAGCTCACTTCCTCAGACGACGACTCAAACAGCTTGCTGCATCCAAAGTCAGACAGCTTCACTGTCGCATCTATCGACAGCAGCAGGTTTTCCGCCTTCACGTCACGGTGTGCAATCGGTGCAAACCCGTTCCCACCCCTGTGCAGGTACTCCAGCCCAAGAAGCACCTGCTTCGTGTACTCGCAGATCGTGCTTGCGTCCAGCCCCTTCCTGCGTGCACGCAGCAGGTTGCGCACAGACCCACCTGGCATGTACTCCATAAAGATCTCGAGCAACGTCCCGTCACGCCATATGTGTCCGAGGTACGGCACAATGTGTGGGTGGTGCAGCTCACGCATCAGCACAAACTCACGCTCCACACGTTCTCGTGCCTTGCTCGTGTGTGAAACGTCCAGCTGCACTTCCTTCACAGCAACGTGTCCGTCACGTCCGTCCACAGTTGCCCTGTACACCACACCGAAGGCACCCTTCCCGAGGGGCGGGCGCATTGTTTGTCTCTTCTGCATCTGTTGAGGTGTGAGCAGTCGGCAGGACGTCGTGTCTGACACAGTCATGTGGGCATCTGTCCAACGTGTCATGAACGGGTCCTCCAGAAGCTCTCCTGCTGTGGGGCGTTCCTCAGGGTCACGCTTCAGACACGCACACAGGAAGCTTGTGGCCTCAGGCGACACGTCCTGCACCATGTTCACAGGCGGGAACTGCATCGTCTTGACCAGATGCACCCACACACCCTCAAAGTTCCCAGGAGGCACACCCTCGTTCAACACCTCAGACACAGTGCTCCCGAAGCTGAAGATGTCGCACGCAGGCCCCGCCTCCACAAATCCAGCCAACTGCCCAAGCATCTCGGGTGCCATCCAGTTCGGTGTTCCCATCAAGGTGTTGTACTGTGTGCTCATCATCTGTGTGCGGACCCTGCTTTCAGTGGTTTTGTAGTCGGTGCCGTTGCTGTCGCAGCATTTGATGGAGTCAAAGTCGCAGAGCTTCGCAGTGCCCTCACGTGTGAGGAGAATGTTCTCGCCCTTGATGTCACGGTGCACAACGTTGTTCATGTGCAGGAAGTTCACTGCCTGCAGGACCTGCCGCATGTAGAACACCACCTTCGCCTCCTCCAGCTTGTGCCCAAGGTTGCGCACGTATGCACCAAGCGACCCACCCGAGACGAACTCCATGAGCCAGCAGATGCGCCGTCCAGGCACGTCGTAGCACACGTCGTACATCTCCGTCAGGTGTGGGTGGCGCAGACGGCGCAGCAGCTCCAGGTTCGCAACTGCCTCGTCTGCATCTGCACGTGTCGCAGAGGTCTGCTCCTTCATCGCCACCACACGCCCGTCCGACAGGTGTCCGACGTACACAACACCGTAGGCACCACTGCCGACCTCGCGGTCCTTCACCCACGACGCGTACACAGGGTCTGATGGGCCTTCGACGTGCGGACCCGAGGGAAGACTCACCGGAACGCTCTCACCAGTGCTCTGCACCGATGCCAGAATGCCGTCGGAAAGAACATCAGGAGCAAACTCAGGGTTCTCTTGTGAGTCCGAGCTTATGAGACGCATCTCCGCACAATACTCGTCGTTGTCCATTCTACCCCGCTGCGCGACACAGAGGCGATAGCAGCTGTAAACCAACGCAGACATGATACAAAGGCCTGCAGTCACAAGCACTGCCACAACCGTGCTTCCAGAGGACGCAGAATCCGTATCACCTGCAGGTGTCTCAGCAGGTGGCATCGGTGTGTCTGTGTCCTCCATCGGTGGTGCCGCTGTCTCCACCGAAGGAGACGTTGATGTGTTAGTGTCCCCTGAAGGAGTCTCTGTCAGGGGTGGCGTAGTTGGAATAGCAGTTGGCGGGGCAGGTGTATCCCCAGGACACATTAACATGACACAGTTCGTGACACTGCCGTCGAGGGGTATGTGGGGTATTGAGGCGACGGTTCCGTAGCTGCTTTCGCCAATCAAGAAAAGCGAACGAGTTACGTATCTGAGTGCCTCACTGACCCCCTCTGTGACAAATTCGTCGTTGATGTACACGTAGTAGGTTGATGTCTCGTCGTCAATGGGCACGCAAATGACCCGAACCTGAAACGTCTCTCCCAACGGCAGTGTTTTGTTGTAGAACACACGTAACTTCGGTTCTCCCCAAGTGCTGCTGACATACAGATGCCCTGTGGTTTGGAACTGTCCAATAATAAAATTGTTGTTGCTGATGCCGCTACCGAACTCAACAAAACACCCGTAATTGGTGTATGCATTGATAATAACGTCCATCTCAACCTGAATGATACCCCCAAACAGTGTCTCGTTAGTTGTCGGCACGGGGAGCTGAATGTTATCCTTGTCTGTGAAATTAACCACAGTCACCACATCCCGAGTGCAAGGCATTTCAGTTGGAATGGTTGGTGTGCAAAGTGCAGACCCATAATTAGGATTTTTTCTATATGGCTGAGTTCCACAAGTTAGATTGGTCCCTTTGCCAGTTATTGCTTGCTGCGGTTCTGCGAACTTGACAAAGGACCAATAATCAACCTTGTTGCAAATGTCAGCAATACACTGATAGACGTAGTCGCGAGACGCAAGTTCGTATCCGTCTGGGCAGTCGGTACTCTCCGTGTACCACATGAACGCCCCGCAATCATACGTTTCGGGCACTGCAGTCGGCTCAGCGGTTGTCACTGCTGTTGGGATGGCTGTGTGTTCAGCAGTTGGAATAGCAGTTGGAATAGCAGTTGGGGCAGGTGTATCCCCAGGACACATTAACATGACACAGTTCGTGACACTGCCGTCGAGAGGTATGTGGGGTATGTAGGCCGTGGTGTAGCTGCTTTCGCCAATCAAGAAAAGCGAACGAGTTACGTATCTGAGTGCCTCACTGACCCCCTCTGTGACAAATTCGTCGTTGATGTACACGTAGTAGGTTGATGTCTCGTCGTCAATGGGCACGCAAATGACCCGAACATGAAACGTCTTTCCCAACGGCAGTGTTTTGTTGTAGAACACACGTAACTTCGGTTCTCCCCAAGTGCAGCTGACATACAGATGCCCTGTGCTTTTGAACTGTCCAATAATAAAATTGTTGTTGCTGATGCCGCTACCGAACTCAACAAAACGCCCGTAATTGGTGTATGCATTGATAATAACGTCCAAGTCAACCTGAATGATACCCCCAAACAGTGTCACGCTAGTTGGCGGCACGGGGAGCTGAATGTTATCCTTGTCTGTGAAATTAACCACAGTCACCACATCCCGAGTGCACGGCATTTCAGTTGGGATCCAAGCGGGCACTGCAGTTGGAATAGCAGTTGGCGGGGCAAATGTGTCCACAAGACACATTAACATGACACAGTTCGTGACACTGCCGTCGAGGGGTATGTGGGGTATTGAGGCGACGGTTCCGTAGCTGCTTTCGCCAATCAAGAAAAGCGAACGAGTTACGTATCTGAGTGCCTCACTGACCCCTTCTGTGACAAATTTGTCGTTCATGTACACGTAGTAGGTTGATGTCTCATCGTCAATGGGCACGCAAATGACCCGAACCTGAAACGTCTCTCCCAACGGCAGTGTTTTGTTGTAGAACACTCGTAACTTCGGTTCTCCCCAAGTGCAGCTGACATACAGATGCCCTGTGGTTTTGAACTGTCCAATAATGAAATTATCGTCGCCGATGCCGTTCGTAAACTCAACAAAACGCCCGTAATTGGTGTATGCATTGATAATAACGTCCATCTCAACCTGAACTGCACCTCCAAACAGTGTCACACTAGTTGGCGGCAGCTGAATGTTATCCTTGTCTGTGAAATTAACCACAGTCACAACTTTGCCATCGCACTGCATTTTAGTTGGGATCGTATCGGGCACTGCAGTTGGAATGTCGGTTGGTACAGTAGGAGTAGCAGTCGGTTCAGCTGTTGGCACTGCTGTTGGGATGGCTGTGTGTTCAGCAGTTGGAATAGCAGTTGGTGGGGCAGGTGTATCCCCAGGACACATGACCATGACACAGTTCGTGACATTGCCGTCGAGGGGTATGTGGGGTATTGAGCCGATGGTGAAGCTGCTCACGCCAATCAAGACTTCCGAACGAGTTACGTATCTGAGTGCCTCACTGACCCCCTCTGTGACAAATTCGTCGTTGATGTACACGTAGTAGGTTGATGTCTCGTCGTCAATGGGCACGCAAATGACCCGAACATGAAACGTCTCTCCCAACGGCAGCTGTGTTTCGTTGTAGATCACACGTAACTTCGGTGCTGTCCAAGTGCTGCTGACATACAGATGCCCTGTGTTTTTGTACTGTCCAATAATAAAGTTGTCGCTGCTGGCGCCGTTCCCAATATCAACAAAACGCCCGTAATTGGTGTATGCATTGATAATAACGTCCATGTCAACCTGAACTGCACCCCCAAACAGTGTCTCGTTAGTTGGCGGCACGGGGAGCTGAATGTTATCCTTGTCTGTGAACTGGACCACTGTCACAACGTCGCGAGTGCACGGCACTGCAGTTGGCGGAGGACACATTAACATGACACAGTTCGTGACACTGCCGTCGAGGTCTATATGGGGTATTGTGCCGATGGTGAAGCTGCTTTCGCCAATCAAGACTTCCGAACGAGTTACGTATCTGAGTGCCTCACTGACCCCCTCTATGACAAATACGCCGTTGATGTACACGTAGTAGGTTGATGTCTCGTCGTCAATCGGCACGCAAATGACCCGAACATGAAACGTCTTTCCCAACGGCAGCTGTGTTTCGTTGTAGATCACACGTAACTTCGGTGCTGTCCAAGTGCTGCTGACATACAGATGCCCTGTGTTTTTGTACTGTCCAATAATAAAGTTGTCGCTGCTGGCGCCGTTCCCAATATCAACAAAACGCCCGTAATTGGTGTATGTATTGATAATAACGTCCATGTCAACCTGAACTGCACCCCCAAACAGTGTCTCCTCACTGGGCGGCACGGGCAGCTGTCTGTTATCCTTGTCTGCGAATTGGACCACAGTCACAACGTCGCGAGCGCACGGCACTGCAGTTGGCGGAGGACACATTAACATGACACAGTTCGTGACACTGCCGTCGAGGGGTATGTGGGGTATGGAGGCGATGGTGTAGCTGCTTTCGCCAATCAAGAAAAGCGAACGAGTTACGTATCTGAGTGCCTCACTGACCCCTTCTGTGACAAATTTGTCGTTGATGTACACGTAGTAGGTTGATGTCTCGTCGTCAATGGGCACGCAAATGACCCGAACATGAAACGTCTCTCCCAACGGCAGTGTTTTGTTGTAGAACACACGTAACTTCGGTTCTCCCCAAGTGCTGCTGACATACAGATGCCCTGTGGTTTGGAACTGTCCAATAATGAAATTGTTGTTGCTGATGCCGCTACCAAACTCAACAAAACGCCCGTAATTGGTGTATGCATTGATAATAACGTCCAAGTCAACCTGAATGATACCCCCAAACAGTGTAGTGTTAGATGGCGGCACGGGGAGCTGAATGCTATCCTTGTCTGCGAACTGGACAATAGTCTCAACGGCCCGATCACACGGCAGCTCAGTCGGCTGCGACACCACTTCACTCACAAGCAGCAACAAGAAGGCTGCGGCGTACATGATATGCCTTCGCATTGTTCTGCTGCAGCAGAGTTGTTTGTGGGAGGAAGGCCCAACCCATGTATACCTGCTGATGTGGGTGGGGAGGATGTGAAGACACGAATATGTCAAACAAGAGAGAGAGCGGTGCTTTATTTAACTAAAGACGAATGTGCCCCACAGGTACACTTTCGATGAACAAAAGAAGCACAAAAGTACCATCTGACACGCAGAATGACTCTTAGGAAAGTATCGCATAAAAGCTGCCTCCGACTTAGCATCAATAAAGATATCACAAGGCAGTGGTGATACTTATGTCGGGTGGGCACATAAATAAAAGAAAAGTTGAAACGTGCTAAAGCATCTCAGTCGAGCTCATGCAAAGGGTGGGACGTTCCGTACCGTAAGAGAACGGAGGCGGTTCACAACCACTCGGCGAGTCACGCGACCTTATCCCCCAGCTTTTATTTTTCCTTCCTTCAAAAATTCACACACAACGCTTTTTGGCTTTTGGGAGACACACAAGGTGTCAGGTTCTATGATAAGCACGGAACCACCCTGCACCTGTTTGTCATATTGTTTCCCGTGCAATACATGGAGAAACGTTTCGCACTCGAAACTAGGAACTAAAGCTTTTTGATAAAAATTAGCGAAATACAAAAACCAGTGCCATGTATTACAAAAGATCTTAATTAAGATATGACCGATCTTAGTGTTTTTTTTTAATTAAGTAAGATCTTAGTGTTTTTTGTTAAGATCTTAGTTTTTTTCTTAAGATCTTAGATTTTTTTTTTTTAAGATCTTAGTTTTTTTTATTAATTTTATTTTTCCTTCCTTTAAAACTACACACACAATCGGCAGTTTTTTCACTTTTGCTCTCCGCCGCCTCAGGTGAGAACTTATTTTCCAAACACCCCGAAAATGGGCGTATATGGATTTCCGAGCTCCCCGCGTTTCATAGAAAAAAAAATCGACCATTTTAGTGGAGTAGAAGTAAAAAAAAAGTGGCTCCAATGCTTTGTGCATGTAATACAGGGGATTTTCAGTGCAGAAAGAGTGGTCGGCTCCACCAAAAGTTGCATACCGTGGAGTGTGTTTCCAGTTGACAAAAATGGTCGGAATTGAAAGATTTGTCAAAAATAAATCCAAAGAAAAAAAAATCGACAATTTTTGACAAAAAAAATCTAATTTAGAGACATCGCTGTGTTGGACCCAAAGAGGAGATTTCCTCACCGTACATAGTACACTGTACAGTACCCAGTACATAGTACCCATTCTCCCGCCGCCCACTCGCTCGCCCCAGATGCATATTTTTGACCGTCCGACCCCGGAATTGAACGTTTTCGCACCCTATCTTTCCAAGAATATTTTTTTTCAGAATGTGCCCGGGCCATAAAATTGATAAAATCCACCTGTCCACGGTCAAGTACGTTTGAGAGGCCGGAGGTGTAATATTTTCACTCGAAAAGGCGCGTATATGAATTTCCGGATCGATCTGAAAAAATTCCGGGGTCACAACATTTTTTTGGCGGATTTTTTATCACTTTAAAGTGGCTCCAAAAACAGGCCTTTGTATACGGCTAAGCAGATTTTGGCTGATATATAAAAATTTTTTTTGGGTCAAAAAAAAAAAGTGAAAATTTTTCGCAAATTTCGATCCTACGACCACCCACAGGTGACGAAAACTCGATTTTTTTGAAAAAAAAAATTTTTTTTTTTGGTCAAACACGTCCTTGCCTAGCCACTTTTGGGTATAGTATAGGCTTGTTCAGAGACGTGTATTTGGTGTAACCACAGATGCTCAAAACAGCCAATTTTTGCGTTTTTTGGCATTTTTCGGTGCCCCCAGACCCACCTCAGGGGGCCAAAATTTTTTCGAAAAAAAAATTTTTTTTTCACCTGAAAATTGCCTTGTCAAAAAAAAAAATTTTTTTTTTTTGGAAAAAAAAATGGCAAAGACAAAGGGAAAAACGGGAGAAAAGGGAAAAACGGGAAATTTGAACACCCTCCTAAGATCTTAATAAAAAAAACTAAGATCTTAACAAAAAAAACTAAGATCTTAGTGGAAAAAAAACTAAGATCTTACTGGGGGGGGGCGAATAAGAGATCAGGGGTGAATAAGAGATTAGGGCCGAATAAGAGATCAGGTTGAGATTTTGGGGGTATTTTTTTTTTTTTTTTTTGCATGCAACAGGGTTTTATCTTGAAAAAACATTTTGAAATTTTACCCTGTCTACCCGGTCTGGCAAAAAAGTGGTCAAAAAAATTTTTTTGCCTCCGGCGAAAATGTCTATTTGCTTTTTTTCCCCCAAAAAAATTTTTTTATTTTTGGCTCGTCCGTTCGCCTAATAAGAGATGCCACATCTCTTATTCGCCCCCCCCCAGTAACAAAAAAACTAAGATCAGGGGTGTCGCTAATTTTGGGAAAATTTTTGAAAAATCTGAAATCGGGGTGCAATTTTTTTTTTTTACGTGGGGATTTTTTTTCCATCACCAGGGGGCGAAAAAACAGTGTTTTGTGGCATTTCCGAGCCAATCCCAGGCTGTGGTGGGGGATATACGGAAAAATGGACAAACTTTTAGTGACTTAAATTTTCACAAAATATGAACCCATACTCTTAAACATGGGTCATTTTCAGGTCTGAAAACCCAAATTCAGATGAAATTGTGGTGTTTTTGACACTACTGAGAACAGTAGGTAGCGCCGCAGGCGCACGGTACCCAACTTTTGTCTTTTTCTTTTTCCCTTTTCTCTGCGTTCTTTTGATTGTGCGAGCCGATTGCTCTCCACGGTGGGGTCACATGTGTGCGCTAAAATACGCTAAAGTACCCTTACTATGAAGTATGAGATTCTCTGGTTTTAGCAAGGAAACCCTTGCAAGCATGTTCCCAGATCACGAAAAAAGGGGAGGCGTTTTTGGGCGTTTTTGTTGATTGCATCGTCCGATGCGGTGCAATTGCAGAAAGTGATGGGGTCATTTTGGAAAAATGGACGAGTTTTCGGTATTTAAATTTTCACCATTTTTTTATTCCTGTGCACTTTTCGAGACTGCCGATTCTCGTAAACAAGGGTCATGTTCAACTCTGAAAACACAGCTTCAGATGAAATTGTGGTGTTCTTGACTGAGAACGGTAGCGCCGCAGGCGCACGGTACCCAGCTTTTGTCTTTTTGTCTTTTCCTTTTTCTCTGCGTTCTTTTGATTGCGCGAGCCGATTGCTCTCCACGGTGGGGTCACATGTGTGCGCAAAAACACGCTATGGTACCTTTACTAAGGAAACCCTGGTTTGCAAAAAAAAAGGGTAAGGCAGGGTAAGGTAAATCTGGAAATCCCACCCAAAAAAAAAAAAATCTTCGCGGGGTGAGGGCGGCACCTGGGGATTTTCCCTGACCCCCAAAAACCTCGTTTTTGGAACGTTCTGACACAACCGAGTTCACGGTGGCCTCTCACTTAAAAAAAGAACAAGTTGTTAACACATTAAACCCACCCTGTATTAGGTGCAAATTTTTTTTTTCCTACACAGATTTTACTAGGGGTGCAAATTTTTTTTTGGGTTTTGAAAAAGTCGGGACCCTGGACCCGAATTAGCGACACCCCTGACTAAGATCTTAAAAAAAAAAACTAAGATCTTAGTTGAAAAAAAAAACTAAGAAGATATCAAAACCCCGCTCAAAAAAAAATTCCCCTTACTAAGATCTTTTGTTTTCCATGCAGTGCGTGTGGAAGAAAAAAGGAGAGGAAAATATTTTTCCTGATTGAAAGTGGTGTTTACGTTTTGGGTATGGGGTGGAGAATAAAATCTGTTCGGTAAAAGAAACGTGAGCTTATTGTTTTATCTTGTTCACTTTTTAGCGGCCAAAAAATGCTTGAGAAACCTCGTTACTCTTTGCTTGTTGAAAAAATCTTAACGTACACTCTCTGTTGATTTCTAAAACGGGGGAGGGTAAAAAATCGCGAAAGGTAAATTCGGGAAGAGGTTGAAAAGTTGAAACGCTTCCTCCAGAGCACACCACACTATATGTGTAACCCGGGAGCATAGCGGGGAACCATGGCTCAGTTCGCAACAAGTCACCCCTGTGCGAATAATATCGACACTGTCTATCTCACCCTGGATGTGGCAGCTCTGCCGTGGGCAATAAGCTGGCCTGACTCCACAATGACTCTATTAAGTAAAATGAAACAGACGAAGGGCATCTGCAGGGGCACATTCTCGCCGAGAGGAGCGACACATTTCCAGGTGCCCTTTCGTCCTCTCACCTTCAAGAACCGTTGACACATCTTGGCAGGCTCTCGGTCCACGACTATAAAAAGACCAACGAACCTTCCCTTTTGGTGACGGTGGCGTCTGTGTTCCCGCAGGGTCTTATGAACCACTGCCTGTTTGAGGTCCGTTTGTGGTGCATAAGCGGTCGGTGTGGGTGTGCGACATTCCTTCGTCACTGTTGATCCAAAGGTTCCAACGAAGATCTGGTCCATCTCAAGTGTTCCGTTGCAGGAAATGGTGTTCACCAGTGGTGAAGGAATTGTAGCCCAGGTTAGGTGTCACTGTGTGGAGCCACTGGGAGGAGCAGAGGTGTAGTAGTGTGAGCAGCATCGAACGCAGGTGCATCCATCCCACAACACCAAGAGGCGACGACACCGAGCTGCTTGCAGTCGCCACTCACGCATCCACAGCTGCTGTCAGATTCGCATCCTAGTAGTGCGTTGCACGTCACAGCGTTGTGATGTGCGTCTGTCCTCAGCGCAGTTGTTGTCCCATGGCCCACCACCAAACGCACCACCAAAGCTCGCGTTGTCTGCCTATTGTTCTTCGCCGTAGCCACCTCTCATACGACAGGTACCACCGCCATACACTTTCACTAGTCATGTTACTAGAAATATCACCTGTCATGGCCATAAGTTGGTGGATGCAAGTATAATTGTCCTGCGTTCCACTCAAAGCCTGCAAACGTGCGTTGACCGGTTCGCGAATGTTCGACACATTTTGAAAAAAGATGAAAAGCAGAAAGTTAAAAAAAAGGAGAACCAAAAAACGTTGTGGGAAAAGGTTTTTGTCCTGTCAGGTGGTTTGTGTTGGCGGAGAAGAATACAGTTTCCGAGAAAAGGCTTTTCGTCGATTGTCTCTTTCAAAGTAGTTCGAATGAATGAATGGTCTGGGGGAACGCAATATTTCTTGTGCCTAGTCCTCCGCAAGCAGAGGACAGACTTTCCGGATGCCGAAGTCAAGGCGGACCATTGCTGAAAAGTCCCACGGTCTCGATACTCAGCGCACTTCAGCCAGCACCCGGAGTCTGTGCAGACGCTCAGCACTATTTTGTGGGCACTCTGTGGAACAATGACGGCACACTGTACGCAATAGCAACACAAACAGCGTCTGATATCGATGACGACTCATCAAGGGGAGGGGTGGGGCTGTGTGGTGGTGTGTGGTGATGTGGTGGGAGGACACGTAGCAGGGTGTACACTCGTCGTGTGGTAACATTATTTCACTCCCACGGTCAAAAGCGGATTTTCCCATCAGTCCTATTCGTGGTCCTTTACACGACGGACTAGTTATGGCCATGACAGGTGATATGACAGGTGGTGTAACTAGTTATAAATATGACAGGTGATAATTGAATATTACTAGTAATATGACAGGTGGTACCTGTAAAATGACAGGTACCACCTGTAAAATGACAGGTGGTGACAAGTACCACCTGTCATATGACAGGTGGTACCTGTAAGATGACAGGTACCACCTGTCATTTTGACAGGTGGTACCTGTCATATGACAGGTGGTACCTGTCATTTTGACAGGTGGTACCTGTCATTTTGACAGGTACCACCTGTCATATGACAGGTGTTTTTGCCGGTGGCTATTGCCTCCCAGGGAAAGGGACTCTCGAATTTTTTTTTTTGCCCCCTTTTAGGGCGAATTTCGACGATTTGAGGCCATTAAAAGCAAAATTTGGCAGTTTTGAGCATCTGTGGGGGTCTAAAACACGGTTTTGCGCAGCCGATTTTTTCCGAAAGACAAGTCCATTTTTTGACCAAAACTTTTTTTTTCGACATCACAAATTGCCCACATGTCCTCAATCCTGGGGGAAAAATGGAAATGAAGGCACTTACGAGCACTTTTGATGGTACACACAAATAGCCGTGGGAAAAATTCTTGCAGAGAGATAAACAAAAAATGTTGTTTTTTATTTGCTTCTTTTTTTGGTTTTGATGTCAGCCCATGTATGTTCTGCATGCTACACACTTAGGGAAAGGTGTACTGGCTGTGCCCTAAGGTTCTCTTTTTCGGGTTTGACCTCGTTGTGGAGCGTGTGCGTCGTCGAGGTAGTCACCGTGAAGGTGGCACCTGTCATGTCACATAAAATGCTGTGTGTGTGTGTGTGTGTGTAACAAAAATGAACGACCTCACCGACCCCCACCCGATCTTTTAGCTGTCATCTCACCCCCACCCCTCCACCCGATCTTTTGGCATTAATTAATAATTATATGCAACCACAACAACTTTTACAAAATAACACTACAAGTGTGTCTAACAGGTACTGGGAGGGGGGGGGGGGGGGGGGGAGAGAAAGGGGTAAAAATACCAAAGTCATGGCCTCTGGTTCTGATAAAGTTCCCGACTTGTCGTCACTCTCCTCGTCATCGTCATCGTCATGGTCAATGGTATGGTTACTAACCGCTTGAGAAACCATGACATCCTCACTGACTTCTCCAACTTCGCTGCCTTCATCTGCAGAGTCATGGCGGAGGTCATCTGGAACCTCAGACTCCCATGAGCCACCTCCAACATTTACCTTGGCGGTGGCCACTGCACTGGCGAGAGGAATGTAGACCATGGTATTTCCACCCTTCTCTATTACGACTTCTTTACTGAAGTCAATCACGTACGTGTCGGGAACACGATACTTGAAATCGTAAACACCAGGTGTGAAGTTGGTGCTGGGCAATGTTCTTTTGAACGACATGGTGAAGTCGCTGCCCGAGAGTTTTGCAGAGTCAGGATTCACTCCATTGTGCGTAACCTCGCCTTTGTTTGTGCATTCTGGCCAGCTTCTCGTAATCTTTTTAGCTGGTGTCACTGAGGAGGTCTGTAGTTTGGCCTGGTACAACGTGAGAACTTTCGCCTCATCGAGGTTGCATTTCTCTGCTGCCAAGTTCTTCAGGCTCTTGTACTCCGCCGAATTGCTCTGTCCATTGGTGGGCGGGTGAAGCCGCAGAATTCGAGGTCGCTGTTCCCACTCGCTCGGCGGGAATAGTACGTCATGCTGCCGGCGTCTACTGCATTTTTGGCAGTCTTAATTTTGTGAATTTTGTGCGTTCATCTCAACGTTAATTAAGCCGCTCTCTTTATCCCGAAAAGATTGTTCAACATCGCCTTCAACGGCGCATGAAGGAATGCTTTACCCTCTTTTTTCACCACATATATCTTGAGGAAGTTCTGCACCACATCCGTCACCTTAGATTCCACAGTAGCTGGTTTGTGGCATCATCGGGCTTCGCTTTTTTGGTAGGCAGTTTATATTGCTTTTGTTGGTTCCTGAATTGGGTGTCAGGGGGGTGGTTGAACGAGGTTGCATTATAATTATTAATTAATGTGCATGGTTCAAGCTACCCTCCCGCCCCCTGACACTCAATTCAGGAATTAACCAACAAAAACAATATAAAAAATGGGAAAACGCTCAGCGACACAGCCCCTGCCTACCAAAAGATCGAAGGTCGTAGATGACAAACCCAAACCCAAACCGGCTGTGGAATCTAAGGTGAGGGATGTGGTGCAGAACTTCCTCAAGATATATGTGATGAAAAAAGAGGGCAAATCATTCCTTCATGCGCCGTTGAAGGCGATGTTGAACAATCTTTTCGGGATAAATCTGAAATCAGAGAGCGGCTTAATTAGCATTGAGATGAACTTACTTCACAAAATTAAGACTGCCAAAAATGCAGTAGACGCCGGCAGCATGACGTACTATTCCCGCCGAGCGAGTGGGAACAGCGACCTCGAATTCTGCGGCTTCACCCTGCGCCAAACGCCCACCAATGGACAGAGCAATTCGGCGGAGTACAAGAGCCTGAAGAACTTGGCACAGAAATGCAACCTCGATGAGGCGAAAGTTCTCACGTTGTACCAGGCCAAACTACAGACCTCCTCAGTGACACCAGCTAAAAAGATTACGAGAAGCTGGCCAGAATGCACAAACAAAGGCGGGGTTACGCACAATGGAGTGAAGTGTCTCTGGCTCATGGTGGAGAGCGGGTGCACGAAGCTCGTCCCTGACTCTGCAAAACTCTCGGGCAGCGACTTCACCATGTCGTTCAAAAGAACATTGCCCAGCACCAACTTCACACCTGGTGTTTACGATTTCAAGTATCGTGTTCCCGACACGTACGTGATTGACTTCAGTAAAGAAGTCGTAATAGAGAAGGGTGGAAATACCATGGTCTACATTCCTCTCGCCAGTGCAGTGGCCACCGCCAAGGTAAATGTTGGAGGTGGCTCATGGGAGTCTGAGGTTCCAGATGACCTCCGCCATGACTCTGCAGATGAAGGCAGCGAAGTTGGAGAAGTCAGTGAGGATGTCATGGTTTCTCAAGCGGTTAGTAACCATACCATTGACCATGACGATGACGATGACGAGGAGAGTGACGACAAGTCGGGAACTTTCTCAGAAGTAAGTACTTAAATAAGTACGGGCTTAGGGTCATCTTTTTAACTTTTTTTTTTTCTTTTTTTTTTTTTTTTACACCATTTTACACTTTATTTCGAGGTGGTTAAGCCCGAGAGGCTCAGGTTCATCTTCTTTTTTTTTTTTGCAGGTAGCTACAAAAAAAATATATATATAAAACATTGTGTACAGAACCCGTTCTCGGACAGGTGATTGTCGAAACTACAAAAAAAAAATTTATTTTGTTACACTTCATTATTGGGGTGCGCACAAAAACCAGACATACTTGTAGCGTTACTTTATAAAAGTTGCATATTATTGCCTCGCAATTCTTCCTCCAATTGTTCACCCAAGAAAAAAAATAGAGTCCCACCCCTCTTTTTTTTTACACGCTGTTTGTATTAAACTTGTCAGATTTCATGCGAGAGTCTCTTCTTTTTATTATTCTTGCTCTCAGCGTCGCATACTTTCGTCGTCATCACTGTTGACTCTAGGCTCTTCATTGTATTGCTTCGTCATTTTTGAATCTTTTTATCCGTTCCAGGCCTTTTTCCAGGTTTCGGGGTTTTGGCTTACGGGGTTACCGAGGGCAAGGGAAGGCTCGTTTTTCCATTTATTGTTACAAAATAACAATAAAAGGGGGGGAGGGGGGTCCGATCGAAATCCGGGGAGGAAAACTTTTTTTGGTATAGGAGGGGGAGGGGGGTCACCGGAAAAGTGGTTTATCCTTTGAATTTTCCTGAAAAAAAAGATCCTAAATCACTACACTTTGTAACAATAATGGAAAACCGAGCCTTCTCCAAAGAAAATTTTTTTTTTTTTGCGCTCCGCGCGAAAATTTCCTACGTTGGGAATGGTCTTTATCATGAAGTTAAGTCTGTCATCGATATCAATGGGGCAGAAAGCAGTTCGATGTTTTCCTCCTAAACCCTTACACAGTCTCAGCAACTCTGCATGATCACCTCCAAACCTGAAATGAAGGATAGGGATGCGCAACTTCTTAACGTAGCACCCACGCGACTGTATGGACTTCAAAGCAACGAGGCCGCAGAACAACCACCACTCGTAAAAGTCGCTTTTGGTTTTGTCCGCGACAGTCAGGAATCTAACCCTCAGCACGTTGACGACCACTTGCACTTCTGAATGCACTTCGAGGCGTGTATGCGTCAGCAGATAATACGAGGATAGCTGGTGGGGAGTTCACGGTGAAGGGGAACTTTGCAGTCAGAAAGCACACAGCCTTCTCGATGTTACCAATTAAGCTCGTTGCCTTCTCCTTAAACGGCTCCTCGCGTATCCTCAGCGTCTCTCTGGATAGACCTACCCTCAAGGATGTGTGCTTGCGGATGAGTGAGCCAATTCGAAGCGATATCTGGCGATGATATGGGCTGTGCCGTGATGAAGTTCACTCATAGTGTGATTGCAGCTGTGATGAAGTTTAGTGGGTCACCCCTCCCTCGACATAAATTCATCACACAGAGAAACATCACAACTGCAAACACACTATGAGTGAACTTCACCTTGGCACAGCCCTGAAAATTGCGGATATCATCGCCAGATATCGCTTCGAATTGGGCCTATCAATGACCACAGTGTCACGAATTGGCTCACTCATCCGCAAGCACACATCCTTGAGGGTAGGTCTATCCAGAGAGACGCTGAGGATACGCGAGGAGCCGTTTAAGGAGAAGGCAACGAGCTTAATTGGTAACATCGAGAAGGCTGTGTGCTTTCTGACTGCAAAGTTCCCCTTCACCGTGAACTCCCCACCAGCTATCCTCGTATTATCTGCTGACGCATACACGCCTCGAAGTGCATTCAGAAGTGCAAGTGGTCGTCAACGTGCTGCCGTGGGATTAGCCAGTGGGCTTCAGGCGAGTAGATTCCTGACTGTCGCGGACAAAACCAAAAGCGACTTTTACGAGTGGTGGTTGTTCTGCGGCCTCGTTGCTTTGAAGTCCATACAGTCGCGTGGGTGCTACGTTAAGAAGTTGCGCATCCCTATCCTTCATTTCAGGTTTGGAGGTGATCATGCAGAGTTGCTGAGACTGTGTAAGGGTTTAGGAGGAAAACATCGAACTGCTTTCTGCCCCATTGATATCGATGACAGACTGAAGAAGCTTCATCGGTGTGAGAGGTGTAGCCTGCAGCGCATGGATGAGCTCGGCTTCACCAGTTACATTTCGCACCGATTTGAGCATCCGTGCTATGCCTTAACCCCTGCGTTGCACGATTGCAAAGGCATGGTGAACCTGATGATAAAGACCATCCCCAACGCAGGAAGCACACAAGAAACAGTCACTGGTTCTTCTGATGGGAACATGACGGGGTCTCAATCACGTACCCTCCTCACCATGCTTGAACGTGAAACGGTTGGCATGCGGGAAATAATGTGCAGCTGTATGCAGGTGCTCATTTTTTTCCGGTACCAAGACATACCTGTCAGGTATCACTACCACGAAGGCACAGATAACCCCTACGAGAAGGACTTCCTTTACGCCCTCCTCTCATACCATACCCTCATATTTTTGCTTGAATTTTTCAAAGCAGGCGTCACCAGGTCGTCATACGCTCATAGCCTTGAGCACTGGTTTGACGTGGAGGATGCACATCGGATATGTCTCTCAGATGAGGCTTTCGAACAGTGCAATGGGGAACGCAAGAGATGGACTGTGTGTACATCTGTCCAGACCATGGAACGTGACTTGCTGGCATTTGAACTGAGCAAGAAGCATTTGGTTGAGCAAAATTGCAAACGCGACCTGCCTGAACTTGGCCCAGTCGACAGAAAAAAATTGCCTGTATTATATAACTATAACACTTTTCATTTTCATACCTGCATCACCGAGAAAGACGCTGTCTGGACAGACGCCTTCACTAGTTTGAGAACTCGTGTCAAAAACCTGGGTATGAAGCGGCATACTTGCAACAAAGGGGCGGAGGGGCAAAAATACGTATGGGATAAAAAAGATAAAGCTGGGGAAACTTTACTCATTTGTGTGTGCAATGAGGAGCCTGGAGTCAACAGTGATGACGAAAATGTCGAAAATGTGTGCGAGGATAAAAAAAAAGATGATGAAAATGGTGACCATACTTGCATTATCTGCAACACCGGATTCGAATCTTCAGTTGGATTATTTGCCCATTACGATGGCAAACATCGTGCACCTATCATGAAGTGCCCGTTTTGTTTGAGGGAAACTGCGGGGCTAAGCCAACACCTGTTGCATGCGCACGCTGAGAATTTGGATAAAAAAACCTGCCCGTTGTGCGCAACACGTTTCTCAAATGCTAGAGCAAGAGACTCGCACATGAAATCTGCTCATAGTTAATTTAAATCTAAGGTTTGCGGGTTTTCCCCTCTCCCGCTCCCCGGTTTTCCCTCTCTCTCTTTTCTTCCCTGTGCTCCACGACACTTTCTGTACTTCAGTCAAACACAACCATACCGTAAATCAAGTCGAAGAAAAAAAAGGGAAAAAGAAAAAGAAAAAAGTCCACACCCACGAGGCGAGCGTTTTGGCAGGCGCTTGTAAGGACAGCCAAAAGACTTGAATCTGAGTGCAGAAGTGGTGTGGAAGCGAACAACAAACAATCTTTACTTTCCCCCCCCCCCCCCGTTAATAGTCTTTTGAGCAACAAGCAAAGAGGAACGAGTCTCGAGCATTTCTTTTGAGAGTGTTTGCTCTTGTTTGTTTTCTCTCTTTTTTTTTTTTTTTTTGTTTGTTTCTTGGGTTTTGTTCTTATAAGTTTTATTTTATGCGGGTCGGTGAGGTCGTTCATTTTGTTACACACACACACACAGCATTTCCTGTGACATGGCAGGTTTCCACCTGTCATACTTTACACCTGTCATTTACTAGTAGCGACACCAAAAAAGTAATATCTCTTCTTCTTGCTTTTTCTTTTCCTCTTCCCATCACACCTCCAAAAACACCCTCCCTCACAGGATGAACTTATAAAATGCAGAAAAAACTATGAAGAAGCCACAACTCTGCGTCGGTTCTTTCTTCATCTGGGGGTGGGAAACTCTTGTCAGTCACTGCTATAGCCATTAACCCAGGGAGCATAGCTAGTGCAAGAAATTCGACTTCGGGATCCGGAAAGTCTGTCCTCTGCTTGCGGAGGACTAGACACAAGAAAATATTGCGTTCCCCCAGAAACCAGTTTTTGTCACAGTAATTTTTGCCCAGGGCATGCTCTTGAAGCATGGCGGCTTGGTGTGAGAAGGGGCAGTGTGTTGTTTTGTTCTAGATTTCAACGGTTGTTAGAACGAGTCAAGTGGATGCTTATCTAAACACTGACTTTAGTACAGACCCGAGAGATCACACATGACTTTGAGGAAAGAACAAAGCAATGCATCTGTACCCGCACGCCAGGTTGTAGTTACTTCAGAATTTTCTTAAGTTTGCGCGAAAGAGAGCGGGGGCAACTCCTTTGTATCATAAGGCCGCTGTGCAGAACAAAGCGAGGAACCTTAAAACACTACCTGCGTGGTGGCTGAATTCACATCCCTTAGAATTACCAGAATTCAGCCTTTGTTGAAGTAACGTACATACTTGTATGTGCGTGTCACGCTTCTCCATCCTTAAATGGGTGCACTGCTTCACTGCAGCGGGTAAGCCTCTCTCGACTAGTGCAAACTTAAGAATTTTCTGCTGGAACTTACCAAAATCGATTTTCTTTCACCCCAAACACCCGCAACACCCCACCTGCTACTTTGGTAGCCTGTGTTGTTGGGAGTTGGTTCTCATGTTGATCCCCAGTGTTTTGCACTGCTTCTTCTGAGCCCAACGCTGTTTGGCCTGTCGACGTAATAAATACGAAGACAGGGGGGCGGTGCCAACAATTTTCCGATGATGTAACGTTTATCTGATTGATTTACCGTTTGATATACCTTGTGTGCTACTTCATGCACACCCAAGAAAGGTTATTGAACGGTACTTTCAAGCGATACTTCGTTATGTCATTGGGGGTACCTGGGTACCTGGGTACCTGGGTACCTGGGTACCTGGGTACCTGGGTACCTGGGTACCTGGGTACCTGGGTACCTGGGTACCTGGGTACCTGGGTACCTGGGTACCTGGGTACCTGGGTACCTGGGTACCTGGGTACCTGGGTACCTGGGTACCTGGGTACCTGGGTACCTGGGTACCTGGGCACCTGGGTACCTGGTGCCTGTATTTTGACAGGTGGTACCTGTCAAAATGACAGGTACCACCTGTCAAAAATTTTCACCTGTCATTTTACTAGTAAAATCACCTGTCATGGTCATAACTAGTCCGTCGTGTACCCCCCCCCCCCCCCCCCCTAGAGGGTCGCATTGGCTAACGTTTTTATGTAATTTTTTTATTTTTCCTTCCTTCAAAACTTCACACACAACGCTTTTTGGTTTTTGGAAGACACACAAGGTGCCGGGTTCTATGATAAGCACGGAACCACCCTGCACCTGTTTGTCATATATATTGTTTCCCGTGCAATACATGGGGAAACGTTTCGCGTCGAAACTAGGGAAACAATGACAACACAGGTAACAGGGGTTTTTAAATTTGAGACGTTTGCATAAACTACTGATATATGACCAAAGACAAGAGAAACGTAAGAAGAGCAGCACGCCGGTTGGCTGTGTACTGACAGAGCTAAAAGAGGCATGTATTCATGCTCCCAAGGGAGGTATCAGAGAAACGTCATAAGAAACACCACATCGAGGTGGCAAAAATATCGTAAGACAAAGACACATGACCGCATTCAGTGCCGACCACAAGATCACTTCCCAGGACGGGCCAGATCAACATTAAATCTTACGTCAAGCACTACAGGTACAAAATCATGTGTCTACAGGCAGCAGAAGAGATACCCATGCGAGAAGCCACAAGAACTCTAACCCTGGAATCACCCGGGATCATCAAGAACTCAGCTCAAGCAGGGATACCCAGTATACACTCATCCGCATGCATGTAACAGGAAAGTAGGACAGAGCAAATAGACACAAAAAACATCCGAGCGTAAATACACAGTAATGCAGGCGACCACAGAGCTCTACCCCTGGAGAGACAAGCCCATATGGAGCTCAGTCTCCTATCACCCGGGATCAACAAGCCTACAAGTGGCATCGAGAACTCTAGCCCTGGAAAGACGAGCCCATACGGCACTCCGTCTCTTTATCACCCGGGATCAACAAGATCTCTACGCAAGCAGAACCAACCCATGCGAGAAGCCACAAGAACTCTACCCCTGGAATCACCCGGGATCCTCAAGAACTCTGCTCAAGCAGGGTTACCCAGTATACACTCATCCGCATTCATGTAACAGGAAAGAAAAGAGATAAGCAAGTAGACACAAAACACATCCGAGCGTAAATACACAGTAATGCAGGCGACCACAGAGCTCTACCCCTGGAGAGACAAGCCCATATGGAGCTCAGTCTCCTATCACCCGGGATCAACAAGCCTACAAGTGGCATCGAGAACTCTAGCCCTGGAAAGACGAGCCCATACGGCACTCCGTCTCTTTATCACCCGGGATCAACAAGATCTCTACGCAAGCAGAACCAACCCATGCGAGAAGCCACAAGAACTCTACCCCTGGAATCACCCGGGATCCTCAAGAACTCTGCTCAAGCAGGGTTACCCAGTATACACTCATCCGCATTCATGTAACAGGAAAGTAAGACAGAGCAAATGGACACAAGAAACATCCGAGCATAAATACACAGTAATGCAGGCGACCACAGAGCTCTACCCCTGGAGAGACAAGCCCATATGGAGCTCAGTCTCCTATCACCCGGGATCAACAAGCCTACAAGTGGCATCGAGAACTCTAGCCCTGGAAAGACGAGCCCATACGGCACTCAGTCTCTTTATCACCCGGGATCAACAAGATCTCTACGCAAGCAGAACCAACCCATGCGAGAAGCCACAAGAACTCTACCCCTGGAATCACCCGGGATCCTCAAGAACTCTGCTCAGGCAGGGTTACCCAGTATACACTCGTCCGAATACATGTACCAGGAAAGAAAAGAGATACGCGAATAGACACAAAAAACATCCGAGCATAAATACACAGTAATGCAGGCGACCACAGAGCTCTACCCCTGGAGAGACAAGCCCATATGGAGCTCAGTCTCCTATCACCCGGGATCAACAAGCCTACAAGTGGCATCGAGAACTCTAGCCCTGGAAAGACGAGCCCCTACGGCACTCCGTCTCTTTATCACCCGGGATCAACAAGATCTCTACGCAAGCAGAACCAACCCATGCGAGAAGCCACAAGAACTCTAACCCTGGAATCACCCGGGATCATCAAGAACTCAGCTCAAGCAGGGTTACCCAGTATTAGCTCATCCGCTTTCGTGCAACAGGAAGAAACAAAACAGTGTGCCAGTAGCAACAGAGAGAAACACCATGTAAAACATGCACGCAAGGGAAAACAGACAATGCGCGAGCAGCACAGAGAAAGAGCTAAACAAGCAATCAAGCCAATAAGGCACAACTTTATGAAGAAAAAGCAGGGAGTGGAGGGAGGGAAAGCTTTTTGATAAAAGTTAATGAAACACAAAAACCAAGCGCGTGTGGAAGAAAAAAGAAAAGAAAATATTTTTTCTGATTCAAAGTGGTGTTTACGTTTTGGGTACGGGGCGGAGAATAAAATCTGTTCGATAAAAGAAACGCAAGCTTTTTTGTTTTATCTTGTTCATTTTATTTTTCCTTCCTTCAAAACTTCACACACAACGCTTTTTGGTTTTTGGAAGACACACAAGGTGCCGGGTTCTATGATAAGCACGGAACCACCCTGCACCTGTTTGTCATATATATTGTTTCCCGTGCAATACATGGGGAAACGTTTCGCGTCGAAACTAGGGACATAAACAACTACCCCCCCCTCATTTTCACCCATCTCCGTAGCCCCAGTGACCACAGGCGGGACACCAGCATAGGCAAGGGATGGACGATACGCGCGACAGACGCAAAAAGAAGAAAACAACAACAACAACAAGAAAAAACACCCGAGAGATGAGAGACCGCCAGGGCTATCTCACCTGCCACAGAGTGCCGTCAATAAAATCAAAAAACACAAGTAAAAGCAATAAAAACGCAGACATCACAACATCAAAAACTCACACGCAAGCACCGGCTCATCGCGTGTCCAGGTCCGCCACCATCAGCTTCGTCCCGACCAGGTGCGTGGTGAACCTTCTCCGAAGACTTATGCCTGACATCAGTCTTGCCATCAGCTGGTCCTCCTGAGGGTGGGGCGACGAACCTTTGCGGTGGCGTGACTCCGCAGTGGAATTGTCATGAAAACAATCCAATCCATACCCTCGCGGGGCAACAGAGTCAGCCACAGCCATGGCGATGAGGGCGGTCACCAGCTCCCTCCTGCGAATAGGCGTGGGTGGGCGGCACGTCAGCAGGAGAGCATCCCACGTCCAGTCCACACGTGCCTTCACCTTCCGTGCCACAGGGTCCAGCAAGACAACAGACGCACCCACGTCGCTGGCATCAGACCATATGTGCCACGCAGGCGCATCTGCCAGAACACGCCGGGGACGACACGCCGCCAGCCACTTCTCAGCACGGCGAAACTCCGCTAGCAAGGAGCCCGTCAAGGTAACCGACCTGTCCCACTCTTTCGCCGTAGTGCAGTGGCGGCTTAGCTGCCGAGAGAGGCGGCACATCAGGGTGAACCCAGCGATCGGCGTGCGCATGACCAAGTGCGCCCATCTGTAGCACCCAATGTGGTGGGCCACCGCTCTGCAGGTGAGAGTCCGGGGCGTAGGCGACGCCAGCAGCTTACTCCTCCAGTCCTCGTCCAGCGCCAACGTCTTCGCCGACATGTCCAGCTGGACACCAATGAACACCGCGCAGTGTGTGGGGTCCACCCGCTTCTCCTCCCTCACCACGCAGTTCGCGTCACGCAACGTCGCATCGAAAGCCTGTCGTCGCTGCTCCACCTCCGCCAGTGTCTGACCTGCAATGCAGACATCGTCATATATCGCAAGGGACACTGAACGGAGGTTAGCTCGCTGTAGCATCCCCAGTGTGGCCAGCTGCGCGACAGAGGGAGCCCTGCTGATCCCCGGGACCGCCACCCGGAAGCAGAAATACCCTTCTGTGGTCCTGATCCCCAGCTTGGTCTGCAGATCGGGGCCGACAGGGATCTGGAAAAAATATCCCAGAAAGTCGACACAGCAGAAGAAGTTGTGCTGGAGCACGAAACGCTCGAGGTCGGAGAGTTGTGGGGTGAGCGGAGGGAGCACTGGCTTTGACCTCTTGTCAAACTCCCTCCCATCGACCAGAAGGCGCGCCAGGCCGTTCTTCTTGCCAATCTTGAAGGTGGGGAGGGTGATGTGCGGCCTGCCCACAGCTACGCGCAGGATGCCCTTCTTCACCAAGCTGGCGAGGTCCGCACAGGTGAGCGAGGAGGAGGTCTGGCACTGTTTGCGGGTGGTCGTATGCAGCATGGGCTCGTTCACATAGTCCCTCAGGAGCGTACGTTCCCACTCGTTCAGCCCTTCCTCCACTACAGATAGGTTCAGGCGGCTGTCCGGGAGCACATCCAATGCCGCATCGCAACCCTTCGACGGACCACGGGCCACACCAACCGCATACACCGAGGCCGCACATTCCCCAATCATGCGCTCGTGCCTGCGGAGCGAGTCAGCCACATCGGAGCCCGAGCTCAGGTGCAGGAGGTGGCCTTCCGGATCTTCCACAAAACAAGTCTCACTGTCCTCCGACAGGTCGCAGCCCTGCCACGCCGCATCGATCTCCTGCGCCAGCACACGCACATGTGTCGCCACCACTGCCACAATGTCGTAGTCCCACTCAAGCAGAGGGTGGGACGTCTCCAATGATCGCGCATACTCCGGACACCAGTCGGACACACGGTTCCGTTCCGTCAGTCGGAGCGCCCCGACGCTCTCCAGCTCTGGGGTATCGGGCGGTGCAGCATCGCCGATGTGCGCTCCAGGGACAGGAAGTCGGGAGTGATGCACCCCCAGAGGTATCGGCGGAGCGTGTCGACCTCCTTGTGGCGTGCCACCACCAGCATATCCCCCCACGTGGCCCCCATCATCGCCAAGTGCTGCAAGGCCCCTCTCTTCCAGGAGTGGTCGCGATATTCGGGGAAGTGCAGAGAGGTCTCCCGTCCCAGGTTGCGGATGTCTGACACACTGAACGCCATCCCGCGTAGCTTCCACCGGCGGATGGCAGGGAACATATGCTCGGGGAGGGTGTATAGCAGCTCGGCTGGGTCCCCTCGTAGCCTGGCCTCCTTCACCGTCCACCACCTTATCGCAATGGTGCCCGTGCCCACCCTGCCTGCTTCTGGGAGCACGACGTCTGATGGGAGTATAGCACGCAGGTCTGCCATGCGCAGCGCACCCGTCCACGCCAACGCCACGGCCGCACACAGAACACTGTTTCCCTCTCGCCAGAGACGCTTCCAAGTCTGCTGCATGCAGGTGTAGGGCAGGGGTGGCGCGTGAGTGGGGGTTTCCCGTCGTTCCAGGCGAGTGCGCACCAGCCCCTTGCGGGTCTCCCTCAGCACACTGTCCGGCACTTCCAGCACCCGAGCCAGCACGTTCACGTACCGCTCCAGCGCCGACGTCGTCATCGCCAGGGAGAAGGGTCGCCCACGTTGCCCCGGCGCTCGCACCAGCAGCCTCTCCTTCTCCTCCGCGCTCATCCGATCCGACAACATTGCGGCGGCGAACGCCCGTAGGCGCAAAGGGTGCGGCATCTGCCCGAGTCCGCAGGCGCGCGTGTACATTTCGTACTTCCGCACGATGCTGCGCGTCTGCGCCTTCGTCGCGGCACACGTCGCTCGCGCCTCCAGCCCCGCCACCGAGTCCTCCCATCGTGGTCACTGCTTCTGGTGTTCGAACGGGCAAGGATGCTTGAGGCACGCAAGCCCCTTCAGGAACCGGTGGCAGGCCTTCCCCTCCGGCTTCTTCGGGGCAGTCTTCGGTGTGGGCTTCGGGGTCTGGGCCGGCCGCGGGGTCGCTCTGCCTGTCGATTTTCTGGGAAAGTGCGTGGTGTTGTGCGTGGCCCCATTCGACTTTCCCGTAGGCCGAAAATCCACCTCGAACCTCCTGCGGGCGTCACGCAGGGCGCGAGGAAGATTATTCGACTCGAGCTGCCTGCGCATGTGTTCGGCCGCCCCCGGGGACCTCGTGGTGTAGGTGGCACGGAGGGCCTCCAGTTCAGCCATGTGCCCCCTCATGCGGCGGAGCCATTCGGTCAGCGCTGCGGGGTTCTGGTTCCGGAAGATCCAAAAGTTTCGGATGGTCAGAAAAGTCCTGTCGCGTTTCTCCTGAAGCCCGTGGTTGCCCAGAAACGCGTACATGTCCGTCCTAGCACGGAGTACCCGCTCAAACTCCGCAAACCAGGACTCGTCAAACGTCTCAGGCCACCTGGACACTTCAGTGTAGCACCGAATGTCTGCACCTTCCTCCTCCTGGTCGTCGTCGGCAGAAGACTGCGTCACAGGGCCCTTCGGTGCGGAGAGCGGCGCGTAATCCGATAAGACCGTCATGGCTTCGGCTTGCTTGTCGCAGTTGGCGAGCAAACGAGACACCTCTTCAGGCATGCGGTCAAAGAAAAAGTCCCCGTGCTCCTCCGTGTACGCCACGTACAAGGCGTCCGCAGCCGCCGTTGTCAGCAATGGGAAAATGTCACACGGCGGGTCTCTGCGTCTCTTCCCAGCCAGCTTCGGCGTCGGCGGGACATCAGGCGTCTTGCCCTGCGCGGGGAGCTGCGGAGGAAGACGCGCCAGCACGGCCGCCGTCACGGCCTCCACCATCTCGGACAACGTCGCAGGGCTTTCGGGGGACGCACGCGGAGACGGTTTCGCAGCACGCGTCGCAGCCTTCGTCGCCGGCTTCACCACAGGTGGCTTTGTCGTCTGCGTATTCGGTTCCTCCGTCAGGTCGTCGTCGTCGTCAACATCTGCACCGTTACCCGGCACGTCATCAACGGGGTCCCCTTCATTATCATCCCCATAGTCCCACGCCTCGTACCCGCTCTGATCCCACCCCCCGCGACCCTCCATTCCTTCATCCTGGAGGTCGTAACAATATTGTTGGTGGTCGGCGGGCGGGTCTCGCGCCGCCAAAGATGACATTGCCCGATCCAGCTTCTTCTCCATCCGCGCCTCGCGCTCCTCCAGGTCCGCCCTCTGATCCTCCGCCTGCCTCTTCATGTCTCGCAGAGCCGCAAGGAGCTGCGCCTTCGTGCGGGTGTCCGTGGCAGGCATAATGAGAGAGAAAGAAGAGAAGAAAAAGAGGGAAAAGAACGGTAAAGCTTTTTGATAAAAGTTAATGAAACACAAAAACCAAGCGCGTGTGGAAGAAAAAAGAAAAGAAAATATTTTTTCTGATTCAAAGTGGTGTTTACGTTTTGGGTACGGGGCGGAGAATAAAATCTGTTCGATAAAAGAAACGCAAGCTTTTTTGTTTTATCTTGTTCATTATTATTTTTTCGCCGGTGGGCCATTTCAGTGGTGACCCACACCCTGCGCCACCCCAAAAATGGGTTTCCGGGGGTTCTTGAGGGGTTTTGCGGCAAAAGACGTGAAAAAACGAAAAAAAATGCCTTTTTATTGGTGTTTTCATGATTTTGTACTGTATACAGCCCATGATTGGAGGAATTTGACATATTTAACTAAATAATTCAAACCAAGATCGGTTCGCAGGGTCCAAAAGGGTGCAGCCCGTCGTAATCAGGCCCACAGGACCCCCAGGAGTACGATTTACACCGGAGAGTGACCCCAAGAGGCCTCTGGCGGCCTTAATTTGGCATTTTCTGCCTTCCCCCCACAGTCGTGCATTTCGATGCGCAGCTGAAGCACTTCATCAGGACACGCATGCACACACCCCTGATCCACTCTGCATCCGCGAACCTCCTCACGAACTCAGCAGCATCCTCAGACGCTTTTTGTGAGTGGGAGGCCGTTTTTTTATTTGTTACGCCTGTCAGGGGAGGAGAAGGTGGGCAGTGAGGGGGGAGGGGTGAGGGGGGTGCTTTACACGCATACGCACGGGTTCAGGGGGTCATATTCGACTCAATATTTCAAACCAAGATCGGTTCTAGGGCCCAAAAGGGTGCAGCCCGTCGAAATCAGGCCCACAGGACCCCCAGGAGTACGATTTCCACTGGAGAGTGGCCCCAAGAGGACTCTGGCGGCCCTAATTTGGTATTTTTTAGCCCAAAACCGCCCCTGCCCCCCCATCTGGGGGGGAGGGCAATTTTTCACTCCTTTTCCCCATTTCTAGTGCTTCTAAGTCCTCCAAAGGGTCAAAAACCGGTTCCGTTGGGTCCGCAGACCATTTTTGGGGGGGGTATGAACCCAAATTTGCATCATACCCTACTTTATGTGATGGCCAGGGGAAAAGTCCTGGACTGGACAAGGGGGTGACAAGGGGGTCAGAGGCACTTTTTTTGACTCAAAAACTCAAAAAAAATCATTTGCAAGTGGTACAGAAGCCTGTTGGTCGTTGAAATCAGGTCCACAGGACCCCTGGGACCCGATTTGCACCAGAGAGTCACCAAAATAGACCTCTGGTGATCCAAAAAAATCAATTTTTTTGCTAAAAAACCATTTTTCCCCATTTTGGGGTAAAAGTCCATTTTTCACTAATTTTCCCCATTTTTGGTATTTCTGAGCCCACCAAAGTGTAAAAAAATGGTTTCTTTGGATCCTCCGAACATTTTTGGGGTGGGTATGTGTCTAGTTTTCCACGGGAAACGAGTTTCTATGTTGCAAAAAATTTTTATTTCACTTTTTGTGAGGACAATGCGACCCCCTACCCCCCCCCCCCCCTTTGGGTCGGTGAACCGGAAATTTTGGAAAAAGGGGGGTAAAATAAGGGGGGGGGGGGTAAAGGAGGGGGTAAGGGGGGGGGGTAAAGGACCATGTTATGGGTTTGGTCATGTTTTTGGGTGGGAAGGGGGTACTTTTTCATACACCGTGGGGTGAAATTTTGTGCAACACAGTGTGACGACACATGATCTAATGATAAATGTATCGTCTGAAAAAAATTCTCACCTCCTTGCGACCTCGCAAGTGGTCATGAATCCTGGAAATCCACATCATCCACATCATCTTTCTGCCTGTGCCTGTACCATGACTGGTCAGGGATGACGATGTTGCCTCAGATTCCGTGAGGTGTCCCAAACGTATCGCCCACGCGGCACAAACGTACCCACCTGCACCCATCTACCTGCACACCCGATGAAAAACAGGGGTGAAGGATTATTTGCACTTTACCCTTTCCTCATTTCGAGCTTGTCTCCAGCTTCAAATCAGACCAGTCCTACAGTCTCCGGATGTACGACCCGCTGAACACATCAGCCCCTACCAGCAAACCATTAAACAAAACAGGTACGCGCGGCATTATGTGAAACTATCACCCCATAATTACACGCCAGGTGGTGTTTTGTCACGAGGGACCTAAACCCCCTCGCTTCGCTCGTGGGTTTAGGTCCCTCGTGGCAAAACACCACCTGGCGTGTCGCGGTGATAATTACCCAAAAATTGCCTGGTGGCTGGTACTTTACCCCCCCAGGGGGGTAAAGTACCAGCCACAACAGGGTACTATAAGGGGGGGGGGTAAAGGACCATGTTATTTTGGCCTGAACCGTTTTTTTCTGAAAAAGGGGGTAAAATAAGGGGGGGGGGGGGTAAAGGAAGGGGGGGGGGGGGGGTAGGGGATACGACTCCAGCCATTTTGGCTGGGACCAAACGCACGGAAAATTCATTTGGCATTATCTGGCCATCTCCAAGGCAACTGCGGGTGAAAAACACTCTCAGAGTGGGTCACAGGGGGCCTGTGGGTCGAAAAACGACCCAGAAGCCACCCCAGAATACAAAAAAATGGAAAAAAATAGTGAAAAAACGGCTTTTTTCACGTTTTGGCCACTTTGGGCAAAATAGCGATTTTTCGAGAAAAATCAAAAACCGGGATATTTTTTGACATCACAAAGCCTCCTTTGGCACAAATATACCCCAAAAGTGGCCTGTGAGTCCATTCCAACCTGTTTTGGACATATTTGACACTTTTGGAAGTGTTTTTTTGGTGTTTTTAGGTCAAAAAAAATGCCCAAGACGTCCCCAAGACATCCCCAAGACACTTTGCACACCCCCTGTTACGGTCATATTTTTTTCGTTTTTTTGCCTGAAACCCCCAAAATACCCCTCCCGGACCCCACATAGTCCCGAATATCCATCACACACCCACTCAGAGTGAGTAGAAGCACCCCAAAAAAAATATTTTTTAAAGCCCTAAAATTGTGCTTCAGTTTCGGCAGCATCCATGTTGAAGTTGAAGGGCTTTAAAAAATATTTTTTTTGGGGTGCTTCTACTCACTCTGAGTGGGTGTGTGATGGATATTCGGGACTATGTGGGGTCCGGGAGGGGTATTTTGGGGGTTTCAGGCAAAAAAACGAAAAAAATATGACCGTAACAGGGGGTGTGCAAAGTGTCTTGGGGATGTCTTGGGGACGTCTTGGGCATTTTTTTGACCTAAAAACACCAAAAAAACACTTCCAAAAGTGTCAAATATGTCCAAAACAGGTTGGAATGGACTCACAGGCCACTTTTGGGGTATATTTGTGCCAAAGGAGGCTTTGTGATGTCAAAAAATATCCCGGTTTTTGATTTTTCTCGAAAAATCGCTATTTTGCCCAAAGTGGCCAAAACGTGAAAAAAGCCGTTTTTTCACTATTTTTTTTCCATTTTTTTGTATTCTGGGGTGGCTTCTGGGTCGTTTTTCGACCCACAGGCCCCCTGTGACCCACTCTGAGGGTGTTTTTCACCCGCAGTTGCCTTGGAGATGACCAGATAATGCCAAATGAATTTTCCGTGCGCAAAAAATGGCTGGAGTCGTACCCCCTAAGGGGGGGGGGGGGGTAAAGGACCACGAATAGGACTGATACAAATTCAAAAACCCACCCCTTCCTCATTGTCTTTCTGACCTCATGTTAGGTGCCCCAAAGCGGAGTGTTACCCCCATGTCCAGAGCTCAAAAATTCCTCCTGAGTCCCAGAAACAGATTTCATCTTTTGAGTCGGTGTGGTAAAATGTGGTCTAATTTTTTTGTTTAGGGGCAGTCTACTGTTTGACCGTTCAATAACGTTGGTACACTCTCAAAAATACAACTTTCACGTCTCTTTGTTTCTTCACAACAACTACCGGGAGGAAGCCGAGGCCGTGTGTGATGAGGAACACGGAGGTCAACATAAAGGAAGAAGCAGTCACTGCAATGGAGAACACGGTCCCTACACCTTCGTCAGCCGCAGTGTCCCTTTCGCCTTTCGCCCAGGAATAGCCCATTTACAACATTGTCCAGTGCATACGGTTGCGCGGGCTTTCAAGTCTTCTGGGGTTTGCAGCAAAAAGCTAATGAAAGTGATGCGATCAACAAAAGATAAACCAAATAGACGAATGGGAACCTTCAAGGGGGTCATTCATTGGGACCAGTAGTTGGTTGTGAGGGAAAGAACAAATAAATGGCGAATGGGAACAAATAAGTCGGAAACTAAACGTAGAAAAACAACGGTACTCTTTGGAATAAAAGAAGCGGTGCACGTGATCAGAACTAAGGTTCTTACCACACACACACTCCACGTCTGCTGTGGCCTCGTCTTCGTCTGCACCAAGTGTGATGTAAGCGTCTTCGAGGAGCGTCTGTGCAGACGGGCGCAAGGCAGGGTCGCACACAAAGCAGCGTGCGAGGAAGGCTGTGAGTGCAGGCGGCGCAGCTGCAGGTATCGGCGGGCCACCTGTGCTTGTCAGAATGCGCATCAGAACCTCGTGCTCGCCCTCACGTGCGTTCGCTCGCCACGGTGTCACACCCAGCATCTCAATCACCGTGCACCCCAGCGACCACACGTCGCACCGTGTCCCGTAGTCCCCACTGCGCTCCGTGCGCTGCTGCAGCACCTCTGGCGCCATCCAGAACGGCGTCCCCACACACGTCTGCGCACCAGCAGCACCAAAGCTCACGTCCTCAGACGACGACTCAAACAGCTTGCTGCATCCAAAGTCAGACAGCTTCACTGTCGCATCTATCGACAGCAGCAGGTTGTCCGCCTTCACGTCACGGTGTGCAATCGGTGCAAACCCGTTCCCACCCCTGTGCAGGTACTCCAGCCCAAGAAGCACCTGCTTCGTGTACTCGCAGATCGTGCCTGCGTCTAGACCCTTCCTGCGTGCACGCAGCAGGTTGCGCACAGACCCACCTGGCATGTACTCCATAAAGATCTCGAGCCGCGTCCCATCACGCCACAGGTGTCCGAGGTACGGCACAATGTGTGGGTGGTGCAGCTCACGCATCAGCACAAACTCACGCTCCACACGTTCTCGTGCCTTGCTCGTGTGTGAGACCTCAAGCAGCACTTCCTTCACAGCAACGTGTCCGTCACGTCCGTCCACAGTTGCCCTGTACACCACACCGAAGGCACCCTTCCCGAGGGGTGGGCGCATTGTTTGTCTCGTCTGCATCTGTTGAGGTGTGAGCAGTCGGCAGGACGTCGTGTCTGACACAGTCATGTGGGCGTCTGTCCAACGTGTCATGAACGGGTCCTCCAGAAGCTCTCCTGCTGTGGGGCGTTCCTCAGGGTCACGCTTCAGACACGCACACAGGAAGCTTGTGGCCTCAGGCGACACGTCCTGCACCATGTTCACAGGCGGGAACTGCATCGTCTTGACCAGATGCACCCACACACCCTCAAAGTTCCCAGGAGGCACACCCTCGTTCAGCACCTCAGACACAGTGCTCCCGAAGCTGAAGATGTCGCACGCAGGCCCCGCCTCCACAAATCCAGTCAGCTGTCCAAGCATCTCGGGTGCCATCCAGTTCGGTGTTCCCATCAAGGTGTTGTGCCGTGTGCTCATCATCTGTGTGCGGACCCTGCTTTCAGTGGCTTTGTTGTGAATTGTATAATGTACGTTCCCGTTGCTGTCGCAGCATTTGATGGAGTCAAAGTCGCAGAGCTTCGCAGTGCCCTCACGTGTGAGGAGAATGTTCTCGCCCTTGATGTCACGGTGCACAACGTTGTTCATGTGCAGGAAGTTCACTGCCTGCAGGACCTGCCGCATGTAGAACACCACCTTCGCCTCCTCCAGCTTGTGCCCAAGGTTGCGCACGTATGCACCAAGCGACCCACCCGAGACGAACTCCATGAGCCAGCAGATGCGCCGTCCAGGCACGTCGTAGCACACGTCGTACATCTCCGTCAGGTGTGGGTGGCGCAGACGGCGCAGCAGCTCCAGGTTCGCAACTGCCTCGTCTGCATCTGCACGTGTCGCAGAGGTCTGCTCCTTCATCGCCACCACACGCCCGTCCGACAGGTGTCCGACGTACACAACACCGTAGGCACCACTGCCGACCTCGCGGTCCTTCACCCACGACGCGTACACAGGGTCTGATGGGCCTTCGGCTCGCGGACCCGAGGGAAGACTCACCGGAACGCTCTCACCAGTGCTCTGCACCGATGCCAGAATGCCGTCGGAAAGAACATCAGGAGCAAACTCAGGGTTCTCTTGTGAGTCCGAGCTTATGAGACGCATCTCCGCACAATACTCGTCGTTGTCCATTCTGTCCCGCTGCGAGATACAGCGGCGATAGCAGCTGTAAACCAACGCAGACATGATACAAAGGCCTCCAATCACAAGCACTGCCACAACCGTGCTTCCAGAGGACGCAGAATCCGTATCACCTGCAGCTGTCTCAGCAGGTGGCATCGTTGTGTCTGTGCTCTCCACCGAAGGAGACTCTGATGTGATAGTGTCCCCTGAAGGAGTCTCTGTCAGGGGTGGTGTGAAGGCTGGCGCGGCAGGTGTATCCCCAGGACACATTAACATGACACAGTTCGTGACACTGCCGTCGAGGGGTATGTGGGGTACGTAGGCGGTGGTGCAGCTGCTTTCGCCTATCACGAAAAGTGAACGAGTTACGTATCGGAGTGCCTCACTGACCCCCTCTGTGACAAATTCGTCGTTGATGTACACGTAGTAGGTTGATGTCTCGTCGTCAATGGGCACGCAAATGACCCGAACATGAAACATCTCCCCCAACGGCAGTGTTTCGTTGTAGATCACACGTAACTTCGGTTCTCCCCAAGTGCTGCTGACATACAGATGCCCTGTGGTTTTGAACTGTCCAATAATAAAATTGCTGTTGTTGATGCCGTTCGCAAACTCAACAAAACGCCCGTAATTGGTGTATGCATTGATAATAACGTCCAAGTCAACCTGAATGATACCCCCAAACAGTGTCTCGTTAGTTGGCGGCACGGGGAGCTGAATGCTATCCTTGTCTGTGAAATTAACCACAGTCACCACATCCCGAGTGCACGGCATTTCAGTTGGAATCGTATCGGGCACTGCAGTTGGAATGTCGGTTGGTCCAGTAGGAGTAGCAGTCGGTTCAGCTGTTGGCACTGATGTTGGGATGTCTGCGTGTTCAGCAGTTGGAATAGCAGTTGGCGGGGCAGGTGTATCCCCAGGACACATTAACATGACACAGTTCGTGACACTGCCGTCGAGGGGTATGTGGGGAATTGAGGCGACGGTTCCGTAGCTGCTTTCGCCAATCAAGAAAATCGAACGAGTTACGTATCTGAGTGCCTCACTGACTCCCTCTATGACAAATACGTCGTTGATGTACACGTAGTAGGCTGATGTCGCATCGTCAAAGGGCACGCAAATGACCCGAACATGAAACGTCTCTCCCAACGGCAGTGTTTTGTTGTAGAACACACGTAACTTCGGTTCTCCCCAAGTGCTGCTGACGTACAGATACCCTGTGGTTTTGAACTGTCCAATAATAAAATTATCGTCGCTGATGCCGTTCGCAAACTCAACAAAACGCCCGTAATTGGTGTATGTATTGATAATAACGTCCAAGTCAACCTGAATGATACCCCCAAAAAGTGTATTCTTAGTTGGCGGCACGGGGAGCTGAATGCTATCCTTGTCTGTGAAATTAACCACAGTCACCACATCCCGAGTGCACGGCATTTCAGTTGGAATCGTATCGGGCACTGCAGTTGGAATGTCTGTTGGTCCAGTAGGAGTAGCAGTCGGTTCAGCTGTTGGCACTGCTGTTGGGATGTCTGCGTGTTCAGCAGTTGGAATAGCAGTTGGAATAGCAGTTGGCGGGGCAGGTGTATCCCCAGGACACATTAACATGACACAGTTCGTGACACTGCCGTCGAGGGGTATGTGGGGTATTGAGGCGACGGTTCCGTAGCTGCTTTCGCCAATCAAGAAAAGCGAACGAGTTACGTATCTGAGTGCCTCACTGACCCCCTCTGTGACAAATACGTCGTTGATGTACACGTAGTAGGTTGATGTCTCGTCGTCAATGGGCACGCAAATGACCCGAACATGAAACATCTCCCCCAACGGCAGTGTTTTGTTGTAGAACACACGTAACTTCGGTTCTCCCCAAGTGCTGCTGACATACAGATGCCCTGTGGTTTGGAACTGTCCAATAATAAAATTGTCGTCGCTGATGCCGTTCGCAAACTCAACAAAACGCCCGTAATTGGTGTATGTATTGATAATAACGTCCAAGTCAACCTGAATGATACCCCCAAACAGTGTCACACTAGTTGGCGGCAGCTGAATGTTATCCTTGTCTGTGAAATTAACCACAGTCACCACATCCCGAGTGCACGGCATTTCAGTTGGAATCGTATCGGGCACTGCAGTTGGAATGTCGGTTGGTCCAGTAGGAGTAGCAGTCGGTTCAGCTGTTGGCACTGCTGTTGGGATGTCTGTGTGTTAAGCAGTTGGAATAGCAGTTGGCGGGGCAGGTGTATCCCCAGGACACATTAACATGACACAGTTCGTGACACTGCCGTCGAGGGGTATGTGGGGTATTGAGGCGACGGTTCCGTAGCTGCTTTCGCCAATCAAGAAAAGCGAACGAGTTACGTATCTGAGTGCCTCACTGACCCCCTCTGTGACAAATACGTCGTTGATATACACGTAGTAGGTTGATGTCTCGTCGTCAATGGGCACGCAAATGACCCGAACATGAAACGTCTCCCCCAACGGCAGTGTTTTGTCGTAGAACACACGTAACTTCGGTTCTCCCCAAGTGCTGCTGACATACAGATGCCCTGTGGTTTGGAACTGTCCAATAATAAAATTATCGTTGTTGATGCCGTTCGCAAACTCAACAAAACGCCCGTAATTGGTGTATGTATTGATAATAACGTCCAAGTCAACCTGAATGATACCCCCAAAAAGTGTATTCTTAGTTGGCGGCACGGGGAGCTGAATGTTATCCTTGTCTGTGAAATTAACCACAGTCACCACATCCCGAGTGCACGGTATTTCAGTTGGAATCGTATCGGGCACTGCAGTTGGAATGTCGGTTGGTCCAGTAGGAGTAGCAGTCGGTTCAGCTGTTGGCACTGCTGTTGGGATGTCTGTGTGTTCAGCAGTTGGAATAGCAGTTGGCGGGGCAGGTGTATCCCCAGGACACATTAACATGACACAGTTCGTGACACTGCCGTCGAGGGGTATGTGGGGAATTGAGGCGACGGTTCCGTAGCTGCTTTCGCCAATCAAGAAAATCGAACGAGTTACGTATCTGAGTGCCTCACTTACCCCCTCTGTGACAAATACGTCGTTGATGTACACGTAGTAGGTTGATGTCGCATCGTCAAAGGGCACGCAAATGACCCGAACATGAAACGTCTCTCCCAACGGCAGTGTTTTGTTGTAGAACACACGTAACTTCGGTTCTCCCCAAGTGCTGCTGACATACAGATGCCCTGTGGTTTTGAACTGTCCAATAATAAAATTATCGTCGCTGATGCCGTTCGCAAACTCAACAAAACGCCCGTAATTGGTGTATGTATTGATAATAACGTCCAAGTCAACCTGAATGATACCCCCCAAACAGTGTCACACTAGTTGGTGGCACGGGGAGCTGAATGCTATCCTTGTCTGCGAACTGGACAATAGTCTTAATGGCCCGATCACACGGCAGCTCAGTCGGCTGCGACACCACTTCACTCACAAGCAGCAACAAGAAGGCTGCGGCGTACATGATATGCCTTCGCATTGTTCTGCTGCAGCAGCGTTGTTTGTGGGAGGAAGGCCCAACCCATGTATACCTGCTGATGTGGGTGGGGAGGATGTGATGTTACGTATACCGTGTGTACGGTCCAGGTATGTGACGGCCCAGATATGGTTTTTACCTACACAAATGCACGCAAGTGGCAGAACCTTCGTCCATGGGTAAAAGAGGTGCCGTGGGGTAATTACAGGTCACCTGCAACGGATGCTAGTGAAACAGCCCCTTTTGCCTGAAGTACAGAACTGAGACATATGCCCGAAAAGGAAGGGGGGTGTGTAGGGGGCACCACGACACTGTTTTTTTGTGTCACGTAACAAAGTTTTCAACAAAAGCCATGAAGGCATCAACAATAAACAACGGGGCGTACTCATAGTATCAATAGTGCAGGCGGCTGTGGCAGCACGTCCCCTGCACACACCATCAGTAAGTGCACCGAACACTGAAAGAAGTACTCCACAACACGGCATTGCAGATGTGGTTTCTTTCTCCATCCGTTGCAAGTAGGCAAGTACATAACACACACACTGAAGCCTGTTCACTCTTGGCACGAGGTGCGAAGGGTTCCAGACTTCAAGTCACACAGGACTAAACTATTCTTATTCATTAAGCATAACACTACAAATGCTGAACCATCCAATATAGGTACCAAAGGAAAGTGGCGCGTACTTGAGCACGGACTTTTGGGAAAGCTCCAAAATCGGAAATATGTATACCGTACTCAAGTGCACCTTTTTGAAATTCTGGACCAGTTCGGACTTTTCGTCCAACATTTGTACACTTAGAGTTGGGGTAGGCACGTTGCATGCACCCGAGACAAAGAAACAAAACATAACATACACACCCTGAGGTATAAAAGGGGGAGGGTGTGGGAGAGGTTGAATGGGTGAACACTGCCCACCGGAACACATGCCACGGCAGGCAGAGAGGGTTAAGACACACAGCAATCACTACCTCGCGCTAGGAAAAGGGTTGCCTCGGGGTTTGCTTCGCAGTGAACTGCGACACACGGGAAGGCCTCACAAGCCTCCCAAGCAGATTCGACGTTGCAGAAGAAGACAAGTTGCAGGCATGCAGCAGACTCACCACAGCGCGCACGGCTCGCTCTACTCTCGGGGTGCAGTCATTTGCACACCGCTGTCAGTGCTCGCCAATGTTGCTATCTAGCCGTGTCTCTCTCCAGCACAGTGTTCTCGTGTGTACACATCCCGAGCTCACAGGTCATCTCAATCAAAGGTTCCTTGTCATGCTGCATCTCAACCAGGTATCCGTCTGCCTCCGCAAGTCCATCCTCGTTGTCGCCCACACTGCCTTGCAACACACAGCGACGATAGCAGCAGTACAGCAGCCACGACAGGGCAAACACACTTGCAGTCACAAGCACTGCCACAACCGTGCTGCCAGAGAACGCAGAATCCGTGCCACCTGAGATAGTGTCCCCTGAAGGAGTCCCTGTCAGTGGTGGCGTAGTTGTACTTGTGTTTCGTGGTGTCTCTGTTGTGGGCACGTCTGTGCCAGGCAACTCTGATGAGGGTGAGACTGTTGCAGGTGACAGAGTGGGCGTGCTGGGTATCCCTGTTACGGTTGCCTCTGTTACGGGTGACAGTGTTGGAGGTGACTCTGTTATATCCTGTGGAGACACTGTCCCCGGAACCTGCGTTGGCGGCTCTGAAGGAGGCGCTGTCGGCGGTGCTGTGGGGGTGGCTGTTGCTGGCGGCAGTGTCAGGGGAAGTGTCTGCGGGTTGCCACCTGTCGACGTGGTTGGAACCTGCGTATCAGGTGCAGATGTCGGTTCTGGTGTTGGTGCAGCTGTTACAGGTGCCACACAGCAGGTTGCCTCTGTGCAGTCATCGTACGGAAAGGACACATCGCACACAAACTCTGCAGGATTCGGCTTCCACCAACCATGTTTGCAACGGACAGTGTCACATGACTGAGTATCGTGTATCGACAAACAGGGGCCGATCTCTGAAGGGACATCACCGAAGAAAACATCGTCCAGCCTCTGGCCAACGAACCCTGTTGGGAGAGCGATGATGCGCGAGTAAGTCCATGATTGCTGCAAGTCATTCAAGACATATGCATCACCACCACCCCACGTGATGATGTGGCCTGTTGCGTTGAGGACAGCAAAGGCACGGCTTGCCGGGTGTGTCGCAATCTGGCTTACGACAGACCCAAACAGATGATCCACACTCGACGAGTCCCCGCCACAGCTCGCCTTCCCCCACGCAGTCACCGTCATGTCGGAGTGCAGCAGCACAAACGCACCCGAGTTCACGTACACATTCTCCACATCTGCGAAGCGTGTCTGCACCGTGCTGTGCGAGCCGTCGCCCCACACCGACACTGTGCTGTCCCTGTTCAAAACCACCCCACCCTCCGCATTCGCATAGAAGATCGTGTTCCCGAAGTACGGCACAAAGTTGAACGGGTGTGACGGCACAACCGGCGTGGTTTCGGAGGACAGCGCACCCCAGGTCTGTATTGTGTTGTTCACGAGCGCGTAGTAGACGCCGTCCACGACGAAGAGGTCCGACACCGAGGAGAGAGCTCCGACGCTGCTTGCCTGCACTGTCCCGTCTGGGTAGAGCACCGCGAAGCTGTCTGCGTGTGTAAGCACCTTCACGGGGTTGTGCAAGTCGGGGAGTATTTGTTCACACATATACTGCCGTGTGTCACTGCCGGGGTTCTTAATATGGAGGAGACACGAGACTGCAGTCCAGCTGTCATTTTTAACGACCTCCACGAGGAACATCGACTGCAGGGCGTGCACAGCCGTGATGTCTGTGAACCATAGCGACAGGTTGACCGAGCCCAGGTATCGCGGAGGAACACCCACCCATACGAAGGTTGACGACGCGGCCACAGATATGAAGTTCATGTTGTCCAAATTCCCGACTGCAGAGAAGTCGTCAGGCATCTGCGTCACAGCGGGTGCAGCGCTAAGACGTTGCAGATGTGTGTACGTGAAGTCAACACTGCTGTTCAACGCAGTCACGAAGGTGCCGTCCGGTGTCAGCGTCCACCCATCCACAAGACTGCCCCCTTCCGGTATCCCAAGCTTCCACACAAACACATTCTCGGCCTCACCGCCGTTGATCTCCTTTGCCAGTGGCGACCCCTCGGCAGAGTACAGGAAGTAGACATTCTGATCGGCACCGGAACCATAGTCACCGCACTTCAGCCAGCACCCGGAGTCTGTGCAGCCGCTCAGTGGAGTGATATGGGCACACGCTGTACGCAATAGCAACACAAACAGCGTCTGATATCGATGACGACTCATCAAGGGGAGGGGTGGGGCTGTGTGGTGGTGTGTGGTGATATGGTGGGAGGACACGTAGCAGGGTGCATGAGACTCGTCGTGGTATCTATTTCCGCTTCCCCCACATGGCCCAGCTCAACCATAGTTCAGGACATGGGGTTTCAGTCTTTTGGGGTTTGCAGAAAAAACTATACCACCATTTTGCCACTTAGTTTGTCTTCACTAATCTACCACTGTCCTTTTCCGCTGACCGCAGCATGGCCCAAAGGGACCGATGCGTAATATCAGCATACTATGCAGTATAAGGGGGGGAAAGGGGAATAGTGGGAAAAGCGAGAAAACCTGTGAACATGGTACCCGCCGCACGCTTCTGCGGGGGAGGACCGAGCACACATCCATGCGTCTTCTCTAAAGGGTACAAAAACCCTACTGGCCCTGTCCATCCGAACCGATTGAGCGAACCAAGCACTCCCCAAAAACGCAATACGCACAGTGATCAAAACAACCCTGTTCTACCGCCGCCCGAGAGGAGGAAAGGGGCAGGCACGCCTGCAGCATGGTTCCCTTCCTTGTTGGAATAGAATAATCCAGGACTTTCCTACCCTCATCGGGAAGTCTCGCTGTGAAGGCTTCACAATAAGTTCTCCTACACCCCTACTGTCCCACTCGCTTCCCGACACAGGTATGCGTTGGGGAGTGTACAGACACTGTTCAGCAACGGAGAAAACTCACCACCCCAAAAATAAAACAAAAATGCAATACCCGCCCTTCATTATTTGTTCATTGTTCGTTGCTTGTTGATCGCATCATGAAGTACGGGGGAGAGGTGGAGCACAAAAGGGGGGGAGGGGAAAACGGTAAGACTCATGGCAACCGAAGAACGAAAGCGTCTTTAATTTCCAGACATATTGCATACTCGTACAAAAAGGATACCGTAGTATAGTATATAGTACCATAGTACCATAGTACCATAGTACCATAGTACCATAGTACCATAGTACCATAGTACCATAGTACCATAGTACCATAGTACCATAGTACCATAGTACCATAGTACCATAGTACCATAGTACCATAGTACCATAGTACCATAGTACCATAGTACCATAGTACCATAGTACCATAGTACCATAGTACCATAGTACCATAGTACCATAGTACCATAGTACCATAGTACCATAGTACCATAGTACCATAGTACCATAGTACCATAGTACCATAGTACCATAGTACCATAGTACCATAGTACCATAGTACCATAGTACCATAGTACCATAGTACCATAGTACCATAGTACCATAGTACCATAGTACCATAGTACCATAGTACCATAGTACCATAGTACCATAGTACCATAGTACCATAGTACCATAGTACCATAGTACCATAGTACCATAGTACCATAGTACCATAGTACCATAGTACCATAGTACCATAGTACCATAGTACCATAGTACCATAGTACCATAGTACCATAGTACCATAGTACCATAGTACCATAGTACCATAGTACCATAGTACCATAGTACCATAGTACCATAGTACCATAGTACCATAGTACCATAGTACCATAGTACCATAGTACCATAGTACCATAGTACCATAGTACCATAGTACCATAGTACCATAGTACCATAGTACCATAGTACCATAGTACCATAGTACCATAGTACCATAGTACCATAGTACCATAGTACCATAGTACCATAGTACCATAGTACCATAGTACCATAGTACCATAGTACCATAGTACCATAGTACCATAGTACCATAGTACCATAGTACCATAGTACCATAGTACCATAGTACCATAGTACCATAGTACCATAGTACCATAGTACCATAGTACCATAGTACCATAGTACCATAGTACCATAGTACCATAGTACCATAGTACCATAGTACCATAGTACCATAGTACCATAGTACCATAGTACCATAGTACCATAGTACCATAGTACCATAGTACCATAGTACCATAGTACCATAGTACCATAGTACCATAGTACCATAGTACCATAGTACCATAGTACCATAGTACCATAGTACCATAGTACCATAGTACCATAGTACCATAGTACCATAGTACCATAGTACCATAGTACCATAGTACCATAGTACCATAGTACCATAGTACCATAGTACCATAGTACCATAGTACCATAGTACCATAGTACCATAGTACCATAGTACCATAGTACCATAGTACCATAGTACCATAGTACCATAGTACCATAGTACCATAGTACCATAGTACCATAGTACCATAGTACCATAGTACCATAGTACCATAGTACCATAGTACCATAGTACCATAGTACCATAGTACCATAGTACCATAGTACCATAGTACCATAGTACCATAGTACCATAGTACCATAGTACCATAGTACCATAGTACCATAGTACCATAGTACCATAGTACCATAGTACCATAGTACCATAGTACCATAGTACCATAGTACCATAGTACCATAGTACCATAGTACCATAGTACCATAGTACCATAGTACCATAGTACCATAGTACCATAGTACCATAGTACCATAGTACCATAGTACCATAGTACCATAGTACCATAGTACCATAGTACCATAGTACCATAGTACCATAGTACCATAGTACCATAGTACCATAGTACCATAGTACCATAGTACCATAGTACCATAGTACCATAGTACCATAGTACCATAGTACCATAGTACCATAGTACCATAGTACCATAGTACCATAGTACCATAGTACCATAGTACCATAGTACCATAGTACCATAGTACCATAGTACCATAGTACCATAGTACCATAGTACCATAGTACCATAGTACCATAGTACCATAGTACCATAGTACCATAGTACCATAGTACCATAGTACCATAGTACCATAGTACCATAGTACCATAGTACCATAGTACCATAGTACCATAGTACCATAGTACCATAGTACCATAGTACCATAGTACCATAGTACCATAGTACCATAGTACCATAGTACCATAGTACCATAGTACCATAGTACCATAGTACCATAGTACCATAGTACCATAGTACCATAGTACCATAGTACCATAGTACCATAGTACCATAGTACCATAGTACCATAGTACCATAGTACCATAGTACCATAGTACCATAGTACCATAGTACCATAGTACCATAGTACCATAGTACCATAGTACCATAGTACCATAGTACCATAGTACCATAGTACCATAGTACCATAGTACCATAGTACCATAGTACCATAGTACCATAGTACCATAGTACCATAGTACCATAGTACCATAGTACCATAGTACCATAGTACCATAGTACCATAGTACCATAGTACCATAGTACCATAGTACCATAGTACCATAGTACCATAGTACCATAGTACCATAGTACCATAGTACCATAGTACCATAGTACCATAGTACCATAGTACCATAGTACCATAGTACCATAGTACCATAGTACCATAGTACCATAGTACCATAGTACCATAGTACCATAGTACCATAGTACCATAGTACCATAGTACCATAGTACCATAGTACCATAGTACCATAGTACCATAGTACCATAGTACCATAGTACCATAGTACCATAGTACCATAGTACCATAGTACCATAGTACCATAGTACCATAGTACCATAGTACCATAGTACCATAGTACCATAGTACCATAGTACCATAGTACCATAGTACCATAGTACCATAGTACCATAGTACCATAGTACCATAGTACCATAGTACCATAGTACCATAGTACCATAGTACCATAGTACCATAGTACCATAGTACCATAGTGACGTTACATCAGTGGCGCTCAACAAAAAGATAAAAGAAAATGGACAAGGGCGAACCTTTGAGCGTGTGTTTCGTTGGGACCAGTAGTTGGTTGTGATGGAAAGAACAAATAAATCGATTTGAATGGGAACAAATACCGCAGAAATCAAACGCAACGTCTAACAGACGTGGATACTCATCTTGCACACAGCACACGAAAGGTTTGACACACACACAACAGCATCTGTAAAACACAACGACAGCGTAGCTGCGCGTATTCAGATCATGGGGGGACAAGCACTGCAAGAGTTTGCAAGCAATATTCTCATGTGGTGTGAAATGCTTGTTGTGGTGGAAGGAAATGAAACTAGTAAATATGAACAGAAAACAACGAAACGTAAGCGAGCAATGTAAGAAAAACGTTTGCAACAAAAGAAGCAGTGCACGTGGTCAGAACTAAGGTTCTTACCACACACACTCCACGTCTGCTGTGGCCTCGTCTTCGTCTGCACCAAGTGTGATGTAAGCGTCTTCGAGGAGCGTCTGTGCAGACGGGCGCAAGGCAGGGTCGCACACAAAGCAGCGTGCGAGGAAGGCTGTGAGTGCAGGCGGCGCAGCTGCAGGTATCGGCGGGCCACCTGTGCTTGTCAGAATGCGCATCAGAACCTCGTGCTCGCCCTCACGTGCGTTCGCTCGCCACGGTGTCACACCCAGCATCTCAATCACCGTGCACCCCAGCGACCACACGTCGCACCGTGTCCCGTAGTCACCACTGCGCTCCGTGCGCTGCTGCAGCACCTCTGGCGCCATCCAGAACGGCGTCCCCACACACGTCTGCGCACCAGCAGCACCAAAGCTCACGTCCTCAGACGACGACTCAAACAGCTTGCTGCATCCAAAGTCAGACAGCTTCACTGTCGCATCTATCGACAGCAGCAAGTGACCCGCATTTACATCACGGTGTGCAATCGGTGCAAACCCGTTCCCACCCCTGTGCAAGTACTCCAGCCCAAGAAGCACCTGCTTCGTGTACTCGCAGATCGTGCCTGTGTCTAGACCCTTGCTGCGTGCACGCAGCAGGTTGCGCACAGACCCACCTGGCATGTACTCCATAAAGATCTCGAGCCGCGTCCCGTCACGCCACAGGTGTCCGAGGTACGGCACAATGTGTGGGTGGTGCAGCTCACGCATCAGCACAAACTCACGCTCCACACGTTCTCGTGCCTTGCTTGTGTGTGAAACGTCCAACTGCACTTCCTTCACAGCAACGTGTCCGTCACGTCCGTCCACAGTTGCCCTGTACACCACACCGAAGGCACCCTTCCCGAGGAATGGGTCTATTGTTTGTCTCGTCTGCATCTGTTGAGGTGTGAGCAGTCGGCAGGACGTCGTGTCTGACACAGTCATGTGGGCGTCTGTCCAACGTGTCATGAACGGGTCCTCCAGAAGCTCTCCTGCTGTGAGGCGTTCCTCAGGGTCACGCTTCAGACACGCACACAGGAAGCTTGTGGCCTCAGGCGACACGTCTTGCACCATGTTCACAGGCGGGAACTGCATCGTCTTGACCAGATGCACCCACACACCCTCAAAGTTCCCAGGAGGCACACCCTCGTTCAGACACAGTGCTCCCGAAGCTGAAGATGTCGCACGCAGGCCCCGCCTCCACAAACCCAGTCAGCTGTCCAAGCATCTCGGGTGCCATCCAGTTTGGGGTTCCCATCAAGGTGTTGTGCCGTGTGCTCATCATCTGTGTGCGGACCCTGCTTTCAGTGGTTTTGTAGTCGGTGCCGTTGCTGTCGCAGCATTTGATGGAGTCAAAGTCGCAGAGCTTCGCAGTGCCCTCACGTGTGAGGAGAATGTTCTCGCCCTTGATGTCACGGTGCACAACGTTGTTCATGTGCAGAAAGTTCACTGCCTGCAGGACCTGCCGCATGTAGAACACCACCTTCGCCTCCTCCAGCTTGTGCCCAAGGTTGCGCACGTATGCACCAAGCGACCCACCCGAGACGAACTCCATGAGCCAGCAGATGCGCCGTCCAGGCACGTCGTAGCACACGTCGTACATCTCCGTCAGGTGTGGGTGGCGCAGACGGCGCAGCAGCTCCAGGTTCGCAACTGCCTCGTCTGCATCTGCACGTGTCGCAGAGGTCTGCTCCTTCATCGCCACCACACGCCCGTCCGACAGGTGCCCGACGTACACAACACCGTAGGCACCACTGCCGACCTCGCGGTCCTTCACCCACGACGCGTACACAGGGTCTGATGGGCCTTCGACACTGGGACCTGAGGGAAGACTCACCGGCACACTGCCACGAGAATCCTCCACTGTTGCCAGTATACCATTTGAAGGAACGTCTGTCTCAAGCACAGTGTTCTCTTGTGTGTCCGTTCCGAGCACACTGCTGCGCATCTCCATCACTGCTTCGTTGTCTTCGTCGTGCATTATCTCAACAAGGTCTTCTTCTTCCTCGATAAGCGGTTCCTCGTTGTCGTTCCCACTGCGGTGCACTGCACAGCGACGATACAATCGGTACAGCAACCCCAACAGGACAAACACACTTGCAGTCACAAGCACTGCCACAACCGTGTCCAAGTTCTGTGACACAGTTGATTGCGCTGTCTTAGCAGCTGGCATCGGTGTGTCTGTGTCCTCCATCGGTGGTGCCGCTGTCTCCACCGAAGGAGACGCTGATGTGTTAGTGTCCCCTGAAGGAGTCTCTGTCAGGGGTGGCGCAGTTGTAGTTGTGTTTCGTGGTGACTCTGTCCTAGGCACGTCTGTGGGAGGCAACTCTGATGAGGGTGAGACTGTTGCAGATGACAGAGTGTGTGTGCTGGGTATCCCTGTCACGGTTGCCTCTGTCACGGGTGACAGTGTTGCAGCTGTGTCTGTTGAATCGTTCTGTGGAGTGTCTGTGTCCACTGCTGCCGGTACCTGCGTTGGCGGCTCTGAAGGAGGCGCTGTCGGCGGTGCTGTGGGGGTGGCTGTTACAGGTGCCACACAGCAGGTTGCCTCTGAGCAGGCGTGATACGGATTAGTGTTCCTGTCACAAGCGATCTCTGCAGGATTCGGCTTCCACCAGCCATGTTTGCAACGGAAAGTGTAACATGACGGAACAATGTATCCAAAACAGCCGCCGCTGTCTGAAGGAATGTCGCCGAACATAATATAGTTGTAGAGGTGCTTCGCAACGAACCCTGTTGGGAGAGGGAAGATGCGCGAGTAAGTCAACGATTGCTTCAAGTCATTCAAGACATATGCATCACCACCACCCCACGTGATGATGTGGCCTGTTGCGTTGAGGACAGCAAAGGCACGGCTTGCCGGGTGTGTCGCAATCTGGCCGACGACAGACCCAAACAGATGATCCACACTCGACGAGTCCCCGCCACAGCTCGCCTTCCCCCACGCAGTCACCGTCATGTCGGAGTGCAGCAGCACAAACGCACCCGAGTTCACGTACACATTCTCCACATCCACAAAGCGTGTCTGCACCGTGCTGTGCGAGCCGTCGCCCCACACCGACACTGTGCTGTCCCTGTTCAAAACCACCCCACCCTCCGCATTCGCATAGAAGATCGTGTTCCCGAAGTACGGCACAAAGTTGAACGGGTGTGACGGCACAACCGGCGTGGTTTCGGAGGACAGCGCACCCCAGGTCTGTATTGTGTTGTTCACGAGCGCGTAGTAGACGCCGTCCACGACGAAGAGGTCCGACACCGAGGAGAGAGCTCCGACGCTGCTTGCCTGCACTGTCCCGTCTGGGTAGAGCACCGCGAAGCTGTCTGCGTGTGTAAGCACCTTCACGGGGTTGTGTGCCGTTGACAGCGCCGTGCACGCTGTGGGGATCACGGGGTGTAGCGTGCCGTCGAGTGCGAGGCACCAGACTGCAGACCAGCTGGACGCACTGTGCACAACCTCCACGAGGTACAGCGACTGCAGGGCGTGCACAGCGGTGACGGTTACATCATATGAGGTCATGTCCCTTGCCTGGAGCGGGGTGGGCCCGTACCGCAAAGATGTCGACGAGGTCACAGATATGAAGTGTGTGTTCTCCAAATTCCCGACTGCAGAGAAGTCGTCAGGCATCTGCGTCACATCGGGCAGAGCTCCGTCTGTCTTCAGCGCTGTGTACTTAAAGTCAGCACTGCTGTTCAACGCAGTCACGAAGGTGCCGTTCCGTGTCAGCGTCCACCCATCCACAAGACTGCCCCCTTCCGGTATCCCAAGCTTCCATGCAAACACATTCTCGTCCTCACCGCCGTTGATCTCCTTTGCCAGTGGCGACCCCTCGGCAGAGTACAGGAAGTAGCCGTACCACTCGTAACTTGTTGGGTAACTCCGGTTATAGTCAGAATGCCACCCACCGCACTTCAGCCAGCACCCGGAGTCTGTGCAGCCGCCATACATGTTCAAATCGGCGTATGCGAAGACACTTTGCAAGAACAACACCAACAGCGTATGACATCGATTCATGGATAAGGTAGGGGTGACCTGTAGTAAGAGGATGTGTGAAGCAGGGCACATTGCACGAACCATACAAAGCACGAAGACGGGAGACAGAGCCTACAGAACGTATAAGTGATACGTATGCCGTGTGTACGGTCCAGGTATGTGACGGACCAGATGTGGTTGTTACCAACAGAGAACTTAGCGACTTTGTGTTTTCCGTGGTAATTAATCAGCAAATCCCTGCGAGAGGAAGAAGCTTCGTCCACAACAGAAGTTACCAGGAGTAGTGTGATAACACAGAACAACCCGGAACTTGACGTCAGTAAAAGTAGCCATTTGGCCCGAAGTTCAGAAATGTGGTATTTACGAAAAGGCAGGGCAATAAAACCCGAGGTACAGAAATTCATATTTTTTGATTGGTACGACAACTTAAAATAAACGGTCACTTGAATAACTCTCTCACAGAGGTGGATACTAAAGTCTAGCACACAGCACACGAAAGGTTTGACACAACAGCATCTGTAAAACACAACGACAGCGTAGCTGCGCGTATTCAGATCATGGGGGGACAAGCACTGCAAGAGTTTGCAAGCCATATTCTCATGTGGTGTGAAATGCTTGTTGTGGTGGAAGGAAATGAAAGTTGAACTGAAATACAAAACCCTCTCGTTACAGCGTACCTTAGTACACGACCGGATACAGGGGTGGACAACCATGCAGTCCTACATACATCTGATACGTGCTACTCCCGCTTCCACTCATCAGTCAGATGAACGGGGATCATTGCGAACACAGGGTAAAAAGGTCTGTGTGATGTAGTGTCCGGTTGGAGTCCTCTGCCTGTTTCGCAGTGTGGGAGAGGCTATAGAGGAGCACAAACCCTGAGTCGCTAATATGGGCTGTATGAAAGTATGAAATATGAACAGAAAATAACGAAACGTAAGCGAGCAATGTAAGAAAAACGTTTGAACATGGTAGTATCTGGATCCAGTTACAGGTGATTCCAGGTTTCTCAGATTTTTCGTGAAATTCCAGGGGTTTTCCAGGTATTCCAGGTGATTCCAGGTGGGTTTAAGCATAAATCTGCACGCAACACAAACACACCGTCCGATCTGGAAGTGTGGACGATGACAAAACACTCGGTTTTTGACACTGCTGCTTCCACTGCTGATGGTGCTCTCGCTGCCAATGATACAGACACTGCTGCCGCTGGAACTGTTGTTGCTGCTGCTGCTGCTGTCTACCCTCTTCCTTTTCTGTTCCCTCTGTTTCACCGCAATCTTTTTCACTTGCTTTTATTTCCCACCCCAACAACAACGATAAAGCGTGAAGACAAATGATAAAAGCAAATAAGTATTTTAGGTTTTGTGAGGCACTCAACGAGTGTGCCGGCTCTGTGGCGTCACGGAGCCACCAACACTCCCCAGTCATTTTTCCTGAATCAGGATCCAGATACTACCCATGTTTGAAACAAAAGAAGCAGTGCGCGTGGTCAGAACGAAGGTTCTTACCACACACACTCCACGTCTGCTGTGGCCTCGTCTTCGTCTGCACCAAGTGTGATGTAAGCGTCTTCGAGGAGCGTCTGTGCAGACGGGCGCAAGGCAGGGTCGCGCACAAAGCAGCGTGCGAGGAAGGCTGTGAGTGCAGGCGGCGCAGCTGCAGGTATCGGCGGGCCACCTGTGCTTGTCAGAATGCGCATCAGAACCTCGTGCTCGCCCTCACGTGCGTTCTCCCGCCACGGTGTCACACCCAGCATCTCAATCACCGTGCACCCCAGCGACCACACGTCGCACCGTGTCCCGTAGTCACCACTGCGCTCCGTGCGCTGCTGCAGCACCTCTGGCGCCATCCAGAACGGCGTCCCCACACACGTCTGCGCACCAGCAGCACCAAAGCTCACTTCCTCAGACGACGACTCAAACAGCTTGCTGCATCCAAAGTCAGACAGCTTCACTGTCGCATCTATCGACAGCAGCAAGTGACCCGCATTAACATCACGGTGTGCAATCGGTGCAAACCCGTTCCCACCCCTGTGCAAGTACTCCAGCCCAAGAAGCACCTGCTTCGTGTACTCGCAGATCGTGCCTGTGTCTAGACCCTTCCTGCGTGCACGCAGCAGGTTGCGCACAGACCCACCTGGCATGTACTCCATAAAGATCTCGAGCCGCGTCCCGTCACGCCACAGGTGTCCGAGGTACGGCACAATGTGTGGGTGGTGCAGCTCACGCATCAGCACAAACTCACGCTCCACACGTTCTCGTGCCTTGCTTGTGTGTGAAACGTCCAACTGCACTTCCTTCACAGCAACGTGTCCGTCACGTCCGTCCACAGTTGCCCTGTACACCACACCGAAGGCACCCTTCCCGAGGAATGGGTCAATTGTTTGTCTCGTCTGCATCTGTTGAGGTGTGAGCAGTCGGCAGGACGTCGTGTCTGACACAGTCATGTGGGCGTCTGTCCAACGTGTCATGAACGGGTCCTCCAGAAGCTCTCCTGCTGTGAGGCGTTCCTCAGGGTCACGCTTCAGACACGCACACAGGAAGCTTGTGGCCTCAGGCGACACGTCCTGCACCATGTTCACAGGCGGGAACTGCATCGTCTTGACCAGATGCACCCACACACCCTCAAAGTTCCCAGGAGGCACACCCTCGTTCAGCACCTCAGACACAGTGCTCCCGAAGCTGAAGATGTCGCACGCAGGCCCCGCCTCCACAAACCCAGTCAGCTGTCCAAGCATCTCGGGTGCCATCCAGTTCGGGGTTCCCATCAAGGTGTTGTACTGTGTGCTCATCATCTGTGTGCAGATGTTGCTTTCAGTGGTTTTGTAGTCGGTGCCGTTGCTGTCGCAGCATTTGATGGAGTCAAAGTCGCAGAGCTTCGCAGTGCCCTCACGTGTGAGGAGAATGTTCTCGCCCTTGATGTCACGGTGCACAACGTTGTTCATATGCAGGAAGTTCACTGCCTGCAGGACCTGCCGCATGTAGAACACCACCTTCGCCTCCTCCAGCTTGTGCCCAAGGTTGCGCACGTATGCACCAAGCGACCCACCCGAGACGAACTCCATGAGCCAGCAGATGCGCCGTCCAGGCACGTCGTAGCACACGTCGTACATCTCCGTCAGGTGTGGGTGGCGCAGACGGCGCAGCAGCTCCAGGTTCGCAACTGCCTCGTCTGCATCTGCACGTGTCGCAGAGGTCTGCTCCTTCATCGCCACCACACGCCCGTCCGACAGGTGCCCGACGTACACAACACCGTAGGCACCACTGCCGACCTCGCGGTCCTTCACCCACGACGCGTACACAGGGTCTGATGGGCCTTCGACGTGCGGACCCGAGGGAAGACTCACCGGCACACTGCCACGAGAATCCTCCACTGTTGCCAGAATACCGTCGGAAGGAACGTCTGTCTCAAGCACAGTGTTCTCTTGTGTGTCCGTGCCGAGCACACTGCTGCGCATCTCCATCACTGCTTCGTTGTCTTCGTCGTGCATTATCTCAACAAGGTCTTCTTCTTCCTCGATAAGCGGTTCCTCGTTGTCGTTCCCACTGCGGTGCACCGCACAGCGACGATACAAGCGGTACAGCAACCCCAACAGGACAAACACACTTGCAGTCACAAGCACTGCCACAACCGTGCTACCAGAAAACGCGGAATCCGTGCCACCTGAGATAGTGGCCCCTGAAGGAGTCCCTGTCAGTGGTGGTGATGTTGGCATCATGTGTGGTGGTGACTCTGTTATGGACACGTATGTGGGAGGCAACTCTGATGAGGGTGAGACTGTTGCAGGTGACAGAGTGGGTGTGCTGGTCGCCTCTGTTACGGGTGGCAGTGTTGCAGATGTGTCTGTTGAATCGTTCTGTGGAGTGTCTGTGTCCACTGCTGCCGGTACCTGCGTTGGCGGCTCTGGAGGAGGCGCTGTCGGCAGTGCTGTGGGGGTGGCTGTTGCTGGCGGCAGTGTCGGGGGAAATGTCGGGGGGATGTTTGTTGGCGACGTGGTTGGAACCTGCGTATCAGGTGCAGATGTCGGTTCTGGTGTTGGTGCAGCTGTTACAGGTGCCACACAGCAGGTTGCCTCTGAGCAGGCTTCATACGGAGAGGCACCACACTTGTTCTCTGCAGGACTCGGCTTCCACCAACCATGTTTGCAACGGACAGTGTCACATGACTGAAAAGAATACAACAACGAAGTGCACTGACCGATGGCACCAGGGATGTCACCCCACCGCAGTACTGCAGGGTCTATCCATCTGTAGCCCACGAACCCTGTGGGTAGAGCATTGATGAGGGTGTAGTTATACGTAGAGATGTAGGAACTTACTGAATATGCATCACCACCACCCCACGAGATGATGTGGCCTGTTGCGTTGAGGACAGCAAAGGCACGGCTTGCCGGGTGTGTCGCAATCTGGCTGACGACAGACCCAAACAGATGATCCACACTCGACGAGTCCCCGCCACAGCTCGCCTTCCCCCACGCAGTCACCGTCATGTCGGAGTGCAGCAGCACAAACGCACCCGAGTTCACGTATACATTCTCCACATCCACAAAGCGTGTCTGCACCGTGCTGTGCGAGCCGTCGCCCCACACCGACACTGTGCTGTCCCTGTTCAAAACCACCCCACCCTCCGCATTCGCATAGAAGATCGTGTTCCCGAAGTACGGCACAAAGTTGAACGGGTGTGACGGCACAACCGGCGTGGTTTCGGAGGACAGCGCACCCCAGGTCTGTATTGTGTTGTTCACGAGCGCGTAGTAGACGCCGTCCACGACGAAGAGGTCCGACACCGAGGAGAGAGCTCCGACGCTGCTTGCCTGCACTGTCCCGTCTGGGTAGAGCACCGCGAAGCTGTCTGCGTGTGTAAGCACCTTCACGGGGTTGTGTGCCGTTGACAGCGCCGTGCACGCTGTGGGGATCACGGGGTGTAGCGTGCCGTCGAGTGCGAGGCACCAGACTGCAGACCAGCTGGACGCACTGTGCACAACCTCCACGAGGTACAGCGACTGCAGGGCGTGCACAGCGGTGACGGTTACATCATATGAGGTCATGTCCCTTGCCTGGAGCGGGGTGGGCCCGTACCGCAAAGATGTCGACGAGGTCACAGATATGAAGTGTGTGTTCTCCAAATTCCCGACTGCAGAGAAGTCGTCAGGCATCTGCGTCACATCGGGCAGAGCTCCGTCTGTCTTCAGCGCTGTGTACTTAAAGTCAGCACTGCTGTTCAACGCAGTCACGAAGGTGCCGTTCCGTGTCAGCGTCCACCCATCCACAAGACTGCCCCCTTCCGGTATCCCAAGCTTCCATGCAAACACATTCTCGTCCTCACCGCCGTTGATCTCCTTTGCCAGTGGCGACCCCTCGGCAGAGTACAGGAAGTAGCCGTACCACTCGTAACCTGTTGGAGAACTCCAGGCAGAATGCCAGCGACTGCACTTCAGCCAGCACCCGGAGTCTGTGCAGCCGCCATGCATGTTGACATCGGCGTATGCGAAGACACTTTGCAAGAACAACACCAACAGCGTATGACATCGATTCATGGATAAGGTAGGGGTGACCTGTAGTAAGAGGATGTGTGAAGCAGGGCACATTGCACGAACCATACAAAGCACGAAGACGAGAGACAGAGCCTACAGAACGTATCAGTGATACGTATGCCGTGTGTACGGTCCAGATATGTGACGGACCAGATGTGGTTGTTACCAACAGAGAACTTAGCGACTTTGTGTTTTCCGTGATAATTAATCAGCAAATCCCTGCGAGAGGAAGAACATCGTCCACAACAGAAGTTACCAGGAGTAGTGTGATAACACATAACAGCCCGGAACTTGACGTCAGTAAAAGTAGCCATTTGGCCCGAAGTTCAGAAATGTGGTATTTACGAAAAGGCAGGGCAATAAAACCCGAGGTACAGAAATTCATATTTTTTGATTGGTACGACAACTTAAAATAAACGGTCACTTGAATAACTCTCTCACAGAGGTGGATACTAAAGTCTAGCACACAGCACACGAAAGGTTTGACACAACAGCATCTGTAAAACACAACGACAGCGTAGCTGCGCGTATTCAGATCATGGGGGGACAAGCACTGCAAGAGTTTGCAAGCCATATTCTCATGTGGTGTGAAATGCTTGTTGTGGTGGAAGGAAATGAAAGTTGAACTGAAATACAAAACCCTCTCGTTACAGGGTACCTTAGTACACGACCGGATACCGGGATGGACAACCATGCAGTCCTACATACATCTGATACGTGCTACTCCCGCTTCCACTCATCAGCCAGATGAACGGGGATCATTGCGAACACAGGGTAAAAAGGTCTGTGTGATGTAGCGTCCGGTTGGAGTCCTCTGCCTGTTTCGCAGTGTGGGAGAGGCTATAGAGGAGCACAGACCCTGAGTCGCTAATATGGGCTGAAAGTATGAAATATGAACAGAAAATAACGAAACGTAAGCGAGCAATGTAAGAAAAACTTTTGAAACAAAAGAAGCAGTGCACGTGGTCAGAACTAAGGTTCTTACCACACACACTCCACGTCTGCTGTGGCCTCGTCTTCGTCTGCACCAAGTGTGATGTAAGCGTCTTCGAGGAGCGTCTGTGCAGACGGGCGCAAGGCAGGGTCGCGCACAAAGCAGCGTGTGAGGAAGGCTGTGAGTGCAGGCGGCGCAGCTGCAGGTATCGGCGGGCCACCTGTGCTTGTCAGAATGCGCATCAGAACCTCGTGCTCGCCCTCACGTGCGTTCTCCCGCCACGGTGTCACACCCAGCATCTCAATCACCGTGCACCCCAGCGACCACACGTCGCACCGTGTCCCGTAGTCACCACTGCGCTCCGTGCGCTGCTGCAGCACCTCTGGCGCCATCCAGAACGGCGTCCCCACACACGTCTGCGCACCAGCAGCACCAAAGCTCACGTCCTCAGACGACGACTCAAACAGCTTGCTGCATCCAAAGTCAGACAGCTTCACTGTCGCATCTATCGACAGCAGCAGGTTGTCCGCCTTCACGTCACGGTGTGCAATCGGTGCAAACCCGTTCCCACCCCTGTGCAAGTACTCCAGCCCAAGAAGCACCTGCTTCGTGTACTCGCAGATCGTGCCTGTGTCCAGCCCCTTCCTGCGTGCACGCAGCAGGTTGCGCACAGACCCACCTGGCATGTACTCCATAAAGATCTCGAGCCGCGTGCCATCACGCCACAGGTGTCCGAGGTACGGCACAATGTGTGGGTGGTGCAGCTCACGCATCAGCACAAACTCACGCTCCACACGTTCTCGTGCCTTGCTTGTGTGTGAGACCTCAAGCAGCACTTCCTTCACAGCAACGTGTCCGTCACGTCCGTCCACAGTTGCCCTGTACACCACACCGAAGGCACCCTTCCCGAGGAATGGGTCTATTGTTTGTCTCGTCTGCATCTGTTGAGGTGTGAGCAGTCGGCAGGACGTCGTGTCTGACACAGTCATGTGGGCGTCTGTCCAACGTGTCATGAACGGGTCCTCCAGAAGCTCTCCTGCTGTGGGGCGTTCCTCAGGGTCACGCTTCAGACACGCACACAGGAAACTTGTGGCCTCAGGAGACACGTCCTGCACCATGTTCACAGGCGGGAACTGCATCGTCTTGACCAGATGCACCCACGCACCCTCAAAGTTCCCAGGAGGCACACCCTCGTTCAGCACCTCAGACACAGTGCTCCCGAAGCTGAAGATGTCGCACGCAGGCCCCGCCTCCACAAACCCAGTCAGCTGTCCAAGCATCTCGGGTGCCATCCAGTTCGGGGTTCCCAGCAGGGTGTTGTACTGTGTGCTCATCATCTGTGTGCGGACCCTGCTTTCAGTGGTTTTGTTGTTTTTAATTGAATAATGCACGTTCCCGTTGCTGTCGCAGCATTTGATGGAGCCAAAGTCGCAGAGCTTCGCAGTGCCCTCACGTGTGAGGAGAATGTTCTCGCCCTTGATGTCACGGTGCACAACGTTGTTCATGTGCAGAAAGTTCACTGCCTGCAGGACCTGCCGCATGTAGAACACCACCTTCGCCTCCTCCAGCTTGTGCCCAAGGTTGCGCACGTATGCACCAAGCGACCCACCCGAGACGAACTCCATGAGCCAGCAGATGCGCCGTCCAGGCACGTCGTAGCACACGTCGTACATCTCCGTCAGGTGTGGGTGGCGCAGACGGCGCAGCAGCTCCAGGTTCGCAACTGCCTCGTCTGCATCTGCACGTGTCGCAGAGGTCTGCTCCTTCATCGCCACCACACGCCCGTCCGACAGGTGCCCGACGTACACAACACCGTAGGCACCACTGCCGACCTCGCGGTCCTTCACCCACGACGCGTACACAGGGTCTGATGGGCCTTCGACGTGCGGACCCGAGGGAAGACTCACCGGCACACTCTCACCAGTGCTCTGCACCGATGCCAGAATACCGTCGGAAGGAACGTCTGTCTCAAGCACAGTGTTCTCTTGTGTGTCCGTTCCAAGCAGACCGGTTGCCATCTCGAGAGCGAGACCTTCCTCATTGTCTTCGCCACTGACATTCACAGCACAGCGACGATAGCAACAGTATAGAAGCATCATCAGGACGCACACACCTATACTCGATACCACTGCCGCAACCGTGCTGCCAGAGGATAACGAATCCGTGCCACCTGCAGGTGTCTCTGTCTCCAGCACGCGATCTCTTGGTGACTCAGTTCGGGGCGACAGTGTTGTGACACTGTTCTGTGGAGACACTGTGTCTGTTGAATCGTTCTGTGGAGTGTCTGTTTCCACTGCCGTAACCTGCTTTGGCACAGGCGACTCTGATGAGGGTGAGACTGTTGCAGGTGACAGTGTCGGGGGAAGTGTCGGGGGGATGCTTGTTGGCGATGTGGTTGGAACCTGCGTATCAGGTGCAGATGACAGAGTGGGCGTGCTGGATGTCCCTGTTACGCTTGCCTCTGTCACGGGTGACAGTGTTGGAGGTGACTCTGTTATATCCTGTGGAGACACTGTCCCCGGTACCTGCGTTGGCGGCTCTGGAGGAGGCGCTGTCGGCGGTGCTGTGGGGGTGGCTGTTGCTGGCGGCAGTGTCGGGGGAAGTGTCGGGGGGATGCTTGTTGGCGACGTGGTTGGAACCTGCGTATCAGCTGTAGATGTTGGTTCTGGTGTTGGTGCAGCTGTTACAGGTGCCACACAGCAGGTTGCCTCTGAGCAGGCTTGGTACGGACTGCTCCAGTCGCACACAAACTCTGCAGGATTCGGCTTCCACCACCCATGTTTGCAACGGACAGTGTCACACATACGCTGATCTGTGACATACAACAGACAGGTTTCCATCACTGTGTCTGAAGGCACATCACCCCAGGACACCGTCGCATCGGGCAGCCTCTGGCCAACGAACCCTGTTGGGAGAGGGAAGATGAACGAGTAGTTGAACTCCGCACTGCCTATATCCGGTAGATATGCATCACCACCACCCCACGTGATGACGTGGCCTGTTGCGTTGAGGACAGCAAAGGCACGGCTTGCCGGGTGTGTCGCAATCTGGCCGACGACAGACCCAAACAGATGATCCACACTCGACGAGTCCCCGCCACAGCTCGCCTTCCCCCACGCAGTCACCGTCATGTCGGAGTGCAGCAGCACAAACGCACCCGAGTTCACGTACACATTCTCCACATCCACAAAGCGTGTCTGCACCGTGCTGTGCGAGCCGTCGCCCCACACCGACACTGTGCTGTCCCTGTTCAAAACCACCCCACCCTCCGCATTCGCATAGAAGATCGTGTTCCCGAAGTACGGCACAAAGTTGAACGGGTGTGACGGCACAACCGGCGTGGTTTCGGAGGACAGCGCACCCCAGGTCTGTATTGTGTTGTTCACGAGCGCGTAGTAGACGCCGTCCACGACGAAGAGGTCCGACACCGAGGAGAGAGCTCCGACGCTGCTTGCCTGCACTGTCCCGTCTGGGTAGAGCACCGCGAAGCTGTCTGCGTGTGTCAGCACCTTCACGGGGTTGTGCAGAGCCATAGCGTTGCACAGGGGTGTGGGGATGACGGGACTGTGCGTGAAACACCAGACTGCCGTCCACCTGGGGTCACTGTGCACAACCTCCACGAGGTACAGCGACTGCAGGGCGTGCACAGCCGTGACGGTTACATCATATGAGGTCATGTCCCTTGCCTCGAGAGGGGTGGGCCCGTACCGCAAAGATGTCGACGAGGTCACAGATATGAAGTGTGTGTTCTCCAAATTCCCGACTGCAGAGAAGTCGTCAGGCATCTGCGTCACACTGGGCACACCTGTCATCTTCAGCAGCGCTGTGTACTTAAAGTCAGCACTGCTGTTCAACGCAGTCACGAAGGTGCCGTCCGGTGTCAGCGTCCACCCATCCACAAGACTGCCCCCTTCCGGTATCCCAAGCTTCCACGCAAACACATTCTCGTCCTCACCGCCGTTGATCTCCTTTGCCAGTGGCGACCCCTCGGCAGAGTACAGGAAGTAGACATTCCGATCGGCACCGGAACCATAGTCACCGCACTTCAGCCAGCACCCGGAGTCTGTGCAGCCGCTATGCATGTTGACATCGGCGTATGCGAAGACACTTTGCAAGAACAACACCAACAGCATATGACATCGATTCATGGATAAGGTAGGGGTGACCTGTAGTAAGAGGATGTGTGAAGCAGGGCACATTGCACGAACCATACAAAGCACGAAGACGGGAGACAGAGGCTACAGAACGTATCAGTGATACGTATGCCGTGTGTACGGTCCAGGTATGTGACGGACCAGATGTGGTTGTTACCAACAGAGAACTTAGCGACTTTGTGTTTTCCGTGGTAATTAATCAGCAAATCCCTGCGAGAGGAAGAACATCGTCCACAACAGAAAGAAGTTACCAGGAGTAGTGTGATAACACAGAACAACCCGGAACTTGACGTCAGTAAAAGTAGCCATTTGGCCCGAAGTTCAGAACTGTGGTATTTATGAAAAGGCAGGGCAATAAAACCCGAGGTACAGAAATTCATATTTTTTGATTGGTACGACAACTTAAAATAAACGGTCACTTGAATAACTCTCTCACAGAGGTGGATACTAAAGTCTAGCACACAGCACACGAAAGGTTTGACACAACAGCATCTGTAAAACACAACGACAGCGTAGCTGCGCGTATTCAGATCATGGGGGGACAAGCACTGCAAGAGTTTGCAAGCCATATTCTCATGTGGTGTGAAATGCTTGTTGTGGTGGAAGGAAATGAAAGTTGAACTTAAATACAAAGAAATATCTATGTATTCGTCTGAGGAAATATTCACTTTTCCTCACACGAGTGTACCTTTCAGAAACGAGTGGCATTTTACCCCACGAGCGAAGCGAGTGTGATAAAGTCAGCCACGAGTTTCCGAAAGGGCACGAGTGGAGGGAAAGTGAAGATGTCACCAGAATATAATAGTTTTCTCAACTGAAGGAAAAGTAGCTCTAAGCAAACCCGTGGAAGAAGTGTGGGGTGAATATGCAGAAAAAAAAGACGTTTTTTGGGTGAAAATATTTTTCACAGAAAATCGAATTTTACTATTAAGATTGGCTCTGCTCGACACCCAGTAAGGCTACTATGCCCGAATACCAGGTCGTATTTTCAAAAGATTGATAATCCCAGTTTATGGTATGGCCCTGTGGTACCAAATTTTTGGCCGAAAAAATGGACCAAAAAATGGTCATTTTGGTCACAGTGACAAAATGTGAAGCAGTGATATCAAAATGACCCACTCTCCCACCCAATTTTTTTTTTGACCCCCCCCTCTACTTTTCCTCACACCAAAAAAAGCCTCAATAAATCCTCACACATAGTCTTTTTTCTACACAAACCCCAGCCAAAAATTATTGTTACTTTTCCACACTGCGTGAGGAAAAGTGTATTTATTCTCACACGTCTTCCACTGGGTTTGCTCAGAGCTACTTTTTCTCAGTTGAGAAAGGTTTATAAGAGGACCCTAAGACTCTCGTGCTTAGTCACCTTATCATATTCGGTATCGCACAGCATCAGCTGCACTGGCTTCCACAAGTTTGTTGTCAGGGATGATGTCACTTCACCGGATGAACGGGGATCATTGCGAACACAGGGTAAAAAGGTCTGTGTGATGTAGTGTGCGGTTGGAGTCCTCTGCCTGTTTCGCAGTGTGGGAGAGGCTATAGAGGAGCACAAACCCTGAGTCGCTAATATGGGCTGTATGAAAGTATGAAATATGAACAGAAACAACGAAACGTAAGCGAGCAATGTAAGAAAAACGTTTGAAACAAAAGAAGCAGTGCACGTGGTCAGAACGAAGGTTCTTACCACACACACTCCACGTCTGCTGTGGCCTCGTCTTCGTCTGCACCAAGTGTGATGTAAGCGTCTTCGAGGAGCGTCTGTGCAGACGGGCGCAAGGCAGGGTCGCGCACAAAGCAGCGTGCGAGGAAGGCTGTGAGTGCAGGCGGCGCAGCTGCAGGTATCGGCGGGCCACCTGTGCTTGTCAGAATGCGCATCAGAACCTCGTGCTCGCCCTCACGTGCGTTCGCTCGCCACGGTGTCACACCCAGCATCTCAATCACCGTGCACCCCAGCGACCACACGTCGCACCGTGTCCCGTAGTCACCACTGCGCTCCGTGCGCTGCTGCAGCACCTCTGGCGCCATCCAGAACGGCGTCCCCACACACGTCTGCGCACCAGCAGCACCAAAGCTCACTTCCTCAGACGACGACTCAAACAGCTTGCTGCATCCAAAGTCCGACAGCTTCACTGTCGCATCTATCGACAGCAGCAAGTGACCCGCATTAACATCACGGTGTGCAATCGGTGCAAACCCGTTCCCACCCCTGTGCAAGTACTCCAGCCCAAGAAGCACCTGCTTCGTGTACTCGCAGATCGTGCCTGCGTCTAGACCCTTCCTGCGTGCACGCAGCAGGTTGCGCACAGACCCACCTGGCATGTACTCCATAAAGATCTCGAGCCGCGTCCCGTCACGCCACAGGTGTCCGAGGTACGGCACAATGTGTGGGTGGTGCAGCTCACGCATCAGCACAAACTCACGCTCCACACGTTCTCGTGCCTTGCTTGTGTGTGAAACGTCCAACTGCACTTCCTTCACAGCAACGTGTCCGTCACGTCCGTCCACAGTTGCCCTGTACACCACACCGAAGGCACCCTTCCCGAGGAATGGGTCAATTGTTTGTCTCGTCTGCATCTGTTGAGGTGTGAGCAGTCGGCAGGACGTCGTGTCTGACACAGTCATGTGGGCGTCTGTCCAACGTGTCATGAACGGGTCCTCCAGAAGCTCTCCTGCTGTGAGGCGTTCCTCAGGGTCACGCTTCAGACACGCACACAGGAAGCTTGTGGCCTCAGGCGACACGTCCTGCACCATGTTCACAGGCGGGAACTGCATCGTCTTGACCAGATGCACCCACACACCCTCAAAGTTCCCAGGAGGCACACCCTCGTTCAGCACCTCAGACACAGTGCTCCCGAAGCTGAAGATGTCGCACGCAGGCCCCGCCTCCACAAACCCAGTCAGCTGTCCAAGCATCTCGGGTGCCATCCAGTTCGGGGTTCCCATCAAGGTGTTGTACTGTGTGCTCATCATCTGTGTGCAGATGTTGCTTTCAGTGGTTTTGTAGTCGGTGTCGTTGCTGTCGCAGCATTTGATGGAGTCAAAGTCGCAGAGCTTCGCAGTGCCCTCACGTGTGAGGAGAATGTTCTCGCCCTTGATGTCACGGTGCACAACGTTGTTCATGTGCAGGAAGTTCACTGCCTGCAGGACCTGCCGCATGTAGAACACCACCTTCGCCTCCTCCAGCTTGTGCCCAAGGTTGCGCACGTATGCACCAAGCGACCCACCCGAGACGAACTCCATGAGCCAGCAGATGCGCCGTCCAGGCACGTCGTAGCACACGTCGTACATCTCCGTCAGGTGTGGGTGGCGCAGACGGCGCAGCAGCTCCAGGTTCGCAACTGCCTCGTCTGCATCTGCACGTGTCGCAGAGGTCTGCTCCTTCATCGCCACCACACGCCCGTCCGACAGGTGTCCGACGTACACAACACCGTAGGCACCACTGCCGACCTCGCGGTCCTTCACCCACGACGCGTACACAGGGTCTGATGGGCCTTCGACACTAGGACCCGAGGGAAGACTCACCGGCACACTGCCACGAGAATCCTCCACTGTTGCCAGTATACCATCGGAAGGAACGTCTGTCTCAAGCACAGTGTTCTCTTGTGTGTCCGTTCCAAGCAGACCGGTTGCCATCTCGAGGACGAGACCTTCCTCATTGTCTTCGCCACTGACATCCACAGCACAGCGACGATAGCAGCAGTACAGAAGCATCATCAGGACGCACACACCTATACTCGATACCACTGCCGCAACCGTGCTGCCAGAGGATGACGAATCCGTGCCACCTGCAGGTGTCTCTGTCTCCAGCACGCGATCTCTTGGTGACTCAGTTGGGGGCGACAGTGTTGTGACACTGTTCTGTGGAGACACTGTGTCTGTTGAATCGTTATTTGTGTCCACTGCTGGCAGCTGCGTTGGGAACTCTGATGAGGGTGAGACTGTTGCAGGTGACAGAGTGTGTGTGCTGGGTATCCCTGTTACGGTTGCCTCTGTTACGGGTGACAGTGTTGCAGCTGTGTCTGTTGAATCGTTCTGTGGAGTGTCTGTGTCCTCTGCCGGTACCTGCGTTGGCGGCTCTGAAGGAGGCGCTGTCGGCGGTGCTGTGAGGGTGGCTGTTGCTGGCGGCAGTGTCGGGGGAAGTGTCAGGGGGATGCTTGTGGTTGGAACCTGCGTATCAGGTGCAGATGTTGGTTCTGGTGTTGGTGCAGCTGTTACAGGTGCCACACAGCAGGTTGCCTCTGAGCAGGCTTGGTACGGACTGCTCCAGTCGCACACAAACTCTGCAGGATTCGGCTTCCACCAACCATGTTTGCAACGAACAGTGTCACACATACGCTGATCTGTGACATACAACAGACAGGTTTCCATCACTGTGTCTGAAGGCACATCACCCCAGGACACCGTCGCATCGGGCAGCCTCTGGCCAACGAACCCTGTTGGGAGAGGGAAGATGAACGAGTAGTTGAACTCCGCACTGTCTTTATCCAGTAGATATGCATCACCACCACCCCACGTGATGATGCGGCCTATTGCGTTGAGGACAGCAAAGGCACGGCTTGCCGGGTGTGTCGCAATCTGGCTGACGACAGACCCAAACAGATGATCCACACTCGACGAGTCCCCGCCACAGCTCGCCTTCCCCCACGCAGTCACCGTCATGTCGGAGTGCAGCAGCACAAACGCACCCGAGTTCACGTATACATTCTCCACATCCACAAAGCGTGTCTGCACCGTGCTGTGCGAGCCGTCGCCCCACACCGACACTGTGCTGTCCCTGTTCAAAACCACCCCACCCTCCGCATTCGCATAGAAGATCGTGTTCCCGAAGTACGGCACAAAGTTGAACGGGTGTGACGGCACAACCGGCGTGGTTTCGGAGGACAGCGCACCCCAGGTCTGTATTGTGTTGTTCACGAGCGCGTAGTAGACGCCGTCCACGACGAAGAGGTCCGACACCGAGGAGAGAGCTCCGACGCTGCTTGCCTGCACTGTCCCGTCTGGGTAGAGCACCGCGAAGCTGTCTGCGTGTGTCAGCACCTTCACGGGGTTGTGTGTCGTCGACAGCGCCGTGCACGCTGTGGGGATCACGGGGTGTAGCGTGCCGTCGAGCGCAAGACACCAGACTGCAGTCCAACTGGACGCACTGTGCACAACCTCCACGAGGTACAGCGACTGCAGGGCGTGCACAGCCGTGACGGTTACATCATATGAGGTCATGTCCCTTGCCTCGAGAGGGGTGGGCCCGTACCGCAAAGATGTCGACGAGGTCACAGATATGAAGTGTGTGTTCTCCAAATTCCCGACTGCAGAGAAGTCGTCAGGCATCTGCGTCACACTGGGCACACCTGTCATCTTCAGCAGCGCTGTGTACTTAAAGTCAGCACTGCTGTTCAACGCAGTCACGAAGGTGCCGTCCGGTGTCAGCGTCCACCCATCCACAAGACTGCCCCCTTCCGGTATCCCAAGCTTCCACGCAAACACATTCTCGTCCTCACCGCCGTTGATCTCCTTTGCCAGTGGCGACCCCTCGGCAGAGTACAGGAAGTAGACATTCCGATCGGCACCGGAGCCATAGTCACCGCACTTCAGCCAGCACCCGGAGTCTGTGCAGCTGCCATGCATGTTGACATCGGCGTATGCGAAGACACTTTGCAAGAACAACACCAACAGCGTATGACATCGATTCATGGATAAGGTAGGGGTGACCTGTAGTAAGAGGATGTGTGAAGCAGGGCACATTGCACGAACCATACAAAGCACGAAGACGAGAGACAGAGGCTACAGAACGTATCAATGATACGTATGCCGTGTGTACGGTCCAGGTATGTGACGGACCAGATGTGGATGTTACCAACAGAGAACTTTGCAACTCTGGATATTCCCCGATGAATATTCAGCAAATACCCGCGAGAGGAAGTAAAGGATTTCCTTCTACGCTACACCCCGCTAGACATACTGTGCAGACGAAACATTGGTTTGTCGATGTGGGAAGGAACTTAAAAAGGTGATACTGTTGGTTCCTCGATGTTCCTCGACACATATCTTATTGACGAACATTGTTTCCGTGAACAAAACATTCGTTCATCTGTACAGTATGCCTAGATGGGATACACAAAAAGGCTTAAAACCTTTTGGACTCATTTACCAACAAAGTATATGGTAAGGCTGACGACCCCAAAATAGCACTTTATACCACTTATCGCATCCCCCATTCAGCTGGCTCATCAGCCCTAACAAAGAGAACGTTCTCTCGTGGGCATCATCTGGCGAAACCATTGAATAGCTCAGAGTCAGATTCAAACATTAAATTTAAAAAAGAAAAAGTAAAAGATATAATGAAACCCCCCCGTTCGTCTTTTTTTTTAGTTGGTACGCTACCGAACGTCATACGTTTCCCTTTCTACCCATAACCCGCACAGAAATGAATGTAAAAAAAAATCACTAATTTCATGTACTTTCCATCCAAAGAAGAGAAAGCACACAAGGGACGTTCAAAAAAACGGTACATTTCAGTCACCTTTTTTTTTTTTTTTTTTTTGCAGGGTTTTTTTCAGGCTCTCCGCTAGGATTTCCGATTTTGAAAATATTCTGTTGATGGTCCACGTTGGTGGGGTACATGCTTGCGCCGCAGGCGCACGGTACGCAACTTTTTTTTTTACCAACGCCCGATTTTGACTTTTTTGGGACGTTTGAGCACTCACCTCTCCATATCTTCTTCTCCTGAGCTTTTTTGACAGGTAGAACGGGTCTGAACCACTCAGCAGAACTTTTTTTTTTTTTTTTTCCCCCCCCATTTTCAAAAAGTTCTGTTGACAATCAACAGAACTTTAGTACCTAGCGGAGTGCCTGGTTTTTTTTCCCTCTACAAAATGCTCGAGAGACTCTTTTTTGTGTGTTGCTCAAAATGTCATGTTTGTGCTCTATACCAGCTTCATATACCTCACAGACAAGTTGGTGTGGATGCATCAATGCAAAGCAAGAACGATCAAGAAGAAGGAAACACAAAGCAGACTTTTTTTCTCGTCGGCCGGCGACATTTAGTGCACCTCCATATACCTTCTATTCAGTGGAATAGAAAGAATATGAAACAATTCTGTGGATGCATCAATGCAACACAAGAACGATCAAGAAAGAGAAACAACGCAGACTTTGTTTCCTTGAACTCCAGCCAAGGTAGGTGTCAAATTCTGGTTTGACGCAAAAAAAAAAAAAAAAAGGAAATTTTTCGAAAATGCTTGCTTTTTATTGTCTGAGATCAATTGTTGACTTGCTCTTTTGTTGGTTTCTAGTCATATTGCAAGGGGGGCTGAGGGGGGGAAATGAACGTTGCATGTGTGGACCCTGAAGGGCATAAAATATCTAATAAATACAGCAAAAAAGAAACTCTAAAAAAGAAAAAAACTTACTGGGGGGGGGCGAATAAGAGATGTGGCATCTCTTATTAGGCGAACGGACGAGCCAGAAATAAAAAAATTTTTTTGGGGGAAAAAAAGCAAAAAGACATTTTCGCCGGAGGCAAAAAAAATATTTTGACCACTTTTTTGCCAGACCGGGTAGACAGGGTAAAATTTCAAAAAAAAAATTCAAGATAAAACCCTGTTGCATGCAAAAAAAAAAAAAAAAAATACCCCCAAAATCTCAACCTCTCTTATTCGGCCCTGATCTCTTATTCACCCCTGATCTCTTATTCGCCCCCCCCCCAGTAATTGGGGACAGCTGGAACAATTGGTGAGGGGGAAGGGGTCGGGGAAGGGAGGAAAGGTTCACATTTTCAAATGGCAAAAAAGAGTTTTGATTTGAAGTGCAAAAACCCTGTTGCGAACTGAGTGCCTTGGTGCGTGACTGTGCCAGTTGAAACCCGACTATGCAGTCCGACATCCATTTCGTGGTTTACATCTAAGTACAGTAGGTGGTGCTTCCCGGGGGGTATGCATTTCACAAATTTTCAATTCAATTCACAACTTTTCACAACTATTCACAACTTTTCACTACCCTTTTTTCTCTCGTTGGTGAAGCTTTTAAACGCCGGCATTTGCATTTCCGGAATCCGTCCGGCCAGTGGTGGGGTCAATTTGCCGAAATGGACAAGTTCTCGTCATTTCCGCACATCACACAGTACACAGGTACACAGGTACACCACATCACGTTCTATCTTGTGAATCCCAGCGTGCCCCTCAATGGGTGGGTCACCACCCGCCCAAAAAAAAAGCACTCACAAAAAAAAAATCAATTCACAACTTTTCACAACTATTCACAACTTTTCACATTTTTTCACAACTTTTCACCACTTTTCGCCAGCCTTCACAATTTTGTAGCAGTTTTCGTGTGGTGAAAATTTGTGAAAACTTGTCACATTTTGTGAAAATTTGTGAAATGCACACCCCCCGGGAAGCACCAGTAGGGGTTAATGGGAAAAAAGTGGTAAAAAAAATGGGAAAAAAAACGATTGGTTCTCTCTGGATTGCTTTGGCTTTAGCTTTTTTTTTGATAAATTGTTGGAGTAGTGTAGTTGCCTCGGTTTGTGTTGCCACAGTTGTGCAATCTCCATTGCCCCTTTTTTCCGAAAAAGACATTTTAGTTTGATGGTAACTGCAAAATCATTACGCACCCACTTGCCGTTTGGATAAAGAAAACAAAGACGAAAAAGGGGGTTTGGGGGGTTTAATTCTTGAACGCATCCCTCACACTCAGTCACACTGCAAAGGATAAGGCCAAGCAAGATTACATGAAACTTTGCTGCATATGCTAGACGTCCTATCTCCTATCTCTATTGGCTTACGCGACTTTTGTGGAAACTGAAAAGACAGTAGGGGAGAGAGGGAAATGGGCGTGTTGTTGGTCTACAACGATGAAGACACAACTCACATCTCAATGCATATGTAACTGCTTTTTTTATATTGTTTGAAAAAATTGATGACCTGTGGACACCTCGCTTTTTTCTCGTGTGAACTCCACGCAGCCTTTTCCTCGCCTATCTTTCGTTTCGTGGATTACCGCTACTACGTCCTACTCCCGCCTCCACTCGTTAGGTAACGAACGGGGATCATTGGATGCCCAGGCTAGCTAGGCCCGCGTGAGATAGGTTTGGTCAGGCGTGTTTTTTTTGTTTTTTTTTTTGTTTTTTTGAAAACTTGGTTGTATTAGTGTAGACATCCGAGGATGAACTCCACTATATTTTCTCTTTATTTTTCTTGATAAATTGTTGGAGTAGTGTCGATGTCCCGGTTGTGTTGCCACAGTTGTGCAATCTCCACTGTGAAAACTTGGAAAAAAAAATCATTGTGTCGCAACAGCAATACAAAATAGCAACGCAACGTCCACCCTCCGTCAGCTTGCTTCCTTTACCCTGTATACCATGAGAGGTCCTACTCCCGCTATCACGTCAGTCAATGAACCAGGTATAATAAGAATGCAATGGCAAAGGCACTTTATATAAAGCAAGCCGGCTCGAGGGGGTTTTTTCTGTTTCCTGTTTTTCTAAAAGCAAGGGCAGGGACGGAGGGACGGAGGGACCGAGGGGAAGGGTGGGAGGGTGGGACAATAACAGGGGAAACACAACAAAAAGAGGAGAAAAAAAAATTGAACGATAAATGTGCCTCTTATGCACACCCAATACATAATCTAAACAGCAAAAAAAAGAAACAAACACATGAAGATGATCTCCAGCCTTGTTACTGAGTCACCAAAAAAAAGGGGAAGGGGTACATGGTTACAGTTGTATTTTTTTTATATTTGGAGAAAACCAGGGTATTAGGGTGAAAATCCAAAATCCCGGAAAAAACTGGTTTTTCTGGTTTTCTCTCCTGGGCGGCAAAAACTAGTGTTTCTGGCGAAAACCTCCACCGTTGACGGACACAGTCACCCCTTTCGAGTTTTTCGGGGGTGGGGTCAGTGTCTTATCCAGGAATCCGATTTCAAAATATTTTTCGGCGCTGCTGACCCAGGGTAGACATTGGGAACATAGGGACTGCATTTTTTTTTTGCGGAGCAAAAAAATAATATAAAATGGCGCCGCAGGCGAAAATTTTTTGAGGGTACGGTGTAAAAATCTAGCTTTTTACACCACAGAGCCACTCAAACGAACCCTTTTTTACGGAGCAAAAAATGAAAAATGGCGCCGCAGGCAAAAAAAATTCAAGGAACAGCCATTTCCCAAAGGCACTCCCGTGGTTCAACCACGGTTCTACCAGGCGGGGAAAAAATGCGGGGGGAAAAATCGAGTCCGCCCTAATCTGGGGACGACATTTACAGAAAGGCCTGGTGAAAAGTGTCGGCTTTTTTTCCCCCTCCAGATTTCTCTGTTTTTTTTTTTTTTTTTTTGAAAACCAGTTTTTGGAAAAACTGGCTTTGAAAACCAGTTTTTTTAACCACCCTAATACCCTGGAGAAAACACACGACCTACCCTAAGGCAGATTCGGCAAGGAAATACCTAGAAATATTTTTTTTGTTTGATGATAGGCTTACTATCACTGGATAGTAGCTGATTTTTTTTCTTCTTCACAGGATCCTTTAGAGGGAGCAAATCAACGGGAGAAGTACCCAGAAGAAAATGCTCGAGAGACTTGGTACTGTTTGTTTCTCAAAAAAAAAAACTATAAACGGGGGAGAGGGAAGAAAAGGGTTGTTTGTTCGCTTTCGCTGAAAAAAGTGAAGAAAAAAAAAGTGAAGTTGAAAATGCCAAACACCTTTGGTACACAGGCACCGACACCGCAGGGCTTTCGGTGTCTGCAGGAAATACTCACAACGGCTTCAAACAAAACACACAATTTTTTTTTTTGGGGGGTCAATATGACCCACCCTCAAAATGCCCTCTCAAACCCTGTTACTTCGAGGAGTAGGACTCTCCTGACGGCCGTCTGTCTGAAGGCCGCGTCGCAAGCTGGTCGCGGATCGCTGCTGACATGACCTGCTTTTTGCTTGTAAACGGCTTCGGAAAGGATGTGTTCGGGAGGTCCTCAATGGGAGTGCCCGGCTGCGAATTGCCTTGGATGTCCAGCGCAATAATGGCCCGGTCGACGAGCCTGCGAAGCTTTTTAATTTCATCATCAACAGTTTCGGTGAGCTGCTGCAGGCGGGTCCGCAGCTCCTCCACCCCACCATCGCGTGACGACGCAAGCTCCCGCACATAACCATCTAGAGTATAGATCCTACTGTGGCAATCCGCAAGCTCGTCTCTCATGGAACTATGGGTGTGTGTAATTTCTGTGAGGTCGCTCTTCATGTCTGCGTAGTTCCGACGCGACTCATCCAGGCCTGATGCCAGATCGTCCCCTAGGGTGCTGATCGCAGAGTGCAGGGAGCTGATCTGATCTGAAGTTTCATCAGACACACCGGTGTGGCCTAAATCACGAATTCTAGTATCCAGCTCATGAGGTAGTGCGTTGACCTGTTCAGTTAGGTCATCAAGGAGCATGCCGTCCGCCTTCCGGTCCATCTCCTCGGAAAGCTCCTTCAGTTGTTCTCTGAGCTCGGTTGGGTCACTAGTCGGAGGATTTTCGAGGAATCGTTCAAAGGCTTCTTCAGCGTTGGCTTGCTGAGAGATGACGCGAGAGAGATCAGCTTGCATCGATTGAAGATCTGCGCTTTTTTGTTCTGCGGTACGGCGGGTGGCAAGGAGGTCTGCTTCGAGAGGGATGACTCTGGTTTCAAGGCTTTCAGCTGTCCCAGCAATGCGTTGCAGATCGGAGATAACTTCCGCGATTTTTGCGGAATCTGCCGACCCCTTCTCGACCTGCCTTTTGCGAAGATCCCGCACCTCCCCTTCCAACGCTGTGGTCACCCGAGAGTAGTCCTCAACGTCCACCTTCCCGACCTGAAGCGATCCTACTTCGGCAGAAATTTCCTGGATTTTTGCGCTATCTTGCGCAGTTTTCTCTGCAAATCGTCTTTTAATGTCTTTAACGTCCCCTTCAATGGGATGGATCAAGCTTGCTGCATAATTTCCATCAATTTTTTCTTCAGATAGGCGTTGAACGTCTCCGAGGAGATCTCCAATTTGAACAGAATCCTGTGCAGATTTCTCCGCAAAACGGCGTTTCAGATCTTTCAGGTCTGTTTCGAAGAGCAACGCTGAGGAGCTATCCTGCTTGCCCGGAAGGATGGTGTGGGTGATTTCATCTACCTGCTGGCGGATCCGGTCGATCTCCGCTTTTTCAGCAGGGGAGGATGAGGCACCGCTCTGCGCATTTTTTTTGAGTTTTTCAAGGTCGCGTTCACGTTGATGCTTCATCGTGGTCCCGTTAGCGGTGTTTGCGGCCACCTTATCTTCTAATTCGAGAAGCGACGCGCGAAGACCTTGCTCACGCTGGTCAAGCTGATGGGTGTGGACAAACCGTTTGTCATTTGAGGCAAGCTTGTCATCGATATCTTTCAGACGCTGTTCGGTTTTGCGTTGGGTCCGTTCGATGCCGTCTCTCCGACTGACACCTTCCTCAACAATCGCAATCCTTGCGGTTATGTCGTTGTTCAACGCATCGACTGCAGCTTTGACGTACACTATATCTGTTGCAGCAGTTTGGATCTGATGGATATCCTCTTCAATTTGAGTAAGACGCGTTGCAGTAGCTGATTTAGAAGACTCAACAATCTCGATTGCAGCATCAATTGCGCGGCCTTCAGAATCTTCGATTGTGTCGGAGATCGAATCGACCATATCCGCCAAACGTTTCTTCTCTGAGGCAAATTCTTTTTTGGAGATGCTGTCCTGACGAAGTGCGGCAAGGATTTCCATAACATCATTCCTTGTTTTGGTCACCGCATCATTCATTGTACGCGAGGCAGCGGTGTCTCCTTGACGAAGTTGCTCCTGGAGGTCATTCTTCAAGATGCGGAAGTCGTCCTTCACCTTCGCAACCCCAGCTTCACAGCGTTCCACTCTCGCCAAATGGGCGTTTGGAGCCTCCTCGACTTCAAGCCTGTTTTCAATGATATTTCTCTTCTGTTGTTCCGACGCAAATGCCTGAAGCTCCCCCCGCATTTCTGACACAACATTCGTCAACATCTCCTCTGTCTCATTGATATGCCCCCATGCCTCTTCCTTAAACGCTTCGATTGCAGGAATCCCTCCTTCAGTCGCCTTTTTTAAGGCAAGATATTCTTCGGTTTCGATAAACGGTTTTCCTGCGATGTGGTGTTGCGTTCTGCTCAATTGAGACTCCATCGCGGCCACCCTTGGAGCCAACGGATGCGTTTCTGTTAAGGAGAGAACTTCATCGTGGAGGGCACGTTGTGAGTCCTGCGCTGTTCGAAGGAAATCAGACACCTGACGGTGCAGGCTTTGCGGCAATGCAGTAGAAGGATCCTCCCAGAGGGCATGAATCTGTTTTGTCACGACCCCCGAAATGAATGAAGACAAAGACGATTTGAGGGTCTGGCAAACCGCTTGGTGTGTATGCGGTTCTGTCACCGTATCAGACAATTCCTCGGAAAGCCTTGCCAACGCAGAAGCCCCATTGTCGGCATACAACGCCAAGGCATCAAGCACCGCGCTTTCCACCAAAGCTGGGGTGTTCTCCTTCCTACGTGCCTCATGCTCGTATTGGTCTACTCTAGTCTGTAGTGTCAAGACCTCAGCTTGTAACGTCTGAACCGTCCCAAAGAACTTTCCCTGTAGCCTCTCCTCCATCTCGGACAGCATTTTCTCGGTGTGTCGGTCCGGGGTTTGAGGTGGGAGCGCGGAGGGGGGGTGATGGGCATTGACACTCACACTTTTTTTCAAACTGCTCGCCCTCGGAGGGTCCTGCCCGGCAAGCTCCCACAGCGGGGCGGCGCGGGGCAGGCGGCGTGGACTAACGTGTTTGCGTTCCTGGTGGGTGGAGGAGGAGACCGCGCTGGGGGGGTGGTGAGACGGCGTCACTGAAGCAGCAGTGGTCGAATCACCATCACGTCTCCAAGGGCTGGCACGCCGAGTAGGAGTCCCAAGCATAAGAGGACGTGAGGAGGAGTTGGACGGCTCCATATTGTGCAAAAATGCTCCAAATCTAGCAGAAAAGAGAGAGGTGGTTTTTTTTGGGTAATTTTTTTTCTGTCTTCTGTGTTAGAGGGTGTGTGTGTGTGTGTGTTGAGGTGATGAAAAATGGGGTTGTGCAAGCGAACAACCGAGCAATACTCTGTGAAGGAGAAGAACGACTTTGTGGTGTGATCACCAAACGGATTCTCCGTGGTTCCCCCCGAAGGTGCTCTGCAATATGCCCCGAAGGAAATCTTAAACCAGCCCGAAACAGTTCTCCCGTGGGTTCTCCGTACCCCCCTGAATCACACCATTTTTGGCTGCAAATGCTCCACGACGTCGCATCGCACATATAAAAATGGGGGGTTTCGACAATTTTTTTTTTCGTGAGTTTTTTTGGTGAGGGGGAGAGAGGAGAGGGAGGGAGTGTCTAATTCACATAAATAAAGAAGGAAGGGGGTAGGGGAACAAAACGTTGCAAATCACAATGGGAAACGGGGAAGAAGGGGGGGGGGCTGGGGGATAAGAGGGAACAAAAAGAAGTATATATTGGGTGCTCCTGACGACCCCATATTGCGTATGTGTTGCGCACTTTGTCCCAAGAACAAAGGAAGTATTGTACCATATGGGTCGATTTCAAAACCCCCCCCCCCCCCCCCCCTAGGGGAGGGTCACTGCACGTTAAATCTCTCGATAAATGCGATTTTTCCGATTTTGATCCTCAGAACCGCAGAAGTCCCCGAAAACTATACCAAACCACCTAGGGGACCCAAAAAACGCACCAGCGACCCAGTTTTGACACAGAAACACTCAGATGATGCCTGAAATGCAATTTTAAAAGAGTGCCTACAGAACTTGTACCTGCCCACCCCCGTAGATAGAGCAACTCACGCATCCATCACGCCTCAGTGTGGGCCAGGGGCCAGAAAAGTCCCCAAAGCCACATATTTTCACCCCAGAACCTATCCCGAGGGGTACCCAGGCTGTTTCGGGGTGTTTAGAGGGACTTGGTGGAACTTAGAACCATGTTTCAAAAAGGGTACAAGTACTGTGCCAAGGGTTTGCCCTCTCAAGGGACCAAGTACTTGTACCCTTTTTGAAACATGGTTCTAAGTTCCACCAAGTCCCTCTAAACACCCCGAAACAGCCTGGGTACCCCTCGGGATAGGTTCTGGGGTGAAAATATGTGGCTTTGGGGGCTTTTCTGGCCCCTGGCCCACACTGAGGCGTGATGGATGCGTGAGTTGCTCTATCTACAGGGGGGGTGGGCAAGGTACAAGTTGGTGGTCACTTTTAAAAAATGCAAAAAAGTCGCTCAGAAGTGGTCAAAAGTGCCCAAAACCGGGCGGAATTCGATTTTTGGGGTCCAAATGGGCCTATGGTGTGGTTTTTTTGACCTCAGGGGGTATTTTTTGATTTATTGCCTACTTCACGTTTTTTGACGGCTTCAGATACCTTAGGGTGGGAAAACCCTTGGTACCAGGTGCGTGACACTTTTTGAAACATAGTTCTAAGTTCCACCAAGTCCCTCTAAACACCCCGAAACAGCCTGGGTACCCCTCGGGATAGGTTCTGGGGTGAAAATATGTGGCTTTGGGGGCTTTTCTGGCCCCTGGCCCACACTGAGGCGCGATGAATGTGTGATTTGCTCTATCTACGGGGGTGGGCAGGTACAAGTTCTGTAGGCATTTTTTTAAAATTGCATTTCAGGCATCATCTGAGTATTTCTGTGTCAAAACTGGGTCGCTGGTGCGTTTTTTGGGTCCCCTAGGTGGTTTGGTATAGTTTTCGGGGACTTCTGCGGTTCTGAGGATCAAAATCGGAAAAATCGCATTTATCGAGTACACACGGCGGGGTCCACACACCCGAGGGTCCGTAAATTTTACGGACCCTCTTTACGGACCCTCAAGTGCGGACCCGGGTCCGTAATTACGGACCCTAGGGTCCGTAATTACGTACCCTAGGGTCCGTAATTACGGACCCTAGGGTACGTAATTACGTGGTCTAAGGTGGGAAATCACTGTTTGGATGTGTGACTGCTGGTCGAAAAGCCCTGGGAGCAAACCGAGTGGTACACAGGTACCACATGATAGACCATGATCATGTGGGCCTATCCCAAGTTACATACCGAAAAAAGTCGTGAGCTCGGTTAGTTGTCAAAGACGTCTTCCACCATGCACTGAGGAGATAATGATCCAACAATTTACAAGAAAGATTACTTAACCTACTGCTGGAAATTGCCAGGTCGTAGTAACACACAAAGTGTGCCTCCGTTCGGGAATACCGGATATTCTAGAGACCAAAAAGGCCTCAAGAATATCTTCCGCTGGTCAAGGTATAACCGAGTGAACGGCCCAAGACCCCCGTGGAGAAGTTAAATGTTGTAATGCTATCAAGTACAAACTGCGACCACTGTCTTACCCTCCTCAATGCATGGTGGAAGATGTCTTTCACAACAAATATCCTGTACACAGGTACACAGATACACAGGTACACAGGTAAAACCCGTTAAAATTGTGTGTGAAAGTTAAAAATAGCTATATTTGCATTTTTCGCCCAGCATTGAGGACACATAGGCCCACCAAGGGCAATTTTGTGATGTCAAAAAAATTTTTTTTTCGGCCCAAAAATTGACTTGTTTTCGGTAAAACCCACTAAAAATTGTGGTACTCTAAACTGCGTTTTAGACCCCCACAGATGCTCAAAAGTGCCAAATTTTGCTTTTAATGGCCTCAAATCGTCCAAATTAGCCCTAAACGGGGGCAAAAAAAAATTTTCGAGAGTCCCTTTCCCTGGGAGGCTCCGTAATTACGTACCCTAGGGTCCGTAATTACGGACCCTAGGGTACGTAATTACGTACCCTAGGGTCCGTAATTACGTACCCTAGGGTACGTAATGACACTCCGTAAAGAGGGAGTGTCCTAACATGCCGTTTTACGGACCCTCGGGGTGTGCGGACCCCGCCGTGCAGTGACCCTCCCCTACCCCCCCCCCCCCCCCCAAAAGTTCTTTTTTGTCTTTTTCATGATATAGGCAGTTTTTTTGCAGTCTGAGGTCCGGAACCGCCCCAAAAACGATTTTCTGGGAGGTTTTGGGAGGTTTTGGGGCGAAATGGACCTTTTTTGACCATTTTTATGGTATTTTTAGGCTGTTTTTGGCCCTTCTTCTTACACAGCCTATTGGGGGTCAAAATAGCTATTTTTGACCAAAAAACACAATTTATTTGACGCCAGGAGGCCTCCGTTGGCCCAAATATATCCCAAAAATGGGCTGTGAGCCCAATCCGACCTGTTTTGGGCACATTTGGCACTTTTCTTGGTGCTTATTTGATGTTTTTTGGTCAAAAATAGCTATTTTGACCCCCAATAGGCTGTGTAAGAAGAAGGGCCAAAAACAGCCTAAAAATACCATAAAAATGGTCAAAAAAGGTCCATTTCGCCCCAAAACCTCCCAAAACCTCCCAGAAAATCGTTTTTGGGGCGGTTCCGGACCTCAGACTGCAAAAAAACTGCCTATATCATGAAAAAGACAAAAAAGAACTTTTGGGGGGGGGGGTTTTGAAATCGACCCATATCTATGTATCCATTCAATAAAAAAAAAATGGTAGAATTGAAAAGCACAGTATAGGGATCAAAAACATTTCCTTCTTCAAACAAAAGAATCACAGTATACAATATGAACCTACACCGTCACATGCTGAGCTACCTTTACAAAAAAAAACGGTTGTAATATGAACTTAAGCCCCTCACGTTGTGAGCCTGCTCTGCGGGATATGTACTTTTCCCCGCTGCCGTTCCGGACTGAGGATTTTCTTGTATAAATAGTAAAAACCTCGTTTCTCTTTTGCTTAGTTGGTGCACAACCCACGTCATACGCTTGCGTTAACGTTCCGGCATCGCTTGTATAGCTTGAGCCATACTTCTGTTCTTCAAAGGGTACAACAATAAAGCCAACAAACACATAGGCTTATCGTACCACTGTGATTTTTGTGGGAGCGGAGGGGGATCTTACAAAACAAAGGAAAAGGGGGAGGATGGGAAGGGGAGGAGGGGGGGAGGGAGAGGGGAGAACAAAATTTTGATTTGAAATAAAAGGAGGGGGTCCAAATCAGTTTAGGGGGTTGCTCGCTGTCATCTGCAAACTCCGTAAACCCGGGAGGGGAGGGATGGAAAAAAACGTGATACAGAAATAAAAAAAGAGGCAGGGAGAAAGACAGTTGGTATAGATGAGTAAGACCTGTTTGCCTTTTTTTGAAAACTTGGTTGTATTAGTGGAGCCACCCTAGAGTGTGCTCCACTATACTCTTTTTTAGATGATTTTTTAGAGAATCAAATCACTCTCCTCCTCCCTCTCTCTTTTGGCATCACCTTCTCCAACCCAAAAAGGGAGGTTATGGTGAAACGTACACACCTCGACCTGTCGGTGAAATGTGGCTCTACTCCAACCCGCCCCAGAATAGGAAAAAAGGAAGGGAGTAGGGGGCACGGTGTTCAATTTATTTAGCATTGCATGTATCATAATCAAAGCACTCTCCTCCTCCCTCTCTCTTTTGGCATCACCTTCTCCAACCCTACGCCTATATTAATATACAACAAAAATCTAGAAAAATTTGAGGTAAAAAAAAAAGTGAGCTCCACACTACGTTTTCACAAAACAAAACCCACCTGATTTTTTTCCCCCTGAACTTTGGTCAATTTTAGTGGTATTTTTTGCGGTATTTAAACCCTCCCCTCCTCCACTAAACTCCATCAAAATTTCAGGTAAAAATCAGGTGAACAAAGCAAGAAATGTCTTATGACACTTTTCCCCCTTCTGTGTGGAAGCATCAACGCAAAAAAAAAAAAAAAAAAAAAAAAAAAAAAACACAACTACAAGAAGGGGGGGATAGGGACCACTTTACACAATCCTTTTTTGTTGTATCGACAATCACCTACCGAGGTAGGATCTGTACACAATGTCGCCCTAAGGCTTTGTACTTAATCGGTATGGACGGAGGCCCTTTTTTTTTTTCTTCTTCTTCTTCTTCATCGTTCTCTTCAACCATAACATGCATGCAGGCGGGTCTTGGCTGCAAGCTCCTTTCTCTCCGCGCACCGATGCGCCTCCCTTGCCACTTCAGCCTCCATGGATGCACGCTGCACCTCTTGTGCGAGGAGCAGCTTTTCCGATGCCTTCGGTTGCGTCAGTTGTGGACTGCGTGCGGTCACTCTGGGGTCACTAAGGCACCCGGTTGAGGTGATGTGATTGACCCCACCACGGCTGGCGGCCTGGCGGCTACTGTAGAGATCTTTCATTCTGAAGTACAGTGCGTCTACAAGGCTTGTGTTGTTTCCCGCAAAGCGTGTCCATTCGTGCAAAGTGAGCATCCCATCCGCGTCTTCATCCGCTTCATCAAAAAGCTCCCCGCCAAGGCCAGCATCCAGCAGCATATCGCATCGCGTGAACCCCATTTTCAGGTCGCTGTAGCTTAAGTGGTTGCGGCCGACCTGGCACATATCGTAGAAGACGAAGGTCGATTTGTCCTGCTGTGCTGTGTCACCGCGTGGAGGTGAGACCTCTGCGGACGGTCTCTGCTTGGTAGGGGTGCTGGCAGGCTTTCTGCATCTGTGGTGGAAATGTTGTGGTGTTGTGATAGTGAGAGCGATTCATGCGCAGAATATGGCCCTGGAAAATGTTGTGCAGTGTTTGGTGTTACCCAGAAGTAACGCCTCTCACAAAAAAAGTAGTGCAGCTTTCCAAGGTGGCTAACCATGTCCCCGCTCGAAGCGTTTCAAGGGTCAGCGCGCCAGCGGAAATCTTAACGTACACTCTCTGTTGAGTTCTAAAAACGGTAGGGATAATCGCAAATGGAAAGAAAAAAAAAATGGGGAAGAGGTTGGAAAGTTGGAAACGCTTCCTCACCCCATACGCGGAAATAGAAGCTGACTTTATCGAGGGTTTCCTGGGGTAGTCGAGAAGGAAAAGGGGGGAAATGGTGTGTTTGATAAATCGGGGTAATTCTTGAGAATATGGCCCCAAAAGGGTGTGTTTTGAAAGATTGGGGTGTGGTAATATACCTGTATGGTGAGGTCTCGGCTGTTGTCCATGTGCAGACGTCTTCAGCTTCGGGAATGATGCCTTGGCTGTCGGAGTGCCACGGCGAGGCGTCAGGGAGGAAGCAGAACAGCTGGCAGTCGCGCGCAAGCTGCTCGGTGCCCTTGAGTGGCACCCAGCGCTTGCGGGGGTCGTCGAAGACTTTGATGCTGGCGACCTCGAAGGGTGTGTCCGGGAAGGACGCAGGACGCTGTGCGCGGGTGACCTGGTCGAAGTGCGACTCCACAGCGTTGAGGAGATGGTCCATATCGGGCACGGTCGCAAAGGAGAAGCGCGAGTTGCGCTTCGCACCAAACAGGTCGCACGCAACACGCACGCGGAAGCGGTCAGCCCGTTGTCCCCTAGGCTTCGTGCGTGGCAGTCTGTCCTTCGTGAAGTGCCGATTGAAGTAGAGCTGTGTCCAGTACCTGCGTAGCAGCGCCCCCTCGCATGTTGTCTTCACCTTCGTCAGATGTGCGGCGTACAAATTGAGTGCAACGCGCCGCCACTTCATGGCAGGAACGTTTAGAAGGGTCATGAAATAGCGCACCAGTGTGCGCCGTTCGTTCGCACGCTGCATGAACTCAGCACGGCGCCAGAGAGTGAAGTCGAACGGCATTGTGTTGTGTTGTGTTGTGTAGTGGGTGTTAGGCTGCTGTGGGAGTGATTCATATCAGTTCGGGGCTTCCGTAGCAACGTTCGGAAATTGCCCAAAAAAAAAAAAAAATGGAAATCGGGTCAATATCAGGAACCTAAGAACGAGAACCTCGCTGACTGCATACGTGAGCTGGTGCAGCAACTCACGGGAAGACGTCGGGACGCACTCAACTCCGGAAGCATCTGGTGGGCACTTCGTAGAGAAAGCTTTGACCCGTGGGATGTATGTTTGGGAGACATGAAGCTCAAAAATGGGCTACGTGTGTGGATTGAAACGTACACCTTTGTCCACGAATGTGTGTGTATGGGTGCGATGTGAGTGATACACGACGTGCGAAGCAACATGGAAAATCAAATGTGACACTGAAAATAAAAAAGTTGAATCCATTTCGTGGTTTACATCTGATATTCCTTCCACCTGCTTCCACTCATCAGTCAGATGAACGAAATGATCATTCAGGTGAGGTCTCTTCCCCACCCAAATAGTGTCCCTTTTTTTTCTAAACCGCCAACCCAAACTAGACCCAAAAAATACGTGAAAACACGTGTCCTGAATTATGGTCGACAGCCTCTCGTCCTGTGCACCTTTCAAATGGGACACCCCACCACCTCCAGTGCAGCTATACGAGAGTGTGCTGCCTCAAGTTCCAATAGCAGTGCATCAGTGAGCACCTGTGCAACTTCAGTGTGTTTTTGCTCCGCCGCATAGTGCAACGCAGTGTAGTTCTTTGCAGTGTCTCGGTGATTCAGTTCTACCTCTGGCAAGCCCACAAGATAGCGCACAGTGTCAGTGTGTCCATAACGTGCCGCAGAGATAAGACACGTCCATCCTTCATCATTTGTGGCACGCACTCCCGCACCTGCTCTGACCAACATCTTCACAACGTCAAGTGATCCGAAAACGCAAGCAGAGTGCAGAGCGTTGTTGTTTGTGACAACATCTGCACCTGCATCAATCAGCACCTGCACCACGTCTGTTTTATCATTCTCCAGCGCACACTGCAACGCAGTGTAGTTGCCAGCGTATCGACGATTCACATGATTCACATCCACCTCTGGCAAGCCCACAAGATAGCGTACAGTCTCGGTGTGTCCATTACGTGCCGCAAGGATAAGACACGTTTCCCCTCGGTCATTTGTGGCACGCACTCCCGCACCTGCTTCAACCAACATCTTCACAACGTCAAGTGCTCCTGAAGCGCAAGCAGAGTGCAGAGGCGAACGTCCCTCGTTGTTCTTTGCGTCGATGTCTGCACCTGCATCAATCAGCACCTGCAGCACGTCTGTGCGTGGTTTTTCATCAACCGCACAGTGCAACGCAGTGTAGTTGCCAGCGTGTCGGTAATTCACATCCACCTCTGGCAAGCACACAAGATAGCGCAGAGTCTCGATGTGTCCATAACGTGCCGCGTGAATCGCACGGACAAGACACGTTTCCCCCCGGTGATTTGTGGCACGCACTTCCGCACCTGCTCTGACCAACATCTTCACACTTTCGAGTGATCCTGATTCACAAGCATAGTGCAGAGGCGAACATCCATCGAAGTTGGCTGTTATGTCGATGTCTGCACCTGCATCAATCAGCACCTGCACCACGTCTGGGTACTCATTCATCGCAGCACATTGAAGCGCATTGAAGTTGCCATGATTCACATCGACATCTGGCAAGCCCACAAGATAGCACACAGTCTCCGTGTGTCCACACTCTGCTGCAACAGTAAAATACCGTTGTCCTTCGTCATTCGTGGCATGCACTCCCGCCGCACCTGCTTCAACCAACATCTTCACAACGTCAAGTGCTCCTAATTCACAAGCAGAGTGCAGAATTGAACATCCGTACTTGTCTTTTGTATGTAAGTCTGCCCCTGCATCAATCAAGACGCGACACACTGCAGGGTCTGTCCACTGCTGCGGGACAAATGTCACGCTGTTGCAGACGGACTTCCAATGCTGCAAGAGGACCTCCGTGCACGCAACGTGGTCTGCGTGGACACACTCACTCAGCAGCATCCCAAAGCCCTTCTGCGTTGTCTCAACATACGGAAGAAGCAGTGTGAGGCATTCATCGTCGTTCCGTCTGCATGCCTCGTGCGCCGCATCAAAGGCCACTGTGTCTGGGTTGAACTTCTCAAGGACCGCCCGCACGGCAGTCGTCTCGCCGTTCCTGACAGCCTCCACCAAGACCTCACCTGCAGAAAGTTGTCTTCTCTTTCGTGGGTTCTCGTCCTGCGTGCTGTCTGCGTGTCGCTTCGGCATTGTGTGTTTGTGTGTTGTTGCTGTGTCTTTTGTGTTGGTTTCTTTTTGTGCAGAGGTTGTGGGTGACGACCCTCCGATGGTTCTTGTATCATTGCACAACAAATAATGATGCAAATGTCTGAGGCTTTATTTCGTCACCTTCGATTCTAAAGGACGAGACAACTGCAGGACATCAGCACTGTGCACTGCAGCATACCCACTGCACCCGAGTCTCCGACCCACGTCTCCACTCATGCAATCCTGCCTCAGCACCCCAGCCCAAAAGAACCCCACAACACGGTGTGTCTCCATCCACCACACTAAGTGGCCACATACCCAGATATGCGGCAATGCTAAGGAACGTTTATGTGATGAAACCTAAACCCTCTCATGCTTGCTAGTCACTTTTGATTCAGGACTTTTTCCAGGATTCGCACTTTTTGTCTGACAGGGATGCAGAGAACACAAAAGCTCAAAATAAATTCGCAATCCGAACTTCCAAACGGAAAAGCTAAAGTAGGGGGTTGAGGATCATGTGTATAATGAGTCATAAAACAGAAATACAGTACTGCAAACAATAAAGTGCACAAGAAGACCCTGAGCCTGTCTGTGCTTAGTCACTTTGATCGCATCCGCTATCACACAGCGTCAGCTGTGTGGGATTCCACAAGTGTGTTGTCAGGGATGATGTCTTTTCCCAGCCAAATAAGTCTCCCTTTTTTCTCCAAACCATCCAAACCAGACCCAAAAAACACCGAAAACACGTGTCCTGAAGTATGGTGGACAGGTGGGGTGCAAAAGGGGGGAAGGGGAAACAGTGTTAATTACATCAAGATGTACAGTGGCAGAAAATAATAAAACCTACATTCTCGAACTTTTCTGCTGACGTGATTTACTTGGACGCATCCCCTGATAAAAGCCTCTCGTCCTGTGCACCTTTCAAATGGGACACCCCACCACCTCCAGTGCAGCTATACGAGAGTTTGCTGCCTCAAACTGCAATAGCAGTGCATCAGTGAGCACCTGTGCAACTTCTTTGTGATTTTCCTCCACCGCATAGTGCAACGCAGTGTAGTTCTTTGCAGTGTCTCGGTGGTTCAGTTCCACCTCTGGCAAGCCCACAAGATAGCGCACAGTGTCAGTGTGTCCATAACGTGCCGCAGAGATAAGACACGTCCATCCTTCATCATTTGTGGCACACACTCCCGCACCTGCTCTGACCAACATCTTCACAATGTCGAGTGATCCTAAAACGCAAGCAGAGTGCAGAGCGTTGTTGTTTGTGACAATATCTGCACCTGCATCAATCAGCACCTGCACCACGTCTGGTTTATTATTCTCCAGTGCACACTGCAACGCAGTACGGTTGCCAGCGTATCGACGATTCACATCCACCTCTGGCAAGCCCACAAGATAGCGCACAGTCTCGGTGTATCCATTACGTGCTGCAGGGAAAAGACACGGTTCCCCTCGGCCATTTGTGGCACGCACTCCCGCACCTGCTTCAACCAACATCTTCACAACGTCAAGTTCTCCTGAAGCGCCAGCAGCGTGCAAAGGCGAATGTCCGTAGTTGTTCTTTGCGCCGATGTCTGCACCGGCATCAATCAGCACCTGCACCACGTCTGTGCGTGGTTTTTCATCCATCACATAGTGCAAGGCAGTGTAGTCGCCACCCTGTCGGTAATTCACATCCACCTCTGGCAAGCACACAAGATAGCGCAAAGCCTCGATATGACCATAACGTGCCGCCTGAACTGCACGGACAAGACACGTCTCCCCATTGTCATTTGTGACACGCACTCCCACACCTGCTCTGACCAACATCTTCACACCTTCGAGTGATCCTGATTTACAAGCATCGTGCAGAAGCGAACATCCATCGAAGTTGGCTGTTATGTCGATGTCTGCACCTGCATCAATCAGCACCTGCACCACGTCTGTGTGCCCATTCCTCGCAGCACATTGAAGCGCATTGAAGTTGCCATGATTCACATCGACATCAGGCAAGCCCAAAAGATAGCGCACAGTCTCCGTGTGACCATATCCTGCTGCCATGGTAAAACTGGTCTCCCCTACGTCAGTTCTGGCACGCACACTCGCACCTGCTTCAACCAACATCTTCACAACGTCAAGTGCTCCTAAAATGCAAGCAGTGTGGAGAGGCAAACATCCGTCCTCGCCTTTCGTATGTAAGTCTGCCCCTGCATCAATCAAGACGCGACACACTGCAGGGTCTGTCCACTGGTGCGGGACAAACGCCACGTTGTTGCAGACGGACTTCCAATGCTGCAAGAGGACCTCCGTGCACGCAACGTGGTCTGCGTGGACACACTCACTCAGCAGCATCCCAAAGCCCTTCTGCGTTGTGTCAACATACGGAAGAAGCAGTGTGAGGCATTCATCGTCGTTCCTTCTGCATGCCTCGTGCACAGCCGTGTGTGGGATCTGCCCAAGGAACTCCCGCACATCAGTCGTATTGACAATGTCACCGTTCCTGATAGCCTCCACCAAGGTCTTGCCTGCAGAAAGCTGTCTTCTCTTTCGTGGGTTCTCGTCCTGCGTGCTGTCTGCGTGTCGCTTCGGCATTGTGTGTTTGTGTATTGTTGCTGTGTCTTTTGTGTTGGTTTCTTTTTGTGCAGAGGTTGTGGGTGACGACCCTCCGATGGTTCTTGCATCATTGCAGAACAAATAATGATGCAAACGGCCGAGGCTTTATTTCGCCACCTTCGATTCTAAAGGACGAGACAACTGCGGGACATCAGCACTGTGCACTGCAGCATACCCACTGCACCCGAGTCTCCGACCCACGTCTCCACTCATGCAATCCTGCCTCAGCACCCCAGCCCAAAAGAACCCCACAACACGGTGTGTCTCCATCCACCACACTAAGTGGCCACATACCCAGATATGCGGCAATGCTAAGGAACGTTTATGTGATGAAACCTAAACCCTCTCATGCTTGATAGTCACTTTTGATTCAGGACTTTTTCCAGGATTCGCACTTTTTGTCTGACAGGGGTGCAGAGGACGCAAAAGATCAAAATAAATTCGCAATCCGAACTTCCAAACGGAAAATCTAAAGTAGGGGGTTGAGGATGGGGTGTCTTGAGGGCATTCTCGAGGGGATGTATGTCCTGCGGTGTGTGGTCTGTTCACTGTGTCTCGGGGAGACTCTGTGGTTGGGTACAAAAAATGGACGCTTTTGAAGTCTTGTGGACTTCTGGTAGGATAGGTGGGTTCCACATCATCTGTGCGAGACATGTCACGTCCTTCCACTCCGTCATTGTGCTTCAACCAGAAGCTTACTCAGTTTCTCACGCTTCCTCACTTCGTTGGACACAACACTGCTGCAGCCGGAAAGGTAAATGCTCGTCAACGAAGTGCAGTTCGAAGCAAATCGGGTAGTAGAAGTAATGCTACTCAAACCAATCGACGTCACATTGCTGAGTGCGGATAAATCCAGGGATGTTAAGCTGCTGCAGTTGTAAAGGAAAGATGAGCCAACGTGCGTCACATTGCTGAGTGCTGATAAATCGATGGTGGTTAACCTCGTGCAGCCGGAAAGAAAGCTGTGATGAATCCACGTAACGTTGCTGAGTGGCGATAAATCCAGGGTCGTTAAGCGACTGCATAACGCAAGGAAGCCCTCACCAACCTGCGTCACATTGCTCAACCCAGAGAGATTGATACTGGTCAACGAGGTGCAGTTGCATAGGAAGCTGTTTCCAATGCGAGTCACAATGGACTCAGCACTGAGATCAAGTCTCGTCAACGAAGTGTCTGACAAGAAGTCATGCGGAATGACAGTCGCAACCTCCGCCTGCAGAAGCAAACACGCCACCTCAGGATCCTTCACACTCTCCAACCTCTCGGCTGTGATGTCGGTCACACCCAACGCATGAAGCTCTGCAATGGCTTGGTACTTCTGAGTCTTCGTGAGGGTGGTAGTCCGTTTTAACGGTCTCTGGCAGGCCGGGCCTTCTTTCTGTGGCCTTCCCAACCAAAAGACCCCCAAAAAACACAGGTACCTGCTGCGTTTAGTGGCACTTTACCCCAGTCCCTGGAACAGATCGGCAAGCCGACCAGCCCAGGTATGCATGCCAACACTACTGGGGGTGCACTGTTCGATAGCATAAAAGAAAAAGTCAAAAAGTCAAAAAGACAAGAAGGTCAAACAAAATAGGTACTTCGAACAGGGCTGACAGGAGGGGATTCTCACCCGAGGTTCGGTGCCTGTCAGGCTGCGATTAGTGGTTCTGGGTGATTCCCTTCTTCCTAGCCACCGTTACCGCGGTGCCCACACCGTAAGAGAATGGGGACGGTTCACGACCGTTCGTTCGCGTCAGCAAGAGTAGGGGTCGGAGTCCAGGCCCGAACCGGAAACATTAACCTCCGTTTTTCGAAACAATAAAAAGTAAAAATGAAAAAGAAAAATCAACAGCAAGAGCAGTGTTGTTGTAAAAGAAACAGCAGCACCGTCAGCTAACATGTCCACACAATATGGCAGACGGCCACACAAAATTCCCCTGATTTGTACAGAGAAAGTTGTAACTTCTTCCTTACAAGAAAGGGAGTACCGGTAGGGAAGGAGTTACAACAAACAGTGAACAAACTCAAGTACCAGCCTTTCCGCGTAGCACAGACCCTACATTTGGTAGTTGGTCTGCCCTACTGCCTCTTCTGCACCGTAGCTGGACGCCACGGCGACAACTCCTTCATCTCCAACGTACCAAAGCACGTGAAAATAGAACAAAAACAAACACATTGGAAAACAACAGAGCATGTACCTGCAGAGTGCATACACCCTGAAAGTTTAACCTCTTCCTTCTAGCACAGACGTTGGTCTGCCCTACTACTTCTTCTGCACCGTAGCTGAATGCCACGGCGACAACTTGTACCCACCTGCGAATGAATGTTCGCAGATCCCTTCTTCTACTAACGTATCAAAAACGTAAAAACAGACCAAAAACTACAACATGCCACACTGAATTAACGACAGAGCACGCACCTGCAGATCCACAGATGTTTCACTACGGTGTACACAGCCTGAGGTTAAACACATAACACAAGAATTCTACTACGGCAAAAAGATGAAAACTGAACTGAACTGAACAAAACTACAACACACCACACTGAATACACAAGAGCACGTACCTGCTGATCCACAGTTGTTTCACATGCAGTGTACGCACCAACAAAGCAACACAACGTTCCCATGCGGTCAAACGACAACACAGGAACAGCAACAATATTCCGTCACCAGTAGAGACACCGGCAACGCTTCCTTCTTGTACCTGGGATCCCCTCATCGGCATCAACACACTCCCAGTCACCGCACAGGTAACAGATCCTTGAAACCCCTCCGAAGGGGTTTGCGTAGCCTACATAAGCTGGTGATCTGCCCGAAATTGACTGTGATGTTGTATTAATAACCAGGGTTCCCACATCGGCTTGTTCCTCCTCCGGTCCCGAGCGAATCCATCATTGGAGAGGCGGCCGCCCACGCTGACTCAGTACCATGCGAACACGGCGTCCAGGGGCCCCACTTGGCGGTTGGTCAGACGTTAATTGCCCCCTTCTGAGTCTTCGTGAGGATGATTGTATCACCAGCGCTCAGCTGCGTCATGTCCGCTCCTGCTCCAATCGGTTCACATCCGAAACTCATGCAAAAGCCGTCTTCAGGCAACCCCACTGCAGTCGCCACCTTCCGCCGCATCACCGCAAGTGTGTCATCCTCACCCAGCTCCACCGTATCCTTCACTCCGTTCAACCCCCTGATAGTCAAATCCATATTTGTGTCGCTCTGTATCATAGGTAACGGAGGGTGATGGTGATGTGGAGAAGGTGAGGAGGTGTGGGGGAAATAAACAAGAGTTTCTTTTTTTTTAAAGCCTCGAGCATGCTCATGCACGGATTCGGGTGTTTGCACGATGGCGAAGCAATGGGAGGTACATGGAATACTATAGTTCCATATAACATTACATGTCTTGATAGCGATATCCGGAAAGACGGGACACAGTTACATTTTCATTTTTCATCAGGAATTCATGTACTTTTTGCAGAGTACCATCCTGTGTAAAATGAGTCATAAAACAGAAATACAGTACTGCAAACAAGAAAAAGTGCACAAGAAGACCCTGAGCCTGTCTGTGCTTAGTCACTTTGATCACATCCGTTATCGCACAGCATCAGCTGCGTGGGATTCCACAAGTGTGTTGTCAGGGATGATGTCTTTTCCCAGCCAAATAAGTCTCCGTTTTTTCCCAAACCACAAACCCAAACCAGACCCAAAAAACACCGAAAACACGTGTCCTGAAGTATGGTGGACAGGTGGGGTACAAAAGGGGGGAAGGGGAAACAGGACATCGAAGAAGGCATTCATTTCCAGATGTGTTGCGGCAGAAAACATTGCAAGATGAAAGCCTCTCGTCCTGTGCACCTTTCAAATGGGACACCCCACCACCTCCAGTGCAGCTATACGAGACTTTGCTGCCTCAAACTGCAATAGCAGTGCATCAGTGAGCACCTGTGTAACTTCTGTGTGATTTTCCTCCACCGCATAGTGCAACGCAGTGTAGTTCTTTGCAGTGTCTCGGTGATTCAGTTCCACCTCTGGCAAGCCCACAAGATAGCGCACAATATCGATGTGTCCAAAAAATGCCGCAGAGATAAGACACGTCCATCCGTCATTATCTGTGGCGCGCACTCCCGCACCTGCTCTGACCAACATCTTCACAATGTCAAGTGTTCCTGAAACGCAAGCAGAGTGCACAGGCGAACATCCGTAGTTGTTCTTTGCGTCGATGTCTGCACCTGCATCAATCAGCACCCGCACCACGTCAGGTTTATTATTCTCCAGCGCACACTGCAACGCAGTGTAGTTGCCAGCGCATCGACGATGCACATGATTCACATCTACTTCTGGCAAGCCCAAAAGATAGCGCACAGTCTCGGTGTGTCCATTACGTGCCGCAAGAACAACACACGTTTCCCCTCGGCCATTTGTGTCACGCACTCCCGCACCTGCTTCAACCAACATCTTCACAACGTCAAGTTCTCCTGAAGCGCAAGCAGAGTGCAGAGGCGAACGTCCCTCGTTGTTCTTTGCGTCGATGTCTGCACCTGCATCAATCAGCACCTGTACCACGTCTGTGCGTGGTTTTTCATCCACCGCATAGTGCAACGCAGTGATGTTGCCAGCCTGTCGGTAATTCACATCCACCTCTGGCAAGCACACAAGATAGCGCAAAGCCTCTATGTGTCCATAACGTGCCGCGTGAACTGCACGGACAAGACACGTTTGCCCTCGGTTATTTGTGGCACGCACTCCCACACCTGCTCTGACCAACATCTTCACACCCTCGAGTGATCCTGATTCACAAGCATAGTGCAGAGGTGAACATCCATCGAAGTTGGCTGTTATGTCGATGTCTGCACCTGCATCAATCAGCACCTGCACCACCTCCGGGAACTCATTCATCGCCGCACATTGAAGCGCATTGAAGTTGCCATGATTCACATCGACATCTGGCAAGCCCACAAGATAGCGCACAGTCTCTCTGTGACCGTATGCTGCTGCCCTCGTAAAACTGGTCTCCCCTTCGTCATTTGTGGCACGCACTTCCGCACCTGCTTCAACCAACATCTTCACAACGTCAAGTGCTCCTGATTCACAAGCAGAGTGCAGAGGCGAACATCCTTCCTCGTCTTTTGTATGTAAGTCTGCCCCTGCATCAATCAAGACGCGACACACTGCAGGGTCTGTCCACTCGAAAGGGGCAAACGCCACGTTGTTGCAGACAGACTTCCAATGCTGCAAGAGGACCTCCGTGCACGCAACGTGGTCTGCGTGGACACACTCACTCAGCAGCATCCCAAAGCCCTTCTGCGTTGTGTCAACATACGGAAGAAGCAGTGTGAGGCATTCATCGTCGTTCCTTCTGCATGCCTCGTGCACAGCCGTGTGTGGGATCTGCTCAAGGAACTCCCGCACATCAGTCGTATTGACAATGTTACCGTTCCTGACAGCCTCCACCAAGACCTCACCTGCAGAAAGCTGTCTTCTCTTTCGTGGGTTCTCGTCCTGCGTGCTGTCTGCGTGTCGCTTCGGCATTGTGTGTTTGTGTGTTGTTGCTGTGTCTTTTGTGTTGGTTTCTTTTTGTGCAGAGGTTGTGGGTGACGACCCTCCGATGGTTCTTGCATCATTGCACAACAAATAATGATGCAAACGTCTGAGGCTTTATTTTCGTCACCTTCGATTCTAAAGGACGAGACAACTGCAGGACATCAGCACTGTGCACTGCAGCATACCCACTGCACCCGAGTCTCCGACCCACGTCTCCACTCATGCAATCCTGCCTCAGCACCCCAGCCCAAAAGAACCCCACAACACGGTGCGTCTCCATCCACCACACTAAGTGGCCACATACCCAGATATGCGGCAATGCTAAGGAACGTTTATGTGATGAAACCTAAACCCTCTCATGCTTGCTAGTCACTTTTGATTCAGGACTTTTTCCAGGATTCGCACTTTTTGTCTGGCAGGGGTGCAGAGGACACAAAAGCTCAAAATAAATTCGCAATCCGAACTTCCAAACGGAAAAGCTAAAGTAGGGGGTTGAGGATCATGTGTATAATGAGTCATAAAACAGAAATACAGTATTGCAAACAATAAAGTGCACAACAAGACCCTGAGCCTCTCTGTGCTTAGTCACCTTGATCACATCCGCTATCACACAGCATCAGCTGCGTGGGATTCCACAAGTGTGTTGTCAGGGATGATGTCTTTTCCCAGCCAAAGAAGTCTCCCTTTTTTCCCAAACCACAAACCCAAAGCAGACCTAAAAAATCCCGAAAACACGTGTCTTGAAGTATGGTGGACACGTGGGGTGCAAAAGGGGGGAAGGGGAAACAGTGTTAATTACATCAAGATGTACAGTGGCAGAAAACAAAAAAGAATGAAATATTATGTGGTGTCCCGCGACCAGCCCACAATCGCCCCCCTAGAGCCCCCCTGGGCCCACCTGAACCCAATTCCACCCGATTTCGCCCGGTCTTCAAAAATTCCTTTTTTTGGGTTGGGAGTGGGGAGCTTGGGCGGGGTTTGACCAAAACCAAGAACTTGGCCATTTCGGGCAAGTGACCCCACCACAGCACGGACGGATTCCGGAAATGCCAATCGCTGCATGTTTTGGAGCCCACTTTTTTTCAGGGAAAATATTTGCTTCCAGATGGAATTTTCCGGAAAATTTCCAGAATTAGGAAACAGCCTGGAGGAGCGGGTTGAACGTTATTGGCGCGTGTACCTACAATGGTTTGTGCCAATACCCACCCAAACTGTGTACTGTGTACTGTGTACTGTGTACTGTGTACTGTGTACTGTGTACTGTGTACTGTGTACTGTGTACTGTGTACTGTGTACTGTGTACTGTGTACTGTGTACTGTGTACTGTGTACTGTGTACTGTGTACTGTGTACTGTGTACGTGTACTGTGAGTCACCTAAAGGGGTTCTGTTCTGCTCAACGAAAGTGACCGATTTTTTTTTTTATTTTACCCAGACAGAGATGGAGATAGATTTGGGATTTTCAAAAAAGACCCGGTTTGACCCGGTCTGAGCTTTTTGGGGTCAAAAAAATTTTTTCGCGCTGCGCGCGAAAATGACACTGGCACGTGCGACCTGGTTGTTACACTTCTTTGGCGGGGAACTTGCGCAACAGCGTTTGTGCCTTGATGAAGGGGAGTAGGGTCCATGTTCCCCCTTTGTTCAGCACACCGAACTTCACGCACTCGGCAAAAGTGGATTTTTCGGCGGTCATGGCCTCAAAGGTTCCTGGCGAAGCCACGGTACGCAACATTTCAAAAAAAAAAAGGGGTAATTATCATAACACCCACGTTACTAATACCCATTTACGATAATACCCACTGGGTATTATCGTAAACTTTTTGGGTATTATCGTAAACTTTTTGGGTATTATCGTAAACTTTTTGGGTATTAGTTTTGGGTATTATCGTAAACTTTTTGGGTATTATCGTAAACTTTTTGGGTATTACCCAGGTTGGGTAGTACCCAGGCACCCAGGCACCCAGGCACCCAGGCACCCAGGCACCCAGGTACCCAGGTACCCAGGTACCCAGGTACCCAGGTACCCAGGTACCCAGGTACCCAGGTACCCAGGTACCCAGGTACCCAGGTACCCAGGTACCCAGGTACCCAGGTACCCAGGTACCCAGGTACCCAGGTACCCAGGTACCCAGGTACCCAGGTACCCAGGTACCCAGGTACCCAGGTACCCAGGTACCCAGGTCCAGGTCCAGGAACAGGTACCCAGGAACAGGAAAAAAGTCGTGAAAGAGCAACCACAGCTCCACATGACAAACACAAAAGTGTCCAGTCACATGGGGCATTCATGCACTGAGGAGATAATGATCCAACAATTTACAAGAAAGATTACTTAACCTACTGCTGGAAATTGCCAGGTCGTAGTAACACACAAAGTGTGCCTCCGTTCGGGAAGACCGGATATTCTAGAGACCAAAAAGGCCTCAAGAATATCTTCCGGTAGTCAAGGTAGAACCGAGTGAACGGCCCAAGACCCCCGTGGAGAAGTTAAATGTTGTAATGCTATCAGGTAGAAACTGCGAACACTGTCTTACCCTCCTCAATGCATGGTGGAAGATGTCTTACACAACCAATATCCTGTACCCAGGTACCCATATTCCCAGACCCACGCAGTACCACGTCGCAGTACTACGCAAAATTTACCACCAGACCCTGTCTTCGTGCACCTTAAGTACAACGCCGCAGACAGGCCAAACATGCGTTGGACTCAGAGGAATGCCCGCTGTGCAGGTATCATGAGAACCAACTCCCAGCAACAAGGGGCGCCTTTTGGCGGGCGTTGTTGAGGGTGTTTGGGGTGCAAAGTTTTCCACAATTTTGATGCGCGGGTACAGAAGTGTTGTCTTGTTCTTTCATCTCTAGGAATGTAAATGTCAATCGCGTTTAACTACCACTAGGGCTTGTTCAGTGAACCCACAAGGGGTCGAAGGGGGTTGGTTATCCCATATCTATCAAAGGTTGTGTCGACCAGGCGAAACCACTATGTTACGCTGTACGTTGTTAAATCCGAAGAAATAACACTTTAGCAGCCGCAGGAAGTTTGCTAAAAAGAGTGCCTCACGCTACACAAACCACCACCCGCGATTGACTTAGATGTTATAACAAAGAGAATTCAGAACAAAACAACACCCTGCCCCATACACACTAAATTGTCATGCTTCAAGAACATGCCTGGGCCAAAATTACTATGACGAAAAGGCAACAAGACCACCCACAAGGAGTGTGAAATGTGCACTGGTTTTCTGGGGGAACGCAATATTTTCTTGTGTCTAGTCCTCCGCGAGCAGAGGACAGACTTTCCGGAAGGTTGCCAAAGTCGAATTTCTTGCACTAGCTATGCTCCCTGGGTTAATGGCTATAGCAGTGACTGACTAAATGTTCCCACCCAGGTCTTCGTATGTTGAGGTGTAGAATGTCGGAGACGGAGAAGCGCAATCGCTGATGCAGTTCAGATTTCGCGATCCTGTGATGAGTGTAAATGTGGGTGTAATTAAGTTATGTCGCTTGGAGAAAGATTAATTGTTAATTGTCAAGAAAAATGGTTACCCTGAATTTGAGGATGTAAGACAGGGATGCAAAAAGTTGTGTAAAAAAAAACCCCCCCCCATATATTTAGTGAAAATTGTATTTTCTCTGGGGTCGATGAAACCATACCTTGTCTGCACATTCACCAGCGTGCGAGCGCCTCTGATACCTTGCGCGAGTAGCCAGCTAAATCACATCGTACCTGGGTACCTGGGTAATACCCAAAAAGTTTACGATAATACCCAAAACTAATACCCAAATAGTTTACGATAATACCCAAAAACTTTACGATAATACCCAAAAAGTTTACGATAATACCCAGTGGGTATTATCGTAAATGGGTATTAGTAACATGGGTGTTATAGTCATTTTCCCAAAAAAAAATGCGCTTAAAATTGTACATTTTGGGGGTGGGTTGCAAGCTTGCGCCGCAGGCGCACGGTACGCTACTTTTATTATTTCGCCATGCTGCATGCTTCCTTTTGCTTCGGCGTTTGACTAATTGAGTCGCGTTCTGGCTGTGACGGGGTCACTTTGTTCATGATCTCAGAGGCTCGTGCGAGGTACCAAAAAAAATCGATTTTCTCCCAAAATTGCAAATCCCATTTTTTTTATTTTGGGCAAATTGCGATAACACGTATACTTTTTGTTTCCATTTGCGATAACACGTACACAAAAAGTATACGTGTTATCGCGAAAAAGTGTACGTGTTATCGCGAAAAGTGGTCAAAAAAGTATACGTGTTATCGCGAACAAAAATGTACGTGTTTCCTTCTTCTAAGGTGCTCGCTCTCCATACCTAGACCCTCGAATTTTTTTTTTTGGGCCCCAAAAATGGCTAATTTCGACGATTTGAGGCCATTCAAAGCAAAATTTGGCACTTTTGAGCATCTGTAGGGGTCTAGAACGCGGTTGCGAGCACCCCGTTTTTTAGCGAAATATGTACGTGTTATCGCGAAAAGTGTTCAAAAAAATGTACGTGTGACATTCAGAAGACAGGGTCTGGTGGTAAATTTTGCGTATCCCTCTGTGGGTCACTCACACTTGCGGTCATGTGCCACTGCGTGGGTCTGGGAACCAGACTTACGTACTTAAGGTGCACGAAGACAGGGTCTGGTGGTAAATTTTGCGTAGTACTGCGACGTGGTACTGCGTGGGTCTGGGAATATGGGTACCTGGGTACAGGATATTTGTTGTCAAAGACATCTTCCACCATGCATTGAGGAGGGTAAGACAGTGGTCGCAGTTTGTACTTGATAGCATTACAACATTTAACTTCTCCACGGGGGTCTTGGGCCGTTCATTCGGTTATACCTTGACTAGCGGAAGAGGCCTTTTTGGTCTCTAGAATATCCGGTATTCCCGAACGGAGGCACACTTTGTGTGTTACTACGACCTGGCAACTTCCAGCAGTAGGTTAAGTAATCTTTCTTGTAAATTGTTGGATCATTATCTCCTCAGTGCATGAATGCCCCACGTGACTGGACACTTTTGTGTTTGTCATGTGGAGCTGTGGTTGCTCTTTCACGACTTTTATCCTTGTACACAGTGTACCCAGTACCCAGTGCCCTGTCACGACTTTTTCCGTGACAAAAAGTTTGGTTTCCTTGACAAACCAGGTACCTGGGTACCTGGGTACCTGGGTACCTGGGTACCTGGGTACCTGGGTACCTGGGTACCTGGGTACCTGGGTACCTGGGTACCTGGGTACCTGGGTACCTGGGTACCTGGGTACCTGGGTACCTGGGTACCTGGGTACCTGGGTACCTGGGTACCTGGGTACCTGGGTACCTGGGTACCTGGGTACCTGGGTACCTGGGTACCTGGGTACCTGGGTACCTGGGTACCTGGGTACCTGGGTACCTGGGTACCTGGGTACCTGGGTACCTGGGTACCTGGGTACCTGGGTACCTGGGTACCTGGGTACCTGGGTACCTGGGAAAACACGTACGTTTTTGTTTGCGAAAACACGTACACTTTTTCGCGATAACACGTATACTTTTTGTGTACGTGTTATCGCAAATCGAAAAAAAAAGTATACGTGTTATCGCAATTTACCCTTTTATTTTTTTCCAAACCGGGTTTTTCGCCAAAATCCCATTTTTTTTTTTTTGACCCGGTTTTGAAACCGGGTCAGTAGACGCACCTCCACCCCTGTACCCAGACTCTGCAGTGTTTTCGCCAGAAATCGCTATTTTTTTTTTTTTTGGGGGCACCGGCAAAAAAAAAGGGTCAAAAAAAAATTTTCGCGCTCCGCGCGAAAAGGTCCGTTCATTTCATGTAAATACGTGATGACGTGGGATGGTAATGTACATCAAGAACCAAACCAACCCTTTTTCTCATGTTTTTTCTACGCCTGCCTTCCCTCAGTACAAGAAGAAACGGCAGTCATAATATCTAAACTTTGTGGCGAAAGCCACGGTACGCAACATTTCAAAAATTGTGACTTAAAATCAAACATTTTTACAGCCAAACTATGGTAGAGGGCTGTGGGATTCCGCTCATAAGTTTTGCGCCGCAGGCGCACGGTACGCTACTTTTTCCTTCTCTCGGAACGGCAAGGACCCCACAGAAGCATATTTTCCCCCGATTATGGCCGCAATTGAAAGATTTGCGCCACGTCTTGCCGAGAGGAAAAAAAAAAGAAGAAAAAAAACATTTCCCACTAACCCTAAACCCTCAAGTACCGTTGGGGGTACCGCCGTACCCCCAAAAATCGGGTTTTTTCCCCAAATTTTTCTTTGGGGGTACCGGCGGTACCCCGGTACCCCCATAGCGAAAACCCTGCAGACCCAGCCCGGAAATCTCGAAAAGCGCGGTTTCTGGGTGTTTTACTGGGCCAAACCCTCACAGAAGCCAAAAAACCCTGTTTTTGCCCGATTTCGCCCGATTTCACCCGATTTCGCCCGGATTTCACCGGGGTTGGGGACACCCCATATTATTTCTCCTTGCTTCAAAACTTCACACACAACGCTTTTGGTTTTTAGAAGACACACAAGGTGCCGGGTTCTATGATATGCACGGAACCACCCTGCACCTGTTTGTCATATTGTTTCCCGTGCAATCCATGGGAAAACGTTTCGCTCTCGAAACTAGGGGCAGAAAACAATATAATATGAAAGCCTCTCGTCCTGTGCACCTTTCAAATGGGACACCCCACCACCTCCAGTGCAGCTATACGAGAGTTTGCTGCCTCAAACTGAATAGCAGTGCATCAGTCAGCACCTGTGCAACTTCAGTGTGTTTTTGCTCCACCGCATAGTGCAACGCAGTGTAGTTCTTTGCAGTGTCTCGGTGATTCAGTTCCACCTCTGGCAAGCCCACAAGATAGCGCACAAGCTCGATGTGTCCAAAAAATGCCACAGTGATAAGACACGTCCATCCTTCCTCATTTGTGGCACGCACTCCCGCACCTGCTCTGACCAACATCTTCACAATGTCAAGTGTTCCTGAAACGCAAGCAGAGTGCAGAGCGTTGTTGTTTGTGACAACATCTGCACCTGCATCAATCAGCACCTGCACCGCGTCTGTTTTCTCACCCTCCAGCGCACACTGCAACGCAGTGTAGTTGCCAGCGTATCGACGATTCACATGATTCACATCCACCTCTGGCAAGTCCACAAGATAGCGCACAGTCTCGGTGTGTCCACAACGTGCCGCAAGGACAAGACACGTTTCCCCTCGGCCATTTGTGGCACGCACTCCCGCTCCCGCTTCAACCAACATCTTCACAACGTCAAGTGCTCCTGAAGCGCAAACAGTGTGCAGAGGCGAACATCCCTCGTTGTTCTTTGCGTCGATGTCTGCACCTGCATCAATCAGCACCTGCACCACGTCTGTGCGTGGTTTTTCATCCACCGCACAGTGCAACGCAGTGTAGTTGTCAGTCTGTCGGTAATTCACATCCACCTCTGGCAAGCACACAAGATAGCGCACAGTCTCTATGTGTCCATTACGTGCTGCAAGGACAAGACACATTTCCCCTTCGTCATTTGTGGCACGCACTTCCGCACCTGCTCTGACCAACATCTTCACACCCTCGAGTGATCCTGAAGCGCAAGTATAGTGCAGAAGCGAACATCCATCGAAGTCGTCCTTTATGTCAATGTCTGCACCTGCATCAATCAGCACCTGCACCACGTCTGGGTACTCATTTATCGCAGCACATTGAAGCGCATTGAAGTTGCCATGATTCACATCGACATCTGGCAAGCCCAAAAGATAGCGCACAGTGTCCGTGTGTCCATGTGCTGCTGCCCTGCTAAAACTGGTGTCCCCTTCGTCATTTGTGGCACGCACTTCCGCACCTGCTTCAACCAACATCTTCACAACGTCAAGTGCTCCTGATTCACAAGCAGAGTGCAGAGGCGAACATCCTTCCTCGTCTGTTATCTGTAAGTCTGCCCCTGCATCAATCAAGACGCGACACACTGCAGGGTCTGACCACTGGTGCGGGACAAACGCCACGTTGTTCGAGTGCTCCTAAAACGCAAGCAGTGTGGAGAGGCAAATATCCGTCCTCGTCTCCTGTATGTATGTCTGCCCCTGCATCAATCAAGACGCGACACACTGCAGGGAATTCCCACTCCTGGGGGACGAATGTCACGTTGTTGCAGACGGACTTCCAATGCTGCAAGAGGACCTCCGTGCACGCAACGTGGTCTGCGTGGACACACTCACTCAGCAGGATCCCAAAGAACGTCTGCTTTGTCTCAACATACGGAAGAAGCAGTGTGAGGCTTTCATCGTCGTTCCTTCTGCATGCCACGTACGCAGCATTGAAGGCCATTGTTTTTCTGAGTGAGGTTTGAGCAAGGAAAGCCCGCACGGCAGTCGTGTCGCCGTTCCTGACAGCCTCCACCAAGACCTCGTCTGAAGAAAGCTGTCTTCTCTTTCGTGGGTTCTCGTCCTGCGTGCTGTCTGCGTGTCGCTTCGGCATTGTGTGTTTGTGTATTGTTGCTGTGTCTTTTGTGTTGGTTTCTTTTTGTGCAGAGGTTGTGGGTGACGACCCTCCGATGGTTCTTGTATCATTGCACAACAAATAATGATGCAAACGTCTGAGGCTTTATTTCGTCACCTTCGATTCTAAAGGACGAGACAACTGCGGGACATCAGCACTGCGCACTGCAGCATACCCACTGCACCCGAGTCTCCGACCCACGTCTCCACTCATGCAATCCTGCCTCAGCACAACACGGTGCGTCTCCATCCACCACACTAAGTGGCCACATACCCAGATATGCGGCAATGCTAAGGAACGTTTATGTGATGAAACCTAAAGCCTCTCATGCTTGCTAGTCACTTTTGATTCAGGACTTTTTCCAGGATTCGCACTTTTTGTCTGACAGGGGTGCAGAGGGCACAAAAGATCAAAATAAATTCGCAATCCGAACTTCCAAACGGAAAAGCTAAAGTAGGGGGTTGAGGATCATGTGTAAAATGAGTCATAAAACAGAAATACAGTACTGCAAACAATAAAGTGCACAACAAGACCCTGAGCCTCTCTGTGCTTAGTCACTTTGATCACATCCGTTGTCGCACAGCATCAGCTGCGTGGGATTCCACAAGTGTGTTGTCAGGGATGATGTCTTTTCCCAGCCAAATAAGTCTCCGTTTTTTCCCAAACCACAAACCCAAACCAGACCCAAAAAACACCCGAAAACACGTGTCCTGAAGTATGGTGGACAGGTGGGGTACAAAAGGGGGGAAGGGGAAACACTGCTAATGACATCAAGATGTACTGTGGCAGAAAACAAAAAAGAATGAAACATTATTTTTCCTTCCTTCAAAACTTCACACACAACGCTTTTGGTTTTTAGAGGACACACAAGGTGCCGGGTTCTATGATATGCACGGAACCACCCTGCACCTGTTTGTCATATTGTTTCCCGTGCAATCCATGGGGAAACGTTTCGCTGTCTAAACTAGGGGCAGAAAACAGTACAGGATGCAAGCCTCTCTTCCTGTGCACCTTTCAACTGGGACACCCCACCACCTCCAGTGCAGCTATACGAGAGTTTGCTGCCTCAAACTGCAATAGCAGTGCATCAGTCAGCACCTGTGCAACGTCTGTGTGTTTTTGCTCCACCGCATAGTGCAACGCAGTGTAGTTCTTTGCAGTGTCTCGGTGGTTCAGTTCCACCTCTGGCAAGCCCACAAGATAGCGCACAGTCTCGGTGTGTCCATAACGTGCCGCAGTTATGAGACACGTCCATCCTTCATCATTTGTGGCGCGCACTCCCGCACCTGCTCTGACTAACATCTTCACAATGTCGAGTGATCCTTCTTCACAAGCATAGTGCAGAGCGTTGTTGTTTGTGACAATGTCTGCACCTGCATCAATCAGCACCTGCACCACGTCTGTTTCCTCATTCTCCAGCGCACACTGCAACGCAGTGTAGTTGCCAGCGTATCGACGATTCACATCCACCTCTGGCAAGCCCACAAGATAGCGCACAGTCTCGGTGTGTCCACAACGTGCCGCAAGGAAAAGACACGGTTCCCCTCGGTCATTTGTGGCACGCACTCCCGCACCTGCTTCAACTAACATCTTCACAACGTCAAGTTCTCCTGAAGCGCAAGCAGAGTGCAGAGGCGAACGTCCCTCGCTGTTCTTTGCGTCGATGTCTGCACCTGCATCAATCAGCACCTGTATCACGTCTGTGCGTGGTTTTTCATCCACCGCATAGTGCAACGCAGTGCAGTTGCCACCCTGTCGGTAATTCACATCGACCTCTGGCAAGCACACAAGATAGCGCAGAATCTCGGTGTCTCCATAATGTGCCGCGTGAACTGCACGGACAAGACACGTTTCCCCCCGGTGATTTGTGGCACGCACTCCCGCACCTGCTCTGACCAACATCTTCACACTTTCGAGTGATTCTGATTCGCAAGCATAGTGCAGAGGCGAACATCCATCGTAGTTGTCTTTTATGTCGATGTCTGCACCTGCATCAATCAGCACCCGAACCACTTCTGTGTGCCCATTCATCGCAGCACATTGAAGCGCATTGAAGTTGCCATGATTCACATCGACATCTGGCAAGCCCAAAAGATAGCACACAGTCTCCGTGTGACCGTGTGCTGCTGCCATGGTAAAACTGGTCTCCCCGTCGTCGCTTTTGGCACGCACTTCTGCACCTGCTTCAACCAACATCTTCACAACGTCGAGTGCTCCTGAATCGCAAGCAGAGTGCAGAGGCAAACATCCGTCCTCGTCTTTTGTATGTAAGTCTGCCCCTGCATCAATCAAGACGCGACACACTGCAGGGTCTGTCCACTGGTGCGGGACAAACGCCACGTTGTTGCAGACGGACTTCCAATGCTGCAAGAGGACCTCCGTGCACGCAACGTGGTCTGTGTGGACACACTCACTCAGCAGGGTCTCAAAGCCCTTCTGCGTTGTCTCAACATACGGAAGAAGCAGTGTGAGGCATTCATCGTCGTTCCTTCTGCATGCCTCGTGCACAGCCGTGTGTGGGATCTGCCCAAGGAACTCCCGCACATCAGTCGTATTGACAATGTTACCGTTCCTGACAGCCTCCACCAAGAGCTCACCTGCAGAAAGCTGTCTTCTCTTTCGTGGCTTCTCGTCCTGCGTGCTGTCTGCGTGTCGCTTCGGCATTGTGTGTTTGTGTATTGTTGCTGTTTCTTTTGTGTTGGTTTCTATTTGTGCAGAGGTTGTGGGTGACGACCCTCCGATGGTTCTTGTATCATTGCAGAACAAATAATGATGCAAACGTCTGAGGCTTTTTTTCGTCACCTTCGATTCTAAAGGACGAGACAACTGCGGGACATCAGCACTGTGCACTCCAGCATACCCACTGCACCCGAGTCTCCGACCCACGTCTCCACTCATGCAATCCTGCCTCAGCACCCCAGCCCAAAAGAACCCCACAACACGGTGCGTCTCCATCCACCACACTAAGTGGCCACATACCCAGATATGTGGCAATGCTAAGGAACGTTTATGTGATGAAACCTAAACCCTCTCATGCTTGCTAGTCACTTTTGATTCAGGACTTTTTCCAGGATTCGCACTTTTTGTCTGACAGGGGTGCAGAGGGCACAAAAGATCAAAATAAATTCGCAATCCGAACTTCCAAACGGAAAAGCTAAAGTAGGGGGTTGAGGATCATGTGTAAAATGAGTCATAAAACAGAAATACAGTACTGCAAACAAGAAAAAGTGTACAAGAAGACCCTGAGCCTCTCTGTGCTTAGTCACTTTGATCACATCCGCTATCACACAGCGTCAGCTGTGTGGGATTCCACAAGTGTGTTGTCAGGGATGATGTCTTTTCCCAGCCAAATAAGTGTCCCTTTTTTCCCCCAACCACAAACCCAAAGCAGACCCAAAAATACCGAAAACACGTGTCCTGAAGTATGGTGGACACGTGGGGTACAAAAGGGGGTAAGGGGAAACAGTGCTAATTACATCAAGATGTACAGTGGCAGAAAACAAAAAAGGACGAAATATTATTTTTCCTTCCTTCAAAACTTCACGCACAACGCTTGTGGTTTTTGGAAGACACACAAGGTTCTATGATATGCACGGAACCACCCTGCACCTGTTTCTCATATTGTTTCCCGTGCAATCCATGGGGAAACGTTTCGCTGTCGAAACTAGGGGCAGAAAGATCTCTCGTCCTGTGCACCTTTCAAATGGGACACCCCACCACCTCCAGTGCAGCTATACGAGAGTTTGCTGCCTTAAGTTCCAATAGCAGTGCATCAGTCAACACCTGTGCAACTTCAGTGTGTTTTTGCTCCGCCGCATAGTGCAACGCAGTGTAGTTCTTTGCAGTGTCTCGGTGGTTCAGTTCCACCTCTTGCAAGCCCACAAGATAGCGCACAGTGTCAGTGTGTCCATAACGTGCCGCAGAGATAAGACACGTCCATCCTTCCTCATTTGTGGCACGCACTCCCGCACCTGCTCTGACCAACATCTTCACAACGTCAAGTGTTCCTGAAACGCAAGCAGAGTGCAGAGCGTTGTTGTTTGTGACAACATCTGCACCTGCATCAATCAGCACCTGCACCGCGTCTGTTTTCTCACCCTCCAGCGCACACTGCAACGCAGTGTAGTTTGCAACGTATCGGTGATTCACATGATTCACATCCACCTCTGGCAAGCCCACAAGATAGCGCACAGTCTCCGTGTGTCCACAACGTGCCGCAAGGATAAGACACGGTTCGCCTCGGTCATTTGTGGCACGCACTCCCGCACCTGCTTCAACCAACATCTTCACAACGTCAAGTGCTCCTGAAGCGCAAGCAGAGTGCAGAGGCGAATGTCCGTAGTTGTTCTTTGCATCGATGTCTGCACCTGCATCAATCAGCACCTGCACAACTTCGGTTGTCTCTTGACGGCGTGGTTTTAAATCTACTGCACAGTGCAACGCAGTGCCGTTGCCAGCCTGTCGGTAATTCACATCCACCTCTGGCAAGCACACAAGATAGCGCAGAGTCTCGATGTGTCCATAACGTGCCGCCTGAACCGCACGGACAAGACACGTTTCCCCTTCGTCATTTGTGGCACGCACTCCCACACCTGCTCTGACCAACATCTTCACACCCTCGAGTGATCCTCCCTCACAAGCATAGTGCAGAAGCGAACATCCCTCCTCGTCCTTTATGTCGATGTCTGCACCTGCATCAATCAGCACCTGCACCACGTCTGTGTGTATATTAAGCACCGCACATTGAAGCGCATTGAAGTTGCCATGATTCACATCGACATCTGGCAAACCCAAAAGATAGCGCACAGTCTCGGTATTTCCATACTCTGCTGCAACAGTAAAATGCCGTTGTCCTTGGCCATTCGTGTCATGCACTCCCGCCGCACCTGCTTCAACCAACATCTTCACAACGTCAAGTGCTCCTGAAATGCAAGCATAGTGCAGAGGCAAACGTACGTACTCGTCTTTTGTATGTAAGTCTGCCCCTGCATCAATCAAGACGCGACACACTGCAGGGTCTGACCACATGGCCGGACAGTCATCATACGCTGACTGACCTGCGTTGTGCTTGGACACATGCTGGACAAACGCCACGTTGTTGCAGACACACTTCCAATGCTGCAAGAGGACCTCCGTGCACGCAACGTGCTCTGCGTGGACACACTCACTCAGCAGGATCCCAAAGCCCATCTGCGTTGTCTCAACATACGGAAGAAGCAGTGCGAGGCATTCATCGTGGTTCCTTCTGCATGCCTCGTGCGCAGCATCGAAGGCCACTTTCTTTCTGTCTGGGTTGAACTTCTCAAGGACCGCCCGCACGGCAGTCGTGTCACCGTTCCTGACAGCCTCCACCAAGACCTCGTCTGCAGAAAGCTGTCTTCTCTTTCGTGGGTTCTCGTCCTGCGTGCTGTCTGCGTGTCGCTTCGGCATTGTGTGTTTGTGTATTGTTGCTGTGTCTTTTGTGTTGGTTTCTTTTTGTGCAGAGGTTGTGGGTGACGACCCTCCGATGGTTCTTGTATCATTGCAGAACAAATAATGATGCAAACGTCTGAGGCTTTATTTCGTCACCTTCGATTCTAAAGGACGAGACAACTGCGGGACATCAGCACTGTGCACTCCAGCATACCCACTGCACCCGAGTCTCCGACCCACGTCTCCACTCATGCAATCCTGCCTCAGCACCCCAGCCCAAAAGAACCCCACAACACGGTGCGTCTCCATCCACCACAAGTGGCCACATACCCAGATATGTGGCAATGCTAAGACTCCACTCATGCAATCCTTTCTAAGCACCCTGAGTTAATATTATTGGAGATCTTCGCACAAACAAAAGGGCGGGTAATTCAGTTTCAAAGATTAAGATATAATTTTCAATCGAAAGATGAAGTTTCAAAGAAGAGAAAAAAAGAGTACGTTTCATAGCAATCCCAACATCAAATTTCCTAGTCCAGATTCCAAAAATCTGTTCGATAAAATAAACGCGAACATATTTTTTGTATCTTATTTTCAGATGAACGTGTCTCTCATGCACATTTAAAAAAAAACAAAACAAATCAAGCTCCACAACATTGGTAACGACAGCAATAAAGCCTTTGGCTGTACATCGTTTTTTTCTATAATATTTATAGCCAATATTATTAATCAGCTAGTTGAAGCAAGCAATATTTTGAGTTTGGGAGTATATGGAAGTGTTGGTGATCTGATATAGATAACCTCAAAAAGACCCGCGGGTGAACAGCAAGGAATAAAATGATAAACAGAGGGAAGGGGGATACTTTAATCTCGAAAAGAGGTGCTACGATGAGGGGGGCGAATGTGGAGGCCGAAACAACCAACGCTTGATAGAGTTTGAGGAGTGTTTGGGAGTTTGAAAATGTTTTTTTGTATGTTTTGAAAGTGCTTTGTACTCTGTTTAATTTTGCTTGATAGTTTTGTAGACGTGGAGTTGGAGAGGAAGGGCGCGTTACTTTGTATGAGATTACGACTTATCCTCTTTCTCAGCCACTGTCAAATGTCCTTGTTATTTGAGTGTTTGGGAGGGTTTGGGGTGGGGTCCGGAAAAATATAAAAAGACCAGTCTTTATTCTTTGCTCAAAGGCAAACAAGTATGTGCTGAAGAGATAAAGCACCCCTAACCAAAAACAAACCCGATGTGAAGTAAAACGTACGGGGGAGGAGAAACACACTCCGCCCCAATCCGCAGCAAAGCTGCTTAAACAAGTCTGATTGTGATGGGAGGCTATGGGAGGCTATGGGAGGCTATGGGAGGCTATGGGAGGCTATGGGAGGCTATGGGACACAATTTCCCAAAAAAAAAAAAAAATAGATAAACTTCCTCAACCGACCCCTTGCCGCCAACCGGCTCATCCATTCTACAGATCCATGAAGCAGTGGGGTAATAACATAGGAGCATTTAACACTGAGGTGTATTGTTGGTATTTTCACCTCAGGAAGGAACAGGCCCTAAGTCCAATAAGGCTTAAGGAGGGGGTGTTACCTCTCTTCCGGTGGCAGTTGTGCACAGAGAGCTTCACAGTCAGAGAGATAAAAGTGAAGTTGATAATGAGGGCAAACGCCTCTAGGACGCAGGCACTGAGTTAAAAAAAAAACTACGGAGGGGGAAAAACATAGGGGGGGGCTAAGGGTGGGGGAGGGGGGTAAAAATTAAGATGAATGTTTTGCCCCGATGGTTCTTGGATCATTGTGGAACTAATGTGGTGTAGGAAATGATTCGAACGCCTGAGATTTTTTATTTATTTATTTATTCCCCTCCCTCCTCCTTGGGGAGTGAGATCCGGGGTCCCAATCCTATTCACAAAAAAAAAAAAAAAAGGGGAAACGACAATGTGGACTCTAAAAATGTGGATTACGACAATGTGGATTAATAATCCACATTGTCGCATAATCCACATTGTCGTAATCCACATTGTCGCAAAAAATAATCCACATTGTCGCATAATCCGGATTCTTGATTTTTTGCCTTCTAAGGTGAGCCTCTGTAATAACTAGACTCTCGAAAATTTTTTTGGTCGCATCCTAAAAGTGCCCAATTTTGCAATTAAAGCCAGAATTGAGCAGTTTTGAGCCTCTCTGGGGGTCTAAAACGCGTTTTTGCGGGTTTTTTCCACCAAAACACCAGTAATCCACCTTGTCACATAATCCGGATTATTGTCGGTAATCCGGATTATTGACTATTTTTGCCTTCTAAGGTGAGCCTCTGTAATAACTAGACTCTCGAAAATTTTTTTGGTCACATCCTAAAAGTGCCCAATTTTGCAATTCCAGCCAGAATTGAGCAGTTTTGAGCCTCCTACTGGGTACCCAGAGAAGGCACCTTGACAGCAGCGAAGGCGCAAGACAAGGTATGTAAATATGTTTAACTTTCTGGTGAATATTCAACAAAATAAGGCCGTCGACTCGTATTTCCTCCAAGAGTCTCCAGAACAATATTTTACACCCCGCCAACTTATTTTTTTAAGAAGTCACCTTCTTTAATTTCCCCACCACTCACAAATTCACTTTTAAACAGGTATCGCAATGAGTGCAACGTCGAGAGTGCAGAACGAGCGAACATATGGGTAGAAAGGGGGGTGGGAACACTCTGTCGCAGTCACTGCTATTGCCATTAACCCAGGGAGCATAGCTAGTGCAAGAAATTCGACTTTGGAAACCTTCCGGAAAGTCTGTCCTCTACTTACGGAGGACTAGACGCAAGAAAATATTGTTTGTTCCCCCAGAAAACCAGTGCACAATTCACACTCCTTGTGGGTGGTCTTGTTGCCTTTTCGTCATAGTAATTTTGGCCCAGGCATGCTCTTGAAGTATGACAATTTAGTGTGTATGGGGCAGGGTGTTGTTTTGTTCTGAATTCTCTTTGTTATAACATCTAAGTCAATCGCGGGTGGTGGTTTGTGTAGCGTGAGGCACTCTTTTTAGCAAACTTCCTGCGGCTGCTAAAGTGTTATTTCTTCGGATTTAACAACGTACAGCGTAACATAGTGGTTTAGCCTGGTCGACACAACCTTTGATAGATACGGGATAACCAACCCCCTTCGACCCCTCGTGGGTTCACTGAACAAGCCCTAGTGGTAGTTAAACGCGATTGACATTTACATTTCTTAGAGATGAAAGAACAAGATAACACTTCTGTACCCGCGCATCAAAATTGTGGAAAACTTTGCACCCCAAACACCCTCAACAACGCCCGCCAAAAGGCGCCCCTTGTTGCTGGGAGTTGGTTCTCATGATACCTGCACAGCGGGCATTCCTCTGAGTCCAACGCATGTTTGGCCTGTCTGCGGCGTTGTACTTCAGGTGCACGAAGACAGGGTCTGGTGGTAAATTTTGCGTAGTACTGCGACGTGGTACTGCGTGGGTCTGGGAACCTGGGTACCTGGGTACAGGAAATTTGTTGTGGAAGACATCAACCACCATGCATTGAGGAGGGTAAGACAGTGTTCGCAGTTTCTACCTGATAGCATTACAACATTTAACTTCTCCACGGGGGTCTTGGGCCGTTCACTCGGTTCTACCTTGACTACCGGAAGATATTCTTGAGGCCTTTTTGGTCTCTAGAATATCCGGTCTTCCCGAACGGAGGCACACTTTGTGTGTTACTACGACCTGGCAATTTCCAGCAGTAGGTTAAGTAATCTTTCTTGTAAATTGTTGGATCATTATCTCCTCAGTGCATGAATGCCCCACGTGACTGGACACTTTTGTGTTTGTCATGTGGAGCTGTGGTTGCTCTTTCACGACTTTTTTCCTGTTCCTGGGTACCTGGACCTGGACCTGGTACCTGGGTACCTGGGTACCTGGGTACCTGGGTACCTGGGTACCTGGGTACCTGGGTACCTGGGTACCTGGGTACCTGGGTACCTGGGTACCTGGGTACCTGGGTACCTGGGTACCTGGGTACCTGGGTACCTGGGTACCTGGGTACCTGGGTACCTGGGTACCTGGGTACCTGGGTACCTGGGTACCTGGGTACCTGGGTACCTGGGTACCTGGGTACCTGGGTACCTGGGTACCTGGGTACCTGGGTACCTGGGTACCTGGGTACCTGGGTACCTGGGTACCTGGGTACCTGGGTGCCTGGGTACCTGGGTACCTGGGTACCTGGGTACCTGGGTACCTGGGTACCTGGGTACCTGGGTACCTGGGTACCTGGGTACCTGGGTACCTGGGTACCTGGGTACCAAGAAGGCAAAAAATCAAGAATCCGGATTATGCGACAATGTGGATTATTTTTTGCGACAATGTGGATTACGACAATGTGGATTATGCGACAATGTGGATTATTAATCCACATTGTCGTAATCCACATTTTTAGAGTCCACATTGTCGTTTCCCCAAAAAAAAAAAAATAGAAAACGACTTCAGGATATGACAGTTAAATGAAATAAAGAAAACACTTTTTCGTGTATCGCACCGCAAAAGGGTTGTGTTTTTCACTGATGAATGTGAGTGATGTTAGTGGAAAACCAATACGCTAAAGCGGGCACGCACCATCCGTCGTTTTCCATTTCTATTCGTCAATGCTTGATAACCAAGGATATCTCTAAATCCGTCCTTTTTTGGCCAAATTCCGAAATCCCAATCCAAAAAATTCCCTGTTTTTTTGGTATAGTTTTTGGGCTGTTTTTTGACTTTTTTGTGGGGAGAAAAAAAAATTTTCCCGATATGTCGTCAGGGCTCTCGCCGGGGGTGATTTGGGGTCCCGAGCTTTCCCCCCGTAAAAGCGGTCGCTGCGCGCGACTCCCACGAACCTGCCAGTGCAGGGAGGCGTGGCGCTTTCTCCCCTCTGATGCACAAAAGGCAGGTGGGGAGGGGTGAACCACAATCCGTAGTGTGTCAGCCTTATCAGTAACCTCGGTACATTTATGAAAGAAACGGCAGTCATGGCACCCAAAGGTTCCTGGCGAAGCCACGGTACGCAACATTTGAGATCTCCTCCGTCTTCCAACCCTCATAATTGAATGCGATTGACACGTCTTCTCCTTCTGCACAACCTTCTTCTTCTTGTGCACAACCTCAAATGTCTCTGATGCTGGACGTTTGCCTGCAACTGACGTGAACATCCGCACCCACAACTACAGCAACCGCCTGCAGAGCCAATTTTTTCCTCAAAAATCCGGGACTTTTTTTTTTCCTTTTCCCCTTTTTTCGCTTTATTTGATCGCGTTGATCGATCGCATCCCACAGGCGAAACTCTCTGGGGGTGGGGTGGAGTAGAATGTACCTGAAATTGCTGTAGGGAAAAACAGGGAATTTTTTTCAGGGATTTTTTTTATTTTTCCGAAATCCCAATCCCCATGGATGTAGAAAGTACGTGACGAAAAAAAAGTACTTTTTTTCCAAAAATCGGGTTACGTGATACTTCACGTACGTGACGTTTTTTGAAAAAAAATTTTACGTGATTTACGTGATTTCGAAAAAAAAACAAAAAAAAGTACTTTTTTTTTTCATTTTTCGTCACGTACTTTTTTACTTTTTTTTTTAAAAAAAAAGTACGTGAAGTACTTTCTACATCCATGAATCCCAATCCAGAATTAGAAAAATCCCTGTTGATAACACAAAAAAAAACAAAAAAAAAAAAAAAAAAAAAAAGCGGCGCAGTTCGTACCCAGAACTGCGCTGCTTCTATTTTCTCCTTCATTTCATGAGGTGGCAAAACAAATTATTTTTGTGATGGTTTTTGTGCACATAGTGACGTGGGCAAACCCGGATCTCTCCAACTCCCGCTTTATTGTGCACTTCACCTCACTTCTGTACTTCAGGTGAAAGGGGGGGGTTTTTCTTCTTTTTTGACATCTATTTCTGGACGGTTTGTGGTAGAAATGAAATACCCCCTCTACGTATTCGCAGTTGTTTGTTGATCGCATCCGAGTTTAATTTTTAAACCCCAACAGACCCAAAGAAAAACCCCGATAACCCGCATCCTGAAGTACAAGGGGAGAGAGGTGGAGCACAAAAAAGAAAAGGAGGGGAAGAAGGAAAACGGAAAGACTCAAATGACATCCGAAAAAAAACGCGACTTTCATTTCCTGATCTCCATACTCGTACAAAAAAGAATACGTATGACCTGGGCAGCGTGCCAAAAGAACAAAAGACAAACAGGGTTCTTGAGGACACCCTTTTACAACTGAACTGAACAAAGGAAACTCCGCAAAAAAACAAAATAACGTACCTGCAAAAAAAAAAAAAAAAAGCCATAAAACCAAGGGTGGAAGGTGTGGAAAAAAAAAATAGTGTGTACACCCAAGGGTGAACTGAAGCTCCATTAATTATTTTTTGTTCCTCACTCTCCTCCAGAAGGAGGCACAGTAAATGGGAAACATGGCGCAATTTTGAGGTACCTTTCGGCAATCAAAATCGCGAACAATAACAACAAAGCGCAGACATGTTAACGTGGTAATGTGGAATGTACGGCTTTCTTTGGACTCGACGTCATTCCTTAACACGGCCTGGCATAAAAACGTACGTCTCCACACTTAAGGCAGCAGTGGCAACACAAAAGCATTTTGACAACCAGCTTCATTCCTTGTAGTGATCGTCAGTGCTGCGCTACGTCGGCGGGGAAGAGTGGGAAGAGTAGTGCAGGGGGCTTGCTTGCTGTGGGATGCGCATCGGAAGTGCCAGCACATTGTCCTTGGCGAACGGTGCGGAGACGGTGAGTGGTGTGCTTGCGGTACCCCCAGCCCCAGCCCCAGCCCCCCGCCGTGCAGCTGTAGCGACACTGTGTTCAGAGGCCTCCCCCTTGAGGTACAGCTTCACAGTCTCGTTGTAGTCTTCCCAGTGCGTCCTCCCGCCAATGACGTACATCCACTCCTCCCGCCGCTCGGCCCGGCCCTTAGGGGTGTCCGCAACCAGCAGCTCCGCCACCACCTCAGCCTCACAGCCACGGTCCACCTCCACCTTGCACGGAATCAGGCGCAGCGGGTGCTCGCACTCCGCATCACTGAAGCAGAAGCGGTTGCACAGCACCGCACATCCAAACACGCGACCCGCACGTTCCATCCCGTGCACGTCACGCACAAGTGTCCCCACCATGCTGAAGCGGCGCATCACCTCACACCCCATGTCCCCGCAGAGCACCTGCCCCGTCGCAACGCCGCTGTTCACGTGCGCCGCAAAGTCGGAGCCTTTGTGCAGCAGTGCGGTGGCGACGTGGAGTGCAGCGCTGGCGTGTGTGTTGCACCTCCGCGACGCGTTGAAGGAGCAGTGCACGCGGTCGCCCACAAACACATCGACCATGCCGCCCTTCTTGCTCGAGGCCTCGAGCGTCTTCAGGAGGAGTGAGGTGAAGAGCTCGCAGAAGGGGGTTGTGTGTGTCTCCAGGCGCTGCAGGGTCTGCTTGATGTTCAGTGTCAGCAACGTTGCCTTACGGGACAGCAGCGGGCAGGAACAGGTAAATGCCGTACGCTCTGTCCTATACGAGAGCACAGTCACCACTGAGGATGACTCATTCAGCGACACTTTGTCGGGCACATCTCCCTCACTACCCACCTCAAACGGCAGACACGTCCGCGGCAGGTACGCCTTGTACGTGCGCAGGTTCTCCTCCAACGCACGCAGCGCCGTGTACATCCCCTGCGGCAGCCGCGCCTCATGCGTCTCCAGCAACGTTGCCACCTGCTCCACGTCGTACCCCGCAAGCAGCGACGCAATCTCCTGCACGACGTCAATCGTCCGCTCCATTGACTGCTGCTCCTTCAGCGCCTCTCGCGCAAACCACCTCGTCACCACAAAGTCGATTGTGAACACAAAGAGAGCTGGGATCAGGCCTTTCGGCGGGAACTTCATTGGACAGGGAAGACGTTCGCAGCCGGTCATTGCATCAAAGTGTTCACGCCTGCCACCAGGGCCCTCCTGTGGACGGAACCCTGGAAGGTCTAGCAGACCAAAGCGGAAACTTTCTTCAAAACCCATGACGACAAGCCAGACACAGGTCACACCTACGAGACCGAGGGCAGAGCGTGCGGGTGCCTGCATCACGAGGAGGAGGTCGATCACCACCACGATGAGCGGCCACGACGTGGAGCCCATCGTGCGTGAGTTGAGGTCAGTCATGAACATGATAAACGCCACGTAGTACAGACACAACACAACATACCACATAGGCAGAACCTGCTTGCAAAGCAAGGCTATCATCGTACCCACCTCGATGGGGATGATCGTCATAAAAATGATAACAAGCACGGCAGCATCCGGTCCGTCTCCCCACTTCGCCAGCAGCCCCGACACCGTGAACGCCAACGCAACAGCCATAAACACAAAGAGGATGGTGCGCTGTTGCTGCGCCTTCTTCCCCAGGGTACCGTCCAACGACATGGCTGCCTCAAAACAACGTGACATTTTAGTTCTATATTATCGGGTGTATTGGAAACAATAACCCCCCAAAAAAAAATACAAAAAGGAAAAGTTTATAAGATGACCCTAAGCCTCTCTGTGCTTAGTCACCTTGAAACAAAAAGAAGGGGTGAAATAAAAAACAAATTTCTGTGGGTTTTTTTTAGGAGATGAGTTTGGGGAGGGTGGTCAAAATATCAAAAAAAATGACCTTCTTTTTTCTTCGTTTTATATTTTTGCATTTTTTTTTTTTTTTTTGCAGAACACTAAATTAGGTTATCCACAACAGATAGGTTCACACGACCAATCGTGCTTTCTTTTAATATTTTGCTTAAGTATCGACTACTATCACTAGATAGCAGCCACGGCTTTTCTTCACAGGATCCTTAAAAGAGAGCAAATAGAAGGAGTACGCTTTGCAGGAGGTGTCAGAATCCTTATTCCATTTTACTGTATTCAGACAAAATTATTGACCGTAAAAAAGGTAGAACTTCTGGTGTGGCGCCTTAACCGATTCCCCGTGGTTCTACCGTGTTTCTACCAGTTGTCGCTCCGTAAAGGGGGGTTCCAGATGTTGGAAATTTTTCTTTTTTTTCACGGGTCGGGAAAGATCTTTTTTTTTTTTTTTTTTTTCGAGAAAAAAAATCCTCTTCTCCCGAAAAAAAAAAAAAAAAAAAAGATTTTTGGGAGAAAAAAAAAAAGAGAAAAGATTTGAAAATCCTGGGAAAATCCTGAAAAAATCCTGAAAAATCCTGGAAAAATCCATGAAATTTCATGAAAAATCTCGAGATCTTGAGAAATCTTTGAAAAAAAAAAAAAAGATTTTCAAAATCTTTTTTTTTTTTTCCCCCAAAAAGATTTTTCAAAATCCCAAAAATCTTTTTTATCTTTTTTTTGAGAAAAAAAAGATTTTCAAGATCTTTTTCATCTTTTTTTCTCTTTTTTTCCTTTTTTTTCCTTTTTTTTCCAGGATTTTTCAAAGATCTCAAAGATCTCGAGAGATCCTGAAAAAAAAAGACAAAAATCCTGAAAATCTTGATTTTTTTTTTTTTTTCTCCCGAGATTCTCGAAAAAAGACAAAAAAATACAAAAGATCTTTCCTGACCCGTGTTTTTTCGCTGGTGAGCTTTTAAACGCCGGCATTTGCATTTCCGGAATCCGTCCGGCCAGTGGTGGGGTCAATTTGCCGAAATGGACAAGTTCTCGTTTTTGGTCAATTTTCACAGTATACACAGTATACACAGTATACACAGTATACACAGTATACACAGTATACACAGTATACACAGTATACACAGTATACACAGTATACACAGTATACACAGTATACACAGTATACACAGTATACACAGTATACACAGTATACACAGTATACACAGTATACACAGTATACACAGTATACACAGTATACACAGTATACACAGTATACACAGTATACACAGTATACACAGTATACACAGTATACACAGTATACACAGTATACACAGTATACACAGTATACACAGTATACACAGTATACACAGTATACACAGTATACACAGTATACACAGTATACACAGTATACACAGTATACACAGTACCGTACAGCTGGCCAAAAGAAAAAAGGTCGAAAACTACTTTTTTTGTCGTGACATCCCAGCCAGTTGCGGCCCCGGTCTGTCAAATCTGTGCCTCTGTATGCCTACAACATAGAGAAGCCCCCTGGTAAAAAAAACAAAAAAAAATTTTCCAAAAAAGGGAACCCCCAACCGACTCCCCGTGTTTCTACCGTGTTTCTACCGGTTTACCCCCCCAGTAACCGCTGCCACACCAACTTCTAGAAAAAATCTTGAAAAGGTTGAACAATACGGTTGATAATTTGTACGAATACGGTAAATTGTTTTTTTTTTTTTTTTGGGGGGGGGGGGGGGGTAGGGGATACGACTCCAGCCATTTTGGCTGGGACCAAACGCACGGAAAATTCATTTGGCATTATCTGGCCATCTCCAAGGCAACTGCGGGTGAAAAACACCTCAGAGTGGGTCACAGGGGGCCTGTGGGTCGAAAAACGACCCAGAAGCCACCCCAGAATACAAAAAAATGGAAAAAAATAGTGAAAAAACGGCTTTTTTCACGTTTTGGCCACTTTGGGCAAAATAGCGATTTTTCGAGAAAAAAATCAAAAACCGGGATATTTTTTGACATCACAAAGCCTCCTTTGGCACAAATATACCCCAAAAGTGGCCTGTGAGTCCATTCCAACCTGTTTTGGACATATTTGACACTTTTGGAAGTGTTTTTTTGGTGTTTTTAGGTCAAAAAAATGCCCAAGACGTCCCCAAGACATCCCCAAGACACTTTGCACACCCCCTGTTACGGTCATATTTTTTTCGTTTTTTTGCCTGAAACCCCCAAAATACCCCTCCCGGACCCCACATAGTCCCGAATATCCATCACACACCCACTCAGAGTGAGTAGAAGCACCCCAAAAAAAATATTTTTTAAAGCCCTTCAACTTCAACATGGATGCTGCCGAAACTGAAGCACAATTTTAGGGCTTTAAAAAATATTTTTTTTGGGGTGCTTCTACTCACTCTGAGTGGGTGTGTGATGGATATTCGGGACTATGTGGGGTCCGGGAGGGGTATTTTGGGGGTTTCAGGCAAAAAAACGAAAAAAATATGACCGTAACAGGGGGTGTGCAAAGTGTCTTGGGGATGTCTTGGGGACGTCTTGGGCATTTTTTTGACCTAAAAACACCAAAAAAACACTTCCAAAAGTGTCAAATATGTCCAAAACAGGTTGGAATGGACTCACAGGCCACTTTTGGGGTATATTTGTGCCAAAGGAGGCTTTGTGATGTCAAAAAATATCCCGGTTTTTGATTTTTTTCTCGAAAAATCGCTATTTTGCCCAAAGTGGCCAAAACGTGAAAAAAGCCGTTTTTTCACTATTTTTTTCCATTTTTTTGTATTCTGGGGTGGCTTCTGGGTCGTTTTTCGACCCACAGGCCCCCTGTGACCCACTCTGAGGTGTTTTTCACCCGCAGTTGCCTTGGAGATGGCCAGATAATGCCAAATGAATTTTCCGTGCGTTTGGTCCCAGCCAAAATGGCTGGAGTCGTATCCCCTAGGGGGGGGGGGGGGGGGGGAATTTGTTTTGTATTTGCCGATCGAATTGAGACGTGAAATTTTAGTAACAACCTCAGCAGTTTTTGTTGGCAGTTTTTGTTTAAGAACCCTCTGCGGACTTACCGATGCCATAGAGAAATAGTATTTCATCGTCATAATATAGGCTAGTTGACGCCACGGGTCGGTTTAGGAAATTTGTCCATTTTTCTGGAAAATCGTGTCCCATACCCCCCCATTAGGGAGCACAGCGAGGCCCTTTTTTCTGTAACACTCAACAAAAAATCATGAAAAAGTGTAAAAAAAATATCCGAAAACACAAAACCACCCCAGAAAACACATTTGTGGCACTATTTCTTACTTTTTGATGCCTTTTGGCACTTTCCCCCCCGATTTTTTGACACTTTTTGACACGTTTTCACCCAATTTCCCCCTTCTCTGAGGGTATTTGATAGCAGGGCGATTTATAAAGAAATTCAAAAATTTAAAATAGTCCAAAACAAGAGGAAAAGTGGGGTTTTCCAGTCAGATGTGTGCACAGAGTGATTTCTGGGGGGTTTTGGGGCCAAAAGTCCAGTTTTTTCAATGTCTTCGCTGAAAATATTGAATTTTTTTTTATACACAAAAACCACATTTTAGCCGGGAGGGGCCAACCGTTACACAACCATTACATACCTTCTATTTGGACCTCCGGGCACCAAAATCGACCAGAAAATGGTTGTAAATACGATTTTTCAACCCCCATAAGGTATCTAAGATCAACCCCGGGGGTATTGGTGCCTTCTATGGACGTTTTGTGGGCGATTTTTGGGTTTTGGAGTGACGAAAAGGCCTAAAAAACGAGGTAAAAACTGCCCCCTTTTCTGTCTCATCCACTCAAATACACGCTCGGGCCCCAATCTGGACGCCCAAAAGCTTCGAAACCCACATATTTACACTGCCGGACCTCACCGGAGGGGACGTGGGGTGGTTTTCGGCACCTTAGAAGAAAAACTGTGCTCCCGGATCCATTTTTTTGAAAGCGTTACATTCCTAGAGGAAATCTTACTAAAATCTTACTATTTTCGAAGCCGTTTTTTCGAAAAAAAAGTGATTTTTTTTTCGAAAATAAACGCTCAGTTTTGGTTGTTTGGGGTTTCATTGGGCAGAATCGACGAATTTTAGGCCACTTTGGGACCAGGTAGACCCACCTTGGCGGGTTTTATGACTTTTTTTCAAAAAATTCTTGAAAAAACACGAGCGTTACAGAGGGTCCTTAAGGATTTCCTTAAGGGCTGTGCCCCCTAATACCCCCCCATACCGCCCTCAAATGCCCCCAAACCCTCCAAAACCCTCGCATACCCTACCATACCCAACCATACCCTGCCATACCCTCCCATACCGCACGTTTGCCTTTTTTTTGGGATAATCATGCCCCACACCGTGCCACACCGTGCCACACCGTGCCACACCGTGCCACACCGTGCCACACCGTGCCACACCGTGCCACACCGTGCCATGCCCTGCCACACCCTGCCATACCCCCCCGGTACTGGGTACTGGCTAATGGCTAATGGCTAATGGCTAATGGCTAATGGCTAATGGCTAATGGCTAATGGCTAATGGCTAATGGCTAATGGCTAATGGCTAATGGCTAATGGCTAATGGCTAATGGCTAATGGCTAATGGCTAATGGCTAATGGCTAATGGCTAATGGCTAATGGCTAATGGCTAATGGCTAATGGCTAATGGCTAATGGCTAATGGCTAATGGCTAATGGCTAATGGCTAATGGCTAATGGCTAATGGCTAATGGCTAATGGCTAATGGCTAATGGCTAATGGCTAATGGCTAATGGCTAATGGCTAATGGCTAATGGCTAATGGCTAATGGCTAATGGCTAATGGCTAATGGCTAATGGCTAATGGCTAATGGTTACTAGCTACTGGCTACTGGCTACTGGCTAATGGCTAATGTCTGGGTACTGGGTACTGGGTACTGGGTACTGGGTACTGGGTACTGGGTACTGGGTACTGGGTACTGGGTACTGGGTACTGGGTACTGGGTACTGGGTACTGGGTACTGGGTACTGGGTACTGGGTACTGGGTACTGGGTACTGGGTACTGGGTACTGGGTACTGGGTACTGGGTACTGGGTACTGGGTACTGGGTACTGGGTACTGGGTACTGGGTACTGGGTACTGGGTACTGGGTACTGGGTACTGGGTACTGGGTACTGGCTACCCGTGCCACACTGTGCCACACCCTGCCATACACGTGCCACACCGTGCCACACTGCGCCATACCCGTGCCAAACCGTGCCACACCCTGCCATACCCTGCCACACCCGTGACAAACGGTGCCATACCCTGCCAAACCGTGCCATACCCTGCCATACCATGCCATACCCGTGCCAAACCCTGCCATACCCTGCCACACCGTGCCAAACCGTGCCATACCCTGCACCGTGCCATACCCTGCCCTACCCTTACTAACCCTCTCAAACCCCCCCAAATCTGCCCAAATCCTCTCAAACCCTCCCAAACCCAAATGTCCGTGACGTCAACTAGCCTATAATAACAAACAACATCCACGCGAATATCAAGAAACAAAAATAAACTGTAGTTGACAAACTGTTGTTGATGCACCTCTGACTGACCCACCCATGCCAGCCATCCGGATGAAAGCACAAAGCACCCTGCGGCCTACAACAGTAGATCTAAAAAGGAAACCTAATGAATTACCTGCACCGTAAGAGAACGAGGGCGGTACACAACCCTTCAGCGGCTCCTCTGCCGCTGCTAAATATAATAAAAGAGAACTGTTTATACGATGAACTTTAAAAGCCTTTAACTCAGCCTCTCTGTGTGTAATCACCTAAAAAAAAAAAACTACACGCTCTCCATCCAGGCCAAAAGCTAAATCGCCTCCTTTCTCCCGACATTTTTGAAAATGAGTTCCCCCCCTTTATTTGCACGAAGAAAAAGTACTGGTTCCCCCCCTTTATTTGCACGAAGGCCGCAGGCTACTTAGGGGGTAAGTTTGGTGACTAAAGTGACCGTAAAAAAAATATATGAAAAGATCGAGTGTCAAATCGTCGAAAAACAGCCTTTTTGGGATGGTTTGGAAAAAAAAAAAGCCGCCTGCGGCGGCACCAGGGCTCGCGCTAAAGTCCATCCCTCATCCCGGGATTTTTGGGGGTTTTGGTAGGAACGTTTTTTTTTTGCAGTACGGGGATTTCATTAAGAAACCAGAAGTTCTAATATTGTTGAGTAAGACCACCACATAGTGGACTTGCATGTACATGTGACCCCGCCGTGGAACGCAATTGGCTCGGAAAGTCAAAAGAAAGAGGAGAAAAAAGAATAGGAAAAAAAAAAAAAAGTTGGTTACCGCGCGCCTGCGGCGCTGCCTGTTCCCTTCCAGTTTCTACAGGCAAACACTTGCCCCCTTTACCTTACACTGACGGGTTTTGACCAAAACCAAGAACTTGTCCATTTCGGCAAATTGACCCCACCACAGAACGGACGAATTCCGGAAATGCAAATGCCGGTGTTTTCGCGCATTTTCATGCAAGACGTCAGGATCAGGGAGAGAAAATCTGGTTGTGGGATTTACATTGGCCCTCTTTACCCACATGGATTTTGACCAAAACCAAAAAATTGGCCATTTCGGCAAAGTGACCCCACCACAGCGCGGACGGATTCCGGAAATTCCAATCGCGGTATGTTTTGGGGCTGAAAACCCACTGATTTTCAGGAGAAAAATTGCTTCCAAATCTCGGAATTTTCCGAATTTTCCTGAAAATGACCCTTGTTTACGAGTATGGGTTCATATTTTGCGAAAATTTAAGTCACTAAAATTTTGTCCATTTTTTCATATTGACCCCACCGCAGACTGGGTTGAGCTCAAAAATGCAAATATGGAGGCTTTTGGAGCCCAAAAACGTACCCCCAATTCCCCCCCTTTATTTGCTCCCTTTTTGGACATTTGGCCTCCCGGACCCCCCTATTTAGCTTTAGGCCTGTCTCCATCTCTCCTTACCCTGACATAATAAAATGCCTCACGTTGTTGAGTCAAAGATACATGCCGTAACATTTCCGTCACTTCTTTTATGTTCCGTCTTCTGAATAGCATCGATGTCTCTCTTCAGGCCCGCTCCAGGCGGATGACCGAAACCCCTTTAGTCGCATACCGTTGGAACAGAAACTGCCCGCAGTCGCTGAGAACGATGCCGACCACCCCTGCACTGTCGTCGTCGTTGGCCAGAGCAATAGGGTCGCCGGTACACAATTCAAAACACTCTACGGGTGCAGAAGGACGTTGCACCAACACCATACCCACGCACCCCGCCACCGCCAATCCCAATCCTGATGCGGGTACCACCCACAGACAGCTCCCTGCCGCAAGCTCCCAGCAACGTACTGTAATGTTATCGACGCTCACCGCCACATCACCACCTTGCGTGACAACAACATTCCCCACCGGACCCTCATGCCCGCTCAGGACCATCACAGCGTTGTCCCCCTTATAATCCCATACCCGCAGTGTTCGGTCATCCGAAGCAGAAACCAACACATCACCACACGACACCGACAATACCCATCTAGTATGCCCTTCCAAGACACGCTCCGCTGCGTCAAATAGGGTGTAAAGGATGACATCATGCATGGTACCACATACTGCCACATAGGTGCCACAGTCTGTAATGCATATGGAGTGGATCGTCTCTGGGAACATTGCCTCTTTTAGAATTTCTCCCGTATCACTGTGGTAGATAATGATGGCTCCATCCTTCCAACCGGAAGCTACATAAGATCCACAGCGGGAGAAGGCCATGGCGGTGCAAAGTTTCCAGAGGGTGCTAGGTTTTTCCCAAAGCATTTCGGTGGTTTCGGTATTGTATGCTGCAAGTGCAGAGCGTGTGGCGACAATGAGAATAGTGCTGCAAGGGGAGACCGCGATCGCGGAGGAGAACATCATGTGTTTGTACGGTGCTTTCACGGCGGCAGAGGTGCGGGCGAGGGTGACCTCCGATAGAGCTTCGAGAGGGGTCTGCGATAATGCTGTCGCGTCGTTGCCGATGACAGCCCCGCCGGACAGCAGCGAGTATTGCCGCAGGACGCCGGAGCTGAGCTCGTCAGGGTGTGTGCACAGTGTGGCGGCAAGGATGCGTGCCTTGAGGCTTCCTATCGTTTCGTCCTCTGTCGTAGTCACGACGGATGAATCGCCCTTAGGTGCATGACACAGCAGATCCATGATGTCAAAAGGAAATGCTGGGGTTGTGTGGAGGGGGGGAGGAGGGGGAGGGGGGAGGAAATTGTTGTAGGGAACATCGACGTGGTCCAGGACCAATTTCACGTCATGACAAAGTGAAAGTGATGACAAAGTGGTCACTTATTATCATGGCAATTTAAAGAATGCCTGTAGGCTCATCCCACCTACTCCCCCAAAGGAAACATTTTGCTATGACAAATGATTTACATGTCATTTTCACTTCTCATTTTTAAGTAATTTCACTTGGCAGGTTCCTCTGGAACACGTTGTGAAGAGGTTGAAATCAAAAGGGGGGGAGGGCGAAGGGGAGAGGGGAGGGTTGGGGGTGAATTTCAAAAATGCAAAAATAAGATCGTATGCACTTTAAGGTAGGCTTAGTGTTGGGTGGAAAGGATTTTTTTTCCGAACAGAAGTCCAAAAAAAAAGGGGTAACGTGGTGGGCGAGGGAGATGGGGGGGCATGAGAAATAGCGAAAGGTGAAAAAGGCTTAATGGGGAACGAGGGGGAGGCGAAACAAGAGCCTTGAAGAGGGGTTTGGGCCACAACGTACGTAGATAGACATGCAATGCAATATAGGTAGCAAACAGCATGCTGCGAGGAGTGACAAAGCACTGTATTGCGGCGCATGTAGTTGTCTGCAAAATTGGGTGGTCCATGATCGTCTCCGTGAGACACACAAAACAGGCTGTGTGAGAGAGACTGTGAGACGCGACTGAGAGCTAAAAAAAAAATCACTCCCCGTCCAGAGATCACTCAACAAATGGCCACGTTGTTTACCAGATTTTTTCTTTTGTTTTATTTTAGACTACTATCATGGGATAGCAGCAGTTATTCTTTATAAAATCCGTAAAACACAATGCACTGTATTCACAAATGGCCACGCTTTACCGGGAAAAGAATGATTTTAAAAAAAAAGAAAAACGAAGTAGCGGAAGCTTCTACGTGGTTATTTTATGTCTTGGGGAAAGAAAGAAAGTTTGTAAGATGATCCCAATCCTCTCGAGCTTAGTCACCTTGATTCAAAGAGGTGGGAGGATGAAAGAGTTGAAGGTGCAACTGAAGGTGCCTCTGGCGCAAAAATGACAACCCCAAAGTACTTCCTCACCCCCCAGCTGGAAAGCCTGCAGTCTACATCCCCGGCAGGTCTTCATCATCCAGCGACACATCGTCGTCCTCCTTCGCACGCTTAGGGGTGGCTTCAGGCTGAAGGGCGTCCTGTAGGTATTGGATCATTTGAACGGTAATGTGAAGACACATAGAGCCAGAGCTCTGGCTAAAGAAATCACTTAAAAGGTTACATTGGTGTGGATCGGAACCAATTTGGTGTAAGAATTTTCTGGTTCCCCCCCTAGAAGTTTGGGAGAAATACCAGGGGAATTTGGTCTCTCCCGATGCCACCAATGTAGAGATTACTATTTAAAAACATGCACAAGGTTTGCGTTTTGGACAGTTCAGAACCACATAGCGTGGTTCTGAACTGTCTTTATCGTAAACGCTGTGGTTCTGAACTGTCCAAAAAGTCAAACCTTGGGGTGATCAGAGGTACTTTTTTGCAGCTCCAGTCACAAAGAATCATGAAAAATCACAAAAAATCACAAAATCTAGAATGCGAATCACAAAAAATCACAGAAAATCACAGAAAATCACAAAAAATCACAGATAATCACAGATAATCACAAAAAATCACGAAAAATCACAAAATCGGGAATGCGAATCACAAAAAATCACAAAAAATCACAAAAAATCACAAAAAATCACAAAAAATCACAGATAATCACAAAAATTCACGGACGCTCACAAAAAAACCAAACAAAATCACAATTTCGTTTTTGTAAGCATTTGTAACGATTTGTAACCGTTTGTAACCGTTGTGATTTTTCGTGATTTTTCTTGACTCGAGCTGCAAAAAAGTACCTCTGAGCACCCCAAACCTGGGGGTTTTGAAAGTTTTGTTTGTTTTTGTTTTTGTTTTGTTTTTGTTTTTGCTTCTCTTGTTTTGTATTATATTGCATTGTAGTACTTTGTAAGTTGAGATATTCCTACCAGACTGTCCTTACCCCTAATAAGAAGGGTGCCAAAAACACTGTGTATGATAAAGGACGGGTGGATGAGGTGTGTGCATACCCGCTCCTTCTCTGCCTCCACTGCTGCCAGCTGTGCTGCGTGACGTGAGTTCAGCGGCGCTGGTGCCCCAGATGCCTGCGACACAGGAGCATACGTGTTGTCCCCTGTACCCCCAGTATGGGACGGCTGCATCGCAAGTGCCGCACCCCCTTCGTCCGCAACAGGAGTCGCCCCTGTCCTCCTCTCGAGCTTGGCAAGAACCTATGGTATTGTGTGTGGAAAAATAGTAGGAAATAGTAGGGGGGTAAGGTGTGTCGTTGGTTTGCACAAAATCCTCCTGTTTGAGGCATGATTTGGCGGAACACAAAAAAAAGTGATTAAGATAATATTTTCAGATCGAAAGATGGAGTTTTGTCCATCAGCGTCGTCTCCTCTTTTTAAAAAATCCTTTGTTTTTTGCAAATAAAAAGTACAGCACAAAATCAGTGTGGTTTTCAATTCCATGAAGGGGCTCAAACTTTTTTTTTTTTTTTTTGCCAAATACGATTTTGCGTTCACTAAAATAAAAAAAATCGGGTCTTTTGTTTGTGCGCTCAAAGCCGGAAAACAAAAAAAGATGAAAAAATGTGTTAAACTAAAGTGCGGTTGTTGTGGTTAATTGAGTAAAGAAAACAAGCAAGCTTCTGTTTTTTTTTTTTTCCAATCCGTTTTGTTTGCCCACGCTGCCTCCAATCTTTTTGACAACAAGTTGTTTTAACAAAACATACCTTATGATACACGACTGCCTCCTCTGTCAGCCCCATCTCCTTGCAGAGGTGCAGCAGGTAGCGCGGACACTCGATGTTGTTTGGGTGCGCCCTGTGGATCTCCTCATACATCTGCTTCGCCTTAGGGAAGGCCCCAATACGGCGGTAGCAGCTCGCGACCAGCAGACGCCACTTAACCTCCTTCGGCTCGATCTGCGCGGCCCGCTCGAAGTACTTCATTGCCTTTTCGTATACTTCGTTACGCACGAAGTACGCACCAAGCCAGTTGATCACATCCATGCACACAGGCAGGTATCTGTAGTGGTGGTAGTGACGTTCTGTCGCTAAAAGAAAATTATCATACAGTCATACAACCGGTGGGGGAAAAATGTAGGTTGGGGATTTCAAAGTGAAGTTGATAGTGCAATTCAAAACTGAGAGGGTTTTTTAACCCATACGACGGTTCGGTGGATAACTGACTGTATGAATCAAGGAGATATAGCCCGAAACAGTTCTCCGTGGTTCCCCCGTGGGTTGTCCGTACCCCCTGAATCACACCATTATTGAAAAATAAAGGTTTGTTTGTTGTTCGCTTCCACACTATGTGTCACTAAAAAAAGCAAATTTTTTTTTTCAAGTATACCTGTGTGCTTCTAAGTTGTAGTGGAATGCTTGGCTTTCGTCATCCTCTTTGACGTATATGTTTGCAAGACGTGCGAAGATTGCTGGATCCGTTGGAGCCTTGCGGAGCCACTCCGCCGCCATGTCTGATCGCCCTAGCAAATCGTAGATGTTACCCAGCTGGTAGGTCACTTCTACGGAATCGATCATGGTTTGCAGACGCTTGAACACCTTCAGACTCTCCTCGTACTGGTGCAACGCCTTTGTTGCGAGGCCAAGGTTGTAGATGGCCTCTACACAGTCCGCTTCTACAGAAAGGGCCTCCAAAAAGCACTGCTTTGATCTGTCAAACTCACCCTTTTTGAAGAGGAAGTTGCCTTTGTTTACTAAGGCGCTTGCGTTGTACTTGTCTGCGTCGATGGACATATCAGCGTACTGCTCGCCATTAGCGTAGTCGCCTTCAAGATAGCATAAATACGACAGATTACACGCAGCCCTCGCCTTCAACGTTCGGTCCTTCTTCTCAAATGCCTTCAACCCGTCTATAGCCTTCCCATATTGTTGGTGCTTCAAATACTGTAGCGCACAACACATTTCTAGCTCAGACGCGAGACGTGAGTTGGGTTGCTTCAACTCACTGACACGGCTTTGCTTAAGGGAGGTTACGATAAAGGCGAATCCTTGCTCCCAATCTGCTTCCACAACGGGGGCGATGAGCCGGCCTGCTGTGAGTATGCATTGGGTGTGCAGTTTGCGCCGTACGCGGAGGTCTGTGAGGAGGCCGTCGTCGGCGAGGACCTGCTTTTCGGGGGAGCCTTCGGCAGCCTCGTCGTCATCTTCATCATCGTCATCGTCGTTGTCAGCGTTGGTCTTGATCTGCAGGAGCTTCACGAATTGCCGCTTCATGCGGTCCTTGTCGCGCAGGATGTAGTACGACAGCAGCAGGTTGAATCCTGTCTGCATATCAGGTGCGTCCTTCATGATGCTTTCGTAGTGGTTGATCGCGTCTTGGTATTGACCTACAGAGGGGGTAGTTTATTTTTTTGTTTTTGATAAAATAGAAGTTAACTTCTACAGTTTCAGGCACGATGTCCATAGAGGGGGTTAGGGGAGGTAGGGAGTGTGGGTTTAGTACAATGAAAAGTTTGGTATAGCTGTGTGCAGGTTGAAATTAATACACCTGTAGTAAATGCCCTGTATTAAAAATGCCAAAAACTGGCAGGTTTGGAGCTGTTGGTGTTCTGATTTCGTTTAGTAGTAGGGAGGCATAGCGACCTTCGACCTACCAGGCTTGAAATACGGACCTCTTATTCAAAGTGCTGGTCATGACCATGACCAGTCCTCCGTGATGTTGTGTGTTTCGAAGTTTTATTTCCCAACAAAGATAAAGCGTGAAGACAACAAATAAAAGCAAATAAGAAGTATTTTGATGTTTTGTGAGGCACTCACCGAGTGTGCCGGCTCTGTGGCGTCGCGGAGCCACCAACACTCCCCAGTCATTTTTTTTCCTGCGCATCCAGGAAAATTCGCAGTATGCGACTAGGTAAAATTATTTCAAAAAAAAATCGACATTTTTTTCCATACCCATCCTGACGTATGTGTTGGCCATGTTGCGCTGGATTTTGAAGCGCAGCTCTTTTCCTGTTGTAGGGACGACCTCGAGAGCAGACTTGTACATCTTCAGCGCAAAGGTGTACTTGCCCTGCTCGTAATAAATGTTCCCCATGTTTACACGGAGCCTGCCACTTTGCGCATACTGCTTGTTGCGGACGATGAGGGTGTATGTATTGATGGCTTCCGAATAGCATTGGCTGTTGTGGTACTGTACGGCAAGGTTGAAGTGCACCGAGTACGTCAGGTCAATGTTGATCTGTTCTGCGAGCCCCAGCTTCTCACGCTCCTTGCACAGCCACCTCTCCCGCTTCCCTGCCTCAATCGCCTTCTGCAACGCCAACGCATGGTCCTTATGCAACGCAAGCATCGCACTCTCCTCTATCAATGCGTTCACCTTCTTCTCTGCCTCCAGACACTGCTCCTCGGGAGAATTGTCCGACCGCTTTTGAAGCGGAAGCGAAGGAGACAAAGCACTAGAACTCTGTTGATTAAACGGATCAAACCCAGGAGGCGCAGCGCCGGTCCCTAACCGTGTAGTAGCTTGAAACCCCGAAGCCCGGTTGGACGTCATTGGTCGCGCATCCATTGACTTTAAAACGGAGCCCTGTTGAGTTCCGGGGGCACGTCCCCAGTTGTTTCCTGAAGGTGGTGGTGCAGCAGAAGCGGCGGGAGCGCTCCAATCATTCCCCGCTTGCATTCCATGAGAGGAAGGGGGCTCCGTAAACCCACCACCAGCAGCCTTCCCTGCATCACCCCCTGCAGCAAACCCGCCGTACAGAGTGTCGTCTTGTTGGGATGGGTTCCATTTGGAATCGTTCAGAGACATCGTTTAAGGGGTGGAAAAGGGGGAAGAGGGGGAGAGAATTTCCCAGTGAGTTTTATAAAAATTTTTTTTTCAGTTTTTTTGTGTAGTGGTTCTGTAATAAGGTTTGGGTGGGTGATGTGTGGGTGGAGGGTTAGTGAGAGTAGCGATAGAACTGAAATATCCGGAAAAAGCCCCCAAAACCACATATTTTCACCCCAGAACCTATCCCTAAAATGCTTTATTTATTGCCTCCAATTATTTCGTATTATCTTAGACAGGACCTTAGAGAGCCGGGACCTTGCTGCGCACTGTAGTGTAGGCAGAGGACACGCCCCATCATGCTGCTCGTAGGTCATCTGCTCTTTTAAGAACTGCAGCAGAGGGGAGGCGGCGGCAGCACGGTCACTGCTGCGAGCGTTGCTTCAGGGGCACGGCCTGTTGTTGCTGTTGTTTCTGTTGTTGCTGTAGCTGTTCAAGCTGCAAGTAGACAATTCAGCACCTGTGCAACGTCTGTGTGATTTTCCTCCACCGCATGCTGCAACGCAGTGTAGTTCTTTTCAGTGTCTCGGTGATTCACATCCACCTCTGGCAAGCCCACAAGATAGCGCACAGTCTCGGTGTGTCCACGACGTGCCGCAAGGATAAGACACGTGCACCCATCATTGTCCGTGACACGCACTCCTGCACCTGCTCTGACCAACATCTTCACAACGTCAAGTGCTCCTGAATCGCAAGCAAAGTGCAGAGGCGAACGTCCCTCGTCGTTCTGTTCGTCGATGTATGCACCTGCATCAATCAGCACCTGCACCACGTCTGTTTTCACATCGTCAAAATAAAAAGCGTGCTCCAACGCAGTGCGGTCGTACGCCCCTCGTTGATTCACATCCACCTCTGGCAAGCCCACAAGATAGCGAACAGTCTCGGTGTATCCATAAAATACCGCATAATCAAAACACGTGTAGTATTCGTCTTCAGTGGCATTCACTTCCGCACCTGCTCTGACCAATATCTTCACAATGTCAAGCGCTTCTGATTGACAAGCATGATGCAAAGGCGAACTTTCGTCGTTGTTCCTTGCGTCGAGGTCTGCACCTGCATCAATCAACACCCGCACCACGTCTGTGTGCTTGTTGTGAACCCCTAAGTACAACGCAGTGTGGTTGTCAACATCTCGGTGATTCAGTTCCACCTCTGGCAAGCCCACAAGATAGCGCACAGTCTCCGTGTGTCCAAGTTCTGCCGCAAGGCTAAGACACGTGCACCCTTCGTCAGTTGTGTCACGCACTCCCGCACCTGCTTCAACCAACATCTTCACAACGTCAAGTGCTCTTTTTTTGCAAGCATAGTGCAGAGGCGAACATCCGTCCTCGCCTTTTGTATGTCGATAGAAAGGTGAAAGTCGCTTCTTGTTTCTTGTATGTAAGTCTGCCCCTGCATCAATCAAGACACGACACACTGCAGGGTCTGACCACATGGCCGGACAGGCTATCCCTGGCTGACCTGCGCTGTGGTCGGCATCGTGCGGGACAAACGCCACGTTGTTGCAGACTGACTTCCAATGCTGCAAGAGGACCTCCGTGCACGCAACGTGGTCTGCGTGGACACACTCACTCAGCAGCATCCCAAACCCCATCTGCGTTGTCTCAACATACGGAAGAAGCAGTGCGAGGCATTCATCGTGGGTCCCTCTGCATGCCTCGTGCGCAGCATCGAAGGCCACTTTCTTTCTGTCTGGGTTGAACTTCTCAAGGACCGCCCGCACGGCAGTCGTGTCGCCGTTCCTGGCAGCCTCCATCAAGACCTCGTCTGCAGAAAGCTGTCTTCTCTTTCGTGGGTTCTCGTCCTGCGTGCTGTCTGCGTGTCGCTTCGGCATTGTGTGTTTGTGTGTTGTTGCTGTGTCTTTTGTGTTGGTTTCTTTTTGTGCAGAGGTTGTGGGTGACGAGAGAGGACGAAGAACACACATGCAACACACCCTCTGAGGGAACGGAATGCACGGATACGTCACACACAACCACATGACACCTCCACGTGGGGGTTTGTGGGAAGAGCACTTTGCAGGAATACACAATGCAGATGCGTCCATGTGGGCACAGCACACAATGCACGTCACGTCGTTCATCATATGAGAAAGTCTTTGAGATACGACAACAAGTGGCCTTTCTTTTTCTTGGTTGAAATGCAGGCAAAAGCAAAACCTTCAGTACTGAATGACTCCCTGTGTCGTAGCTGGAGTCATGCTGACGGCGGTGGGGTCTTCAGGATATGAGCACTGATGTGGGGAAAAGGGGGGGGGGGTTAGGGGGGGTCATATCTATGTGAGAAAATGACATTTTTCAAAAATGCCCAAAAACCCCACAAAAAGGGTAAAAACCAAGAAAATCCACCCCACAGGCCCAAAAAAATGTGGTGTGCCCCGCTTTCCACCCTTTTTGTGCCTCTCAGGTACCCAAATCGCGGTTTTTAAAAAATTGCCTACCAGTGGTACCTGAGGCAGGCAATTTGTGGGTAGGTTGAAATAAAATATGGGCGTTTTTAGGCCATTTTCAGGCTATTTTGGCCTGTTTTGGCCTATTTTCACTGCCTGACCGGTGTTTCAGGTTTTATGAGCTTTGAGCACCAACAGGTGTCACGAAACACCCCAGTAACGGTTTTGTGGGTCTCCTGTGGGGTTTTGGGGGTGAAATATACCCTTTGCTCTATGTTCTGAGCCATATTGGGGTGTTTTCTGTTCCATAGTCAACCTGAAGGGCAAACCAGGGGGGCACTCAGGTACCAGTGGTAGGCAATTTTTAAAAAACTGTGATTTGGGTACCTGAGAGGCACAAAAAGGGTGGAAAGCGGGGCACACCACATTTTTTTGGGCCTGTGGGGTGGATTTTCTACTTTTTTTTACCTTAGAATCGCTTTTGACAACATTTTGAAAAATGTCATTTTCTCACACTTTTAATACAGGATATGACCGCCCCTAAGGGGGGGGGGTGCAGATGCTTTAGTTTTCTTGCAAAAAGATTCTGTTTTGTGTATCAGTCTTGCTCTGCTGGCAATAGTGCAGGCGGCTGTGTGCAGCACATCGCCTGCACACACCATCAGTGAGCATGCCGATCCAGGTAGTACATCTTTGCGTGCATCGAACACTGAAAGAAGCACTCCACAACGCGGCATTGCACAGATGTGGTTTCTTGCTCCTATCCGTTGCAAGTAGGCAAGTACATAACACACACACTAAAGCCTTTTCACTCTTGGCACGAGGTGCGAAGGGTTCCAGACTTCAAGTCATACAAGACTCTGACCTATTCTTATTCATTAAGCATAACATTACAAATGCTGAACCATCCAATATAGGTACCAAAGGAAAGTGGCGCGTACTTGAGCACGGACTTTTGGGAAAGCTCTAAAATCGGAAAATATGTGTACCGTACTCAAGTGCACCTTTTTGAAATTCTGGACCAGTTCGGACTTTTCGTCCAATATTTGTACACTTAGAGTTGGGGCAGGCACGTTGCATGACTTTGGCACACAGGAAGGCCTTCCAAAGCCTCCCAAGATGGTGTTTCGAATAAACTAACAGAGTACGCAGCAAGTGATTGTTGCATTGATAAATAAGCACCAAACCCAATGCGAAGAAACGTCGATACGTAAAAGAAGTGCCGAGGACTGGCAACAAATTGACCCCAAACAGCCCAGAAATGGAAGTCTGAAACATCCGCTTTCCTGAAGTACATAAATGAGGCGCACGAAAAAGGGAGGGTAAATATAAACTTCAGGTCTCATCCGTTTTAATCGGTAGCCGGGAACCCTCCCTGGGCTAATACAATGATGAAACTTCATTTTATTTTTCCTTCAAAACTTCACGCACAACGCTTTTTGGTTTTTGGGAGACACACAAGGTGCCGGGTTCTATGATATGCACGGAACCACCCTGCACCTGTTTGTCATACTGTTTCCCGTGCAATACAAGGGGAAACGTTTCGCTGTCAAAACTAGGAACTACCGGGGAAAAGGTTGCCTCTTTCGCAACCATCCGTCGTTTTCCATTTGCACCACGCAAACGCGGCCACCCAACACAAAGGGTGTAAGGGGAAGGGAATGGTTGGAGATTTGATGAAGAAAAAAAATAACAGTTGACTTGAAATACAGCCGGCTTTTGTGACAGTGTACCTTAATGGTTGGGAAGTGAAACAGAGGGGGGGAACCACGATGGCAGGAAACGTGTGAGGCGTTGGAGACCCTCGGTAACGATAACTCCCTTCGAGGGGGGAAGGGCAGTTAGCGGTTTGTGAGGACCGGGTGCCCGCCACAACCTTTCCTACCTTACACCGGCTCCATCCATCTGTCTGCATTCATGATGTAAACAAGAAGATGACGAACGTTTCACATCCTCCGTCACATCACAACACATCACTCCCAAAGCCTTGAGTCAAACTCAGACGCAGATATGAAAAGAACCCGCAAATCACATCTGCGTTTTGCGTACTCTCGATAGAAAAGCGCACGTACGTATCCTTCATGGTATCGCATTCTTGCAGTGCTGCATCACCGTCACAGAGAATACAGACACGCAAACCGGCAGTCTGCACCTTGTCAAGAAAGTCTGTGCTGATGAATGGAGCTTGTGCAGAGGAATCGGATACCATGGAAGCAGGATACCAGTGCGTCAAGGCAGAACGGTGCCGTGGGAGAAAAAAAAAATAAACAAAACAAAACAAAACAAAAACCATTAATGGAACACTCTACTGATTCTGAAAAGGGGGTGTGAAAAGTGAAACAGGAAAATGGGAGAAAACGGAAGGCTGCCTCTTTAGAATAAGCAGATTTTGGATGTAAAATGACATATCCATGACAAAATACAACGTGCTGGACACTCAATTAAATGAAACCTAAAGCTTCTCAGTGGCGGTGTTTGGTTCCCATGCATGGTCGTCGTGTACACTGTGCAGCTCTGCACTGTCACCGTCGTCCGCATCTTCTTCGCAATCGGATGTGTCTTCCAGGCCTCCCGTACGGCGCCGTTGGCGGCGGGACAACGCCACGACGCCCACAACGGCCGCAAGTGCACCCAGCACGACAGCCACACCGACGTAAAGGAATGCGTTGTGGCCAGACCCCTCCGGCTGCGGTGCTGCGTCGGGTGTGCCTGCTGCCGCCGTTCGCAGGGTACGACCTAGTGTGGTTGTGGTAGGCTGCCCTGAGCGACACAAGCTCGTACCTGTTACTGTTGAGAAGCGACAGAGACACTCCGAACGGAATATTATCATCCCCAATGAAGGTCATGTGTGCAATACCCACACACTGGAACGTCCAGCACTGCACACCTGCGTGTCTGTCCTGGGGCAACGCAACACGCAACGGCGACGTCGATTGCGCTAAACACGCGGCAGCTGGAACAAACGTCTGGGGTGCTAGAGTCGGGGGTGCAGCAGTGGGCGCAAGAGGCGGAACACCGTCCACTGGCAGTCCTGCACTGCGCCCATCACAGCTCCAGAACAGCGTGACGGTGCGACTGCTGTAATACGCATCGCGGTCGTTAATCAGTTCAAAGATAACATTGCCGTCGACCTCAGGCAGGGAGCGCCCGCAATGGGTAGGATGGTCCTTCTGCAACACCGCCGTCCCGTTGCTGGTCAGGATAACATGCGTCGCAGAAGACCACTACATGAAGAGCTCCGTGGTGAGAGTCCCCGTGCAAGGAATGACCCACCTGTGCACGCCTCGCTTTGAGAACAACCGCCGATATGTTCCACTCGGCGCCAGTGTCAGGTACTCTGCTGCATCAAAGCCGGGTGCAGAGGCAACAGGCGTGCTTTCCTCGCACGTCCACTCGACGGTGACGTTAATGTTACGCCGATTGTAATGGTGGTGAGGTTGTGTGTCGTTGTACACAAGCGTCATCTCGCCGTTCGCAGGGAACGACTCGGTGTAGTTGTCGTGCTTCGTCAAGAACGACATAAGCTCGTACCTGTTGCTGTTCAGAAGCGAGAGCCTGCCGTATCCCATATCGTCGTCCCCAACGAAGGTCATGTGTGCAGTGCCCACACACTGGAATGTCCACAACAGGGTGTCCGTCGTGCGAGGGGAACTCAACACGCAGGGGCGACGTTGATTGTGCCAAACACGCAGATGCAGGAATGAACGTCGGAGGTGCAGCAGTGGGAAGTGCGTTGGCAAGCGACAGCAAGGAGAGAGCGATCATGGCGAATACCGGCATTGAATTTTGACTTTTGTGTGTCCGCTTTCTGATAGATTCTGTGTAGGAAGAGGGAGTGTAAAAGGTAGAACAAGCTCGAGAGACACTAACCAAAAGAGATGCCTTGTGGATAGGTGAGGAACCACACCACGCAGTTTCGCGAAGCCGCAGTGCCTCCACCCACACACTCCGTTGTCTCCACCCACCCCACGCAAGGAAGAACGCCAAAGGTGCTCTCGTGCTGCAACCACAGACAAGCTGAGGTGCCAGACAAATTGCACGAAAGCACCCCACAGATACAGCTTCCCCCTCTCCCATCATTTCCACAAAACGATGCAGGGAAGCGCCACACCCAAACCCCCCCCCCCACACTCACAACACTGTGCACCTCCACCTCCCTGTCCCCCCACCCAACCCAACCCACAGACCTTCACCGCAACAGGGAGAACACCCAAACCCTACATTCAACCCCCCTTCCCAAACCCCACATTCAACCTCCTCCCTTCCCAAACCCCACATTCAACATCCTCCCTTCCCAAACCCTACATTCAACATCCTCCCTTCCCAAACCCCACATTCAACATCCTCCCTTCCCAAACCCCACATTCAACATCCTCCCTTCCCAAACCCCACATCAGCCCCACACCTTCCAGAGCATCTTCGCACGAGACATCCCAAAGCAAACTCGGGGGAGGGAAAGAGAAGATGGGGAAAAGGGGATATTCAGAGCAACAAGGGGTATTTTCACTTTATAGTACAGTACAAATTTTGTTTATTTTTTTGGAAAAGCTGTTCAGATGGAATGTGCCTCCCTCTCTCTCATGCACACACTCACATCTATACCAGCTATCAGTTGTCGTGCGTGGACACGCTGGGTTTTGAAATGTTATTGTTTTTCTTCTTGTCGGACAAACGGTTGGTAGAGATACGTACATCACACTCATTTGCTTGCATTTGCAGGGTCGGGCATGGTATATCTGCCTCTCGATCATATGCAGTAAAGTGAAGGGTAAACAAGCCTTCGGCAAAACCTTCGGTTGCAGTGAAGAAAATCAGTGTAGTCACGCCAATGGAGCGGGGAAGACCTTAAAATTGGAGATGGGGATCAGGCGGGGCACAGCTGCATATGCTTCCTTTGTTCTGCTCGCTCTTTTTTTTTTTTTTGCGGTGTTTGCTTTACCCTGGAGTGTTGTGCATCTTCATCCATAACCACTTCTACACGGTGCATCGAATGCCACCTTTGTGCCCACTATGCACCTTCGCTCCAACGGTCGATATCGAAGGACGGCAGAGAGGTGCTGTCTGTGCTTGCTCCATCCCAAGAACCGGGGGAGACATCAGCTCGCGGGAGACGTGACGCGGCACCCAACCTCCGGCGCACATCATTCAGACGCACCCCGAGGGCACCGAGCCCTGCTAGCATCGCTGCATCTGGGGTGCTCTGCTGCGTCCTCGGTGCGTTACTACCATCACGCACCCCTTTGACATTGGGCGCCACCACGACACCCTTGCCTACCCTAGCCTCGGTCTTCACCTTTGATACATCCTCAAATGACGGCGGAGACAGCACGTTGTTGCCATATCCTTCTGGAAGCGTTGCTTCTTGGAGCCCTGGGTGCACATCATCAGCTGGATTGAATTGGGGGCTGTACTCAAACCGAGGTTTTGGATAACGGTTTGGGGTGTATATGACGGAAGGCGCGGCAGGTGAGAGACGCGCTCTGTGGGAAGGTGGGCTGGCGTGGTGCGGTGTCATGCACTGTGTTTGCGGCGGTGGTGATGGTAGTGGTGGTGGTGGTGTCTGCGCAAGTCTCTCAGGCAATACAGCCGGGTCCTCGCCAAAGACGTTCAACGTGGCCTTGTCAGCCTTTACGCGAAGTATGCTGCCGTTGGCCTGATGTGCTTCTACAGTCAGCTTCCCCGAAGGATGCTCGTGAAGCACCTGGGCACAACACTTTTCACCATCTATCAGAAGTGTCACCATTTGACCTCGCAAGCCCGGTAACATTGAAGACAGGGTGAGGAGGCAACATCTATCTGAATGTGTGTGTGGGTAAAATTAGTGTTTTTTTCCCAGGGGCAAATTAGTGTTTTTTGAATAATTGATGGCGTGACGTTGTAGACCCCTCGCTAGTCCCCGTGTGGATTATGTCTGAACAGGGCATACTATTGGGTTGTCTGTAATAACCATCTTTCCGAAGTGACCCCAGTGTGGTAGGATCGTCATCCCAGAATAAGTCCGGAAAAGCAAATCAGGTGATTTTTCACAGGATTTCTGCGAGGCCACTTCCGAAAAAAAAATACAAAAATTTGCAACAAAATGACCTATTTTTGTTTTTATTTTTTTTCCCTATTTTCCCCCAAAAAATCAAAATATCGTTACGTACGTGAGCACGCAACAAAAAAATCAACTTACCGACACTAGACACTTTCGTGCTAGAGGTGGACACCGTTGCACTTCAAGGTGACGGTGTGGCAAGACTCAAACTGCGTCAGTAAGAACAACACTATTAACAAAACCTTTCTTTCGTGTGTAACAAACAACTATGACAACACCGCTTGCCGGCAGAGCAAGGAGCAAATAATACATTAGGCGTGGAAACGCTTCAGAGACATGTGTCACAGTGGTCACTAATTGAGTAATTTCATCATATGCAATCAATAAATTGATGTACACTAATTAAGAACACATTCACACCCCCAAAAGTGTCGGGAACCTGAGGATTTATTTTCAGGCCCGTTATATGAATAAAGTGTCGAAAGTGGCAAAAATAGCAATTTTTTACCCCCAAAAAAAAGGTAACGCGGGTTTGCCAAGTGCTCTTAATTAGTGTCCATTGGAATAGGTTTCTGGCAGGAAAAAAAACAGTTACAGTAATGCAACAAACATCGGTGGGGGTAAAAACCTTCCTTGGAGTTTTAAAATTCCAAAATATACCTTAGTTTTTCCCCATCGGTGTTTGTTAGTGTAAAAAGGGTGTAGAAAGAAAGAGAGACAAAAGAGCAGAATCTTTTTGTTGAGCTATATCTAGCCCTGTTTCGTTTTACTGAAGAAAGGGTGTAGAAAGGAGCATAAAACAGATGCTTTATGTTGAGTTATATATCACAAGGGTGTCGCTAATTCGGGGCCAGGGGCCCGACTTTTTCAAAACCAAAATGATTACGCATCCACTTGCCGTTTGGATAAAGAAAAACAGAGACGAAAGGGTTTGGGGGGAAGAGTTTAATTCTTGAACGCATCCCTCACACTCAGTCACTTTTCGCTCACCCCACCTTCGTTGAAGAGTTGTGAGCGTACAGGTACTGCAGTTCGCTGCACCCAACGCTTGCACGATGGTCTACATACCCCAACAGAAAGACAAAGGCTGTGCATTGGTGATAAAGGAGAGGCAGGGTAGCTGAAAAATGAAAAGACCCTGAAGGCACAAAAACGCCCCCGCATACCCCTCCTCGCCTCCTGTTTTGTAATCTCTCAGGTAGGAGACATTGGTTCGAGCGGTCAACACCTTCATAGAGTTTCAGGAGGAACAGACCCCCGGATGCAATTTAAGGTCCAGCCCAGGACCAATGAAATAACAAAGCAACCTCAGTGCATGACCACAACGTACGGTGCATAAGCCTTCTGCCGCACATAGTCGGCAAGCTCTTCGTACTGTGTGCGTTGGTCCTGAGCGACGGTGTCCAGCAGAGAAGACGCCTTCTCAAAGTCCTGTTTGATGATGTGCTCGAAGACCTCGTTCCACAGTACGTGCGGGTTGTTTGCGGCAGACTCCAGCTGGTACATCCACTCCTCGTTTTCGCTGCTGCACAGCCCACGTACGGTAAACACAGTCTGTACCTTCTCGCTCAGCTTATCGTACAGCATCGCACCAGCACAACGCAGTACCACCTGTCCCTCCGCCTCACGCGAAATGTTCTGGTCAACGATACCAGGCAGGTTCCACTGCTTGTTCCAACGCTCAAGCACAACCACCCACGACATGGACTGCGAAAGAATCGACATCTTCTTCATCCCGTTGCAGCCCATGTTCCCGACACGTGCCTCGCCTGTCGTGCACCCGTACGAGATCTTGTGCACATCCCCAAGTGTTGTTGCCACTTCGTGTGCAGCCTTCACACAGGCAACACTGTGCGACGGCTTCGGAACAAAGGCGTTGAAGGTGGCAAGCATCTTGTCGCCTGCGAACGTGTCGCACACACCTTTGTTGTGCTGCACTGCTGACATGATTTGCTCCACAATACCACCGTGTGCGGAGAGCACCTCTGCGTCCTTGTGCTTCTTGCAGAAGGCGTGCCACGACACGACGTTCATGTGTCCCAGCGACACCTTCTTCTTCTTCATCCCTTCCACACGCAGCAGTGCCTTCTGGTTCTGCATCGCAGCAACTGAACTCTGTGACTGTGACGTACCTGAAGGGGACTTTCCTGACTTCTGCGACTTCATAGTCGAAGATTCCTCTGTCACGGATGCTTCTTTGTCACTGTCGTTGACAAGCACACTCTGCGGCATGTAGTTCCGGTACTCCACCAGGTTCGCCACCATGGTAACAAAGCTGCGCTGCATCATCCCCACTTCACTCAGCTGCGACACTGCACGGCCCGTGTCCACAGCCTCCAGGTCCATCACAGCCACACTTGCCATCTCACTCCCAAGCTTCAGCAGAGGTGACGTGATGTAGCGTGTGAACACAACAGCAATGGCCAGGAGTACCGTGATCGCAATGACCGTCACCACCACCATCACAATCACCGCATCCTCCTTCTGTGCGTCTGCAGAGGACAGATCTGATGCCACCTTCGCACGGATTGCATTCGTCGACGCATCAATCGTATCCATCACAGACGCCCTCGGTACCAGAAGGTTCGCAAAAAATGTAATCGTTCTGTGTTGAATTGTCGTTGCCACTGTCCAGAACTCCGTGCCGTTCGAGTCAGACCACTTCAGGAAGGAGTCCTCTGTCATCTCCACAAGGTCTCTGTAGTTCTGTGGGTGTGAACACAAACCGCCCATGCTCTGCAATCACTGAGGGGATGTGCGACGTGGCGTCTTCCATTGAGTGGTTCGTTACGTTGAAGGTGTATGATATCGTTTGTGGAGCACCCCAGGGAGTCACTGTATGCACCATCCGCAGATGCCTCCCTCTGTTGTACGCGGCAACCGTTCCTGTTGTGTCTGCCACACGATCGTACTCCACCAGGTACAGCGACGTGTCGTCTGGGAGCAGCTGTGCATTCACTGCCCTTTTTATCCCTTCTGCGGTCACCGACGCCATGATGACACCCACACGCTTGCCCTGCTTGGGGTGCATCGTGTACATCTCTGGGTGGGTGAGGGTGTAGCTCAGCTCCCAGTACATAAGACCCCACTGCACATTCAGGTTTGTGTAGATCAGTGTCTCCGTAGGATACAGGGGCGGGTCAGCGGCACCCAGGTTGTAGATCTGCTTGCCACGGGATATCTGGCCTGGCGTGCCCAAGGGCTCGCTTTGATCCATAGTAAATAGGCAGATACCGGTCCACTCCCCCTTGTTGTAGTCCGGGAAGTAGTTGCACGGCATATCCGGGAACCTTCTGTCGCCTCTGTCCGTGGCTTCACTGTAGGAGACCCAGTCAGATATACCTGTCGCCCCCGTCACATGGTCACGCATCTCGTACGCCATAATGACCTGGGAACCATTCGTCGGAAGGACAGAAGCAGCAGGGTTCGCCTCCCTGAACCCCATCCGCGAGCCCCACCCTGCAAACCCGTCACCCCTCTTCCACGGAACAGGATGTGCTGGGGACCATGGGTACGATTCGTACGAAATGTATTCCAATCCAGACGTCGTCCCAGCACGATAAGCGGACATCAAAGCAGGGCGCATAACCGTATCCGCAAAGGCGGGGCTCGTGCTGACGTTTGGGTGGTGCGCAGTCGCAAGGTTGGCCATAGATAGCACCAGCTGCTCAGGCACCTTCAGGTACTCCTTCACCGCAGTGTCCACGTTGCCAAGGACGGAGCGCAGGTAGCGCGACGAGACCGTTTCGATGTCCGCCGTGCCACTGTCAAGACACATCCCAAAGCCCTCATCACCTGTGTCACGTGCCTTCTCCAGAAGGTCGTCCCATGTTGTCAACGTGAAGCCACCGATGATCGCACCTGTCGACAGAATCAGCACCACACACAGCAGCACTGGATGCCGCATGACACCATTGTTCAGAGGTGTACAGAAAAGGGAAGACTGCTGGGTATGTTGGTAGGTGAAGGGGGCACATCGATTAAATTGAGGCGAGGTTTGGGCTTGGGGGTTGGGGACATGTTCATGTGAAGATGGCTAAGATAACATTTTCAGTCGAAAGATAGAGTTTTGTCCATCAGCGTCGTCTCCTCTTTTTTTGAATACCGTATATCGTACAAAGTATCGACCGTAAAAAAGGTCGAACCTCCAGAAAAACCCTGAAAGGGTCGAACATTTTTTACGGTCCTACATTAGTACGGCCGATAATTTGTACGAATACGGTAAAAAATCTTTTGGGGTCATGGGAAGATACAATCTGTAACAAGAAAGATGAAGGGTTGTAATATATATTATTACCGTGAATTTATATTCCAGTATTTCACGCACAGGTGGAAACAGCCCGAGGGGGCAGCATTTTTGTCCGAGGGCGAAACTTTGTACGCGTGAAAACGGGTTGTGAAATTCATGGTCTCACTTGGTGATAAATAATAAAAACCCCCCCCGTTCGTCTTTTGTTTTAGATGGTTCGCTACCCACGTCATACGCACGATCAGTCAGGGGTTTGGTTGAGTTGTATAAGAAATCCAGGACTACATGATTTTGATTTGGGTTTGACGGTGTAGCGTAAGTTGCTACCGGGCCAAAATCAGGTGGCAGGGGGGGATTCTGAGGGGAGGAAGGGGGAAATAAGAGAAATATTTGGATGAGCTGGACGACTCCTCTCAGCGTTAACCTTTTGATCGTAGCAATCATAGTCACACAGCAAACAATTGAAGAAGAAAAATGAAATATACTGCACGACGCGCTGTACTGTTGAAAACACAGACGCACGTCGTTAGAGCGGGGACAGGGGAGGGAGGGGAGGAAGCAAATGAAAAAGGAAGGAAAAGGGGGTGGTGTTGCTTCCACCTGGAAAGGTGAAAACTGACTTCGGGCAAATGCTCGCAGAAGTCCCCCGAAAACCATACCAAACTGACCCCCCTTTAACGATTGCCTACAGTGTAGGCAGGTTTAGTGCATGCACTTTACCCTGGTACTACGTGTTCTTGTTGTTCCATGTGACGGGGTTACACACTACTCAAGGCAGTGGGGGGCACAGCAGAGAATAAGCCCGGTCCCCGGTCCCCGCTCCCCGGTCCCTGGCCCCAGTCCCGGCCCTGGTATCGGTCCCAGTCCTGGTCCTGGTCCTGGTCCTGGTCCCGGTCCCAGTCCTGGTACTGGTCCCGGTCCTGGTACTGGTCCCCGGTCCCAGTCCTGGTCCCGGTCCCGGTCCTGGTATCGGTCCCAGTCCTGGTCCTGGTATCGTCCCAGTCCTGGTCCTGGTCCTGGTCCTGGTCCTGGTCCTGGTCCTGGTCCTGGTCCTGGTCCTGGTCCTGGTCCTGGTCCTGGTCCTGGTCCTGGTCCTGGTCCTGGTCCTGGTCCTGGTCCTGGTCCTGGTCCTGGTCCTGGTCCTGGTCCTGGTCCTGGTCCTGGTCCTGGTCCTGGTCCTGGTCCTGGTCCTGGTCCTGGTCCTGGTCCTGGTCCTGGTCCTGGTCCTGGTCCTGGTCCTGGTCCTGGTCCTGGTCCTGGTCCTGGTCCTGGTCCTGGTCCTGGTCCTGGTCCTGGTCCTGGTCCTGGTCCTGGTCCTGGTCCTGGTCCTGGTCCTGGTCCTGGTCCTGGTCCTGGTCCTGGTCCTGGTCCTGGTCCTGGTCCTGGTCCTGGTCCTGGTCCTGGTCCTGGTCCTGGTCCTGGTCCTGGTCCTGGTCCTGGTCCTGGTCCTGGTCCTGGTCCTGGTCCTGGTCCTGGTCCTGGTCCCGGTCCTGGTACTGGTCCTGGTCCCCGGTCCCAGTCCTGGTCCCAGTCCTGGTCCCAGTCCTGGTCCCAGTCCCGGTCCTGGTATCGGTCCCAGTCCTGGTCCTGGTCCCGGTCCCGGTCCTGGTCCCAGTCCCGGTCCTGGTATCGGTCCCGGTCCCGGTCCTGGACCAGGACCGGGACAGAGACCGGGACCAGTACCTGGTCCTGGTCCCGGTCCCCCACCCTCCCGCGCCCGGGTCCCCTCCCACTTTCGGGCGTTTTCACCACTGTTTTCTACATATTGTGTCCCAGTCCGGCTGAGAATAACCCGGTCCCCGGTCCCCGGCCCCCCCTACCTTATTCTCTGCTGTGGTGGGGGGGAGCAGCTTTTTTGAAAAAAGGTTTCATCAGTCCTATTCGTGGTCATTTACCCCCCCCCCCTTTGGGTCGGTGAACCGGAAATTTTGGAAATAAGGGGGTAAAATAAGGGGGGGGGGTAAATGAGGGGGTAAGGGGGGGGGGTAAATTACCATGTTATGGGTTAGGTCATGTTTTTGGGTGGGAAGGGGGGACTTTTTCATACACGGTGGGGTAAAATTTTGCACAACACAGTGTGACGACACATGCTCTCATGACAAATGTGTCATCTGAAAAAAATTCCTCACTTCCTTGCGACATCGCAAGCAGTCATGCATCATGGATCCACATCATCCACATCATCTTTCTGCCCGTGCCTGAACCATGACTGGTCAGGGATCACGGTGTTGCCTCAGATTCCGTGAGGTGTCCCAAACGTATCGCCCACGCAGCACAAACGTACCCACCTGCACCCATCTACCTGCACACGTGATGTAAAACAGGGTGAAAGATTATTTGCACTTTACCCCTTTCCTCATTTCGAGCTTGTCTCCAGCTTCAAATCAGACGAGTCCTACAGTCTCCGGATGTACGACCCGCTGAACACATCAGCCCCTCCCAGCAAACCATAAAACAAAACAGGTATGCGCTGCACTAAGTGAAACTATTACCCCATAATTACACGCCAGGTGGTGTTTTGCCACTCGTTCCCTGAACCCCCTCGCTTCGCTCGTGGGTTTAGGTCACTCGTGACAAAACACCACCTGGCGTGTTGCGGCGATAATTACCCAAAAATTACCTGGTGGCTGGTACTTTACCCCCCCAGGGGGGTAAAGTACCAGCCACAACAGGGTATTATAAGGGGGGGGGGGTAAATTACCATGTTATTTTGGCCTGAACCGTTTTTTTCTGAAAAAGGGGGTAAAATACACGGCGGGGTCCGCACACCCCGAGGGTCCGTAAAACGGCATGTTAGGACACTCCCTCTTTACGGAGTGTCATTACGTACCCTAGGGTACGTAATTACGGACCCTAGGGTCCGTAATTACGTACCCTAGGGTCCGTAATTACGGACCCTAGGGTACGTAATTACGGAGCCTCCCAGGGAAAGGGACTCTCGAAAAATTTTTTTTGCCCCCGTTTAGGGCTAATTTCGACGATTTGAGGCCATTAAAAGCAAAATTTGGCACTTTTGAGCATCTGTGGGGGTCTAAAACGCAGTTTAGAGTACCACAATTTTTAGTGGGTTTTACCGAAAACAAGTCAATTTTTGGGCCGAAAAAAAATTTTTTTTGACATCACAAAATTGCCCTTGGTGGGCCTATGTGTCCTCAATGCTGGGCGAAAAATGCAAATATAGCTATTTTTAACTTTCACACACACGGGTTTTACCTGTGTACCTGTGTATCTGTGTACCTGTGTACAGGATATTTGTTGTGAAAGACATCTTCCACCATGCATTGAGGAGGGTAAGACAGTGGTCGCAGTTTGTACTTGATAGCATTACAACATTTAACTTCTCCACGGGGGTCTTGGGCCGTTCACTCGGTTATACCTTGACCAGCGGAAGATATTCTTGAGGCCTTTTTGGTCTCTAGAATATCCGGTATTCCCGAACGGAGGCGCACTTTGTGTGTTACTACGACCTGGCAATTTCCAGCAGTAGGTTAAGTAATCTTTCTTGTAAATTGTTGGATCATTATCTCCTCAGTGCATGAATGCCCCACGTGACTGGACACTTTCGTGTTTGTCATGTGGAGCTGTGGTTGCTTTTTTCACGACTTTTTTCCTTGTACACCAGTGTACCGTGTACCGGGGTACCTGGGCCGAAAATACACCAGTACCCAGGTGCCTGGGTGCCCAGACACACCACTGTACCCAGAATCCAGTCTCCCACCCAGAAAACCTACTCATACACCAGAAAAGTGAAAATAGCTACTCGATCAGAAAAGTCGGCTACGACCAGAAAAGTAGCTGGGAAAAGTTCAGAAAAAGCCAGAAAATTTCAACAAAACGCATTTTTAGGTTCTCGAAGACACTGGGTACTGGGTACTGGGTACTGGGTACTGGGTACTGGGTACTGGGTACTGGGTACTGGGTACTGGGTACTGGGTACTGGGTACTGGGTACTGGGTACTGGGTACTGGGTACTGGGTACTGGGTACTGGGTACTGGGTACTGGGTACTGGGTACTGGGTACTGGGTACTGGGTACTGGGTACTGGGTACTGGGTACTGGGTACTGGGTACTGGGTACTGGGTACTGGGTACTGGGTACTGGGTACTGGGCACCCAGAGAAAGCACCTTAAAAGCAGCGAAGGCGCAGGTTACGGGGAAGACAAGGTATGTAATTATGTTTAACTTTCAGTTACTAGTGAAGATTGAACAAAAAAATGCCGCATATTTCAACTTGTTCGTGTTTTCAACTCGAAATAAACGCGTAATGTTCACACTATTAAATAGCTATTTTTTTACGCACCAATCATTTTGTGTCACCTCATGACATGAAGGAGGAAATAGAAACAAAGCATTTTGAACACACTTGCGGTTCTGGGGACGAACCGCGCTGCAGAGCCACTCCTCAGGTCGAGGTGTGTGCGTTTCACCACAACCTCTCCCATGGGTTTTATCGTGTGATGAGTGTTACGTTTCTATTTGGTTCCACAGGCGCTCGTTACCTGCTTCACATAATTCACCTCGCTTCACTCGAACCATTTGTGCAGCAGGTCACTCTCTCGACCTGTAGCGTGGAAAAAATCTATCTTATTTCACGGCAATAAATAGCCTTTTTTATTAACCTCACCTTTCCCGACTACTACGTTTGTATACCATAACTTAATCACACCCCACATTTACACTTATCACAGGATCGTGAAGTCTGAACTGCACCCGCGATTGCGATGAGAAGCTTCACCGCGGTCCGACATTCAACAACTCAAAATCTACCCGCATCAATCTATTCTCGAAGATCTGGGTGGAGGGGGGTGGGTACACTTAGTCAGTCACTGCTATAGCCATTGACCAAGGGAGCATAGCTAGTGCAAGAAATTCGACTTTGGAAACCTTCCGGAAAGTCTGTCCTCTGCTTGCGGAGGACTAGACACAAGAAAATATTGCGTTCCCCCAGAAAACCAGTGCACAATTCACACTCCTTGTGGGTGGTCTTGTTGCCTTTTTGGTCAACAGTAATTTTGGCCCAGGCATGCTCTTGAAGCATGACAATTTAGTGTGTATGGGGCAGGGTGTTGTTTTGTTCTGAATTCTCTTTGTTATAACATCTAAGTCAATCGCGGGTGGTGGTTTGTGTAGCGTGAGGCACTCTTTTTAACAAACTTCCTGCGGCTGCTAAAGTGTTATTTCTTCGGATTTAACAACGTACAGCGTAACATAGTGGATTAGCCTGGTCGACACAACCTTTGATAGCTATGGGATAACCAACCCCCTTCGACCCCTCGTGGGTTCACTGAACAAGCCCTAGTGGTCGTTAAACGCGATTGACATTTACATTCCTAAAGATGAAAGAACAAGACAACACTTCTGTACCCGCGCATCAAAATTGTGGAAAACTTTGCACCCCAAACACCCTCAACAACGCCCGCCAAAAGGCGCCCCTTGTTGCTGGGACTTGGTTCTCATTGATACACTGCACAGCAGGCATTCCTCTGAGTCCAACGCAGTTTGGCCTGTCTGCAGCGTTGCACCGAAGGTGCACGAAGACAGGGTCTGGTGGTAAATTTTGCGTATCGCATTCCCTCAGGGAAGTTTAAAAACTCTTGAGCTCGGTTTGTTGTCAAAGAAATATTCCACCATGTATTGAGGAGGGTAAGACAGTGTTCGCAGTTTCTACTTGATAGCATTACAACATTTAACTTCTCCACGGGGGTCTTGGGCCGTTCACTCGGTTATACCTTGACTACCGGAAGATATTCTTGAGGCCTTTTTGGTCTCTAGAATATCCGGTCTTCCCGAACGGAGGCACACTTTGTGTGTTACTACGACCTGGCAATTTCCAGCAGTAGGTTAAGTAATCTTTCTTGTAAATTGTTGGATCATTATCTCCTCAGTGCATGGTGGAAGACGTCTTTGACAACTAACCGAGCTCACGACTTTTTTCGGTATGTAACTTGGGATAGGCCCACATGATCATGGTCTATCATGTGGTACCTGTGTACCACTCGGTTTGCTCCCAGGGCTTTTCGACCAGCAGTCACACATCCAAACAGTGATTTCCCACCTTAGACCACGTAATTACGTACCCTAGGGTCCGTAATTACGGACCCTAGGGTACGTAATTACGGACCCTAGGGTCCGTAATTACGGACCCGGGTCCGCACTTGAGGGTCCGTAAAGAGGGTCCGTAAAATTTACGGACCCTCGGGTGTGTGGACCCCGCCGTGTAAGGGGGGGGGGTAAATTTAGGGGGGGGGGGGGGGTAAATGACCACGAATAGGACTGATGAAAAGTTTTGACATCGCTGAGAGACTTCGAAATACAAAGCCCTCTTGTGACAGTGTATCTCAAAAATCAGGGCCTTCAACGTGTCGAAGTTAAGCCTTAACTTCGACAACTTTTTTATTTTGGTTTTTTTTTTTGTCGAAGTTCGACAAATCTAAAAAAAATATGGGATTTTGGCAAAATCCTTTTATCTCTGACCGAGTTGCAGGGTAGTCCACGGGAGAAACTCGGTTCAGGGTTTTAACTTTAACATTCTCCTGTGATCCACTGTGACCATTTGGACAGAGCTCGTAGAACCCAACGAGGAGTGAGCCAGGCAAAAGTAGCGTACCGTGCGCCTGCGGCGCAAGCAGGCATCCCACCCTTCCCATGACATAGTTTGGCTGTAAATAAAGCGCCGTGGTATGCGCAATATTTGAAATGTTGCGTACCGTGGCTTCGCCAGGGACCTTTGTTGTTATAAATGTACTGAGCTTACTGATAAGACAGGTGTGATACCCACTACGGCTTGTGGGTCACCAGTGGCTACAAAGCTACCAATGCTGCTTGTGTTGAAATACACGTTTGTGGGACAGGAGGAGTTTTTTGGTTGACCGAGTTTTCAAAAATGACCAAAACCTGTATAAATACCTGAAAGCTTCTCCCTGCGATTTGCTGCACCCGCGCGCGCGAAGCGCGCGCGGGCTCGGGGAGGTCAATTTTTTTTTTTTTTTTTTTTTTTGTTGTATCGACAGGGTTTTATCTTGAAAAAACATTTTAAAATTCTACCCGGTCTACCCGGTCTGGCAAAAAAGTGGTCAAAAAAATTTTTCGCCTCCGGCGAAAATGTCCCGGTAAACCGTTAAAATTGCTGCATTCACTCGCATATTGCATGTCATCTCACGTTCCCCACCTTTGCGGAATAAGCAAAAAAATCATGTCAGGTCGGTAGCGTGCGGACGTTTCCTCGTATAGACATCTACAAAAAGAAACGGCAGTCATGGCAAAGGTTCCTGGCGAAGCCACGGTACGCAACATTTCTAAAAAAAATGTTGACATCAAATGGCACTGTCGTTGGTCATTATCGTCAGTTCCCGTAAATGTTACTTCCATATTTTGCTGAACGAAAGTTTTGGCGAAGCCACGGTACGCAACATTTCAAAATATTGTGCTTAAAATTGCACATTTTACAGCCAAACTATGTCATGGGTGGGTTGCAATCTTGCGCCGCAGGCGCACGGTACGCTACTTTTTGTCTTTTGCCAAGCTGCATGCTTCCTTTTGCTTCGGCGCTTGACAAATTGAGTCGCGTTCTGGCTGTCACGGGGTCACTTTGTTCACGAGGCACGAGGCTGAATATGGCCCCATGGCGAGTGTGGGTGCATGCCGGGCCTGACCCCCCCTGGAACTTTTTCGGGCCCCCGGATTTTTTTTTCTCCACCCCCCCTGGACACGTCTGAAAAAACCCCCAAGGGGGGTCGAACCCCCCCCCACCCCCCCACAAAAAAATCTCTGGACCGGGTAAATATTTTTTTTTTTATTTTACCCGGTCTAGGGACCACTAACATATAAGGAGATAAAACCCTGTGTATCGACAATCAGGGTCCTCAGCCTGCACCCCTCTCTGGGAATTTTGGGGGTGCAAAAATTTTTCTGTACAAAACCCTTCAGAAAAGTCCATTCCGAGCTTTCTCCCCACACAAGCGGTCGTCACGCGCGCTTCGCGCGCGCTCCTCCCTGACAAAGTTGGAAGAGGTGTGAAAATTCACGGGAAAATGGGGAAACCAGGGCCTGACGCTATTTTTTTGGGTTTTTGTGAAATCGTGGGAGGCTCAAAAAAATTTTCCTGCGCCCGTTTTTTTATTTCACATTGGGGTGTCTTTCCGCGAGCGAAGCGAGCGGAAAAAAATTTTAAGGTGTACCTCCGCGAGCGCAGCGAGCGGAAAATTACACTCAGTACCCATGCATAAAACGAAATACACTTCCACATAATCACTTCGCTTGCTTTCCTGGACTGCTAAAGGTGGCGACAATCGCAGGGAGCATCCCTGGCACCACTTTCACACATTGTGAGTGTGACAGCCACCTCGTGGTGCTTGGCTGTGTCTGTTGTGGTGCTGACGAAAAGCCAGAGAATCCCTGCTGAAGCCTGAAATCCCCCCTCAAAAAATTTTTTTCGACCCAAAAAAACTTTTTTTTTTTTGGGGGGGGGTGCAAAAATATTTTTTGCACCCCCCGAATTTTCTTTTTTTTTTTTTTTGGGTGCAAAAAAATTTTTTTGCACCCCCTTGAGGACCCTGTCGACAATCACCTACCGAGGTAGGATCTGTACACAATGTCGCCCTAAGGCTTTGTACTTAATCGGTGTTTTTTTTTACTTCGACAAAACTGTGGACAGACTTTGTCGATGGTTGAAGGCCCTGTCAAAAATATTTAAAAAAAAAAAAACAAGAGAAAACACAAAAAAAAAAAAAAAAGCAAAGGTAAAAAGTGCAGCTGTCTCTAACCACGTTTTCTTGTCGTTCTACGTGGCGGGGTTCCACACCGCTCGAGGCAGTGCGGAGACAGTTTCCCTGATCTTGTTTCGAGGGCGAACAGCGGGCCCCGAGAGGGGGGTGTATGGCGTGTGATAAAAAAAATAAAAAAATAGTACACAAATAGCACGCACGGTTTTTTCTCGTATCTGTCAACAGCAATACAAGACTAAGTATAATTGTTGTTCGCTCCCACATTTTTTTCCCCCTTCTCCTTCGAGCATTTTGCACAATATGACGTGTTTGCTAAAGGCCTCACAGATGGGTTCTGAATATGATAAAGCACCCCCCGCCTTTAAGGCAGCAAGGCAATTACTGTTTCCATGGCGCCACACCTCACTTTTCCCCCTTTCTTCCCTTGTCCTCTCCTAGGTTCTATGAGGCACGGCGGCACCGTTGCTGCGGGTCACTGCACCTACATTGACTGGGTGAAACTCACGGTGCTTGTATGCATAAAGGATGTGGTCGAAATCTTGCTTTTCGGAAAACCCGTTGGGCATCTGGTATCTGTCCCAGTCCTGGAAGAGGACTGTGGTGACGAAGTCGTTCTGGTTGCCATAAGTGTTGCTTCGTTCTGCTTCTTCCATTTCGTACATCCATTCGGATGCCTCAACACGTTGCTGCTGGAGGACGTTCGATACAAGGATCGGTGACTTCCCAGTGCGGAGAAGCAGGTCATAAGTTTCGTACACAAACCCGAAGTACCCTGTGCCCGTAATGGAGTAGTCCGCAGTGACCATGCGTCCCATCAGGTCGTTGTACACAGCAAGGTAGTCTGCCCACTTCACCAGCGACGTCATCAGGGAGAAGCGGCGGATGGTATCGTTCCCGAGGTTTCCTACCAATGCTTTGCCGGTTGTGCAACCACAGGAGATGTTCGTTTGTGATACAACCCCAGCGAGCGCCATGTATTCCTTGTCAGTGCGGATGGCAAGGGCACAGGAGACACTCTTGTCGCCACAGTCGGACACCTGTTTGTTCGTGTTAAACCCGACCAGGTAGTCATCCCCACAGAAGTTCTCGACGTGGCCAGAGTTCTGAGCCGCGCAGCCCGAAATAAAACTTAACAGTGCGGTGTGGTTGCTTACAATCGCAACCGTGGAGTCGCCCGTCTTGCTCCACCCCTTGACGCTGACGGACAGCAGTGCAATACGTTTGAGGGCGAGGTGCAGGCCCAGCTTGGCTTTCGTCTTCACTGTTTCAAGGATATCTGAGGACTGCACATCGGAAGAGCGTCTCGACGAGCGTTGCGAGGAGGCGTGCGTGGCTTCGGGTGCGATGCTAGAGGCCTCTGCTTCGGTATCGATCTCGGGGTCTTCTTGGATGAGCACGTTAGGAATGAACATGCCGTATTCCTTGAGGCTGTCAATGGTGAGGAACATGCCTTCCACGATACGACGCATCTCTGCTATCATAATGGGTGTCGTTTTGTACTGCGCAATGGCGCGTTGTGCTGCATCTGTCTCGTAACTTCGCAAGCACCGCACCGATTCGGCAAGACTCGCAATCGGCAGCGCAATAAAAAACATTTCGCACACCGCCACCAACACATCAAACACCAACACTATCGCTGTGAACACAAACAGCAGCGACAACGCTTCTTGAACCTGCGCGTTCACAGAGGAAACTGGAAGAATCCAGATCAACTCCCAATCCTCCTCGACCGAAAGACGTTGTACAAAATGATCTTGATCATCTAAACGGATATTGTAAAACCCTCCAAAGACGAGTTTCAAGGATTCTTCGTACGCCTCGGTCATAGCTTTAGACACCTCGTTTGGACGGAGGTAGCAATCCTCCAGGTACATTGTAAACGCATTTTCACCTTCCTGCGCTTGGCACCATTCGGGGATCATGTCCAGTCCTGAGGTCGTCGCAAGAACGGCGTTGGAGGAGCGTGCGACCATCATCACTGCAGCGCCTTTGCCCTTGTGTTCTGCTCCGAAGGCTTCAAAAATTGGGCGAAATTCTGCAAATAAAAACCCAACATTCATCACAATCGCACGGTACCCACTCCACGGATGTGGTGCTGGCGGGGGGAAGTACGTTGCACTGAACATCGTGTACGACTGGATATATCCATCAATTGCTGGGTATTTCTGTGGCGGGAAGAGCGAACCCCCAATCGCCCCAGGGAACGGCTTTTCATAGAATGGGGGAAGCTTTCCGAGACGCGGGTCAAAGTTCTCCGGTGCCGCCCACCCAGTGAACCCGGAGGAGGCATCCCACTCATATAAATAGTCCCCTTCACCCCCAGAGGTTGTGTTCAAGTTGTAGGAGCCAACCATCACCTTGTCCGGAAGCCAGGTGGTTTGGTTGTACACGATGGAGTTGTTGCGCTGTTGGCCGGCATGGCCGCAAAGCATATTCCGAGTACCGTCGCGGGTGAGGTCGCCCCAGACAGTGGAGTAGAAGGGGTTTTCGAAGGGTGGGTACGGATGCAGGACGACGCTGATGAAGTAGAGGAGGTTGTTGGTCGAGACTGTGGCGGACCAGGAGCGGCGGAGCGCCTCGTTCCACTGCAGTTCGTCGCCGTGGACTGCGTCGGAGTGCATGAAGCGTGCGACGCTCGTCATAAGGCTTCTCGAGGCATCAAGAATCGTGACGACCTGGCTCCGGAGCACCATGACCTCACTGCGGCCGGTCTCGCGGACGGTGTCCTCCAAGGAGGAGATGCCTGCCATGTACAGAATCAACCCACCACCAAGAGAGGAGGCAGTGCTGATGATGGTTGCTGTCAGGATTACAATGAAAATCGGAAGGTTCATGCGAAGCGGCATTTTTTTAGATTTTGATTTTTATTATATTTTTTGAAAAGGGGGAGGGAAGATGTGTAAACGAAGTAGAGGGGGTAGTGGTGTACTGTGGTGTGGTTGTGTGAAGGGGGGGGGGTTTTAGAATATCTTCACCAACCACGGTATTGAGGACAGCTTTGCCGAGAGTGCTACCGCACATGAGAGCCGCGCTCTATAAGTGGTGGCGTTCGCCGAGGGACTACCAGGAACTCGCGTGGCGTAGGTTTGGCGGTACTCCTCGTGGTGGCCCTGCTTAAACACTTCGTACGTAACGCAGTCATGCATCTCGGAGAGCAGCTTCTGAGAGGGCAGACATAACGACATAGCTAAAGAGGGATGTGCCCGGTAACGAGGAGACGGCAGACGGCTGTGGGGAGACGTCCATTATCACACAGAAAGTGTCGCAGGTCTGAAGCTACCAGGTGTCAGTACGTATCAGTGCAAAATTCTTGATCACTTCCAAAGATGTGATCAAGAATTTTGCTTTGCTATACCCAGAGAATTGTTTGCGTAGGGAAATCAAGTTGGATTAGCATTAAAAATTTACCGACCCTCGTGAAATTGTCCCCCTTTTGGGGGAAAAGTGAGGGGGGATAATTTCTCGTACTGTAGGGGGCGGTTCTATGAAGGTGGAGAGCAAAAGGGGAAGAACTGCCAGTCTCCCACCTCACACCAGACACGTGGAGTAGAAGGGGGTTTCGAAGGGTGGGTACGGATGCAGGACGACGCTGATGAAGTAGAGGAGGTTGTTGGTCGAGACTGTGGCGGACCAGGAGCGGCGGAGCGCCTCGTTCCACTGCAGTTCGTCGCCGTGGACTGCGTCGGAGTGCATGAAGCGTGCGACGCTCGTCATAAGGCTTCTTGAGGCATCAAGAATCGTCATTACCTGACTCTGTAGCCAAATTACCCCACTGCGGCCGGTCTCGCGGACCCAGGAGGAGGTCCCGTATGTACATAATCAACCCACCAACAAGAGATGAGACAGTGCTGAAGGCGTTACTGATCGCATTTGTAATGACGATCAGAATAAAAAACGGAAGGCTCATACGAACTGGCATTTTGTTTTTGTTTTTGCTTTTTGTTTTTTTTGAAAAGGGGGAGGGAAGATGTGTAAACGAAGTAGAGGGGGTAGTGGTGTACTGTGGTGTGGTTGTGTGAGGGGGAGGAGGGGGAAATAATAGAAAGGTTTGGATGAGCTGGACGACTCCTCTAAGCGCTCACCTTTTGATCGTAGCAATCATCGGCACACAGCGTGAGACAATTGAAGAAGAAAAATGAAATAAATTTATACCCCCCCTTCTTTATATATTTGTTGTGCGTTGTTTGTTGATCGCATCCATCCGACGTGCTGTACTGTTACACAGACGCACGTCGTTAGAGCGGGGACAGGGGAGGAAGGAGGGGAGGAAGCAAATGAAAAAGGAAGGAAAGGGGGGTGCTGGAAAGGCGAAACCTGACTCGCGTGTAATTCGCTCTGCAGTGGGGAGGTGGTGGGTTCTGGCGTTTCAATGTCAGAAACGGGTGCTCAAGAAACTGTGTTTGTTTACATTTCCTCACCCAGATTACACCAAAATGGTTGAGTTATACAGCAACGCAATGGTTGTTAGGAAATAATATAAACTGGAATGATGGGGTTCTTTCGGATCAAAGGATTGGAATCGTGCTGTGTAATTCGGAAACAAAAACTGTCTCTTTATTCTTTCCTGTTTAATGCTCATTGTTTTCCCTTTCATTGTGCTTTGCTTCGCGATACAGACTCCAATGCAAGCAATACAGTATCATACACACAGACGAGCTATTTCTAGAGGCTGAAGGTGCACACACAACTGGCAAAAGGGGACAGCTTTTTTGAAAAGGGGTTTTTATGAAAAGTTTTGACATCGCTGAGGGATGGCATCAAAACAAAAAACGCGGACAATGTCCGCGTTTTTGGGGGGGGAGGGGTAAGAATACCCCTTGTCCTTTTTCGTCCTCTACGTCTTTTTCGTCTTTTTCGTCCTTTTTCGATCCGGGAAAAAGGACGAAAAAGGACAAAAAAGGACGGTGGTGTAAGGTGTACAGGAAAATCACCAGGAAAATCACCGGTTCACCCGAAAAAAAAAAATCCCCCCAAATAATATTTTCTTGGGAAAAAGTCGAATCCCTTGTATTAGGCGAAATGTTTTGAAAACATGCCACCTATCCACAACCAGCTTCCCGCTCTCCAGAAGTGCGGGGATCTCAGTTTTTGGGAGAGGTTCCCGTTTGTGCAGAAGTGCTCTACGACAGAAGACATCAGGTACATGGAACAAGACTCCGCGAGGATTGTCCACATTCTTCCAATGTTCTGGGCTTTGAAACAGGTGTTCAATACCTGACCTGCACCTGAAGGGGAAGTTGCTGGGCACAAAAAATGCAAGAAGTCCGGAGATGAACGAGAGAAGTACAACCTGGAAACCGGCCGCTGTGTTCTTGCCACCATCTTGTCCCCTACCTGCTACACCCTGATAAATAAGGCAAGGTCCCTCGTGGGGTTTTGGAAAGTGCCTTGAGGCTTTCAATCCAAAGACGCTCATGGATCAGGCAGAAAAAGCAGTGGAGTGTTTTATTACTTTTTGTAAACTTAAAAACGCAGGTGTCAACTATCAGTGGGTTGTGAGACGATTCTTTGTACCAGGAACGTGAGGAGTAACTTAGTCACTGTACATTATTACCAATGTCCCTTTTCGTCCTTTTTCGTCCTTTTTTGTCCTTTTTCGTCCTTTTTCGTCCTTTTTGAAAAATCGTAGAGGACAGGGGGGTTCTTAGGGAGGGGGGGGGGGGTCTGAAATTCCAGAAAACGCGGACATTTTGGGGTTTTTTTTTCCTCGAAAATTTTTTTCTTCACCGGGGTTGTACACGATTTTGACCAAAATTTATAAAAACTCGTCCATTTCGGCAAATTGACCCCACCACAGAACGGACGGATTCCGGAAATGCAAATGCCGGTGTTTTCGGGCAAAATAAAAAATACAAGATGCCCGCGTTTTTTTGCAAAATGTACACATGGGGTCCCTAAAACCCCTGCTACCATGTGCTTCTACAGGCAAACACTTGGACCCCTTTACCTTACACTGACGGGTTTTGACCAAAATCAAGAACTTGTCCATTTTGGCAAATTGACCCCACCACAGAACGGACGGATTCCGGAAATGCAAATGCCGGTGTTTTTGCGCATTTTCATGGTTTCAGCATCAGAGAGAGAAAATCTGGGTTGTGGGATTTACCTTGTCCCCTTTACCTTACACTCATTTTGACCAAAACCAAGAACTTGGCCATTTCGGCAAATTGACCCCACCACAGCGCGGACAGATTCCGGAAATGCCAATCGCGGCATGTTTTGGGGCTGAAAAATTTTCACCAGAAAATTTTTTTCAGCAGCATTTTTTGGCCGAAAATGGGCCCCACGTATTAGTGACCGGGCTCATATTTTCAAAAATTTAAGTGGTCAAAAAATTGTCCAATTTTCGAAATTGACCCCACCACTTTCTGGACGGATTCCGGAAATGCCAAAAAACTGTGTTTTGGGTCACGAATTTGCACCCCGTCACCCAAAAACCAGCAAAAAATAGGGGAAAAAAAAACAAAAAATGTCCGCGTTTTGGGGGGGGGAGGGGGGGTCTGAAATTCCCCAAAAACGCGGACATTGTCCGCGTTTTTTGTTTTGATGCCACCCCTGAGAGACTTCGAAATACAAAGCCCTCTTGTGACAGTGTAGCTCAAAAATGAAAAAATAAAACAAGAGATCATACAAAAAAAAAGCAAAGGCGAAGAGAGTGCTGGCGTAATACACACCTGCATATTCATCACACAGCGTGAGACAATTGAAGCCTTTATTTATTCGTTGTGTATTGTTTGTTGATCGCATCCATCCGACGTGCTGTACTGTTACACAGACGCACGTCGTTAGAGCGGGGACAGGGGAGGAAGGAGGGGAGGAAGGAGGGGAGGAAACACATGAAAAAGGAAGGAAAGGGGGGTGTTGGAAAGGCGAAACCTGACTCGCGGGTAATTCGCTCTGCAGTGGGGAGGTGGTGGGTTCTGGCGTTTCAATGTCAGAAACAGGTGCTCAATCAACTACCGTATTCGTACAAATTATCGACCGTACGAATGTTCGACCGTAAATATGTTTGACCTTTTCAAGATTTTTTTTAGGAAGTTCGACCTTTTTTACGGTCGAACATTTTTACGAATACGGTATGTTTGACACGTTTCCTCACCCAAATGACACCAAAAATGGTTGAGTTATACAGCAACGCAATGGTTGTTAGGAAATAATATAAACTGGAATGATGGGGTTCTTTCGGATCAAAGGATTGGAATCGTGTTGTGTAATTCGGAAAGAAAAACTGCCTCTTTTTTATTTCCTGTTTAATGCTCATTGTTTTCCCTTTCATTGTGCTTTGCATCGTGATACAGACTCCAATTCAATCAATACTCACAGACAAGCTGAGGCTAAAGGTACACACACAACTGGCAAAAGGGGACAGCTTTTTTGAAAAGGGGTTTTTATGAAAAGTTTTGACATCGCTGAGAGACTTCGAAATACAAAGCCCTCTTGTGACAGTGTATCTCAAAAATGAAAAAATAAAACAAGGGGGCTCCCTAAAAAGGAGTATTTTGGATAAAAAGGTTCAAAAAGCGCGTGGTTTCTGGGTCAAAAAAGAAGGAAAAAATAGTGAGGGGAGTTGGGTCCAGTCATAGGGGGTATAGCATATTTTTTGGAAAATTCTTCAAAAAAACGACGATTTTTGCTGGGCACAATGCAAATTTCAGAAAAATCCCAATTTTCGACTGGTTGAGCAAATTATGGCCCACCCACCCCGATTGTGTGTCAAAAACAGACTTCAGAATGTTTCTAGAAAGTATTACCCTTATCAGAGGGCGCAGTGTCCGACAAGGGTCACAGACAGAACGCGATTTAATTGGGGTCAAACGCCTAAGGAAAAGGAAGGATGCAGTATGGCGAGAGAATAAAAGTAGCGCACCGTGCGCCTTGGGCAAATTTTTTCCTTGTATTTTTTTTTTTTTGGACTTTCGGGCCAGAAAAACCGAAAATTTGGGTTGAAATGGGCATTTTCCTAAGTAAAAACCACGAAATTTCGGGTGCGCGAAACCACGTTTTAGACCCCCACAGATGCTCAAAAGTGTCAAATTCTGGTTTTAATGGCCTCAAATCGTCGAAATTAGCCCTATATAGGCGGGAAAAAAAATTTGCGAGAGTCCCTTTCTATAAATGGGTCATACTATAGAAAGTGGGGTGGGAGGGTCCGTAGTCCGAGGGTCCGTAAACATTCGAAAACATACGAAAACATGCGTTTTTCCCAGTTTTGGCTGGCAAAAAACATTTTTTTCCCCTTTGTATCTCAGTTTTGGCAAAGGTAAAAAACACTTTTTGAACTTTTTTGCGATTTTTTAACATGTTTTAGGGAGCCCCCCAAGAGAAAATACAACAAAGCAAAGGTGAAGTGAGTGCTGGCGTAATACACACCTGCATATGCATCACACAGCGTGAGACAATTGAAGCCTTTATTTGTTCGTTGTGTATTGTTTGTTGATCACATCCATCCGACGCACTGTACTGTTACACAGACGCACGTCGTTAGAGCGGGGACAGGGGAGGAAGGAGGGGAGGAAGCAAATGAAAAAGGACGGAAAGGGGGGTATTGGTGCTTCCACCTGGAAAGGCGAAACCTGACTCGCGGGTAAATCGCTCTGCAGTGTGGAGGTGGTGGGTTCTGGCGTTTCAATGTCAGAAACAGATGTTCAAGCAACTGTGTTTGTTTACATTTCCTCACCCAGATGACACCAAAATGGTTGAGTTATACAGCAACACAATGGTTGTTAGGAAATGAAATACCCCCCTTCTTTATTTGAAAACTTGGTTGTATTAGTGTAGCCACCCTAGAGTGTGCTCCACTATATTTATTTATTCGTTGTTTGTTGATCGCATCCACAAACAAGCTGAGGCGAAAGGTGCACACACAACTGGCAAAAAGGACAGCTTTTTTGAAAAGGGATTTTTATGAAAAGTTTTAACATCGCTGAGAGACTTCGAAATACAAAGCCCTCTTGTGACAGTGTATCTCAAAAATGAAAAAGACAAGAGATAATACAACAAAGCAAAGGTGAAGTGAGTGGTGACATAAGACACACTTGCATATTCATCACACAGCGTGAGATAATTGAAGAAGAAACCTGAACTACCCCACCCTTTATTTATTCGTTGTGTATTGTTTGTTGGTCACATCCATCCGACGTGCTGTACTGTTACACAGACGCACGTCGTTAGAGCGGGGACAGGGGAGGAAGGAGGGACGAAGGAGAAAATGAAAAGGAAGGAAGGGGGTGGTATTGCTGCCACCTGGAAAGGCGAAACCTGACTCGCGGGTAAATCGCTCTGCAGTGGGGGGTGGTGGGTTCTGGCGTTTCAATGTCAGAAACAGGTGCTCAAGCAACTGTGTTTGTTTACATTTCTTCACCCAGATGACACCAAAAATGGTTGAGTTATACAACAACAGAATATCAGAAAACTAAAAATTTCACCTAGGCAAGACCGAGAAAAGTAGTCGAAAAGATTTCCGAAAAGCCACAAAATTTCAATAAAAGTGAAGTTGATAGTGCAAACGCCTCTGGGACGCAGGCACTGGCACTCCGTGGGTTATCGAACCGGAGTGTTGCGCTTGGGATTGGTTTACAGGGAAGCTGTAAGCAGGTATACATTCATTACCCCACCCTGACCGGGAAGGGGGGACAACATGATTTAAAGATTCAAGAAAAGCACGTGTTTTAGCACACAACACTGGGCGTCTGCTGAATCCAATGAGCGCTGGGGCGCCGACGGAACGGGGGGAGTGCACACGATCCTTTTTCACACCAGGGAATGGGGCGCGGCGGAGTTTCGCTGTTAAAGCCCGCATGTTGGTCTTGACGATGAGCCTTTGCATGGCCCGCCCACGCTCGCGGATATTAGAGGTCTGTTTGGCGAGGAAGACCCTTGTGCGCAATTCGAAGTCGACCGCGAGCTCGACACACGACACGTCGCGGGGTTCTTTGCTCCACTCGAGCGTAATCACCCACCACAGGAAAGCTTTCAAAGTGAACGCCTCCCTATAGGTGGAGGAAAAACTAGGTTGCAGCTTGGTCAGATATGTGCGGAAGGGGGTATCCCGTTTGGAGGCAGCAAATGTGAGATCCCAAGGATGTACAGCCGGGGCCACATCCACAGCTTTTGAGAGGGTTGTGTCGATCGTGGTGACGGCATCGAGGAGAAGAGACTGTACCGCCTTCACCGTTACCTTGCTCACATTGGAGGGTACAATGCCGTGCAGCACAAAGCAGGTGGGAAGCCCTTTGCCATAGAGGCTGATGGCCGACTCATGTAGGGCAGTGAACGCTGGTGTGTGCACTATGCTGCAGTGCCACAGTAGGTGGCGTGTGTGGCATGTAACCTGGACGAGGCATAAGGGGCATTTATCGCTGAAGTCCGCCTCGGGGAAGCCACTGCGTTTGAGCCCTGCTGGATGGCAGAAGAGGATTCCGCCACACAGAACACGTCGCATCCGGAAAGCCTTGAGGGGGTCGTGGTATTGTAGATTGCGCCACAGGGCATTGGTGGCTCGGGTGTCAATGCCGTCGTTTATGCCGTCGTACGTAGGGCGTTTACTCTGCAGATCATCCCAGACCGCCGTACGCGCCAGAACTCGCACTTCATGGGCCCTCTTGGCTTTGTCTGTATCGATGATGGGGGTAGTCTTCGTGGTTGCAGACGTAGACGTCACTGCCTTCATCTCAGGGTCCCAGCTCACGCCACATCTGCGGGAGGCGGCGAGGACAGTCCCCACTGGACCAACTGCATGCATAGGTGTACCCTTTGCGGCCAGGGTCTCGTACCTCTCTCTGATTTTCATGCACCTCTGGCGTATGGCGTCGTTGCGTTCCACACTGGCGGCGTAAGCTCTGAACGTCCTGCATATAACACTCGAGAGGGGGTGTGCTACGTGCGCCTTCAGGCAGAGTGTGAGTAGTGCGTCCACTGAACGGGTAAGGTAGGTGGGGCCCCAGCAGCACATCGTCACTGCCGTCGATAGTTCATTCATCACTGACCGAGGGGGCATGTTGAAGGCGGACTCGTATAACACTGAAGGGAGGATGGCAGATGTGGCAATAGACACCTTCTGGGAGAAGGAGAGCGGTGTCGCACCCAAACATGAGAGCGCCCTCACGGCTGACTGGTATACCGTAGCGTTGTATCGCCCCTTGCGTCGCAGGGAGCTGTACATCATCACGCCGAGTGAGCGGAGCGACTCTGTTGTCTGGAACACATGGTTGTCCTCAGACTTCAGCTTGCATTTGTGGTTCTTCAATGATGAGAAGGCAAAGGTCTTCGCCATGTTGAGGCGCATGCCTGTGATGCGGCAGAAGTCCTCCACTCGCAGCAGGCATGCCCCCACCGAAGCTTCACTATGGCGAGACAAAAGGTATGCGTCGTCAGCAAACGACCGTACAAACGCCTCAGGTATTTCCGCTGTGACGCAGTGTGTCAGGACTGATATCAGGGCGTTGATGAGCACCACAGAGAGGGGGCACCCCTGCAGAATCCCATTCGTCACGGAGTACGCCTCTCCTACGCCGGAGGGCAGCTTGAACCGCCGTCTCAGCTTGGCGTACATCGCTCGCAGAGGTGTCATGATCCTGGGGTGAAGCCCCATCTTCTCCACAAGATCCAAGGTGAGGCCCTGTGGTACGCGGTCGAAGCACTTCGCAAAGTCGAGCGCCAGACCGTGCAGCGGTTCGCCACCGAGCAGAGCGTCCTCCATCTGTGTGAAGACGTCATACAAGACGTCGTTCGTGCTGTGCTTTGGGCGGAAGCCATGTTGCGACGGGTGTACCCATTGTTCCTGCCATTGTTGAACTGCCTGCAGGCGTGCGCAGGCCCACAACCGGTATACCGCACTGGTCACTGTCACAGGACGTAGCTTCAAGGGGGACTGGTCTTCGCCTTTGGGAAGGAGCGTCACCAGGGCGGTCAACAGCGCTTGCGGCCACACACCGTTCGTCTCTATCGCGTTGAACACTCGGGCAAAACCGTCCAGTATGCACAGGGGCATCGCATGAAGCTCCAATGAGCGCCAGCCATCAGTTCCGCAGGCGTCCGTGCGCTTACCTTTCTTGTCAAGCGTTCTGCGCAAGTCAGCACCACTTAGCGGGTCTAGGGACATCGGGGAATGTGCGACGAAGCTGCCGAAACGTTGCTCGAAAGAGGTGAGAGTTGGCTCGGGATGGTCGTGGTCGTATAAGTTGAACATAAAATAAATTTACAGTTATCAAATCGACGGTATCATACTACGTGTGTGTGTTTTTTTTAATTTATTTTTTCCTTCGACCGCCTTTAAGGCAGCAAGGCAATCACTGTACCATTGAACACCTATACCCTATCCTCCTTTCTTCGCCCTGTCCTCTCTGCTAGGGTTTATCAGATAGTACCACGGCGGCACCATTACTGCGGTGCACTGCACCTACGTTGACTGGGTGAAACTCACGGTCCTTATGTGCAGAAATGATGTGGTCGAAGCCTTGCTTGTCGGCAAACCCGTTGGGCATTTCGCATTTGTCCCACTTCTGGGAGAGGACTGCGGTGACGAAGTCGTTCTGGCTGCCAAGCGCGTTGCCCTGCTCGGCCTCCTCCATCTCGTACATCCACTCTGCGGCCTCAACACGTTGCTGCTGGAGGACGTTCGATACAAGAGTCGGTGACTTCCCAGTGCGGAGAAGTAGGTCATAAGTTTCGTACACAAACCCGAAGCGCCCTGTGCCCGTAATGGAGTGATCAGCAGTGACCATGCGTCCCATCAGGTCGTTGTACGCAGCAAGGTAGTCTGCCCACTTCACCAGAGGCGTCATCAGGGAGAAGCGGCGGATGGTATCGTTCCCGAGGTTTCCTACCAATGCTTTGCCGGTTGTGCAACCACAGGAGATGTTTGTTTGTGATACAGCCCCAGCGAGTGCCAGGTATTCCTTGTCAGTGCGGATGGCAAGGGCACAGGAGACACTCTTGTCGCCACAGTCGGACACCTGTTTGTTCGTGTTAAACCCGACCAGGTAGTCGTCCCCACAGAAGTTCTCGACGTGGCCAGAGTTCTGAGCCGCGCAGCCCGAAATAAAACTTAACAGTGCGGTGTGGTTGGTTACAATCACAGTCGTGGAGTCGCCTGTCTTGCTCCACCCCTTGATGCTGACGGACAGCAGTGCAATACGCTTGGGGGCGAGGTGCAGGCCCAGCTTGGCTTTCGTCTTCATCGCTTTGAAGACCTCTGAGGACTGCGACGTGCGTGTACCGGAGGAGCGTTTCGACGAGCGTTGCGAGGAGGCGTGTGTGGAGGCTTCGGGCACGGTGTGGGAGGCTTCGGTCTCGGCATCGGAGTCTTCTTGGATGAGCACGTTAGGGATGAACATGCCGTATTCCTTGAGGCTGTCAATGGTGAGGAACATGCCTTCCACGATACGACGCATCTCCAATATCATAATGGACGCGTTTTTGTACTGCGCAAGGGCATCTTGTGCTGCGTCTGTCTCATAGCTCCGCAAGCACCGCACCGATTCGGCAAGACTCGCAATCGGACGTGCAATAAAAAACATTTCGCACACCGCCACCAATATATCAAACACCAACACTATCGCTGTGAACACAAACAGCAGCGACAACGCTTCTTGAACCTGCGCGTTCACAGAGGAAACTGGAAGAACCCAGATCAACTCCCAATCCTCCTCAACCGAAAGACGTTGTACAAAATGATCTTCGCCATCCAACTTGAGACGGTAAAAACCTCCAAGGACGAGTTTCAAGGATTCTTCGTACGCCTCGGTCATAGCTTTAGACACCTCGTTTGGACGGAGGTAGCAATCCTCCAGGTACATTGTAAACGCATTTTCACCTTCCTGCGCTTGGCACCATTCGGGGATCATGTCCAGTCCTGAGGTCGTCGCAAGAACGGCGTTGGAGGAGCGTGCGACCATCATCACTGCAGCGCCTTTGCCCTTGTGTTCTGCTCCGAAGGCTTCAAAAATTGGGCGAAATTCTGCAAATAAAAACCCAACATTCATCACAATCGCACGGTACCCACTCCACGGATGTGGTGCTGGCGGGGGGAAGTACGTTGCACTGAACATCGTGTACGACTGGATATATCCATCAATTGCTGGGTATTTCTGTGGCGGGAAGAGCGAACCCCCAATCGCCCCAGGGAACGGCTTTTCATAGAATGGGGGAAGCTTTCCGAGACGCGGGTCAAAGTTCTCCGGTGCCGCCCACCCAGTGAACCCGGAGGAGGCATCCCACTCATATAAATAGTCCCCTTCACCCCCAGAGGTTGTGTTCAAGTTGTAGGAGCCAACCATCACCTTGTCCGGAAGCCAGGTGGTTTGGTTGTACACGATGGAGTTGTTGCGCTGTTGGCCGGCATGGCCGCAAAGCATATTCCGAGTACCGTCGCGGGTGAGGTCGCCCCAGACAGTGGAGTAGAAGGGGTTTTCGAAGGGTGGGTACGGATGCAGGACGACGCTGATGAAGTAGAGGAGGTTGTTGGTCGAGACTGTGGCGGACCAGGAGCGGCGGAGCGCCTCGTTCCACTGCAGTTCGTCGCCGTGGACTGCGTCGGAGTGCATGAAGCGTGCGACGCTCGTCATAAGGCTTCTCGAGGCATCAAGAATCGTGACGACCTGGCTCCGGAGCACCATTACCTCACTGCGGCCGGTCTCGCGGACGGTGTCCTCCAAGGAGGAGATGCCTGCCATGTACAGAATCAACCCACCACCAAGAGAGGAGGCAGTGCTGATGATGGTTGCTGTCAGGATTACAATGAAAATCGGAAGGTTCATGCGAAGCGGCATTTTTTTAGATTGTTTTGTTTTTTGTTTTTTTTTGAAAACTTGGTTTGTATTAGTGAAGACACCCGAGGCTGAACTCCACTACTCTTTTCTTTCTTTTAGTTTGGAAAAGGTGAAAGGGGATGGGGGGGAGAGAGGCAGGGGAGAAGATGTGTAAATGGTGTACTGTAGTGTAGTTTAGGTAAATAAGATCGTCTCTATTTTGAAAACATGAAGGGGGGAAAAGTTAGTGGGGAGGGGGGGGGGGGGGGGGTTTTTTTTCCAGATATTTTTTCTATTTTTCGCACTCTTGGGACCATATGGAGGGAGTGTTCACATCTTGACCTATTATTTGATGCAATTTGTGAAAATGCAAAGGGGACAAACGAAATGTGACGGGGACTACTTGGGATGGGGGGAAGGGGAAGGTAGAGGGGGGTGGGGGGAGGAAAGCCACCAGAGAACCAGAAAGGCTGCTATGATGGATGACACCTCTCAACAAAAGAATACTAGGGGGGGGTGTAGGGGGAGCCACGTATAAGGAAATCCTTAAGGATTTGCTGTCCGAAACCCATTTTTTTGAAATTTGGGTGAAGAAACCCACTAAAATGGGCGTACCTGGCCGCAAATCGCCCTGGGGATCACCCATATATCCCAATAAACCACCCGACGACCTTCACAGAGCATTTCTTGTCCCAAAAAAATCGATTTTTTGTGAAAAAACACCCCAAAAGTGCGTAACGCTCGCGTAACGCTTGGGGGCCAAAATTTAACACTTGCCAAGAAATTTCTCTTATCAGACAAAACTCCTTCTAAACACCCGAAAAACACCTCAGTCCACATCCGCTGGGGTCCCGGGGTGGAAATGTATGGTTTTTGGGGCTTTTAGGGGTCCTGGGAGGGTCCCAGGCGTATTTATGAGGGACGGAACCGCTTATAATGCCCGAAATTACCTCTTTTTTAGGGTGCTTTTTCACCTTAAAAATTCAAAAAAAAGTGCTCAGACAATCACAGAAGTGACAAAACCCCCTCGGAACTACTCGCTAGACCCCCTGCGGGGTGGAGAATCATATTTGCGATCACTTTTTGGGCTATTTTGCCTAAAATAACCCCGTGTCCCACTTTTGTCCCACTTGTCCCAAAATGGGGTATTTTAGGCCATTTTGGGACAAGTGAGGCACAAGTGAGGCACGTGATTATTTCGGGAAAAATAGCCGAAAAAGTGATCGCAAATATGATTCTCCACCCCGCAGGGGGTCTGGCGAGTAGTTCCGAGGGGGTTTTGTCACTTCTGTGATTGTCTGAGCACTTTTTTTTGAATTTTTAAGGTGAAAAAGCACCCTAAAAAAGAGGTAATTTCGGGCATTATAAGCGGTTCCGTCCCTCATAAATACGCCTGGGACCCTCCCAGGACCCCTAAAAGCCCCAAAAACCATACATTTCCACCCCGGGACCCCAGCGGATGTGGACTGAGGTGTTTTTCGGGTGTTTAGAAGGAGTTTTGTCTGATAAGAGAAATTTCTTGGCAAGTGCTAAATTTTGGCCCCCAAGCGTTACGCGAGCGTTACGCACTTTTGGGGTGTTTTTTCACAAAAAACCCATTTTTTTGGGACAAGAAATGCTCTGTGAAGGTCGTCAGGTGGTTTATTGGGATATATGGGTGATCCCCAGGGCGATTTGCGGCCAGGTACGCCTATTTTAGCGGATTTCTTCACCGAAATTTCAAAAAAATGGGTTTTGGACAGCAAAACGCCTTTGGTGGCTCCCCCTAACCCCTGGGGGGGGTGGGCACACTGGGGGGGAAAAAAACCGCCCCTCCGTGACAACGGAAGGGTCAAAACATGGTGGCAACCGTGTTGAGTCAACCTCAATCCGTAGGCAGCGGCCATGCACCACCACACAATGGATCGAGAAAGAGCTCTCAATCTGTCAATCCTTACATTGTCCTGACCTAGTAAAATTCTCCATGTGCTGAGTCAAAATTAAGCCGCATACTCCACGCCTGGTGGCATTCCGTCAATGACCTTTTATGTGTGAGCTTTGCGAATGTACCCCCCTTCCCTCTCCTTTGAACCCAACAATCTTTTTTCACCTCTTCAACAGGACCTCAGCAATGAATAGTAATCCATTGCAGCGTTGCTGCCACCACCACGCCTGCCACCTCCTCCCTCCTTACCCCGACCGCGCGTGGTGTAAAAACACATCATCTCCCCCAGACCACCCTGCCCACTCCCCACCTCCGAGACCGCCCCCTCCGTCTGCCCTTCTTCTCCTCCTTTCCCCACCTCTCGCTTCGGGATGAACACACCTCGTTTTGAATCTGCTGTGCTATTGTAGATGTGCCCCACAACTCGACGTCGTTTTTCTGAAGCAGAAGGGGGCTGCGGGATTGTCGCCGCGCGAGATGGAGACGATATCGCAACGTGCGCTTTGATGCGCGCCATTTTCGAAGGGTAGTTCCGCTTCCATGTGTCTGCCGCCCGCACATCGGCTTCTTCAACTGAAGCGAGAAGCGCTGTCAATTCCTTATGTACTTTGGTTTGCGCTTTTATTACCTTCTTCACCCGGGGAACCTTTGAGACCACTTCACGCAATGTAATAGATCCTTCTAAACAGTTTGTTTGAACACTTTCTATAGCAGATTTTCTATATAGCTCAGCTTGTTCTGTAGCAAAGGCAACGCAGTCTCTAGTAGAAGTGGTTCTCTTCAGTGCCTCTCTGGAGAGCTCTGCCGCCGCTTCAAATATCCTTGATGTAGCCACCCCTGCAGCGCGCACCTTTGCCAGCTTTTCTGACGCATTTCGGAGTCGCTCTTCTGCACGTTGTGTAGCCCGCTCATATCGGTTTCTCTCTACAGTAAACGGATCAATCTCTTCAGGGCGAATCTGCTTTCGGGATTGCACCCCAAGCTCTAACCTGGAAACAATCGAGAGATGCCTGGAGGAAGTATTTGCGGGGTGCTTTGGAGTGAGAAGATCGATATTTGCATTATCAGGGGTGGGTCTTATAGGGGGATGCGAATTGGCAGCACGGCAGGCACGGTAGCGGAGAAGGCGTTTAAAACAGTAACGCAGCTGGCCTTCGCTGAGACGCAGAATATGAACAAAACGGTCGAAACATTGGGTCAACAGCGCAGCCTCTGTAGGGGTATACCGAGCAACCGAAGTCGGGGATGCCACCACCTCCAGATTCACCTTCACCTTTTCCTTCTCCTCCTCCTCCTCCACCTCACTCCGCTTCTGCAGTGCCTTCTTGAAGGCTCCAAACACCTCCGGTGGTGCCAAAACTGATAACGGTGATTTTGGCGTTTCGTCCTCCACTTCAACCGTCTTTGGCGGTGTTTTCGGTGCAGACGGAGGCTGTGGCGTGAGGAGATCATCAATTTCAAGAGGAGGTGTACCAGGTGCAGCAGAGATTGTGGTCCGCTTTACACGCGACATAATATAATAAACGTCCTCGCAGCTAAGCGCACGCGAGGCACAGTAGGAAGTGCCTCTAATGAGTTTGCGTACGTCTTCATCCCGGAGAGGGTGCTGTCCAAGAAGCGCGAGGAGCCCTTTGACGTAGCCAATATGGTCCGTGCGGTACAGTCCATCCTCGGCAACGGACATATACGCGAGGCCACGTTCTGCTACGTAAGCATCGTACACCTGCTTGCAGTATCGCTTCTCACGCCAGGTCAACGCTTGTCTCATTGGTTAGGTGGTGATGTCGGGAGGTTCACGGTGCAGGAGCAGAATGAATGAAGGACTTTGTGTCGAGAGGTGTGAAGGGTTGTTGAGTAGGTGGTGGGGGCTCCGTGTCGAGTGTGGCGATACGGCCCGGGTGTGTACAGGGAGGTCACGGTGTAGGAGCAAATAAATGAAGGACTTTGTGTCGGAAGGTGAAGCTTGTAGAATGAGCAAGGTGTCAAATGGCGATACTGTCCGCTGTCCGGCTGTGTGTGTGTAAGAGGTGTCCGGTGTTTGTAACGCAGGTTGGCAGGTAGGTGGTGACGGTGTCGGGAGGTCACAGTGTGGGAGAGGGTGGTGTCTTGAAGACCAAGGTGCTTCTGAATGAAGGAGAAGCGACAATGTCGGGGGATGGTGAAGGTTATCGGAGTGTGGCGATGGTGTTTCTCCACTGTGTGTGAGCAAAGTTGGGGGGGAGGGGGGGCAGGGGGGAGGAAGGGGGGGAAATCTGAGAGTGGAGGGGGGGGAGGGAGAGTAGTGTGCTATGAAGGAGGTCTGAAGGAACGTGAGGACACCTCGAGGACATCCTTCGACTTCGAGCACCAGTAGGGTGTCTAGTGGAAGTGCATGAAAAAAAAAAACAGGGGAGAGATTGGGAAGTGAGTGCCACGGTGACAGCTTGTACCCACCTGCGAAAGAATGTTCGCAAGGTCCCTTCTTCTACAAACGTAAAAAAGCGTAAAAACATAACAAAACCACAACACACCACACTGAATAAACATCAGAGCACGTACCTGCAGATCCACAGTTGTTTCACATACAGTGCACACACCCGACAAGGCAAAGAAGACAAACATTTCACACAGCCCAAATCTTCATCTTTGTGATCAAGATCTTGACAATTCCCACAAAAACGTGGACCACATTACAAACCGATGCTACACTCATCAACATTAAACAAACATTTGCCAACTGATGTGTCCTCACTAAACTGCCACCATGTCTGCCTTCGTTGGAAGAGCGACTTGAGGAAGCCCGTTATGCAGCACACCTCATCGTCAATGTGCGTGTCTCTGCCGTTTGTGTGCTTGCTGGGGGGATTCGTCTCTGCTGCGCTTCGGACGTGCTTCAACCACAAGCTCCCTCAGCTTGCACTTCACTACTGTGTCGGACACAGCACTGCTGCAGCCGGTAAGGTGAAGACTCTTCAACGAAGTGCAGTTCCTAAGAAAGTGCGCACCAATAACCTTGACCCTGCTGAGTGCTGAAAGATCCAGAGTGGTTAAACCTTCGCAGCCGTTGAGAAAGCTATCGTCGACTTCTGTCACGTTGCTGAGTGGCGAAAGATCCAGAGTGGTTAAACCTTCGCAGTTGGAGAGAAAGTCGCTACCGATGCGCGTCAAGTTCCTGAATGCTGAAAGATCCAGAGTGGTTAAACCTTCGCAGCCGTTGAGAAAGCTATCGCCGACTTCTGTCACGTTGCTGAGTGGCGAAAGATCCAGAGTGGATAAGCCTGAGCAGCTGTGGAGAAAGGAGTAACTGATGTGCGTCAAGTTGCTCAGTGGTAAAAGATCCAAAGTGGTAAAACCTTTGCAGCCGTGGAGAAAGCAGCCACCGAGTTCTGTCACGTTGCTCAGTGGTAAGAGATCCAGAGTGGTTAAGCCTTTGCAGTCGGAGAGAAAGCAGCTACCGATGCGCGTCACATTGCTCAAGCCAGACAGGTCGATGCTTGTCAACGAGGTGCAACTGTACAGAAAGCTATCACCAACTTCCGTCACACACGACACAGCACTCAGATCAAGTCTCGTTAACGATGAACTCGCCAAGAAGTAATCTGGAATGACAGCGCAACTTCCGCCTGCAGAAGCAAACACGCCACCTCAGGATCCTCCACCTCCTCCAACCGCTCTGCCGTGATGTCCGTCTCACCCAACGCGTGAAGCTCTGCTCTGGCCTCGACCTTCTTAGTTTTCGTGAGGATGATTGCGTCCCCAGCACTCAGCTGCGTGATGTCGTCTCCTTCCTCCTTCCCTCCGAAGCCCATGTGGAAGCTGTCCTCAGCCAACCCTACTGCAGACGCCACCTTCTGCCGCATCGTCTCCGTTGTGTCATCCACACCCACCTCTATCACGTACGAGTTGTCTGCACAGTCCTTGATAACTACTTCCATTTTGTCTTCCTTTTGTGTTGCTCTGTTGTGTGGTGGGGTTGTGGGAGTAGGAGAGGCCATCAGAACACTGAAGGAGGCAATCATGGTGGGAAGAAGGCACGAGGCTTTCTCTTGCATCAGGCCGTACCGTTAACCGCAATAGAGAATACAGTTTTTTTTTTTTGGATTTGAAGGGACACACGCGTGTGTAGGACCGTGTTGCAAGACATAATTTGCATCTGAATGTGAGGTTAGATTTCCACCTTCGCAAAGCGCAGAGTGTTTTCTTCGGGGTGCGCGCGGGCATTGACGCCAAAGTCTTCCGCAACAAAGTGCGCAAGATGGTACGCGGTAGCAAAGAGCACCGCCTCAACAGCGGCAGGCAGCTCACGCGCAGTCTCTCTCAGCATCCAGATCGCCTTCAGGATGTGCTCCTCCTTCCAGTACTGCTCTGCAGCTACCCGCACCACAGCATCCCACGTCTCAGGGCCTTCAGCCGCAGGGTCCCTACCATACTGAGACACCAGTGCTGCAACATCATGCGATTCAATCAGAGAGAAACACGGAAGCAGGTTCGCTGCCCCCGGGAGTGCTTCTGCAGCAAAGGCGCAGAAGAAGCCACGTGTCCACGACCCTACCATCTCACACCTGGCCTCATGCGAGAGGGACGGCACGTTGAGCAGTACCTGCCGTACCGCCCACAGTGAGGTGAGGCCGTGTACAACGAAGAATTCGTTGTTGCTTTGCTTGACCGCAACTGCCGCCAGCAGGAAGGCGTCGTCTAGTCCGTAGTGCTTGGGGAGACCTGCCACGTCGCATGTTGGTGCAGATGCGGGCAGCACGACACTGTGCTGTGTCAGTGTTGTGAGGCTCTGCAGACAGCGCAGCATACGCTGCTGGAAGGCGCCGATCGGCCATGGGATGTGTCCAATGGTGTCCCATGCGTGGCGCAGCTCGGCCTTGCCACTCTCCTTGAGGACGTCTTCACACCACGCACGGAGGGGGGTGAGCAGGTTTGCCTCGGGGGCATACTCCGTCTTGTGCACATCATGCTCGCGCCAGGACCTCGTCGTTACGTAGGCGAGGCCGTTCGCAGTGAGTATACTGGACGCACCTTCGACACCGACACCAAGCTCGAGAATCGCATGCAGCGCGGCACCGATGCAGCCACGCGCTGCGCGTGGGAGGTGTTGCGACACGATGACATCGAGTGCAGCAGCCGTGTTGCCACCCTGTCGTGCAGTCTCTGCTGCGATTTCTGCGTCATAGAACGCACGCATCGCGCTGAAGTTGCGATTTTCCCCATTAACCGCAGCGTCCAGCTCCGCAGAAGAGAAGGCACGTACAGCAGAGACAACTGCAGCAGGGTGCAGCTTCGTACTGTACCACGCAAGACGTTCACACACTACCTCTTCAGACACACCGCAACGCACGTTAGGGACGATCATCCATGCCGCATGGTTCGAGAAGAATCCGTCGTACTCGATATCATACTCTCGCGCCTTCGTCGCAAGCCTCTCCACGACAGCTGAAACACTTTCCGCACTCAAGGCTGGCATTTTTTCTGTGCCCCTTTTTTTTTGTTCCCCTTCCTGTATGTGAAAATAAGAATACATAATAGACTCTGGGGTAGATTGCAAAGGGGTCACTCAGGGGGGTGGGATGCATAATGCTACATTCTTTTTTTTTTGAAAAATTGTTGGAGTGTCGTTGCCATATATGCGCAAGCTCCACTGTCCCTAAAGTCACTCAAATACGTTTTTTTTTTGTCGGCATCCTTCTTAAAAACTGCACCAAAACCCTCTTCAGTCGAACAGTGCGTCGATGTTGGAAGGCGGGCGTCCGATGACGGCCTTCCCTGCATATTCAACAATGGGACGCTCCATCAACTTCGGGAATTCCGCGATCTTTGCAACCAAGTCTGCGTCGGAGAGGTCTGTGCTGCTGAGCTTCTCTGCCTTGTACTCTGCTTCCGCTTTACGCAAAATGTCGCGCGGGGCTTTCCCGAGCACCGCAAGAAGCGCTGTCAACTGCTCCTCGTTGAGGGGCTCCTTCAGGTATTCCACTACCTTCACTGCGGCGCCTTTGTCCTTCAGCAGCGCAAGCGTCTCACGGGACTTCGAACAGCGCGGGTTGTGGTAGATGGTCACCTCCCCCTCCGCCTCCGCCTCTTCCTCGCTCGCAGCCTTCTCAAGCTTCTGCTTCTTGGCAACCTGCCCCTCTGTCTTCTCTGCGCTACGCTTCGACATGGTCTGTACTCCCCTCTGTTGTCTCTCTACTGTAAGAAATGCGGGTGAATAAAAAGGATGTGGCCTGGGTACGTGTCTGCATAGGGTGCGCCCCGTAATAAAAAGGCGAAGAGACATGTTGTGTGTCGACCCACTATAGCCTATTCAAACAGAAGAGGAGAACAAAGGAGCTGGTCAGGGGAGGGGGAGAGAGAGAGGGAGGGGTTGTGTTGCATGCATTGTGAAAAAAACGAGAATCGGAAACTTTTATTTTTGTGTATTTTGTTGAAAACTGGTGCGGCTTGACGACCCCAAAATAGCACCTCCCTTCAGCCACACCAAAAAACCCAGATGCCCAGAATAGCAGAAAATAGCAGAAAATAGCAGAAAATAGCCCAAAAATAGCACCTCCCTTCAGCCACAGAAACGGTGTCTTTTTTTTTTTTTCCTTGCGTATCTTCCTGCGTGGAGTGACCCAGGCAAGGTACAGGAAAGGGAAGCAAAGTTAGATGGCACTTTTCATTTGTCGAAATGGGTTCAAGACAGGTGTGAGATATCAACAATCTCAACACCTTCAGTGCTGCCGTACATCACCACACCACCACAGCTGCTCATTGCAAGACCGTAAGAATCGCAACCCCCCAAGTGCAAGAGTTGTTCCCCTGTTGAGATGGACCACACGCACAAGGCCCCAGAAGAGTAGGCAACAACAACGTCGTTCGACACAGCAACGTCAGTCCATGAGCCTTCTGAGTCGTCTTCAAATACACATTCACCTGTTTCGATGTTCCAGACACGCACACAGATGTCCGTACATGCTGCAATGAAACGCTGGTTTGGTGACAGTGCTGCATAACTAACATCAGCAGGGCATGTCAGAACAAGCACCTCCACCCCTGTCGTGTAGTCCCAGATGGTGATGCATTTGCTCCGCTCCCCAAACATCGCCACCCTGTCGCCTGTCACAACCATGACGTACTTGCTCTTCACAATGTGGCCCCATTCGTGCACAACAACGCCTGTTGCAATGTCCCACACCTGCAAACACTTGCTCTTGCAGCACGACAACAGCTTTGTTCCACAGGGTGACCATGCCGTGGTGAGCCAATCTGCATCTCCAAAGGAGTGCTTCAATGCACCTGTCTTCACGTCATGAATTTCAGCACACCGCGTATCCTTGTTCACGCACGAGATCCACTGACTGCAAGGTGAGAATGATGGCGTGGAATACAACAAGCAAGGGAAGTGGCACAAACTCTCGTGTGTTTCTGTGTCGAAGATGGTCACATTATTGTGCGAGAAACACGTCACTGCAAGGTACCTGTCACACGGGGAGAGTATGAGGGAGTCCGTCGCCTCTGCCGAACGTGGTATCACCCCAGGAGTGATGTTCGCACCAGTGCAGTACAGCTCAACGGCACATCCCTCATCCATCTCCGTGTCGCAGATGCGCAAGTCGTCCTTGCCGATGTCGCCACCGCCTCTCATCCGCACACCAACACGCCGAGCACGTGGCACGCCAAGCTCCGCAACAAGCTTCCCCTTCACCTGTGCAAGGGTAGCGCTCCCGTCCACTTCTATCACACAGCTTGCAGACTCGAAGTGTCCTGTGATGTCCATGTTCAGGGGTGGAACTCTGTTCTGTGGGGACAGGTGTGTGTGTGTGGGGAGGGCAGGTAGAAGAGGGTGGGGTGGTGTTTGTGAAGGAAACGAGATGTGTTGTCATTTTGCAAAAACAAGAGAGATAACTCATAGTTAGAGGTCTCTTGCCAACCCACCCCCACAACGAAAGACATGTGTATCGATCTTCGCGTATCTTCCTGCATGGAGTTACCCAGGCAAGGTGCAGGAAAGGGAAGCAAAGTTAGATGGCACCTTTCATTTGTCGAAGTGGATTCAAGACAGGTGTGAGATATCAACAATCTCAACACCCTCAGCCCTGCCGTACATCACCACACCACCACAGCTGCTCATTGCAACACCACAAGAATCGCAGCTCCCCAATTCACGGTGCAAGAGTTGTTCCCCTGTTGAGATGGACCAGATGCACGATGCACTGGAAGAGTAGGCAGCAACAGTGTCGTTCGACACAGCAACATCAATCCATTCGTTTTCTGAGACGTCTTCAAATACACATTCACCTGTTTCGATGTTCCAGACACGCACACAGATGCCCGTACATGCTGCAATGAAACGCTGGTTTGGTGACAGTGCTGAATAATGAACGTCAGCAGGGCATGTCAGAACAAGCACCTCCACCCCTGTCGTGTAGTCCCAGATGGTGATGCATTTGCTCCGCTCCCCAAACATCGCCACCCTGTCGCCTGTCACAACCATGACGTACTTGCTCTTCACAATGTGGCCCCATTCGTGCACAACAACGCCTGTTGCAATGTCCCACACCTGCAAACACTTGCTCTTGCAGCACGACAACAGCTTTGTTCCACAGGGTGACCATGCCGTGGTGAGCCAATCACCTGCGTCTCCAAAAGAGTGCTTCAATGCACCTGTCTTCACGTCATGAACTTCGGCACACTGCGTGTCCTCATTCGCGCATGAGATCCACTGACTGCAAGGTGAGAATGATGGCGTGGAATACAACAAGCAAGGGAAGTGGCACAAACTCTCGTGTGTTTCTGTGTCGAAGATGGTCACATTATTATTGCAACCCATAACTGCAAGGTACCTGTCACATGAGGAGAGTGTAAGCGAGAATGTGGCAGCCGAACGTCGTATCACCCCAGGAGGGATATTCGCACCAGTGCAATACAGCTCAACGGCACATCCCTCATCCATCTCCGTGTCGCAGATGCGCAAGTCGTCCTTGCCGATGTCGCCACCGCCTCTCATCCGCACACCAACACGCCGAGCACGTGGCACGCCAAGCTCCGCAACAAGCTTCCCCTTCACCTGTGCAAGGGTAGCGCTCCCGTCCACTTCTATCACACAGCTTGCAGACTCGAAGTGTCCTGTGATGTCCATGTTCGGCGGGAGTAACTCTGTTCTGGGGGACAGGTGTGTGGGGAGAGGATGAAGATATTTTAAAGTGAACTTATTAATGCAGGCACCTCCTACTGAGCTACGATACCAGACCCGGATGAAAGCACAAAGTACTCTGCGGCCAACAACAGAAGATATTGTGAAAAAAATTGCAACCTGTCCCTTTTTTAATTTTTTTTGCTAATCGCGAGAGAGACAAAATAGTCGGTAAACATGAGCATTTTGTAAGGTGTGTGGAGGGCAAGTTACACTATATCCTTACACACACCGAGCAGATTTGCAAACAAAAAAAAAAAAAATAGTAAATAAGAAGCTGAACCAACGCCGTTTTTGTTGGTCAGCTAAACAGAAAAAAACACAATAGAAATAAACAACGTCACTTCGGTTTGAGAAGGACTATCGTCAAAGAAAAGTTTAACAAAAATAATGAGAACTTTGAAAAAAAACGAAAAAAACGAAGAAAAAAAAAAACGAAAACGAATAAAGGAACGCTTGAAAAAAAAAGACAAATGTTGTTTCTCCCCTTATGCTCAAGGAGAGAAAAGTCTTTACAACGAAATATGAGTTTTTTTCTTCTTTTTTTTGTGTCGCTGGAACGTTAACACCGTCTCTATCAGAGCTTGCTGGGAGGGCACTGAGACTGTACCATGTTGAAAAGAACAATAAAGTACACAACACAAGAACTTCACACCGTTACAGATATGGTGTGGCTGGTCGTGTTTAAAACAGGTTAGACTGGAGAGAGAAAAAAAAAGTGAAGTTGATAGTGCAAAATGCCTCTGTAGTACCAAGCTCAACAATAGAAAGTGAGTAGTTGAAACGTACTAAAAACGCAGCTCGGTCCGAGCTCATGCAAAAGGTGGGACGTGAGTGGTCTGTACCGTAAGAGAACGGAGGCGGTTTACAAAAATAATGCAAGCACAAAAAAACTCAAAAGTTCTCAAGAAAAAACAAAATAGTTAGAACAGAGCAGGCAATAGAAAGGCATATCCGTTGATTGCACAATCCTCCTGGATTCGGTTTGATTGGCGACCGTACCTGTTAGAACTATTTTGCGATTTTTCTCCTATAAACCAAAGCTTTGAGGATAAAAAAAAAGGGGGTAGGCAAAAAGAGAGAGAGGGAGAAAGGGAGAAGTTTATAAGATGAAGCTAAGCCTCGCAGCTTTGGGCCACCTAAAAAACAATAATGGTGCTCCGGGAGGGGTCGATATTGACAGGTCGCTGACAGGTCGTTGACACAGGGGCTCTATACACACACCCCCTGATATTGACAGGTCGCCGACAGGTCGTTGACCGACTTCCGAAAGCACCAAATAACGGTGAAATTTTGCAAATGTTTCGGAAACACCTGTTGGGAAGTGCAGTCACTTTGCAAAAAAAAAAAAAAAAAGAGGGAAAAAAGGGGGAAAAAGAACAGGCACTCCGCTAGGTACTAAAGTTCTGTTGATTGTCAACAGAACTTTTTGAAAATGGGGAAAAAAAGAAAAAAAAAAAAGTTCTGCTAAGTGGTTCAGACCCGTTCTACCTGTCAAAAAAGCTCAGGAGAAGAAGATATGGAGAGGTGAGTGCTCAAACGTCCCAAAAAAGTCAAAATCGGGCGTTGGTAAAAAATAAAGTTGCGTACCGTGCGCCTGCGGCGCAAGCATGTACCCCACCAACGTGGACCATCAACAGAATATTTTCAAAATCGGAAATCCTAGCGGAGAGCCTGAAAAAGAAGAAAAAAAAAAAAAAAACAACACCATGTGTACAACAGCTATGGGAGAAATACACATGTTTTGAACAGGGTGGGGTTTTTCTTTTGGAAAAAAAATCATGTGGAAAAGGAAAAAGAAAAAGAAAAAAAGACAAAAACGTTTTGAAAGATGAACCTAAGCCTCTCGTGCGTTAGTGATCTTCAGTCAGAACCTTAAATTCCAAAAGAATGGGGGGAGCTTGGGGTGGGGGGTAGACAGTTTGAATCATCGACACAAAAGAAAAAAGAAAAAAAAACCCCCCCCCTCCCCACGTCTAGCCACACAGCAAAACACCCCCCCTTATCCCCCTTACCTCTTACTCTCTTCGCATGACAGTGAAGCAAATTATTTCATATACTTTCTTTTCTAAACGAAAAGAAGGTAAAGAAAAGTTTATAAGATGACCCTAAGCCTCTCTGTGCTGAGTCACCGTAGTAAATGACATTGTTTTTGTGGTTATTCATTGTGATTGTCACCATTGGCTTACAACAGTGAAAAAAATCATAAAAGTAAAACCACAAAAAAATTCAAAGCAATTTACGTCATTGTCGTGCAAAAAAAAGTTAGGTTTTTTTTGTATCAAATGGAAAGAAAAGATCTACAAACAAAACAAGAAAGAGGATCAACACAGGTGGGAATGGGGGTGCATGGTGCATGAGGCATGAGGGTGTAGGTTTACTTTAGTGCAGAGTACAATTGTCACCTCCCCAAAAAAGGGGCTAGATTTTTTTTTGAAAAAAAAAAGGTTTTTTAGATCCTAAGTTTCATAAATAAGGCATCAATAATGAAAAGTGCCAACCCCCCTTTTGCCTTACCGTAGACAGCGCTGACGTGAGATATGTGAAAAGTCAACAAATAGGAAGAGAAAAAACAAAACAAGAAAACGTGGTCAGAGACAGCGGGTTAAAGTCTTGCACTAAACCCGTTTACACTGTAGGTAATCGTATAAAACAAAAACAAAAAAAACCAAAAAAACAAAAACAAAAAAAAAAAACAAAAAAAACAGCAATAACTTTACACTAGGTCATATAGTATAGAGCATTCATTGTGTTTGGTTTTCCCCTTTTCCGAAAAAAAAAGGGGGAAAGGAAAAGAAAAAAAAAAGCACGTTTGTTGCGCACCCTGCACAATACCTTGGAGACTGTTCACTTAGTTTCATTGCAGGGGGGGGAAATGATGCGTAGTCGTCAAAACCCCTATTTTGTACGACAAAAGGAGTTTTAAAAAAAGGTTTCAAAAATGAGTTCAAAAGGAAAGGCAATCATTTTCATTCCTTTTTTTTTTTTTTTATGTTCCGTTTTTTCTTCTTCTTCTTTTGTTTGTTTGTTCGTTTGTTTTATTTTATTTTTCTCTTTTTCTTTTTTTCTTCCTAAAATTAAATTGAAATTTTATCTAAACCTCGGGTTCAGGTTGCACTAAAGCCTTCTTTGGATCAAGGAAGAAGACTTTGAATGCAAACATACTGCCCCAAATGACAACAAGGCAGCCAAGAGTAATCAAAACTGTTTCCAGATCCACCGCTTCGTAGATGTCACGTCCGCACCTCACCAGACGCATGACGGGGTTGTTCCAGAGCCCCGGCCCGACGTAGTGGATTGCATTGATATCTGCACGGATCGCAGCGAAAGCGATGAAGAAGCTGTCCTTCAGCTCTGGGGTCGCCATCTGCAGATACATTCCGTTGTGCATCACACATTTCTTCATGAAGGTTGCGTTCGCGCACAGTGCGGGGGGGAGCTTCAACAGCGTTTTATGCAAGACAACGGCTTCGTACACGAAATCTGCGTCCTTTTGCCACCACTTCCCGACGTGCTTCATGTTCCCTGCGTAGCGCATGCCCGACAACGCAATCTCGCGGTCCGCGCGCATCGGGAGCGACGCAAACTCGAAGTTCTTCGGGTTCGCTGCCACCGCACACCGCACTACCTCCCGGTCATTGCAGAGATCCCTTCCCAGGCGCGACAGGATCAGACCCTCAACCTTGCACATCGCGAGAACCCGCAGCACCACAGAACGGTCCTTCCACAGCGCCGCCCCGATGTGTTCCGCATCACACCCTTTGTGCTCCAGGCAGGACAACACAAACTGCTTATTCTGCCTCAGCTTTTCACCAGCAAAGGCAAACGCTCTTGAATCATCCGCAACCGCTGCGAGAACAAAGCTAGCGTCCCCCTTCAACTTTGCGTTCGCCTTCTGCAACGCGAAGTGCCCACCATAGAGCTGCAGGACCTTGAGCACGATGGCACGGCTCTTCCAGAGGTTGGCTTCCATGCGGAAACAGTCTTTTGGAACTGTTGCCATGACGGCTTCAACAAATTCTGGCTTTGACAGCAACGATGAATCTACATGAGGCATTGCCTCCGAGGAAATACCTACCATCTTCAGTGCGAAGACAGACTTCTGTCTCAACGCTTTGCTAGCAAATGCGAAGTTTGCGCCATTTGCGGTGCACGCAGCAGTGACGACGTCAGCATTGCCCCGAAGACGCTGCGAAGCGTATTTCAAAGTAGCGTTCGCATTTTTTCCGGAAAACGCAGCAGCCACGATGCCACGATCATCTGCCAAGGCGGGCGCAACGAATTGCAGGGCATCCGCATTGTTCTGCAGCGCTTCCAGCACCACAGCACGGTTGCTTCTCACTGCAGCACCACCATGCGCCAGAGAAAGCCCGCACAGCTTCACAACCTTAAGCATCGCCTCCGACGATTCCAACACCCGACTCCCAGCGTGCTTGAGAACTGCCATATCCTTCTTCACTGCAGCTAACACAACCTCGGGGTCGTTGCGCGCAGCGCCTCCAGCGTTCTGCAGCCACGTCGCATTCTTGGTAACAGCTTCCAGCATGAAGGCTCTGTTGTTGCTAAGGGACGACGCAACAGAAGGGAATGTAGTCGTCAAAGTGTGTCTCAGTGCAGTCGTCGCAACTTCCAGATCAGCTTTGAGATCGTCCGAAGCATATTCGAAAGTGTTGGGGTGCATTTCGATCGCAGCAATAATCAAATCTTTGTCAGCTTTGGCGCGAAGCCCGGCATGGGGGAGGGCCGCATGGTTCTGTGTTATCGCAGCTTTGACAACATCAACATCGTCTTGGAGACTCAGACTGACGTTGCGAAGCGCGTTGCCGTTCTTTGAAACGGCCTCGAGAGCGCAGAATTTGTCCGCTCGTACAGTTTCTCCGGCATACGCGAAGCAGGACGCATCCTTCTTCAGGGCGCACATCGCAATCTCGACATCGTTCTGCAACGCCTCTGAGGCAAACTGCAGTGCCTTCCCCTTCGACTTCACTGCAGCACGCACCACGTCAATATCGTTCCGGAGATCGCTGTGTGCATACACCAAGGCAGCTCCACTGCTTGTAACCGCCTCGAGTACGAGGCTCTTCTCCTGGCGCAGGCCTGGTGATGCGAACTTCAGCATCATCCCGTCATCCTGCACGCAGCGGAGCACCACTTCACGGTCGTCGCGCATTTCATGTGAAAGCTCCTGAAGGAGCTCCCCCTTCCAGGTTCCCTTTGGCTGTGCGAGGAGGAATGAGCGGTTGTGCAAAATGTCCTTTCCGATGTGCGTGAATCCGTTCTTGCCTGCAGCGCGGACGACCTCCGCAGCGATGGCTGGGTTGTTCTGGAGCCGTGTGCTCGCGTGGGTGATCGCGACGTAGTTGTTCTGCACTGCCGCCAACACAACCTCATAACAGTCCTGCAACGAACTGTCCGCGTACTTCAGGTTCTTCCCATCCAACTTCACAGCCTTCAACACAATGTCCTCATCCCCCTTCACCGAGGCCGGCGCTGCCTCCAAATTCCCCATTCCTTTTTGGAGTGCGAGACGGTACACCTCTGGGTCCCCTTGCAGCTGTTTTGAGACGTGCACGAGAGCGCCACCATGCTTCAATGCTTCCAGAACGAATGGTTTGGAGGCACGAAGCGCGGAGCCACAGAATTCAAAGTTGGGTCCATGGCGCTTTACGGCTGCGGTGCAGATGTCTTTGTCCTTCCTGAGCGAGGCGGAGACGTGCTCAAAGCTGCTGTAGGAGTTGGCGACGGCAGCAAGCACAAAGCATTTGTCCTCCCTGAGGCGTGGGGAGACGTGCTTCATCATGGTACCGTAGCGGCACACTGCTTTGTACGCAAGGTCGTAGTCGTCGCGGATGGCACTGCTGCAGTATTCCAAAGCAGACGCCTGCGAGTTCAAGGCTGCACGCGCCACATCCCAGTCTCCCTGCAGCGTTTTGTCCACGTAGCGCATATTGTGCCCCGAAAACGTCACAACCTTCATCACCAACTCCTTGTTCCGTCTCAGCTCTGCAGACGCATACCCCAAGGTGTACCACCCCTTCGACAGCGCAGCGAGCACCACCTCAGGGTCGTTTTTGAAGCGCTTTTCGACGTAGCTGAGGGCAACCGTGTGGCGGCGGACAGCTTCAAGCGCGAAGGTGCGGTCTGACTTAAGCGCGTCCGATGCGTATTGCAGATTCGACCCATAGTCCTTTACGGCTTCGAGAACGATTTCACGGTCGTCACGCAGGGCAGGCGAGGCATGGCGCAGGGCTTCTCCGTTTTTCCGGACTGCAGCGAGGACGATGCTGCGGGTGTCGCGCAGTGCTGCGGAAGCGTGCTCCAGCATGCGTCCGTTGTGGTCGACACAACGGAGCACAGCGCACGCATCGTTCTGCAACACCCCTGCGTTCCCAAACGACAGTGCATTCCCCTGGCTCGCATCGACCATCACCTCCGCAAAGTCTCTGTTCCGCCATGCCTCAGGGCTTGCAGCGCTTCCTGCACTCTTGTCCGCCTCCACCGCAGCCCGCATCACAGCCGAGTCAGTCTGCATCGCAAGCGGCAACTCAGCGTACCGTTTCCACCCAGACGCGATCAACGCCAGCGCGCACTCTCTGTTGTGCTGCAGAGCCTCCGGCAGAGTGCCGTACGCCGCCCCGTCACGCACCTTCTGCACAAAAACCTTTGCAGTTGGGTGAAGCGAGACAATCGATCCGCACACAATCGCATCGGAGCTCCCCAACGGCTCATCACTGTCGAAATCCCCTAAGGGCGCCCCATCCAGCTCAAAGTCGACGTGAGCAGGGAGGTACCCGAAGGCGGCGGCCGCACGGGTACAAAAGGATTCAATCGTGTCGTACTCATCGATCTCGAGCACCTCTTCGTCGTTGCTGAGGGAGTCGCGGATGAAGACCTCCATCGTGAAGACGGCGAGGGGTAGGGTAGGGAGAAAGGAGAAGGGGGAGAGTGGGTAATAGAGAGAAGATCTGTGTTGTGTGGGATGGTGCTCAACGTAGATGTGTGTATGTGGGGAGGAGGGGAGGAGGGGAGGAGGGGAGGAGGGGAGGAGGGGAGGAGGGGAGGAGGGGAGGAGGGGAGGAGGGGAGGAGGGGAGGAGGGGAGGAGGGGAGGAGGGGAGGAGGGGAGGAGGGGAGGAGGGGAGGAGGGGAGGAGGGGAGGAGGGGGCAAATGAGAATAGGAGACCATTTCAGAACTGAGCTGCGCTCTCATCAATTGCGTGAGAGGGTTGCCCAATAAAAAGGCTAGTTTTTTTTTGGTATCTATGAAGGGAATGGCACACCCAATGCGTTGGAACCACACAGAGGCAGTACCAGAATGAAAGTAAAACTGAGTATGATCATGTTGTTATCAGGTTTAATAAGTAGAAATATATCCGTTTCGCTTGATCAGATCTCGACCGTTTGTTGCATTGCACGCTTCCACATGTTTGGCCCGGGCCTCTCCAGCGCGTCAGTTGCAAAAAAGTATTCAAAAAAGGCCTGAAAAGGGTCGGCATGGGGGGGGGGGGGGGGGGGCCTAGGGGATATCAAAGGGGTGTCACATTTGACGTTTTTCAAATTAGTGAAAACCGCCTATCAGAAAGTGCCAAAACCGCCTCCAACCACCCCACACCCCCCAGAAAACCTGTTCTTGCCCCGAAACTACCCATAGGGAGGTTTTCTGGGCCGTGAAATGCAATTCTAAAAAAGTGGTCACACTTCTGTACCTGGGCACCCCCACAGAACCCCCTTCAGAATACTAGAAAATAAAGTTTGACAACACCACGGTCGGAGAGGGTTGGAAAGCAGGCTGAGGCACACGCGACGCTTGTGCTGGTGTTCTTCGGGGGAGAACTGTGCAGAAAGCCCCTGGGCAGCATCCTGCATGGCCGTAGAGAGGTTGAGGAGAAGGGGGGAGTTAGGGGGTGCGACTCCACTGTTTATAGGTGGGAACCATTGTCGCAATAACCTCTTACGGCATTTTTGGTCATTTCCAGGCCACTTCCGGTCGGAAAACCCCCCAGAAATGGGTCAGAAACGCACTGTGACCCGAAAATCCATGATAAGGGCGACTCAGAATATGATAAAATGCAAAAAAATAGTGAAAAAGTGGCTTTTTGACGGTTTTGGCCATGTTGGGTAAAATAGCCATTTTTGAGGGAAAATTCAAAAAAAACAGCAAAATTTCGACGTCATGACAGCTGCTTAGGCACAAAACTGCCCCAAAAATGTCCTGTGAGTCTATTCCGACCTGTTTTGGACACTTTCGGTACTTTTTTTGACCGTTTTTTGGTGTTTTTGTGGTAAAAAACGTCCTATGATAGTCCTATACTAATCGCAAGACACCGTTTGTCCCGTCTGGACCAATATGCGGGCCAAAAAATGGGTGAAAACCCCCGAAAAAGCACTCGGGAGCCCAGATAGTTCCAAATTTCCACCAGAAACCCACCCAAACACCTCAAAAACATGCCAGTAAAACATTTTTAAAAACTATAGGGAGTCGCACCCCCTATGGGGAGGTGTGCCCAGGTACAGAAGTGTGACCACTTTTTTAGAATTGCATTTTACGGCCCAGAAAACCTCCCTATGGGTAGTTTCGGGGCAAGAACAGGTTTTCTGGGGGGTGTGGGGTGGTTGGAGGCGGTTTTGGCACTTTCTGATAGGCGGTTTTCACTTATTTTGAAAAACGTCAAATGTGACACTTTTAAATAGGCTTTTGATATCCCCTAGGGGGGGGGGGGTTAGGGGCGGTCAAATGGGTGATACAAACCCACTTTTTTCAGTTTTCGATAAAAATGCATTTCTAAGTGAATCTGACCCGAAAATGTGACACATATCGTGTGGAAAACTGTTTGTAGGTCGGTTTTGACCCATTTTTCGGGCCCAGGAGCGCCTAGACGTCAAAAATGAAAAAATTGCCTGTGATTGGTACCCCACGTTAAGTCTTAAGGATTTTCCTTAACGATTTCCTTAACGATTTTCCAATTTTTGACTATTTTTGCATATTTTCACACGGAACTGCCCAAAATTAGAGAGTTTTGCCCCGAAAACAGGGTATCGTCAGTTTTTGAGCAAAAAAATCGCAAAAAAAATGAAAAAAATCGGAATTTAACTCCTTAAGGAATTGGTGGGGCTGGTACCAATCATGGGCAATTTTTTTTTTTTTTTGGAATTTCACCATTTGGGGTGCATGTGATCCCCCTCTGGCATGAAAACCACCCCCCACGATGTTTTTGAGAGGTTCTTGGTCAAAATTTCTACTCAATCATCCAAAATAATGCGCTTTTATCAAAAACTCGAAAAAATGACGTTTGTATCGTTTTTTTAAGTGCATTTGACCCCCCCTAGGCATACTTGTCCCCCCATTATGGGGAGGGGTAAAATATGGGGAAAATATGGGGGAAATATGGGGGATTTTCACCCCCATATTCCCCCATATTTTCCCCATATTTTTTATGGGGGAATAGATGTACTGGTGTACTGGTGTACTGGTGTACTGGTGTACTGGTGTACTGGTGTACTGGTGTACTGGTGTACTGGTGTACTGGTGTACTGGTGTACTGGTGTACTGGTGTACTGGTGTACTGGTGTACTGGTGTACTGGTGTACTGGTGTACTGGTGTACTGGTGTACTGGTGTACTGGTGTACTGGTGTACTGCTTCTGTACGTTACTTACCTACCCACCCCTCCAACACAACATTTTCGATGTTTCTCTGACGCATGAGGATTACATGGTTGTAAGTCCCTATAAGAAGGGCAAACCTGCTTACGTTTTGGTATGGGCAGAAAGAAGGGTAACATTATGAGTTCCTCTCAGACTCCCCTGTTTTGCCACCGGTGTCAGGCATCAACAGGCCTAACCGCCCAGATGGTTTCAACACAAAGCTTCACGACATCGGGCCTTCCGGTGCCATCGATAAGGCCCTCGACACAGACGGGTTAGCATTGCCCCTGCGTTTGACCTATAGCCCACTTACTAGTACACTAGTACACTAGTACACTAGTACACTAGTACACTAGTACACTAGTACACTAGTACACTAGTACACTAGTACACTAGTACACTAGTACACTAGTACACTAGTACACTAGTACACTAGTACACTAGTACACTAGTACACTAGTACACTAGTACACTAGTACACTAGTACACTAGTACACTAGTACACTAGTACACTAGTACACTAGTACACTAGTACACTAGTACACTAGTACACTAGTACACTAGTACACTAGTACACTAGTACACTAGTACACTAGTACACTAGTACACTAGTACACTAGTACACTAGTACACTAGTACACTAGTACACTAGTACACTAGTACACTAGTACACTAGTACACTAGTACACTAGTACACTAGTACACTAGTACACTAGTACACTAGTACACTAGTACACTAGTACACTAGTACACTAGTACACTATAGTATACAAGGAAAACAATAGGAAAATACCCCCATATTCCCCCATAATCCCCCATATTCCCCCATATTCCCCCATATTTGTGCAGTATTCCTGCTGTATTCCCCCCATATTTCCCCCATATTTGCCACAAAAGTGTAGGGTACCAAAATATGGGGGAATAGGGCCTCCCCATATTGGGGGGACAAGTATGCCTAGGGGGGGGGGGGGGGGGGTGAAATGGGGTCTTTGTTGACATAAAGAACAGTAAAAGGACATCGCTTCTATTCCACACCCCCGCCTGAAGGCTAGACGACGGAAGGGTGGGGTGACAACAAAAAAAAAGGGAACCAAACCCCTGACTGATAGTGCGTATGACGGTAGCGTACCAAAGCAACAGACGAACGGGGGTTTTTTTTATTTGCTATTTTTGACACCGTATTTTTACGGAGTTGCTTCGGTGTTGTACCTTATCTCCTCGAGGCGTTGTAGAACCTCTAACGCCCCTGCGTGTACAGGGATCACTTGCTTTGCAACAGAGGTGTCGTCAGCCTCTGCGTCTTCTGGCGATTTGTTCACACGGTACAGCGACGCGGCTGTTTCGCCAAATTTTGCACAGACGTCGCGCACCACCCACTCCCCTTCCTCACGGAGGGCCGGAACGTTCTTGCCGCAGCCGAATTCAAGCACCACTAAGGACACCCCCGTCTCCTTCGCTTCCATCTCCTCTTCCCATGCTTGGTATGTCCCCCCCATGCTCGGCGTCTGGATGCAGTCGTCGTCCCCAAACATTACGATATGCGGTCTAGCGGGGCCTGCACAGTGCACACACCTCTCCACAAAGAACTCTCCTTTTGGAAGCTGAAACACCGCACCCGCTGTTTTCCCTGCTGCGCACACCTCCGGAACACAGCACTGCCATCCAAAGATAGACCCGTGCACCTCTGTTACCTTCTCCCGGGGGAATCCAGAGCGTAAGAACTGACCGTCCACGTTGCTGGTGTAGATGTGGTGATCTGTGTTGGAGAGAAGTCTGGAGAGGATTGAGTGGCCGGCATGCGGGGTGGCACCAAGGTATTCTTGCGCACAGCGCTGCCAAAACGGAATAAAAATGTTGTCACGATCAGATCCATCTGTTCGCCCCCACACTGGCCGGCAAACCTCTCGGTAGGATAGCGTAACGCCAGCGTCATCTGTCCCAGCTGATGCATAAAATGCGGACCCATTGTAAGTAGGCAGTCCAGAGTCCGCACTCCAGCCGGCCCCTGCAGTTACAATGATATGAGTGGCATTGTCCAGGCGAGTGTTCATTTCTGATATTACCGCATCTGACACGGAAACATTCATTTTGTTCTGATGGAAAGAGACCGATGCACAAAAAAAAATTTTGTTTGATATTACAGACCACTATTACTAGATAGCAGGGTTTTTCTTCACAGGATCCTTAAAAGAGAGCAAATAGAAGGGGGTTGATGCAAAAAAGAGTTTAAAAAAAGAATGAAAAAGAAGAAACCTAGATACGAGCAGTATATGGGAGTTATTCAACAAAGAGAAATATGAGGAAGGGGGAAGGTGAGGGGGGGAGAATAACCCCGTTATGTGTGTGCTCTGCATTGTGGCGGTTACAATCTCCGTGGTTCTTCCGAAGGGTGCTCCGGTAAGGGGGGGGGCTATTGCCCCTAGCAGTTCTCCGTGGGTCCCCCGTGGTTCTCCTGCAGATTGTCTGTACCCCCTGAATCATACCAAGAAAAATATAGCTTTTTTTTCCCTTCTCGCGTTATTTTGTGTAACTTTTTTTTTGTTTTTTGAAAACTTGGTTGTATTAGTGTAGACACCCGAGGATGAACTCCACTACCGTTTTTTGTTAAACTTAGATTAACCCATCTATTTATTCGTCGTTTTGATGTTGATCGCGTCCTTTTTCCTTTTTTTTTTTTCCCAAAAAAAAATCCCACCCGAAGTATGGGTGGGAAGGTGGAGCATAAAAAAAAAGGAGGGGAAGGGGGGAAACGGTAAGACCCAATGACATCCGAAAAATCATTTTCCGGACGTATTTTGCATACCTTGGCATTGATGGGAGCGCAAAGTCTTTAATACAAAGTTTTCACAGTGTACCTCTTTCCTTGGACCACACCATACCCGTACAAAAGTGTCACTTGTCGTTCCCTCACACCCCCTTCTTGTAGTTGTTTGATGCGTTGACGCTTCCACACACTAAAAATCACCTGTTGGGTGGTGGTGTTGCGGAGCACGGTTGGGTGAGTGAACGACGTGACACTTTCCGCTCACAAAGTAGTGTGCGTAAAAAAAATATAAAAAATAACAAAATTCACTCTGTTCTAAAACAGGGGAATTGAAAGGACGAAATGAGGAAAGCTCCCACATCCAATACTGAAGGGTCGAGATAAGAGGCTTTCACTGTAGTGGCGGACTCTAAACCCCTTTTGGTAATGTTTGTGGAAACACCTCGGGATTAAATTAACTATTAAATTTTGTAAAGAAAAGAAAAGAAAAGAAAAGAAAAGAAGAAAAAAGGGGGGAATTAGTGTGGCTGAAGGGGGGGAAGGTGAATCGCACGTTTTGCGTCCCCATTTAGCCACACCATCTAAAAAGCAGTTTTTTTTCTTTTTTCTGTATCGCTTGTATGAGTTTTGTGGGAGTTGTGGGAAAACAACTATCGGATGAACTGTTCCCCCCACTGCACAACATATTTACGCATAACAAACAAAAGAGAAGTTAAAAACGCCTTGCCGGTCACCGGAGGACGCGGAGGTCCTGGGTTACCTGCAGAAATAAACCAAACAAAAAAAAAAGCAAAAACAAAAAAAAAAAACAAAAAACAAAAAACAAAAGTCAGCAGGATCCCAAAAGCCTCGTCATGCTAACGGTCACCTTAACAAAAAAGGTTCAAAGTGCAAACTGCCTCACCAGACTTGACAGACACAAGCACTAAGGAAACAAATGACAACGCACCACTCTGACACATATTTCAGTTACAAGTAAAACTGCGAAGCACAAATATTAGAAAGCTGGTACAGGATGAAAAGGTTAAAAAAACAAAAAAGAGGTTGAAAAGTGCAAACACCTCACCGTTCATCGGCGGGAGCAGGGCACAAAAAAAAACTTTGATAAATTGTTGTAGTGTAGTTGCCTTGGTTTGTGTTGCCACAGTTGGGCAATCTCCACTTTAATTTTTTGTTTATTTTATTTTTTTGTGTAAAAACCCGGAAAAGAGAAGTGTTTAATATCGACAACATTAATGCTTCATTTGACACTCAATATAGAATGTTGACCGTATTAAATACTAACAAAATCCAACACAAAACCTCTTTTTGATCAAAAAAAAAAAAAAAAAAAAACAGATTCGAGCATCTAAAGTATGTACTCACCACCAGTGTAAACTCTACGCTTCTTACTATTATCCCCCCTATCTAGGCCAGCCACTCCTCTTTGTGCATGCTCGCAAAGACAATGGTGCTCATCAGCAGCAGCTTCTCCGCCTCGCTTAAAGCCTCTTCAGCATGCATCTCGTAAACAGTGGGTTGGGACGCAGCCTGGTCTGCAAGGGTGAGCGCGCATCTCCTGCTGAGTGGGCCCTCGAGTGTCAGCTCCTCCTTGCCCCCACAGATACCTCCCAAAAGACGTTGTGTGTACGAGACCTCACCAATGGGCTCGGCAAAGGCGTTGGAGATCTGACCAACAAAGGAGCAGCAACGTCCAGGGACGACTTCACCGACGTACTCAGAGGTGTTGCCGTGCACGGTGTACGCACGAAGCCGCCCCACAGCACAGCACGACGCAGTGTGCTCAATGCGCGCCACCTCCTGCTTGCCCCCTTGCAGGTCGGTCACGTTCATCACAAACGACGGGTAGGTGCAGCACAGCACCAGGTGTGCAAGGATGTTCGGCTCGCTCAGCTGTGCCTCAAACCCAAGCAACGCGTCGCCGTCCTTCCCTGCGCGTGCCTTGAAGGGCGTCAAGGAGGTCCACCCTACCACGTTCTGCCAGTGCATCGTGATCAGAGGGTGGTCACATGCAAGAGCATGCTTCGTTGGCACAGCGCACGAGAGCGAATCGAATGCTGTCATTGTGAAAGAGGGGTGAAGAAGGAAGAGGGGGAAAGGGTTTTTTGTGTGTTCGGTTATAAAAACGCTGTCAAAGGGGTGGTGGTGGTGGTGGTGTGTGTGTGATGGGGTGTTGGGTGGTTAAAACAATAGGTGCTATACGGTTCATTGCGTGAGAGGCTCGCTTCATTCACAAAGCACCATGTTTTCCTTTGCATTCGCACACAAAGCTCTGATTTGTGTGCGAAACAGTACAGATTCTGTGACGGAACCATCTGTGCCCCTTTTCACCCGCAAAACCCCCAGAAAATCGTGTTGGGGGTGGTTCTGGACAGAACAACGGTATGGGGTGTTTGGCATCGACTCAAATGCTAAACACACCAAACCCCACTCCCTTTGGTAGATTCTACAAAATTGTTGGAGCTTTTTATGAAACAAAAACCCGCCTTGCCCCCACTCCACCCCACCCCTCTGACAACGGTAAATACTACGGTGTCAATAGCTATCTTCACCCACACAGGAAAACGCAAAACCACAGTCAACTCACTTCGTCGTGCACCTTGTGTTACCCCTTTGCTGTGGGGTTGGTCACTACATACAGCCCGTAGACCTGTCTGTGGTCTGTGTGCACCATGGTGTCGTAATAATCGAGCCTCGTTGTATTAGTGTGGATGTCGTTCCGACACGAAATGGATCACACGTGTACTGGAGAAGGACGAGCTGCGCAGTATCTTGAGCGAACGCACGTGCACTCCGAGATCATTTTACACGGTGTTGGTTCGCTGGCATGGCACAGTTACACAACGAGAAAGCAACTGTGTTATCTGAGTGCCTCACTGACTCTCATTCAGACACTGTCTTCTCAGACTCACACCGACGTCGCAGAATGGGACAAGCAGCTGTCACAGCGGAGCTGCTCTACGTTCCTTGCCTAGCTTCTCCTGTCGCTCTTTACGAAACACTGCAGCAATGCACGGCTGCTTGCGTCTTGTCTCTGCCACGTGTCGGAGGTGCGTCAACCACGTATTCGTTCAGCGTGCTTTGACGTACTCGAGTGGACACAGCACTGCTGCAGCCGGTGAGGTAGATGCTCCTCAACGAAGTGCAGCCGGCAGCAGCAAGGTCACCAAAGTGCGTAACATTGCTAAGTGGTGATAAGTCTACTGCTGTGAGGCTGGTGCAGTCGGAAAGAAACCAGCCATTAATTCGTGTAACATTGCGAAGTGGTGATAAGTCTACTGTTGTGAGGCTGCTGCAGTTCGAAAGAAACCAGACATGAATTTGTGTAACATTGCGAAGTGATGATAAGTCTACTGTTGTGAGGCTGCTGCAGTTGTAAAGAAATCGTGTATCAATGTGAGCAACATTGTGAAGTGGTGATAAGTCCACTGCTGTGAGGCTGCTGCAGTCGGCAAGAAAGCTTGGAGCAATGTGTGTAACATTGCGAAATGGTGTTACGTCTACTGCTGTGAGGCTGGTGCAGTTCGAAAGAAATCTTGTAGCAATGCGAGTAACATTGCTAAGTGGGGATAAGTCTACTGTTGTGAGGCTGGTGCAGTCGGAAAGAAAGCGGACGTCAATTTGTGTAACATTGCGAAATGGTGTTAAGTCTACTGCTGTGAGGCTGCTGCAGTTGGAAAGAAACCAGTCATCAATTCGTGTAACATTGCGAAGTGGTGATAAGTCAACTGCTGTGAGGCTGGTGCAGTTGGAAAGAAATCTTGTAGCAATGTGAGTAACATTGTGAAGTGGTGTTAAGTCTACTGAGGTGAGGCTGCTGCAGTCGGAAAGAAAGCGGACGTCAATTTGTGTAACATTGCGAAATGGTGTTAAGTCTACTGCTGTGAGGCTGGTGCAGTTGGAAAGAAAGTTGGTACCAATCCGCGTGAGACGTGTCAACCCAGACAGGTCGACGCTCGTCAACGATGTGCACTGGTGAAGAAACTTATCACCAGTTTCCGTCACACAAGACACAGCACTCAGATCAAGTGCTGTTAACGATGTCTGTGCCAAGAACTGATTCGGAATGACAGTCGCAACCTCCGCCTGCAGAAGCAAACACGCAACCTCAGGATCTCTCACAGTCACCAGCCTCTCTGCTGTGATGTCCTCACCCAACGCATGAAGTGCTGCTCTGGCCACGAACTTCTTACTTTTCGTCAACACGACTGCGTCTCCAGCACTCAGCTGCGTGATGTCGTCTCCTTCCTCCTTCCCTCCGAAGCCCATGTGGAAGCTGTCCTCAGCCAACCCTACTGCAGACGCCACCTTCTGCCGCATAGTCTCCGTTGTGTCATCCACACCCACCTCTATCATGTACGAGTTGTCTGCACAGTCCTTGATAACTACTTCCATTTTGTCTTCCTTTTGTGTTGCTCTGTTGTGTGGTGGGGTTGTGGGAGTTGCTTCCTTTGTAGGTAGCCGTACACATTGAGGAGCACTCATGCGGACTACGCCACTTTGTGTAATATTGCTCTTTACGTCTTTTCCTTCTGTAGTGTAAAAGGATTCCGCCAACATTGAGCACAGACCCTCTTCTGGGTACTTAGGCGAGTTGTGGAAGGATACAAAGCCCGCGAGGTTGCTACGAAGTACATTAGCAAAGACACGTTGCAGATACCCCATGCACCAACCGGCAGAGGGGGAAACGGTTTTTTGTGTGTTCGGTTATAAAAACGCTGTCAAAGGGGGGGGGGGGGGGGGGTAGCACGACGGACTAGTTATGACCATGACAGGTGATCTTACTAGTAAAATGACAGGTGAAATTTTTTTACAGGTGGTACCTGTCATTTTGACAGGTACCACCTGTCAAAATACAGGCACCAGGTACCCAGGTGCCCAGGTACCCAGGTACCCAGGTACCCAGGTACCCAGGTACCCAGGTACCCAGGTACCCAGGTACCCAGGTACCCAGGTACCCAGGTACCCAGGTACCCAGGTACCCAGGTACCCAGGTACCCAGGTACCCAAGTACCCCCAATGACATAACGAAGTATCGCTTGAAAGTACCGTTCAATAACCTTTCTTGGGTGTGCATGAAGTAGGACACAAGGTATATCAAACGATAAATCAATCAGATAAACGTTACATCATCGGAAAATTGTTGGCACCGCCGCCCTGTCTTCGTATTTATTACGTCGACAGGCCAAACAGCGTTGGGCTCAGAAGAAGCAGTGCAAAACACTGGGGATCAACATGAGAACCAACTCCCAACAACACAGGCTACCAAAGTAGCAGGTGGGGTGTTGCGGGTGTTTGGGGTGAAAGAAAATCGATTTTGGTAAGTTCCAGCAGAAAATTCTTAAGTTTGCACTAGTCGAGAGAGGCTTACCCGCTGCAGTGAAGCAGTGCACCCATTTAAGGATGGAGAAGCGTGACACGCACATACAAGTATGTACGTTACTTCAACAAAGGCTGAATTCTGGTAATTCTAAGGGATGTGAATTCAGCCACCACGCAGGTAGTGTTTTAAGGTTCCTCGCTTTGTTCTGCACAGCGGGCTTATGATACAAAGGAGTTGCCCCCGCTCTCTTTCGCGCAAACTTAAGAAAATTCTGAAGTAACTACAACCTGGCGTGCGGGTACAGATGCATTGCTTTGTTCTTTCCTCAAAGTCATGTGTGATCTCTCGGGTCTGTACTAAAGTCAGTGTTTAGATAAGCATCCACTTGACTCGTTCTAACAACCGTTGAAATCTAGAACAAAACAACACACTGCCCCTTCTCACACCAAGCCGCCATGCTTCAAGAGCATGCCCTGGGCAAAAATTACTGTGACAAAAATTGGTTTCTGGGGGAACGCAATATTTTCTTGTGCCTAGTCCTCCGCAAGCAGAGGACAGACTTTCCGGATCCCGAAGTCGAATTTCTTGCACTAGCTATGCTCCCTGGGTTAAATGGCTATAGCAGTGACTGACTAAGAGTTTCATAATAATTGGGGTGGTCTCGGTCGCCACCTGATTTTGAAATATTTGCACCAGCTCGTCCGTCGGCACTGCTTCGCTGTCACAATGAAGGGTCGTCGGTTCGGGTACCTGTTAAGAGAAATTGAGGACAAAAGTGACGTTACTAACAAAAAAAAAGAAGTTGAGTCAATGACTTGAAATACAAAACCCTCTCGTGAACAGTGTACCTTGGTACATGACCGGCTGTACCGGGGCGGACACCCAACAAGAGATAGATAGAGGAGCACAAATCTTGGTAGTCGCTAATTTGGGCGGGAAAAAATAGCTTCAATTTACATCCGGAGACGAGACGTACATCCAGAGCGGGACAATGTCGAAAAGGGGGAGCGGGGGTGGTGAAAACCGGGGGTTAAAAACATACCTCGCACTCGGTCCACTCTCCAGGTACGAGAACATCATTGGACGTACAAACCCACCACTGCGTCAGTAAATAGCTATTTCCCTCCCTCCCGCCAGGTTCGAGGGAGCACTTGAGGGAGGACAAAAAATGCCTGGTTCGCGCAGGTAGTTTTCTTACGGGAAAAATCTGGGGGGCCGGGCGGGGCCGTGTTGCTGAGAATAACTCGCACTCTGCCCGGTGTGAACAAGCCCACACCAAAGCAATGGCTGTACAAGTCGATTTTTGCAGGGGTGGGCGGGCACCCGGGCTTTTTCCATTTTTTTGGATCGGGCACCAGGTTTTTTATAAGGATTTCAGGTGATTTTTGGATTTTTCTGAGAACACGCTGCCCCCCTGCCGAAACATGTTCTCGTTTTTCCCTTTTGGGGGGATTTTTGGCCTTTTTCGGGTTTTCCGAGCATCTCCGCAAACTTTTACCCTCACTGTAACGGGGTCATTTTGAAAAAAATGGACAAGTTCTTGGCTGATACACGTTTTGGTCGAGTTACTTAGCGGGGTTAAATTGAACTACGATTCTGGACCCACTGTAACGTGAACCGCCCCCTCGAAATTCAAGAAGGGGTCCCAAACCCGGGCGCGCTACGTGCGGCGCCGCAGGCGAAAAAAAATTAGGGTACATTGTAAAAAATGCAGCGGGATTTTTGATGAAGAATAGTGATTTTGTGCATAAAAGGTAAATACGTCCCGAGCCCGGCGCGCGTAGCGCGCCGGAAGTTCTGGGCCTCCGGCGGAGAAACTAGAATTCCTGGCCTAAAAAGGGTCCGAGCTTTCGCACGGTGGTGGGTGGGGTGGATCTTTATGATATTCAAAGAGATGCAGAAGCTCTGCGGACACCTCCTCACTGAGGTACTCGCGGGATGGTTCTTGGCATGCAAGAGTGCATCAAGGGGTTCGTCGACAACTTGTGAGCGGAGACGTGTCTTCACCAACTTCAATCACGAAAATTCCCGCTCATCTTCGCAAGACGAAACAGGGGGTCAGAAGGCGAGTCGCACAAACTCGCATTATCCCGTACTCCTTCTTCAGTTGCGTCTTCATCTCCTCTCTGCTTGTCCCCGGCTTCGCCGGATCCACCAGGAGCTTCTCCCCACTCCTTGTCATCTCCGAGGTCGGGTTGCAACGGAAGGAAATAGTCGGCAGATGGCTCGGGCGAGGAGGCTGGGAGGAAGATGAAAGAGGTGGGCGGCCCTTCGGGCCCCACCCCACCTCTTCAATTTTTTTATTTGTATTTTTATTTTTTTCCAATGAAGAATTCTTCATCGGATTCTTCAGCGCGGAAAGACTGATTATGGCTTAGTACCGCACTCCCGTGTATTTGGTGCACCCAGATGGTCAAACACCCGATTTTTGCGTTTTTTTTTGCATTTTTTTGCATTTTTTCGCCCAGTATTGAGGACGTGTGGGGGTGAGGACCACCGAGGGCAATTTTGTGAATTTTTTTGGGGTCAAAAATTGACTTGTCTTTCGTAAATCCCACGAAAAATCGGGTGCGCAAAATCGCGTTATAGACCCCCATAGATGCTCAAAAGTGTCAAATTTTGCTTTTAATGGCCTCAAATCGTCGAAATTCGCCCTAAAAGGGGGCAAAAAAAAAATTCGAGAGTCCCTTTCCCTGGGAGGCAATAGCCACCGGCAAAAACACCTGTCATATGACAGGTGGTACCTGTCATTTTGACAGGTACCACCTGTCATTTGACAGGTACCACCTGTCAAAATGACAGGTGCACCTGTCATTTTACAGGTACCACCTGTCATATTACTAGTAATATTCAATTATCACCTGTCATATTTATAACTAGTAACACCACCTGTCATATCACCTGTCATGGCCATAACTAGTCCGTCGTGAGGGGGTCGCATTGTCCTCACAAAAAGTGAAATAAAAATTTTTTGCAACATAGAAACTCGTTTCCCGGGGAAAACTAGACACATACCCACCCCAAAAATGTTCGGAGGATCCAATGAAACCATTTTTTTACACTTTGGTGGGCTCAGAAATACCAAAAATGGGGAAAATTAGTGAAAAATGGACTTTTCCCCCAAAATGGGCAAAAGTGGTTTTTTAGCAAAAAAATTGATTTTTTTGGATCACCAGAGGTCTATTTTGGTAGGAAATCCGCTGTGGCGTGAAAAAAAGGCTACCTTATTTCACGGCAATGCATAGTTATTACCACTTTCTTCATTAACCTCATCTAAAATACTGGAAAATCGTTTAATTTGTCACACCCTAATTAACCGAGTTGAAATATCAGTCATAAATGAATTTTGTCACCCGTACTGGGTACTGGGTACTGGGTACTGGGTACTGGGTACTGGGTACTGGGTACTGGGTACTGGGTACTGGGTACTGGGTACTGGGTACTGGGTACTGGGTACTGGGTACTGGGTACTGGGTACTGGGTACTGGGTACTGGGTACTGGGTACTGGGTACTGGGTACTGGGCACCCAGAGAAAGCACCTTAAAAGCAGCGAAGGCGCAGGTTACGGGGAAGCCCCACTAAACAGCTATTTAAACCCGAAAACACACATTCAAAATAAATAGTGTTAGAGATTTGCCGTACAAATATGGCTGTAGAAATAGGCCAATTTTTTTGTGAAAATGGGGGTCGGGGACCTTGTATTTAGAAAAATTGCTGGGTAATTTTTTTCCAAAAAAAATGACGTATTTGGACGTTTTCGCGCTCGATCTTCCCAAACAAAAAAAAACCAACAGCTATTTTTCACAACCTGGTCTGGTTACTTTACCCACTCAGCCAAAAAGTGGGATTTTCCAAAACTGATTCTTGTATTTGAGGGCGTTGTTTTTGCTCTAATTGCCCGAAATAGCGTTTTTCGAACCGAATGACCCCCTCCTCTGAGTTCACCATATTTTTGCTCGATTTATTTAGTGGAGTAGAACCCCACTAAACAGCTATTTAAACCCGAAAACACACATTCAAAATAAATAGTGTAAAAAAGTGCAAAAAAATCATTCGAAAACACAAAACCACCCCAGAAAACACATTTGTGGGACTATTCCTCACTATTTGGCACGTTTTGGCACTTTTGGGAGCTTTTTTTGACACTTTTTGTAGCGTTTTCAACCCGTTTTCACCGTTTTCTGAGGGTATTTGATACAGGGCGATTTATCAAAAAATTCAATTTTTTTAAATAGTCCAAAACAAGAGGAAAATAGGTTTTTTCCAGTCAGATGTGTGCACGGAGCGATTTCTGGGGGGTTTTGGAGCCAAAAGTCTATTTTTTTGTATGCCTTTGCTGAAAATTTTGAATTTTTTTTATACACAAAAATCACATTTTAGCCGGGGAGGTGCTACTGTTACAGTACTGTTACAACTGTTACAGGTGGGGACAGCACTGAAAAAACACGCATTTTGGACCCGAAAACAGGGTATTCCACCCCCGGTGGGGTCCGGCAATCACTTTGGAGTGGTTTTGGGGACTTCTGTGGACCTGCGGACACTTTTTTTGGGGTTGTTATGTGTGTAACTAGGCTAAGAACTGAGGGATGCACTGCTTTTTTATGCGTTTCAGACACTACAGAATGCATCTGGGGCCCACACAGGACCCCTAAAAGCTGCAAAAACCATACATTTCCACCCCGGGACCCCAGTGGAGGTGGACCGAGGTGGTTTTCGGGTGTTTAGAAGGCACAATATCTGCTCAGAAAATTTTTTTGGCAAGTGTTGAAAATTGACCCAATAGCGTTACACGAGCGTTACAGATTTTCGGCCTTTTTTTCGCAAAAAACCGATTTTTTTTTTAATCAGGAAAGTCTCTGTGGAGGTTGTCAGGTGGTTTAATGGGATATTTTGGTGATCCCCAGGGCGATTTGCGGCCAGGTACGACCTTTTTAGTGGATTTTTTGGCATAAAAATCAAAAAAATGGGTTTGTGACAGCAATTCCCACGTAGGTTGCACCCCCTAAAGGGGGGGGGTGGTGTGTGTGTGTGATGGGGTGTTGGGTGGTTAAAACAATAGATGATATACGGTTCATTGCGTGAGAGGCTCGCTTCATTCACAAAGCACCATGTTTTCCTTTGCATTCGCACACAAAGCTCTCCATATTTCTCTCCCATGCACCACATTTACAATGTGGTCGCTACCATTGTATAGTTACTCAGAGCATATCCCTGTAGGAAACAACATTGTTTTGTTCTTCCTTTTTTGCTTCCAACATGTTTATTCATCTGCTTTTTTGTTGTTTGGGAGACACACATATCGGTTCTGTGGAATAAAAACAGTATGGGTTGTGTGACGGAACCATCTGTGTGTTGCCCCTTTTCACCCGCAAAACCCCCCAGAAAATCGTGTTGGGGGTGGTTCTGGATACCTCCCGGCACTTTCGCGACCTGAAAGTAGAACAACGGTATGGGGTGTTTGGCATCGACTCAAATGCTAAACACACCAAACCGCACCCCGTTTGGCAGATTATACAAATTGTAACAAATTTGTTGGCGCTTTTTATGAAACAAAAACTCGCCCATTGTCCCCACCCCGCCCATCCCACCCTCTCCACCCCTCTCACAACGGTAAATACTACGGTGTCAATAACTATCTTCACCCACACAGGAAAAACGGGAAACGAAACAGGGGGTGAGTTTGTTAGTTGTACGCTTCCACCCCACAGCAACACCACAGTCAACTCACTTCGTCGTGCACCTTGTGTTACCCCTTTGCTGTGGGGTTGGTCACTACATACAGCCCGTAGACCTGTCTGTGGTCTGTGTGCACCATGGTGTCGTAATAATCGAGCCTCGTTGTATTAGTGTGGATGTCGTTCCGACACGAAATGGATCACACGTGTACTGGAGAAGGACGAGCTGCGCAGTATCTTGAGCGAACGCACGTGCACTCCGAGATCATTTTACACGGTGTTTGGTTCGCTGGCATGGCACAGTTACACAACGAGAAAGCAACTGTGTATTCTGAGTGCCTCACTGACTCTCATTCAGACACTGTCTTCTCAGACTCACACCGACGTCGCAGAATGGGACAAGCAGCTGTCACAGCGGAGCTGCTCTACGTTCCTTGCCTAGCTTCTCCTGTCGCTCTTTACGAAACACTGCAGCAATGCACAGCTGCTTGTGTCTTGTCTCCGCTGCGTGTCGGAGGTGCGTCAACCACATACTTATTCAGCTTGCATTGACGCACTCGAGTGGACACAGCACTGCTGCAGCCGGTGAGGAAGATGCTCCTCAACGAAGTGCAGCCGTCAGCAGGAAGGGCACCAAAGTACGTAACATTGCTAAGTGGGGATAAGTCAACTGTTGTGAGGCTGGTGCAGTTCGAAAGAAAGCAGACGTCGATGTGAGTAACATTGAGAAGTGGTGATAAGTCTACTGCTGTGAGGCTGCTGCAGTGGGCAAGAAACTGTTCAGCAATGTGAGTAACATTGCGAAATGGTGTTAAGTCTACCGCTGTGAGGCTGGTGCAGTCGGCAAGAAAGCATGCGTCAATCTGAGTAATATTGTGAAGAGGTGTTAAGTCTACTGTTGTGAGGCTGCTGCAGTTGGAAAGAAACCGGTCATCAATGTGTGTAACATTGCGAAATGGTGTTAAGTCTACTGAGGTGAGGCTGGTGCAGTTGGAAAGAAAGCAGTCATCAATTTGTGTAACGTTGCGAAGTGGTGATAAGTCTACTGATGTGAGGCTGGTGCACTTGGCAAGAAACTTGGTACCAATCCGCGTGAGACGTGTCAACCCAGACAGGTCGACGCTCGTCAACGATGTGCACTGGTGAAGAAACTTATCACCAGTTTCCGTCACACAAGACACAGCACTCAGATCAAGTGCTGTTAACGATGTCTGTGCCAAGAACTGATTCGGAATGACAGTCGCAACCTCCGCCTGCAGAAGCAAACACGCAACCTCAGGATCTCTCACAGTCACCAGCCTCTCTGCTGTGATGTCCTCACCCAACGCATGAAGTGCTGCTCTGGCCACGAACTTCTTACTTTTCGTCAACACGACTGCGTCTCCAGCACTCAGCTGCGTGATGTCGTCTCCTTCCTCCTTCCCTCCGAAGCCCATGAGGAAGCTGTCCTCAGCCAACCCTACTGCAGACGCCACCGTCTGCCGCATAGTCTCCGTTGTGTCATCCACACCCACCTCGATCATGTACGAGTTGCCTGCACAGTCCTTGATAACTAGTTCCATTTTGTCTTCCTTTTGTGTTGCTCTGTTTTGTGGTGGGGTTGTGGGAGTTGCTTCCTTTGTAGGTAGCCGTACACATTGAGGAGCACTCATGCGGACTACGCCACTTTGTGTAATATTGCTCTTTACGTCTTTTCCTTCTGTAGTGTAAAAGGATTCCGCCCACATTGAGCACAGACCCTCTTCTGGGTACTTAGGCGAGTTGTCGAAGGATATAAAGACCGCGAGGTTGCTACGAAGTACATTAGCAAAGACACGTTGCAGATACCCCCATGCACCAACCGGCAGAGGGGGAAACGGTTTTTTGTGTTCGGTTATAAAAACGCTGTCAAGGGGGGGGTTAGGGGGTCCGACTGTGAGTAAAATTACCGTACAAAAAACTCATTATTAAACTTCTGGTCATCTCCAAGGCAACTGCGGGTGAAAAACACCCTCAGAGTGGGTCACAGAGGGCCTGTGGGCCGAAAAACGACCCAGAAGCCACCCCAGAATACAAAAAAATGGAAAAAAATAGTGAAAAAACGGCTTTTTGACGGTTTTGGCCATGTTGGGCAAAATAGCGTTTTTTCAAGAAAAAACCAAAAAAACGGTTATTTTTCGACATCACAAAACCTCCTTTGGCACAAATATACCCCAAAAGTGGCCTGTGAGTCCATTCCAACCTGTTTTGGACATATTTGACACTTTTGGAAGTGTTTTTTTGGTGTTTTTACGTCAAAAAACATACCCTGGCAATACCCTGACCGCGCTCCGGCAGCATTCCGGCATGCTGTTTGACCCATATAGGGGTCAAGAAATGGCCAAAAACCCCCGAAAAAGCACTCCGGGAACCCAGATAGTTCCAAATATCCACCAGACACCCACCCAAACACCGCAGAAATACGACAGAAAGTCGTCTTGAAAAACACACTTTTTTCAAAAAGGCTATTATGGAGCCTGTCTGACGAGCTTTTTGAAAAAAGTGTGTTTTTCAAGACGACTTTCTGTCGTGTTTCTGCGGTGTTTGGGTGGGTGTCTGGTGGATATTTGGAACTATCTGGGTTCCCGGAGTGCTTTTTCGGGGGTTTTTGGCCATTTCTTGACCCCTATATGGGTCAAACAGCATGCCGGAATGCTGCCGGAGCGCGGTCAGGGTATTGCCAGGGTATGTTTTTTGACGTAAAAACACCAAAAAAACACTTCCAAAAGTGTCAAATATGTCCAAAACAGGTTGGAATGGACTCACAGGCCACTTTTGGGGTATATTTGTGCCAAAGGAGGTTTTGTGATGTCGAAAAATAACCGTTTTTTTGGTTTTTTCTTGAAAAAACGCTATTTTGCCCAACATGGCCAAAACCGTCAAAAAGCCGTTTTTTCACTATTTTTTGTATTCTGTAACCTCTCTCTATTTTACGGCAGGTGTGACCGGTTGAGGTGATACTTCCGGACTGAGGAAGGGCATTCTTTTACTTTTTTTTCTGTGTGTTTGTTTTCTTGTTGTAGTCTTTTTTGGTGAAGGGGCTTGGCCGACGACACTGAGAACCTCTTTGGTTCATAGCTGTTAACGACGTCTGGTCCTACCTAGCTGTACACTCTAATTCTAAAAATAAAATAAAATAAAACCAATAGGCAAAGGGGGAGGGGGGAGGCTAAAAGCCAAACAAAAGTAAAGAATGAAAAAGAAAAACTCAAGTGCTCTGGGACGGCCGCGAGTTCCTGCTCCGCTTTAGGCCCCGCAGACGGTTGTAGAGGGTGTAAGCCTCTTCCACCTCGTCGGAGCTCATCGACGGCTTCTTCGCTTCTTTCCACAGGTAGAGGCAGGTGAGGGCGTCATCCACCGACTGCCAATCCCCTCCCGCTGCCAGCGACTGGTGCTGAAGCGTGTTCGGGTAGAACGTGTCCTTCCACGCCTCGGCGGTCGCTGGACACCCCATGTTGTTGAATCCTGGGCAGGGCGCCATACCGGCATAGAACGGCACGTTGGTCGGGAGGGCTGTAGGTGCGGGTTGAGAGCCACTCTCCGATTGCGTGTACGTGCTGGGGGCCGAAGTGGCGTCAGACATGGGGACTGCGAGTTCTGATTCGTCGATGAGGTCCATAGAGAACTCGCTGCCCTGCGATGCGGCGGGCGGCTGCTCTCTCGGGTGGACGGAAGAGGGAACTGCCTCAGAGGAAGAAGATACGGGGAGGGCTGAGTGGGTGTTTGAGAAGCCACTCTCCGTACCGGTCTGAGGTTGTGTTGCCCCGTCCGAACCAGGGTGTGACTGCGCAGAGGCGCCGGGACGGGCAACTGCTTGTGCGACAGGGGGCACCGAGGACGCGACCGGAGTAGGGAGGGCTGAATGTGTGGTGGAGTAGCCGCTCTCTTGTCCCTGGACGTCTGATGATGCCTGTCTCATGTTGCGTTGCGTCTGTGCCCTCCGCGCCTTTGCAGTCTCCACTTGGCTGGTCACGCGAGCTTCACGCTGTACCTTCACCAAGTTAATGCTCTTGGGGTCAATCATCTCGTGCGCGCGCGCAATGATCCTCGCCGCGCATGGCTTGCTGGACACTGGCAGGGCCCGCGGGCAGGTTGAGGGGAGGGAACGACACGGCACACACACCCAAACTGAGCACTCCCGACACTCCCAATGACGTTCACGACCGAGGACCGCAGCCGAGCACAGCTCGCATTTCCCGAAATCCGCCCGTGAGTCTTCCAGGGGGCAGTCCAGAAGCCCCTCGCGTGACACACAAGTGAGAGGCGGCAGGCGCGGGGTCGGTTCATGCATGAGGAGGAACTGCGTCAGCTTCTCGGGGATATTGACCGGCGTGAAGTGACCTGCGGTGCGGCCATCGTGGGCTAGTGCGAGCACCCGACGGTATCCCACTTCGCCTGAGGGGGTGAAGACCGACGGTCGATGGCCACCAATGAACACCACCACCAGGGAATGCAGAGCTCGGGCCAGGCCGCTAACCGTCACCATGTCAGCCCAAGTGTCAGGACGCGCACACCCAGCGATGCTCATCTGTCGCGCCCATACTCCGACACTTGGTTCAGCGCGAGCCGCTAAGTCCTCGTCTTGGACCACCTGTGCAATCGCCGCCTGTCTCAGGGACCCCGCACTCCTCCCGCACTGGTACGCCACGGCATCGAAGCAACAGTCGCCCACTGTGTAGCGGAAGTCCGCGGGAACGGAGCACCCGAGGGAGGACAGCTGTAGCGGCAGGGCCGGCGGGGGGTCACATGTCTCCAGCGCCTTGAATGCTGTTGCAGGGTCTTCGCAGGGAGTGGAGGGTACTTCAAGGGTGGACGGATGGGTGGATTCCTTGCCCGCTTGTCGGCTCAGCCATGCCTCCATCGCTGCCGTGGCTTCGTCGACGTCATAAAGGGGATCAGGGGCGACGGGAGCGACAGGTTCCTCTTCAACTTCACAGTCGTTCTCAGACAAGCGGTACAGATGGTCATCCACGTACGAAGGGAAACGGTCATCGGGAGGGTCTGGCGAGACGTAGTAGCTTTTGTCGAGGGACACTGCTTTCGCTGGCACTGCTGTGCGCGTGACCGCAAGGCTGAAGCACAGGGCGCCTCTCTTCAGCAATGTGGCGCCCACCTCCCGCTGGACACACACGGCCAGACGTTCGTTCCACTTGACCGATGCCAGAACTTTATCCCCGTCCGCTCGCTCCGCAGCCATCTTGTTCAGATGGCGCCACAGCGTGTCTGCCTCCGGACCTAGCCCCCCAAGGACCTCGGCTGCAAAGGCTGTGAAGGAAATATGAGCTTTCCTGCAGGCTTCGCCGTGCTTGCCCCGTTTCGCCGTCTGATGTGTGACCGCGGCGTGTCCCACCGCCCGGGCCGCCCCTTGGACATGCGACTTGGCGAGGGGATTCGCTACCACGCAGTCCACCGCTCGAGGCTTGCCATCACCGACTCCGATGGAGAAGAAGATGTCTGCCGGTTTGGTCCCTCCGAGGACGATGTGCTTAGGCTCCAGGGACGGAGCGAGGCCCGCCTTCGAACCCAGCATGCCCACCAGATCGCGTAGCCGGTCATGCCTGCGAATCGTGCAACCCCCATGGCTGCAGTTGAGGGCGTGTATCCCGAACTCATCCATGGGCCGACCACATTGTTCGCATAGTGCCTTGTCCCTGTGTACCGCAAGACCCAGTCTGAGACGGACCACTGCTCGAAACTCTTCCGGGTTGATGACGTTTTCTGGGGTGGGTAATGCGGTAATCCACGCCCCCGCCAAGGGCAGCTGAAGGGAATTCAGCCGAGCACGGTCCTGGATGTCCCCTGTGTCGCGCAACTCAGACACTTGACGTGTGATGATCGGGGCAGACAGATCACGCTGTTTGAGGATTTGCTGGGGCTGTTCCTCTGGGTTCACGCGGGCATCGGCGTCCACAAGCTCATTGTACCGGGTGGCAGTGTGGCTCCACCCTCCAGCATCCCAACGGTAGTGTTTGTCCAGGTGCTTGCATAAATCGAAGGTGCCACTAGCAGCTCCCATAGCGGCAGCGGTCCAGTGGTCGTATGCACGGCGCACCCCCAAGCCCCCTATACGCACGGGGAGGGCAGCTTGCACTCGAGCCGCATCCGGCATCAATGCGTCCGGGTCCGACCCTGGCGAACTCAGAATCTGTGCCAGCACCCGGTCCACCTCCTTGTCGTACTTGTCCAGCCACTTGTGATCCCCTTGGTGACGAAGGGCCCGCATGTAGAAGACAGTTTTGCAAAATCCTTCACAGTGGCGCAAGAGAGACAGAGCCACCTGAGCATCTCCCAGTTTACCCAGCAGGCGGAGTTTCTTCGAGAATTCAAGCATCGTGCTCTCCATGAACTCGTCGCAGTACTCGTTAGTGCCGATGGGGGCCCCCAGAAAGCTGAATCCCTCTCGGAGCACCTTCAGGTCCGCCACGGCAAATCCTGCATCCTGGAGGACGGCATCAGTGTGGTTCTTCTCACCTCCGAGGGGGATGAGTTCGCATTTGGAGGAATTCACCGATAGCCCCAACTTCAGGCTCTCCGACTTTAGTACTTCAAAGGCTTTCGCAACTGCCGCAGGCGATCCCATGAGCGTCCCGTCATCCAGGTACCAAACCGACAGATCCACCCCCGGCAGGTCGCGAACCGTTTCCGTCAAGCCCTTCACCACCAGAGAGAAGAGAAGGGGGCCTAGCGGGTCACCTTGCTGCACACCGGACTGCGATTGCACCACTACTTCACCGTACACCAGGGAGGACGGATACACGTAGCACCACTCCACAAAACGGGACAGCTTAGGGAGGTGTGCGCGCGTCTGATTCAGCAAGGTGTTGCGGCACACAGTGTTGAACGCATTGCTGAAGTCAATCTTCAGCACTACTTTGTCCTGGCCGATGTGACGGAAAGCGAAGTCCCGGACTGTCTCTGTCGCTGCCTCGATGCCACCTTCCACCCCTACCCCCACCTGCTTACCAGGGAGCAGAATGTCCTTCGCTTGCTTCTTCACATCAGCTGCATACGATTTCGCTGCCAGCCTACGGAGAGTTTCACCCACTGCGATCGGACGGACATCGTTGGCACCTTTGGGGAGCGCCATCAAACGGGCCCCAGCCAGGAAAGGAGTGACTTCGTCGGGGACTCTGGCTGCGCGGACTGCGTTGAGCACGTGAGTCAAGGCCGGTAGGATGTTGACGTCACTCTCATTCAGCATCTGCTTGAGGTGGTCCGCACGGAGGCCGGAAGGACCTGCAGCAGTGCCTCGCGGCATGCGTTTCACCAGTGCCAGCACCTGCGCAGGGGTCAAGTCATCTGGGGTGGCGGGCTTCACCAAAGCCGGGCCTAACTCCACTTTGGATGGGGGCGGAGGGTGCTTGGCCCGCAGAGCTTGCAGTGTGGCTTCAGAGTCCGGGGCGAGTCCCGACGAAGAGAGACGGGAGAAGGCTGCGGCGGGACGACCCTTCCGAGCTTCAGCGACGCACGCCCGTTCCAGATCCTCAAATATGGGGGCCTCTTGCTCTGCTCGTCTCCCCGGCACCTGAGCCTGCGCGTCCCGCCACAGTGCGGATAACTCGCCTTTCTCCCACCGCTCCAAGTCTTCGATGCGCTTCTCTCGCATGCGCTTCTTCTTCGTCTTGCCACTTCGGCGAGTGCGGAGGAGCGTTTTCCACAGCATGCCGAACCGGTTCCACGCGGACAGGTCCTTAGCGTTGGCTGCGATGTCCAAGAGTGCTATGTTCACCGCCTCCGTCACTGCACGAAGCATGTAGTCCGGGATGAACTCCATGACACGGGAGCGGCTTACGGCGATGTCATGCGCAGACGGAAGAAGGCGATCGTCGTCTACTTCCTGCTGGGACCTCTTTCGGATGGGCGGAACAGCGGATGGTGCGGTCGCCCCCCTGCACGAGAAGCATGTCCCATCCTTGGCCTTTATGGGGAGGACGTCCCCGCACCGCACGCACTGCGTGAACTTCAGGCGGCGGAGGTCGGCTGCAGGCAGGATGTCGCCTTGCTGGGCGTGCTCCTGCAAGTGATCCCGCAGCTTGCGGTGCTTAAACTCCGCGCTCCTGTGGATCTTGGAGCCCGAGCAGTGAGGCAGGGGGCAGTAATAACCCTGCGCTGGGGGGTCGAGGGAGCAAGAGGCGGTGGAATCTGCAGTGATCGCTGCCAACGGATGCGCGGCAATGGTGTCGGGGTTGAGCAGGGAGTAGGGAGCCCCTGCTGTGAGCAACTCGATAGCGTCGTTGTCGGCGTACACCGCGTCGAAGTGATTGCCCACCCGAGTGATGACCCTCGTCCTCGCGACTTCTTTTGTGGACAGCCGCGTTGCCCGGATGCGCACCACAGGGTTCTCACCACACTGCACCACGAGGATGTTCTCCCGCCACACGTTCGCCGCAAGGTGGATGGCGAAGTGGTCTCCCCAGGCGTCACCTCTGAGCCCTGCGACGTACGCATCCAACTGCTTCTGCCCACCCAACATCACTTCACCCTGTGCACGGGTCTCAACGGCTCTGTCGGCAAACAGCTCACGAAGCTCAGTACACTCAGCAGCCGTAGGGGGCGGCCTGTTCCTGGTCTGAGCCTGGAACAGCGAGACAAAGAGGCAATTGTCCGACTCGGAGTTAGGGACGCGGACTGCGGCTCCTTGGGAAATGGAGCTCAGGAAAGCGTCAACCCTCTCTCGTTCAGCATCCACCTGGGCATCCTGTTCGTTCCCACCTCTCATGGCACCTGGGCCCGCCCAGACGTGACGGCACCGCCCTACTCTGTCTCTGCCAACATGACGCATGCGGAACAGCGCTCTGCTGCGGCGACGGGAGCCTGCCAGTGGAGGGTTGTCTTGCGGGCAATGCCCCCACGCGACGCAACGACGGACCCCAGACAGGGAGCACCGACACATCAGACGGAGACCCTGACACCAGGGGTTCCGAGCAATCCATCTGCGGCGACGGCGACGGCGACGTCGGCAGGGCTCCTTCCACGAGAGGGTGTCGGCAAGGAGGGCACGGAGCAACGCCGCGACGTGGCAGACCATCAAGGCCCACACAACACCAGGCCCTACGACCCCACACCCACTGACGGAACCAGGAACATCCCGCGCCCCCCAGCTCCCAACCTGACCAACCGACGCCTCCGCACCTCGCCTTCGCACACACACGCGCCTGAAGATGTTGCTGCTGTAGCCGTTGCTGCTGCTGTTGTTGCTGTTGTTGCTGTTGCTGCTGCTGTTGTTGCCGTAGCTGCTGTTGCTGCTGCAGTTGCTGTAGCTGCTGCTGTTGTTGCTGTTGTTGCTGCTGATGCTGCTGCTGCTGTTGCTGTAGCTGCTGCTGTTGTTGCTGTTGTTGCTGTTGTTGCTGTTGTTGCTGCTGTTGCTGTTGCTGTAGCTGCTGCTGTTGCTGTAGCTGCTGCTGTTGTTGCTGTTGTTGCTGCTGATGCTGCTGCTGCTGTTGCTGTAGCTGCTGCTGCTGCTGTAGCTGCTGCTGTTGTTGCTGTTGTTGCTGTTGTAGCTGCTGCTGTTGTTGCTGTTGTTGCTGTTGTTGCTGCTGTTGCTGCTGCTGCTGTTGCTGCTGCTGCTGTTGCTGCTGCTGCTGTTGCTGCTGCTGCTGTTGCTGTAGCTGCTGCTGCTGCTGTAGCTGCTGCTGTTGTTGCTGTTGTTGCTGCTGTTGCTGCTGCTGCTGTTGCTGCTGCTGTTGTTGCTGCTGTTGCTGCTGCTGCTGTTGCTGTTGCTGCTGTTGCTGTAGCTGCTGTTGCTGCTGCTACACCCTACGGTGAGCGACCATGCACCACCGCCCACAACACCCGCAACCACCGCACCCGGCGCACAGCCAACCACAGAGCCCAGCGGAGACACCCCAGCGACCACCAGAGACACTAGAGACCCTTGCCGCCTCCCCTCACGTGCACCCTGAAAAACAGAGAACAGTTCATTGGAGAATAACACGGTGGCGTTGGGTGAAAAAGCGGTGCAGAAATGTGGATTGCAATACAAAGCCCTCTCGTGACAGTGTAGCGACAAAGCACGCAGCCCGCGGTGAACAGGGGGAAAACAGGGGAGAAAAGAACGATAAAGACCCGGCCACCCTACCCACCCGACTCTCTCAGCCGACTCTCCGCATTTGTTCCCCAGCCTCCCTAAACTCCCATGTTTGCTATTAGTTACTTTTTTTGTTTCTTTTTTTGTTTGTGCAAAAGGGTGAATGAAGGAGGCGGGGGGGGGAACTGAGGCCCGCCCTACCGACTCGAGCTCTGGAACCGACCACATCTTATTTTTAAAAACAAAGGGGTGGGGTGGGGGGAGGGAACCGAACCACAGACCTCCCGCCTCTCTCCGAACGCTCACCCTGTCCGGGGTATTTTGTGAATTGTTGAAAATAAAAAGTAAAGGAAATGTTTGGACATAATGAGCAGGAGAAGGTGGGACAAAGCCGCGGTATATGGAGGGAGAAAAAGGGGGGAAGCAATAAAAAGGCCCCACCCTGATCCCCGACTGAACGAGGGAGGGTTGAAAAACTTTGGACCCGGGGAATGGGAGAGGGTGAAATGTTTGATTAGGGGCTTGGGGAGGTGGGTCCAAAGGAGGGGCAAAACAAACTGGGGAGAGAAAAAGGAGAAAAAACGGGGCTCTTGGCCCCTTCCACCCAAAAAATCCCGCCTCCCTTCCCCCCCGCCTTCGTTTACGCGCGATCTTCGTCTGTCCTTCGGCGTCCCGACCCCGGCGGTCGGGGGGGTCCACGCGGCCTAACCTTCCCGTGGCATGCCTCGCGGCGTAGCCGGTTCCCACTGGTGCGCAACCGTGTGTGGGTGGGAGGTGGTCCACCGTGCCGACAGCCTCGGGACCTTCTCTGCTTGTCCGACCGAGGTGTGGGGGGGGGAGCGGGGTCGAGTGTGCTACTGTTGTAGCAACCGCCGCTGACGTCGCTGACAGCGCATCCTTCGCCGTCTCATCCGTCGCCGCCGCCGCCGTCGCCGCCGTCGCGTCCTCCGCCGCCGCCGCGATTGCGACCATCAGTAGTGCCACTACTGATGTCGCCACTCTGTAGCGCGCGCTACCGAGTGTTGCCATTTTGGTTGGGCGGGGGAGACAAGGGGATGGGTGGTGGTGAGTGTGGGAGGGGTATACCAATGAAGTACAGAAACTGTAGCTTTAGAAATCGTTGGTTGGAAGCCGTTTTTTCACTATTTTTTTCCATTTTTTTGTATTCTGGGGTGGCTTCTGGGTCGTTTTTCGGCCCACAGGCCCTCTGTGACCCACTCTGAGGGTGTTTTTCACCCGCAGTTGCCTTGGAGATGACCAGAAGTTTAATAATGAGTTTTTTGTACGAAATTTTATACACAAGTCTATTAGGAGTCGGACCCCCTAAAGGGGGGGGTAGGGGGGTCCGTCCGGCCGTTTTTGCTGTCCAAAATCGCTTTTTTTGAAGAAAAACCCCGAAAAAACACTCAAAACCACCCAAAAACCCCCCCAAAACCACCCAAAAACCACCAAAAATTACAAAAAATGCACTTCTGAGCACCAATTTTCATTTTTTTCTGACTTTTTGGCACTTTTTTCCGCTTTTTTCACTGCAATTTGACCTCCAAATATGCCTAAATTACCATAATCTGAGACAACAGAGCGACCAGAGGCCCCTTCAACATCTTGCCGGGACCGTTGTCAATCGTATCACAATCTTCCGCAAATTCCCGCAACTCTCCCTTTGAGAAGAGGTGTAGCACCTTTTCGTTGTATTGGAGTTGGGCCTTCTGGGTGCTTGCCATAGACCTGCGCCTGTGGCTCGCTTGCTTGTGTGCTGCGGTGAGTTCTTCTCTTGAGAGAGACGGAACCCAACCTAGACTGTAGAGGATGTCTAGGTTCCAGCGGCAGTGGGCGAGTTATCGGGTACTGGGCTCCGTCCGTGATGGCTTGCAACTTGGTCAAGGACACCGACAACGGATTCGCATGAATCGTTGCTCATGGGGGAGTGTGCAAGCAAGGCTTCACTGCACTACGGAAGAGGATACGTTGTCATGAATAGGACAGAGAAGATTTAGCCTCCGCACTGCAGTCCCTAGCAAGTGTTGCAAGTACGATTTTCCACAGCTCGGGAGGTCTGTCGGGCAGTTCGGAGGGATTTGGACACTTCTGCGACTGCCTGAACACACTTTTTGGGCTTTAGAGTGCGAAAAACGTCAAAAAGGGGGGTATACGGGTAGTTCAAGCGTTGCAGACACACACACCCCCAAAAATACACCCAGGGACCCCAAAAAGCTGCAAAAACCACACATTTCCACCTCGGGACCCCAGCGGAGGTGGGCTGAGGTGGTTTTCGGGTGTTTTGAATGAATTTACATTAGTTTTTTTTGATGAAAAAAATAGTGTTTTGCTAACCGTCTCTAGCCGGGGTAAGTGTTGCAAAGTGTTGCATAGCCGGCTCATACCCGTTGCATGCCATTTCATGGCCCAAAATAGCCTCCCGAGTGTCCCAAATGCTATTTTTCACCCCACATGAGGTCTGGGAGTCATTTCCTGGGGCATTTGGACACTATGACGACTGTCATATTACTTTTTTGGGGGTTTTCAGGACGGGATTTTTTTTAAAAACGATGAAAACGGGCTATTTTTAAGCTTTTTAGGCACACATGCACACTGAAAAATGCATCTGGGACCCACACAGTACCCCCAAAAAGCTGTAAAACTATACATTACCACCCCGGGAACCCAGAGGAGGTGGACCGAGGTGTTTTTCGGGTCTTTAGAAGGAGTTTTATATGATAGGAGAAATTTTTTGATAAGTGTTGCATTTTGCCCCAAAGTGTGACGCGAGCGTGACGGTATTTTGAGGGGTTTTTTCACAAAAAATCGATTTTTTTTAGTCAGGAAAGTCTCTGTAGAGGTTTTCTGGCGGTTTATTGGGATATTTGAGTGATCCCCAGGGCGATTTGCGGCCAGGTACGCCCATTTTAGTGGATTTCTTCACCTACATTTCAAAAAAATGGTTTTGGACACCAAATCCTTAAGGAATTCCTTCTACGTGGACCCCCCTACAAGGGGCAGCGTTCAAAAATACGTACTGATTCGTATTAATACGTACGCGTATTAATACGTATTAATACGCGTACGTGGGGGGTATTTTTGGAAATACGTGACTTTTTTTTCCCCCGGTATCATATGGTACTGTTACATGGATACACAGACAACCAATCTCCCCCACACTTCACGCACTCCCCGTCAGGAATAATTTCAATTTTGCATACTTACTATGTCTACACCCGCAGCGAAGCCAGCCCCTAAACTGGACGCGACGTCTGAGAAGTATTTGCTTTTTGTTGTTTGGGAAACACGCCCCCACTTGTGTCGGTTGGAAAAAATGGCATCACCTATGTGCCCGTTTTCATGTCTATCCGTAGAAACTGTATCCCAAGTGATACCAGGAAAAAAAGTTCTGGTTATTTTTTTGTACCTGCCTGAGCCCAAAAATGCAAATAAAGCAAGAATTTTGCCGTTTTGAGCATCTGTAATATATTCCACGGCAATCTTGTGACCCTGTACATTTGTATGGGCCAGCGCCTTAGCAAAAATTGAAAAATTTCAGAGAAAATTTTGACCCCTGGTTGGCTCTTTGGGCACCAATAAAATCCAAAAAGCGCAAAAATTTGGTGTTTTGACCATCAAGGGGTGTTTTTTTTTTTTTGCTGGAAAAAGCCACGTATTAATACGAAAGTCACGTATTAATACGTACGCGTATTAATACGTATTAATACGAATACGTGGGGGGTATGTCACGTATTTTAGAACACTGTACAAGGGGGGGGGGTGGTGTGTGTGTGTGATGGGGTGTTGGGTGGTTAAAACAATAGATGATATACGGTTCATTGCGTGAGAGGCTCGCTTCATTCACAAAGCACCATGTTTTCCTTTGCATTCGCACACAAAGCTCTGCACATTTCTCTCCCATGCACCACATTTTAGAAATGTGGTCGCTACCATTGTATAGTTACTCAGAGCATATCCCTGTTGGAAACAACATTGTTTTGTTCTTCCTTTTTGCTTCCAACATTTCTTATTCATTCGCTTTTTTATTGTTTGGGAGACACACATATCAGTTCTGTGGAATAAAAACAGTGTGGGTTGTGTGACGGAACCATCTGTGTGTTGCCCCTTTTCACCCGCAAAAACCCCCCAGAAAATCGTGTTGGGGGTGGTTCTGGATACCTCCCGGCACTTTCGCGACCTGAAAGTAGAACTACAGTCTGGGGTGTTTGGCATCGACTCAAATGCTAAACACACCAAACCGCACCCCGTTTGGCAGATTATACAAATTGTAACAAATTTGTTGGCGCTTTTTATGAAACAAAAACTCGCCCATTGTCCCCACCCCGCCCATCCCACCCTCTCCACCCCTCTCACAACGGTAAATACTACGGTGTCAATAACTATCTTCACCCACACAGGAAAAACGGGAAACGAAACAGGGGGTGAGTTTGTTGTACGCTTCCACCCCACAGCAACACCACAGTCAACTCACTTCGTCGTGCACCTTGTGCTACCCCTTTGCTGTGGGGTTGGTCACTACATACAGCCCGTAGACCTGTCTGTGGTCTGTGTGCACCATGGTGTCGTAATAATCGAGCCTCGTTGTATTAGTGTGGATGTCGTTCCGACACGAAATGGATCACACGTGTACTGGAGAAGGACGAGCTGCGCAGTATCTTGAGTGAACGCACGTGCACTCCGAGATCATTTTACACGGTGTTTGGTTCGCTGGCATGGCACAGTTACACAACGAGAAAGCAACTGTGTATTCTGAGTGCCTCACTGACTCTCATTCAGACACTGTCTTCTCAGACTCACACCGACGCCGCAGAATGGGACAAGCAGCTGTCACAGCGGAGCTGCTCTACGTTCCTTGCCTAGCTTCTCCTGTCGCTCTTTACGAAACACTGCAGCAATGCACGGCTGCTTGTGTCTTGTCTCTGCCACGTGTCGGAGGTGCGTCAACCACGTATTCGTTCAGCGTGCTATGACGCACTCGAGTGGACACAGCACTGCTGCAGCCGGTGAGGTAGATGCTCCTCAACGAAGTGCAGCCGTCAGCAGGAAGGGCACCAAAGTACGTAACATTGCTAAGTGGGGATAAGTCTACTGCTGTGAGGCTGGTGCAGTTCGAAAGAAAGCAGAGGTTAATTTGAGTAACAGTGCGAAGTGGTGTTAAGTCAACTGTTGTGAGGCTGCTGCAGTCGGCAAGAAACCGGTCATCAATTTGTGTGACATTGAGAAGTGGGGATAAGTCAACTGTTGTGAGGCTGGTGCAGTGGGCAAGAAACTGTTCAGCAATGTGAGTAACATTGTGAAGTGGTGTTAAGTCTACTGCTGTGAGGCTAGTGCAGTTGGAAAGAAAGCAGACGTCGATGTGTGTAACATTGCGAAGTGGTGATAAGTCTACTGCTGTGAGGCTGGTGCAGTTGGAAAGAAACCGGTCATCAATGTGAGTAACATTGCGAAATGGTGTTAAGTCTACTGCTGTGAGGCTGCTGCAGTTGGAAAGAAACCAGACACGAATTCGTGTAACATTGCGAAGTGTTGTTAAGTCCACCGCTGTGAGGCTGGTGCAGTTGGAAAGAAAGCCTGCGTCAATGTGAGTAACATTGCGAAATGGTGTTAAGTCAACTGCTGTTAGGCTGGTGCAGTCGGTAAGAAATCCTGCGTCAATGTGAGTAACATTGCGAAGTGGTGATAAGTCTACTGATGTGAGGCTGGTGCAGTAGGAAAGAAAGTGGGTACCAATCCGCGTGAGACGTGTCAACCCAGACAGGTCGACGCTCGTCAACGATGTGCAGTGGTGAAGAAACTCATCACCAGTTTCCGTCACACACGACACAGCACTCAGATCAAGTGCTGTTAACGATGTGTGTGCCAAGAATTTATTCGGAATGACAGTCGCAACCTCCGCCTGCAGAAGCAAACACGCAACCTCAGGATCCTCCACAGTCACCAGCCTCTCTGCAGTGATGTCCCTCTCACCCAACGCATGAAGTGCTGCTCTGGCCACGAACTTCTTACTTTTCGTCAACACGACTGCGTCTCCAGCACTCAGCTGCGTGATGTCGTCTCCTTCCTCCTTCCCTCCGAAGCCCATGTGGAAGCTGTCCTCAGCCAACCCTACTGCAGACGCCACCTTCTGCCGCATAGTCTCCGTTGTGTCATCCACACCCACCTCTATCATGTACGAGTTGTCTGCACAGTCCTTGATAACTACTTCCATTTTGTCTTCCTTTTGTGTTGCTCTGTTGTGCGGTGGGGTTGTGGGAGTTGGGCTGTGGTGGGTGAACATGGTCAAAGAAAAACAACACCTCACGAAAGCCGCTTCCTTTGTAGGTAGCCGTACACATTGAGGAGCACTCATGCGGACTACGCCACTTTGTGTAATGTTGCTCTTTACGTATTTTCCTTCTGTAGTGTAAAAGGATTCGGCCAACATTGAGCACAGACCCTCTTCTGGGTACTTAGGCGAGTTGTAGAAGGATACAAAGCCCGCGAGGTTGCTACGAAGTACATTAGCAAAGACACGTTGCAGATACCCCCATGCACCAACCGGCAGAGGGGGAAAGGGTTTTTGTGTTCGGTTATAAAAACGCTGTCAAAGGGGGGGGTGGTGTGTGTGTGTGATGGGGTGTTGGGTGGTTAAAACAATAGGTACTATACGGTTCATTGCGTGAGAGGCTCGCTTCATTCACAAAGCACCATGTTTTCCTTTGCATTCGCACACAAAGCTCTCCATATTTCTCTCCCATGCACCACATTTACAATGTGGTCGCTACCATTGTATAGTCACTCAGAGCCTATCCCTGTTGGAAACAACATTGTTTTGTTCTTCCTATTTGCTTCCAACATTTCTATTCATTCGCTTTTTTGTTGTTTGGGAGACACACATATCGGTTCTGTGGAATAAAAACAGCATGGATTGTGTGACGGAACCATCTGTGGGTTGCCCCTTTTCACCAAAAAACCCCAGAAAATCGTGTTGGGGGTGGTTCTGGATACCTCCCGGCACTTTCGCAACCTGAAAGTAGAACAACGGTATGGGGTGTTTGGCATCGACTCAAATGCTAAACACACCAAACCGCACCCCGTTTGGCAGATTATACAAATTGTAACAAATTTGTTGGCGCTTTTTATGAAACAAAAACTCGCCCATTGTCCCCACCCCGCCCATCCCACCCTCTCCACCCCTCTCACAACAGTAAATACTACGGTGTCAATAGCTATCTTCACCCACACAGGAAAAACGGGAAACGAAACAGGGGGTGAGTTTGTTGTACGCTTCCACCCCACAGCAAAACCACAGTCAACTCACTTCGTCGTGCACCTTGTGTTACCCCTTTGCTGTGGGGTTGGTCACTACATACAGCCCGTAGACCTGTCTGTGGTCTGTGTGCACCATGGTGTCGTAATAATCGAGCCTCGTTGTATTAGTGTGGATGTCGTTCCGACACGAAATGGATCACACGTGTACTGGAGAAGGACGAGCTGCGCAGTATCTTGAGCGAACGCACGTGCACTCCGAGATCATTTTACACGGTGTTGGTTCGCTGGCATGGCACAGTTACACAACGAGAAAGCAACTGTGTTATCTGAGTGCCTCACTGACTCTCATTCAGACACTGTCTTCTCAGACTCACACCGACGTCGCAGAATGGGACAAGCAGCTGTCACAGCGGAGCTGCTCTACGTTCCTTGCCTAGCTTCTCCTGTCGCTCTTTACGAAACACTGCAGCAATGCACGGCTGCTTGCGTCTTGTCTCCGCTGCGTGTCGGAGGTGCGTCAACCACGTATTCGTTCAGCGTGCTATGACGCACTCGAGTGGACACAGCACTGCTGCAGCCGGTGAGGTAGATGCTCCTCAACGAAGTGCAGCCGTCAGCAGCAAGGTCACCAAAGTACGTAACATTGCTAAGTGGGGATAAGTCTACTGCTGTGAGGCTGGTGCGGTTCGAAAGAAACCGGTCATCAATGTGAGTAACATTGCGAAATGGTGTTAAGTCAACTGCTGTGAGGCTGGTGCAGTTGGAAAGAAAGCCTCCGTCAATGTGTGTAACATTGCGAAGTGGTGATAAGTCTACTGATGTGAGGCTGGTGCAGTCGGAAAGAAACCAGACATGAATTTGTGTAACATTGCGAAATGGTGTTAAATCCACTGCTGTGAGGCTGCTGCAGTCGGAAAGAAAGCCTGCGTAAATGTGAGTAACATTGCGAAGTGGTGATAAGTCTACTGATGTGAGGCTGGTGCAGTTGGAAAGAAAGCCTCCGTCAATGTGTGTAACATTGAGAAATGGTGTTAAGTCCACTGCTGTGAGTCTGCTGCAGTCGGAAAGAAAGCCTGCGTCAATGTGAGTAACATTGCGAAGTGGTGATAAGTCTACTGATGTGAGTCTGGTGCAGTCGGAAAGAAAGCTGGTACCAATCCGCGTGAGACGTGTCAGCCCAGACAGGTCGACGCTCGTCAACGATGTGCACTGGTGAAGAAACTCATCACCAGTTTCCGTCACACAGGACACAGCACTCAGATCAAGTGCTGTTAACGATGTGCGCGCCAAGAACTTATTCGGAATGACAGTCGCAACCTCCGCCTGCAGAAGCAAACACGCAACCTCAGGATCCTCCACAGTCACCAGCCGCTCTGCAGTGATGTCCCTCTCACCCAACGCATGAAGTGCTGCTCTGGCCTCGACCTTCTTACTTTTCGTCAGGATGATTGCGTCTCCAGCACTCAGCTGCGTGATGTCGTCTCCTTCCTCCTTCCCTCCGAAGCCCATGTGGAAGCTGTCCTCAGCCAACCCTACTGCAGACGCCACCTTCTGCCGCATAGTCTCCGTTGTGTCATCCACACCCACCTCTATCATGTACGAGTTGTCTGCACAGTCCTTGATAACTACTTCCATATTGTCTTCCTTTTGTGTTGCTCTGTTGTGCGGTGGGGTTGTGGGAGTTGGGCTGTGGTGGGTGAACACGGTGACAGAAAAACAACACCTCACCAAAGCCGCTTCCTTTGTAGGTAGCCGTACACATTGAGGAGCACTCATGCGGACTACGCCACTTTGTGTACAGTCCCGCCTCTAATTACCCTCATAGTAAAAATAATGTTTTTTCAAAAATAAATTATTAAAAAAATGACCCAAAAGTAACATTTTTTTTGTAACAATTTAATAAAATGTTTTATTCGTTTTTTTGCAGTTGGGCAAAAAGTAACAAATGCTACAAAGAAAAAATAAAAAGCCCATGGTTGAACCACGGGAGTACCATTGGGAACTGGGTTGCTGACCACACCATACAGGCTGTACCTCATTTTTTTTTTGCCTGCGGCGCCATTTTCCCTTTTTTGCTCCGCAAAAAAGGGTTCGTTGAGTGACTCTGTGTAAAAAGCTAGATTTTTACACCATGGGTTTCCGCGCTGTATGCTTTATTAGCCCCCCCAGTAACATTTTTGTTACGCCTGCGGCGTAACAAAAATGTTACAAAAAAATAAAATCCAAAAAATGAAAAAAGTAACAAAATGCAAAAATGTTATAAAAAAAATAAAAATCGCCGAAATAATTTATTTGTAACAATAACATAATTTATACTATGAGGGTAGTGAATTTCTAATTTATAAATTCGACCAAATCTGAAAATATTTAATTAGCGACTTTATAAATTAGAACGTCACTAATTAAGATTTTATAAATTAGCTTGTCCACCCAAATCCCAGTCTGAATCTCTACAAGACTATCTGCATCTTTCTCTCCGACCATCATGTCTGTCTCCACCACGGAATGAACGGAAAAAATGAAAGAAATATGCCGAAGATGTGACCATCGTCGAGCAGGCTGTCCTCACCGCCCCGGAGATTGTCACCATCACAGACAACGCCATGGCGGATGACAGAGAAGTTGAAAGTGCCAGCCTCACCGTTCATCGGCGGACGCAGGCACTGATGACAGACCGCACGCTGATGTGATGGCGTGGTGGAATGACGCTCACCCAGGACGCCATATTTCTGCTCCCACCATCTCCAAGTACAAAACCCACAAAAAGAGAGCGGTTCGTACTTCACCCAAGGCTCTTTTGAACCCCGAGGAGCTGAAGAGGTTTCTCAACCTTACGGGGATGACCCGCAAGTTCAGCAGCCAACCGATTTGCGTCGCTTGCGAGGGGGATGGTGGTGAAGACGAGGCGGGACACGCCTCGGTGTAACCGACTCCTGGTGCCAGGTCTTTTCATCTCGTGGGCGAAATAGACCATGGAGGTGAACGGCATGCGCGTCCGCACAGCCACCACCGACCGCACCGTTTTTTACCTCCGTGTATCACTGATTACACACCTCCTTTTCCACATATTCCTCCAACAGAACCCGCACAAACCCGTCGTCACTTGTGCAGGCAAAAAAAATTTCTTCGGCTCCGCCGGGGAAAATAAATTCAATAACTTAGTATTCCCCCCCGAAAAATAAATTAATTCACGACTTTATAAATTAGAACGTCACTAATTAGGATTTTATAAAATAAAACGCTATTAATAATAGGCGGGACTGTAATAGTGCTCACAGTTTGTTCACAGAGGTTGGTGTGTTGTCGCTCGTATGTTGTGGCCAGGTTCTGCCCCACATTCCTTCCTCCCAACCCTGGCAGCGATACAGCCGCACTGCCAAGAGAGCCACGCCTTGTGGATAAGAAGAACGCCAAGGATGCTCTCGTGCTGCAACCACAGACAAGCTGAGGTGCCAGACAAATGCACGAAAGCACCCCACAGCCGGTCACAGCCTTCCCTCTCCCATCATTTCCACAAAACGATGCAGGGAAGCGCCACACCCAAACCCCCCACACACTCACAGCACTATGCACCTCCACCTCACACACCCAAGGACAGCCCTGCACACTACCTTGCTGTGCACACAGAGTGCGTGAGGAAAGGGTTCTGCCCAGCAGACAAGCAGGACACCCACACCACTGCAGTCAGGAGGCCTAATGCTAATGTGTCGAAACAGACAAGCATCGCAAACCACAAACCTGCCTTCACCACATTGCACAGGTGTGTCCATTTCCCCAAAACCCCACCACCTTCAAAACCCCACATCAACCTGCAACATCAGCACGCCGGTTCACACTGTCCGGACACAACACATGACCACCCCACGAATCACACAGCTCAACGTTTGTGGATGCTTCATGCGCACCTCGCAGCCACAAACAGCAGGCACCTTGGCCACAGGATCAGGGACCACTACCCACAGGTCACACAACATCCCGGCTGTGCTGCACGTGTTCGTCTGTGTGGCCCAACGGCGGCTCCACCTTTGGCAGACTACGCAGCCAGCACAGCAGGTCTTCACCTCCATTGCTGTTGTTGCTGCAGTTTTTCGTTGCATCTCCACCGCTCCGTTTCACTGCCACACCTGCTGCTGCTGTTGTTCCTGTTGTGGCGACACCGTCAGTGAGGTACCTGCACAGCATCCTCCACCTCCACAAGGATCTCTGCTGCACCCCCAGCTCCGCCTCAAGTCGCCCCCGCACATCCGCGTCCCTGTGCTGCAGTGTACCACAGCGGCACCTTCCCGCCCCGTTCTCCACAAGAAACCGCACTGCCTCCACATCCCCCGCAAGTACGGCGCTGTGCAGCATTGTCCTCCCGTCCACGCTGTCCACTGCGTCCACGGGTCTCTCCTTCCCAGTAATTCCCTTTGCAATCTCGTCCTTTTCAGGCTTCGACGTTCAGGATCCCATCTTCCTGATGTGCGTTTGCTCACAGAGGTTAGTTGTAGCGTTCAGGGCAGTCTTGCTGACCCAAGCAGAGAGTCCTCCCTACCCACACACAGCTCTGCACACTGGTCCCACTCACCCCAAGACCACACAGTGCCGCCACACACTGCGCTGTCTCCACCCACCCCACGCAAGGAAGAACGTCAAAGGTGCTCTCGTGCTGCAACCACAGACAAGCTGAGGTGCCAGACAAATTGCACGAAAGCACCCCACAGATACAGCTTCCCCCTCTCCCATCATTTCCACAAAACGATGCAGGGAAGCGCACCCAAACCCCCCCACACTCACAACACTGTGCACCTCCACCTCCCTGTCAGGCCTCAGCCTAACTGGGGGGGTAGGCAGGCCAACACGGATTAGGGGTGGTGGGTCCCCCCCCCCCCCCCCCCTAGGGGATACGACTCCAGCCATTTTGGCTGGGACCAAACGCACGGAAAATTCATTTGGCATTATCTGGCCATCTCCAAGGCAACTGCGGGTGAAAAACACCCTCAGAGTGGGTCACAGGGGGCCTGTGGGTCGAAAAACGACCCAGAAGCCACCCCAGAATACAAAAAAATGGAAAAAAATAGTGAAAAAACGGCTTTTTTCACGTTTTGGCCACTTTGGGCAAAATAGCGATTTTTCGAGAAAAAAATCAAAAACCGGGATATTTTTTGACATCACAAAGCCTCCTTTGGCACAAATATACCCCAAAAGTGGCCTGTGAGTCCATTCCAACCTGTTTTGGACATATTTGACACTTTTGGAAGTGTTTTTTTGGTGTTTTTAGGTCAAAAAAATGCCCAAGACGTCCCCAAGACATCCCCAAGACACTTTGCACACCCCCTGTTACGGTCATATTTTTTTCGTTTTTTTGCCTGAAACCCCCAAAATACCCCTCCCGGACCCCACATAGTCCCGAATATCCATCACACACCCACTCAGAGTGAGTAGAAGCACCCCAAAAAAAATATTTTTTAAAGCCCTAAAATTGTGCTTCAGTTTCGGCAGCATCCATGTTGAAGTTGAAGGGCTTTAAAAAATATTTTTTTTGGGGTGCTTCTACTCACTCTGAGTGGGTGTGTGATGGATATTCGGGACTATGTGGGGTCCGGGAGGGGTATTTTGGGGGTTTCAGGCAAAAAAACGAAAAAAATATGACCGTAACAGGGGGTGTGCAAAGTGTCTTGGGGATGTCTTGGGGACGTCTTGGGCATTTTTTTGACCTAAAAACACCAAAAAAACACTTCCAAAAGTGTCAAATATGTCCAAAACAGGTTGGAATGGACTCACAGGCCACTTTTGGGGTATATTTGTGCCAAAGGAGGCTTTGTGATGTCAAAAAATATCCCGGTTTTTGATTTTTTTCTCGAAAAATCGCTATTTTGCCCAAAGTGGCCAAAACGTGAAAAAAGCCGTTTTTTCACTATTTTTTTCCATTTTTTTGTATTCTGGGGTGGCTTCTGGGTCGTTTTTCGACCCACAGGCCCCCTGTGACCCACTCTGAGGGTGTTTTTCACCCGCAGTTGCCTTGGAGATGGCCAGATAATGCCAAATGAATTTTCCGTGCGTTTGGTCCCAGCCAAAATGGCTGGAGTCGTATCCCCTACCCCCCCCCCTAGAGGGTCGCATTGGCTAACGTTTTTATGTAATTTTTATTATTTTTTCGCTGGTGGACCATTTCAGTGGTGACCCACACCCTGTGCCACCCCAAAAATGGGTTTCCGGGGGTTTTTGGGGGGTTTTGCGGCAAAAAACGTGAAAAAACGTAAAAAAAAATGCGTTTTTATTGGTGTTTTCATGATTTTGTACTGTATACAGCCTATGATTGGAGGAATTTGACATATTTGACTAAATAATTCAAACCAAGATCGGTTCGAAGGGTCCAAAAGGGTGCAGCTCGTCGAAATCAGGCCCACAGGACCCCCAGGAGTACGATTTCCACCGGAGAGTGACCCCAAGAGGCCTCTGGCATCCCTAATTTGGCATTTTCTGCCTCCCCCCACAGCCGTGCATTTCGAGCCCCAGCTGAAGCACTTCATCAGGACACGCCATACACACGCCCCTGATCTGCTCCCCATCCACGAACCTCCTCACGAACTCAGCAGCATCCTCAGACGCTTTTTGTGAGGGGGAGGTCGTTTTTTTATTTGTTACGCCTGGCAGGGTAGGAGAAGGTGGGCAGTGAGGGGGGAGGGGTGAGGGGGGTGTTTGAGGCGCATACGCACGGGTTCAGGGGGTCATGTTCAACTCAATATTTCAAACCAAGATCGGTTCGAAGGGTCCAAAAGGGTGCAGCTGGCCGAAATCAGGCCCACAGGACCCCCAGGAGTACGATTTCCACAGGAGAGTGACCCCAAGAGTCCTCTGGCGGCCCTAAATTGGCATTTTTTAGCCCAAAACCGCCCCTGCCCCCCCATCTGGGGGGGAGGGCAATTTTTCACTCCTTTTCCCCATTTCTAGTGCTTCTAAGTCCTCCAAAGGGTAAAAAACTGGTTCCATTGGGTCCGCAGACCATTTTTGGGGGGGGTATGTACCCAAATTTGCATCATACCCTACTTTATGTGATGGCCAGGGGAAAAGTCCTGGACTGGACAAGGGGTGGACAAGGGGTGGACAAGCACTTTTTTTGACTCAAAAACTCAAAAAAAATCATTTGCAAGTGGTACAGAAGCCTGTTGGTCGTTGAAATCAGGTCCACAGGACCCCTGGGACCCGATTTGCACCGGAGAGTCACCAAAATAGACCTCTGGTGATCCAAAAAAATCAATTTTTTTGCTAAAAAACCACTTTTGCCCATTTTGGGGTAAAAGTCCATTTTTCACTAATTTTCCCCATTTTGGGTATTTCTGAGCCCACCAAAGTGTAAAAAAATGGTTTCATTGGATCCTCCGAACATTTTTGGGGTGGGTATGTGTCTAGTTTTCCACGGGAAACGAGTATCTATGTCACAAAAAAATTTTATTTCACTTTTTGTGAGGACAATGCGACCCCCTAACCCCCCCCCCCCCCTAGGTGGGGGCAAAACCTTCAGGACGGGTGAGGCATTTTGACTTTTTTGGACTTCCGCGCAAAGTACCCACAAACCACCCCTCATACCCACCCAGAAATGGGTCAGAAACACCCTGTGACCCGAAAATCCATGCTAAGGGCGACTCAGAATATGAAAAAATGCAAAAAAATAGTGAAAAAGTGGCCTTTTGACGGTTTTGGCCATGTTGGGTAAAATGGCCATTTTTGGACAAAAAAATCAAAAAAACAGCAAAATTTCGACGTCATGACAGCTGCTTGGGCACAAACCTACCCCAGGGAGGTCCTGTGAGTCCATTCCGACCTGTTTTGGACACTTTAGGTACTTTTTTTGGCCGTTTTTTGGTGTTTTTAGGTCAAAAAATACCCTGGACTTTACCCTGGACGTCCCTGGGCCGCGACTTGCGCCCTGCTTTTGGACCCACTCTGGGCCAAAAAATGGGTGAAAACCCCCGAAAAAGCACTCCGGGAACCCAGATAGTTCCAAATATCCACCAGAAACCCACCCAAACACCTCAAAAACATGCCAGAAAAATATTTTCAAAAACACACTTTTTTCAAAAAGTTCATCTGGGCAGGTTCCATAATGACTTATTTGAAAAAGTGTGTTTTTAAAAATATTTTTCTGGCATGTTTTTGAGGTGTTTGGGTGGGTTTCTGGTGGATATTTGGAACTATCTGGGTTCCCGGAGTGCTTTTTCGGGGGTTTTCACCCATTTTTTGGCCCAGAGTGGGTCCAAAAGCAGGGCGCAAGTCGCGGCCCAGGACGTCCAGGGTAAAGTCCAGGGTATTTTTTGACCTAAAAACACCAAAAAACGGCCAAAAAAAGTACCTAAAGTGTCCAAAACAGGTCGGAATGGACTCACAGGACCTCCCTGGGGTAGGTTTGTGCCCAAGCAGCTGTCATGACGTCGAAATTTTGCTGTTTTTTTGATTTTTTTGTCCAAAAATGGCCATTTTACCCAACATGGCCAAAACCGTCAAAAGGCCACTTTTTCACTATTTTTTTGCATTTTTTCATATTCTGAGTCGCCCTTAGCATGGATTTTCGGGTCACAGGGTGTTTCTGACCCATTTCTGGGTGGGTATGAGGGGTGGTTTGTACGTACTTTGCGCGGAAGTCCAAAAAAGTCAAAATGCCTCAAAAAAATAGGGGTTTTGCCCCCACCTACCCCCCCCCCCAGTGTTGTGGCAGTGTCTTTTTTGTGTCTTTTTTGATGTGTCTTTTTTGGTCTTTTTTGGTCTTTTTTGGTCTTTTTTGCCAGCATTTTCGGTCTTTTTTGGTCTTTTTTGCCAGCATTTTCGGTCTTTTTTGGTCTTTTTTGAGCGCACGTTTTTGGGGTTATGGTGCTTATGAGCCCATGGAGCTGAGCTGAAAAGGGATCCCGCAAACATCACAAACACCCACACTTACAGAGTATCAACACAGACTAATCAGGGGAATAATAATAAAATGCCAGGGAGGAAGAGCTGCTGGAGCCGCGAGGAGTACGTGGAGGTGACGGAGAACGAGGTTGACTACCTCGAGTGCAAGGGGGAGGGCTGCGGGTACAGGTTGGCGAAGAACGGCATTTCAGCCACACGGATGAAGAAGCACATCGTGGAGGACTGCCCGAAGAAGAGTGACAGGGCGAAACAGAGGATCGAAGAGGAAGAAGAGCGGGCGAAAAGATCCCGCTCCGACACGACGGCACCGGCTGAAGCGCCTGCTGCAAAGAGGGCGAAGCTCGAAAAGAGCCAAACCCGCATCCCCTGCATCCCTGCACCGAACGCGAAGGAGATCGAGGAGATGCATCTCGCCTGGGCGAAGTTCGTGTTCGCCGCAGGGGTGCCCTTCTCGGTAGTCGATAGTCCACTTTTTATTGAGGCCATGATGGCAACGAGACCAGGGCTAAAAAAAGAACACATACCCAGCCGACACGTCATCTCCACAACTTTGCTGGACAAGGTGCACACCACCATCTGTGTTCCGAAGTTTGATAAGCTCGCAAAAAACGAGCACATCTCCCTCCAGTCGGACACCTGGAAAAATTCGCGAGCAGAAAAAGTTTTTGCGTGCGCCGGAACAGCAGGGGAGCAGGCAGGATTGATCGTGAACAGCGGGATCTTACAACAAAAACAACACAACGCGCAGGAGCTTCTTTCACACCTCACGCAAACACCAGAAAAATTTCAAAAAAAAGCTGTTGCACTCATTTCAGATGGAGATACGACAGCTACCAAGGCAAACAAACTCTTCAAAGCCGAACTAAAAAAAAAGAACATTGACGTGCACACCATTGTCTGCGCTGCCCATACTGTACAACGCATGGTGAATGACTGTCTCGGGACCAAGAAATCCAAAGGCAACGAAACGGGACAGGAATTCAACTACGTGACAAAGTTGCTGAACAGCGTTGTAGCGTCTCTGAAGAATGTTGACTACCTCAGGGCTGTTTTGAAGGAAAAACAGACTGAACTGAGTCAGCGAACGAACGCGCCAAAGCTTATGGCGATTACCAGATGGACTACAACGTCAAAGCTGTTCGACTTCGTCGCGCAATACCGAGAGGCTCTGTTGCTTGTTGCCGATGATGAGGAAGCACTCGCCCGCTGCCCAGATATTCTTAAAGTCTGCAACAGCATGCCTCTGATTCGCGCGATTCACAAATTTGTGGAGAAGGCTGGTGTTGTGGTCAACTTGTTGCAGTCGGATTCGTGTAGGATTGGGTTTGTGATTCCGCTTCTTGAGCAAGCTCTGAGTGCAGCAAAAGAGACGAAGGCAGCTTTGGCAACGGTGGAAGACAAACAGAAAATGGAGAACGTTATTAAAAAAATCCAAGTGCGTGTTTCTCGCTACATCACTCACGAGGACGGTGTTTTCTCCGCTGCGACTCTTCTCAACCCATTTTTTCAGGTATACTTCAGCCATATTGATCCCAACAACAACAACAACAACAATCACACAGGTGTACAAAGAAGCAAAGGACCTGCCAGCAAAACACCCGCTGACCAAACTGGCAGGTTGGGCTCCGTGTGCAGAGGTGAAGAAGAACGCCTCTGCCTACCTCAAAAAACTGGGGGGCGCGGCACTGTCGGCGTGTCTGATCGAGTTTCGCACTGCATCCGGCATTTTTGCAAATGACGGGATGTGGGATCTTGCGAAGACCAAGACACCAGAGGAGTGGTGGAGGATATTCTTGCTGGAGGTGCAGAGCGATGGAGGGAGCGAGAAAGACGTGAAGCTCTGCAGGATTGGGTACAGAGTGTCGGGGATCCGAGCCTCGAGTGCCGAACTCGAACGGCAATTCAGCACAATGGGCTGGATGTCGCAGTTGCGGAGGAATCGACTCCTCTCGGCGCGAGTGACGAAGCTGACGCAGATTCACAGTTGCCTCCGCACTGGCAAAGGTGACTCCTGGTTTGAAATCGAGGGTGCCAAACCAGGAGAACCTGTGATTGACTGCGACGCAGAAGCAGAAGCAGAAGCTCCTGAAGTCGAGGCAGCTCCTGCTGAAGGAAACGACAGCGATGAAGATGAAGAGTCGGTTGAGTGGTGAAAGGTTTTCCATTTTTTTTTTTTTTTTTACTGGTTTTCTTCCTTGCTTTCGTATTTTTTGTTTTCTGTATCTATGTGGATCCCCCCCAGTGAACCGTTTGGGACCCCGCTCTGCCGTGGCAGTCGTGGTTAGCGTTGTCATGTTTGTCTGTAGCACACAAGTAAGAAGAGAGACTCTAGGTCTCATTGGCGTCTGTTTCTCAAAAGTTTGGTTGTTGTTCTACTCTTGTGGGTTGCCGTTAAACGGAAGCGCCTCCCCATTTACCACGAAAATCGGGGGGAACATACAGGCTGCACAGATCTCCCCCCACTATGTGGCAGTCGAGCCTTGTTACGTGGCTCCCTGGCCTGACTGCGAACTCCGCGCAACCTCACACGAGGTTAACCACGGAGTCAAAAGGAAAAAGCCACCATTTTTAGTTTTAGTTTTAGTTTCAGAATTTAGATTCAGCTTTAGGAAAACCTGCGATTTGTGTTCAAAACGCGTGGAGTGCTTTTTTTTCTGCAAGGTAGAGTCCCTCTATGTCTTTTTTGTGTCTTTTTTGTGTCTTTTATGGTCTTTTTTGGCCTTTTTTGGTCTTTTATGGTCTTTTTTGGTCTTTTTTGCCAGGACCCTGTCTTTTTACAACACTGCCCCCCCCCCCCCCCCCCCCCCCCCCTCTGTACACGGTTATACATGCTGCAGGGGCTGGGCCGAAAAATTTTTCCAACCAATTTTTGCCCACAAAAAAACGAAAAAAAAAAAATTTTTTTTCGATTCTCCTGTGTCTGTGCGTGCTGTGATGGGGTCATTTCGCGCTCAGAAATGAGTATTTTTGACCCAAAATACATGTGTCAGTTTTGGACTGAAAATTTCAAAAATCGTGTAAAAACTGACACATGTATTTTGGGTCAAAAATACTCATTTCTGAGCGCGAAATGACCCCATCACAGCACGCACAGACACAGGAGAATCGAAAAAAAAATTTTTTTTTTTCGATTTTTTGTGGGCAAAAATTGGTCGGAAAAATTTTTCTTCGGCCCACCCCCTGTATAACTGTGTACAGAGGTGGGGGGGGGGGGGCCCCCCCCCCCCTAGGGGCCGCAGTCCCCTAAGGAAATTATGTAACAATAATTCATTTTGCCACTTTTTGGCGTATAGTGGCCACAACCTGCAGAGAACCACCCCAGAATAGGTCAGAAACACCCTGTGAGGCAAAATTGGGTGAAAATTCGACTCTAGAATGTGAAAAAATGGGAAAAAATAGCAAAAAACTGGCTTTTTGGGGGTTTTGGCCATTTCGGCCAAAACCCCGATTTTTCATGAAAAAACATGAAAAAAACACCAAATTCGATGTTTCAGAGAGTCATTTGAGACCTATTTTGCCCCAAAAACGTGCTTGGAGTCCATTCTCGCCTGTTTTTCACATTTTTACGCCTTTTCTTTGGTGAATTTGGCCAAAATTTGGAAAAAAAGACCCCCTGTCCACCCCCTGTCTACCCCCTGTCCAAGGCCAGGATTTTTCCCCTGGCCATCACATAAAGTAGGGTATGGTGCAAATTTTGGTACATACCCCCCCAAAAAATGGTCTGCGGACCCAACGGAACCGTTTTTTTACCCATTGGAGGACTTAGAAGCACTAGAAATGGGGAAAATGAGTGAAAAATTGCCCTCCCCCCCAGAGAGGGGGGCAGGGGCGGTTTTTGGGCTAAAAAATGCCAAATTAGGGCCGTCAGAGGCCTCTTGGGGTCACTCTCCTGTGGAAATCATACTCCAGGGGGTCCTGTGGGCCTGATTTCGACGAGCTGCACCCTTTTGGGCCCCTCGAACCGATCTTGGTTTGAAATATTGAGTCGAATATGACCCCTGGACAGGGGGTAGACAGGGGTCATTTTGACCTCAAAACACCAAAAAGCGGCCAAAAAAAGTACCTAAAGTGTCCAAAACAGGTCGGAATAGACTCACGGGACATCCCTGGGGTAGTTTTGTGTCCAAGCAGCTGTCATGATGTCGAAATTTTACAATTTTTTTTGAAAATTTGGTCAAAAATGGTCATTTGTCCCAAAATGGCCCAAATGGCCGATTTGTGCTTTATTTTCCATTTTTTTTGTGTTTCTGGTAATCAGTCACCCAAAAAAAAGGACACATTTTTGCCATACCATACATATTTGTTCGGTTCCTCCCATTTTTTGTGCAATTTTTCGTGTTTTTTGCATTTTTTTTGCATTTTTTTTGACCAAAACTTAGTGAAACTTAGTAAAACTTAGTGAAACTTAGCAAAACTTAGTGAAACTTAGTGAAAATTTGCTGAAAATAACCCCAACAAAACCATTTCTTGAGCGGAATACCCCCCTGTATGGGTAATTGTGGTTGAAAATAGGTGCCTAGAACATGTTCTGAGTGGTTTTGGGGGTGAAATAGCCCCAAATACCCCCACAAAGCAAAAAATGTGCCAAAATTGGCCATTTTGCCCCAAATGGCCAAAAAGGCTGAAAATCCTATTTTTTCACACTTTTTTCACTTTCTGAGGTGCCAAACCATGAAATTCTGGGTCACACTGCCCCGGAAACCTATTTTGGGTGTCAGACACACCCTGAGGTGCCCACTAGATGCCCAAAAAATGACGAAATAATTATTGTTACATAATTTCCTTAGGGGACTGCGGCCCCTAGGGGGGCACGACGGACTAGTTATGGCCATGACAGGTGATATGACAGGTGGTGTTACTAGTTATAAATATGACAGGTGATAATTGAATATTACTAGTAATATGACAGGTGGTACCTGTAAAATGACAGGTGCACCTGTCATTTTGACAGGTGGTACCTGTCAAATGACAGGTGGTACCTGTCATATGACAGGTGTTTTTGCCGGTGGCTATTGCCTCCCAGGGAAAGGGACTCTCGAATTTTTTTTTTGCCCCCTTTTAGGGCGAATTTCGACGATTTGAGGCCATTAAAAGCAAAATTTGACACTTTTGAGCATCTATGGGGGTCTATAACGCGATTTTGCGCACCCGATTTTTCGTGGGATTTACGAAAGACAAGTCAATTTTTGACCCCAAAAAAATTCACAAAATTGCCCTCGGTGGTCCTCACCCCCACACGTCCTCAATACTGGGCGAAAAAATGCAAAAAAATGCAAAAAAAAACGCAAAAATCGGGTGTTTGACCATCTGGGTGCACCAAATACACGGGAGTGCGGTACTAAGCCATAATCAGTCTTTCCGCGCTGAAGAATCCGATGAAGAATTCTTCATTGGAAAAAAATAAAAATACAAATAAAAAAATTGAAGAGGTGGGGTGGGGCCCGAAGGGCCGCCCACCTCTTTCATCTTCCTCCCAGCCTCCTCGCCCGAGCCATCTGCCGACTATTTCCTTCCGTTGCAACCCGACCTCGGAGATGACAAGGAGTGGGGAGAAGCTCCTGGTGGATCCGGCGAAGCCGGGGACAAGCAGAGAGGAGATGAAGACGCAACTGAAGAAGGAGTACGGGATAATGCGAGTTTGTGCGACTCGCCTTCTGACCCCCTGTTTCGTCTTGCGAAGATGAGCGGGAATTTTCGTGATTGAAGTTGGTGAAGACACGTCTCCGCTCACAAGTTGTCGACGAACCCCTTGATGCACTCTTGCATGCCAAGAACCATCCCGCGAGTACCTCAGTGAGGAGGTGTCCGCAGAGCTTCTGCATCTCTTTGAATATCATAAAGATCCACCCCACCCACCACCGTGCGAAAGCTCGGACCCTTTTTAGGCCAGGAATTCTAGTTTCTCCGCCGGAGGCCCAGAACTTCCGGCGCGCTACGCGCGCCGGGCTCGGGACGTATTTACCTTTTATGCACAAAATCACTATTCTTCATCAAAAATCCCGCTGCATTTTTTACAATGTACCCTAATTTTTTTTCGCCTGCGGCGCCGCACGTAGCGCGCCCGGGTTTGGGACCCCTTCTTGAATTTCGAGGGGGCGGTTCACGTTACAGTGGGTCCAGAATCGTAGTTCAATTTAACCCCGCTAAGTAACTCGACCAAAACGTGTATCAGCCAAGAACTTGTCCATTTTTTTCAAAATGACCCCGTTACAGTGAGGGTAAAAGTTTGCGGAGATGCTCGGAAAACCCGAAAAAGGCCAAAAATCCCCCCAAAAGGGAAAAACGAGAACATGTTTCGGCAGGGGGGCAGCGTGTTCTCAGAAAAATCCAAAAATCACCTGAAATCCTTATAAAAAACCTGGTGCCCGATCCAAAAAAATGGAAAAAGCCCGGGTGCCCGCCCACCCCTGCAAAAATCGACTTGTACAGCCATTGCTTTGGTGTGGGCTTGTTCACACCGGGCAGAGTGCGAGTTATTCTCAGCAACACGGCCCCGCCCGGCCCCCCAGATTTTTCCCGTAAGAAAACTACCTGCGCGAACCAGGCATTTTTTGTCCTCCCTCAAGTGCTCCCTCGAACCTGGCGGGAGGGAGGGAAATAGCTATTTACTGACGCAGTGGTGGGTTTGTACGTCCAATGATGTTCTCGTACCTGGAGAGTGGACCGAGTGCGAGGTATGTTTTTAACCCCCGGTTTTCACCACCCCCGCTCCCCCTTTTCGACATTGTCCCGCTCTGGATGTACGTCTCGTCTCCGGATGTAAATTGAAGCTATTTTTTCCCGCCCAAATTAGCGACTACCAAGATTTGTGCTCCTCTATCTATCTCTTGTTGGGTGTCCGCCCCGGTACAGCCGGTCATGTACCAAGGTACACTGTTCACGAGAGGGTTTTGTATTTCAAGTCATTGACTCAACTTCTTTTTTTTTGTTAGTAACGTCACTTTTGTCCTCAATTTCTCTTAACAGGTACCCGAACCGACGACCCTTCATTGTGACAGCGAAGCAGTGCCGACGGACGAGCTGGTGCAAATATTTCAAAATCAGGTGGCGACCGAGACCACCCCAATTATTATGAAACTCTTAGTCAGTCACTGCTATAGCCATTTAACCCAGGGAGCATAGCTAGTGCAAGAAATTCGACTTCGGGATCCGGAAAGTCTGTCCTCTGCTTGCGGAGGACTAGGCACAAGAAAATATTGCGTTCCCCCAGAAACCAATTTTTGTCACAGTAATTTTTGCCCAGGGCATGCTCTTGAAGCATGGCGGCTTGGTGTGAGAAGGGGCAGTGTGTTGTTTTGTTCTAGATTTCAACGGTTGTTAGAACGAGTCAAGTGGATGCTTATCTAAACACTGACTTTAGTACAGACCCGAGAGATCACACATGACTTTGAGGAAAGAACAAAGCAATGCATCTGTACCCGCACGCCAGGTTGTAGTTACTTCAGAATTTTCTTAAGTTTGCGCGAAAGAGAGCGGGGGCAACTCCTTTGTATCATAAGCCCGCTGTGCAGAACAAAGCGAGGAACCTTAAAACACTACCTGCGTGGTGGCTGAATTCACATCCCTTAGAATTACCAGAATTCAGCCTTTGTTGAAGTAACGTACATACTTGTATGTGCGTGTCACGCTTCTCCATCCTTAAATGGGTGCACTGCTTCACTGCAGCGGGTAAGCCTCTCTCGACTAGTGCAAACTTAAGAATTTTCTGCTGGAACTTACCAAAATCGATTTTCTTTCACCCCAAACACCCGCAACACCCCACCTGCTACTTTGGTAGCCTGTGTTGTTGGGAGTTGGTTCTCATGTTGATCCCCAGTGTTTTGCACTGCTTCTTCTGAGCCCAACGCTGTTTGGCCTGTCGACGTAATAAATACGAAGACAGGGCGGCGGTGCCAACAATTTTCCGATGATGTAACGTTTATCTGATTGATTTATCGTTTGATATACCTTGTGTCCTACTTCATGCACACCCAAGAAAGGTTATTGAACGGTACTTTCAAGCGATACTTCGTTATGTCATTGGGGGTAACTGGGTACCTGGGTACCTGGGTACCTGGGTACCTGGGTACCTGGGTACCTGGGCACCTGGGTACCTGGTGCCTGTATTTTGACAGGTGGTACCTGTCAAAATGACAGGTACCACCTGTCAAAAATTTTCACCTGTCATTTTACTAGTAAGATCACCTGTCATGGTCATAACTAGTCCGTCGTGGGGGGGGGGGGGGGGGGGGGGGGTACCACCCACCCCCCAAGGCCAACATCGGCCGAAAAATTACCCAGAGGCCTGCTCCCTGTCCCCCCATGAAGCACACAGCACAACGCATCCCACTTCAACCTGCGACCATACGTGCAGTAGGCATGCGGTTGCCACCTGGGTTCTTCTGCATAACGTGTCTACGCCAAAAAGGCGAGATGGGCTGTGAAGACGCTGGGGGGCTTCACCTGCATTGGCTTTATTTTTCCAATGTTTTTTTTTAAAATGGAAAGTCATGAAGTGTTGCGAATCAACCAAATTCAGCGACGAAGAAAGTTGGGAGGGGACCTCGTCTTCCCTGGATGCTCAGAAGGACTACGAGCAGGACTCTGCCATACAAAGGATGCAGAATGCGTTTGCCTTTACAATTGCATCCTACCCCACCAACCTTTCCAACTGCGATGTGAACCCGGTTGAAAGTTGCATAAGAAATGGTGGCACAACACTACCTGAGCGAAGCGACCCCCCTCCTTCCCATCCCATCCCTGACAGCTGTTTTGAGAGTGGCCATCTACCCTTGCCCACACCCCTCCCTACTGTGTCCCGACTTTGTTGTACCCGACACCTATAGTGTCTGTTGGCTTTTTGTTGCCCACCCCCAACCGAATTCCCTGCAATTCGTACACCAAAATAATGTTTCTCCCCTTCCCCTGAACAGGGTTCCCTCTGTACGTTTTACCCCTTTTTATTTTGGCATGGCACGTCCTATTTCACACACCACTGTATTACGTACATAAAGTACACAAAAAGTGCAAATGAAGTGCAGCCCCAGTTTCGGGTGCGAAACGTTTCTCCATGTATTATAACTAGGGTGCAGAGTGGTTCCGTGCATATCATAGAACCTCGCACCTTGTGTGTCTCCCAAAAACCAAAAGCGTTGTGTGGAGTTTTGAAGGAACACTGTGGTGATATCATCAAGGCGCTAGGTTCCTTGCATGCTGCACAGGTCTGTGCAACGTTCACCACCTTGCACAGGGTTGTAAAACCATCCCAACGCCAAGACTACAACCAATATGATGCTAGCACCCATGAAAGATGCACTGCAGCAGACACAAACCACAAAGCCATCATCGCCACAAAACCATCCCACCCACTTGCAGGCAAACCCAACCCAACCAATCCTACTACCTTTTTGCACCCATGAAAACTGTGCTGCTGTACAGGCCTGCTTGTATTAAGCGCAGCCTTCACATCACACAGTGTTGTCCACTTCCCCCTACCCCATCACTTCAAAACCCAACCCCATCACGCACCTGAGTGCCGCCATCCCAGCCCTGCTGCAAGATGCAGTGCCTCCCATGGGACACTCCGCTGTCTCCACCCACCCCACGCAAGGAAGAACGCCAAAGGTGCTCTCGTGCTGCAACCACAGACAAGCTGAGGTGCCAGACAAATTGCACGAAAGCACCCCACGGCCGGCCACAGCTTCCCCTCCCATCATCACCACAAACGATGAAGGGAAGCGCCACACCCACACCCATCCACATTCACAACACTGTGCACCTCCACCTCCCACCCAAGGACAGCCGTTCACTGCAAAAGGTTTCCACACAAGCCCCCCAAGCTCAGCAAAGCGCGTCCTCCCCCCTGAGTCCCCCCAGTCACACCATCAAGTGAAAGCACGCAATCAGTACATCAGAGCACACAACGGAAGCCACTCGCCTCCCCTCACACCTCACACCTCTTCGTGCAAGCTACCAAGAAGACAGTGAACGACCACGTGGTGTCAACGAGTTCAGAGTGATGAATTGCAGAAAAAAGGGGGATTGGGTGGGGAGGTACGTTGTAATGAATAAGACATGAGTTGTGGGAATTATTTTGCAGCACCGCGTAACATAACACAATGTGTGGAACGTCTTGCTCAGCACAGCTCTCCTCTCGCACCAAGTAGTAGTCTGTGCCACGGTGAGCAAGACTGTGCCCCTCTTCTTCTCCGAACCAGAGGACGCAGCAGACATACTGCCAGAGACCCTCCACCTCGGGGAGGTGCTGCCCTCCCACCAACACACCACGTCGTCATTGTGCGTGTCTCCGTCGCTTCTGGCTTTGCTCGGGGGATTCGTCTCTGCTTCGTTTCGGACGTGCTTCAACCACAAGCTTCCTCAGATCGCCCTTCCTCACTTCGTTGGACACAACGCTGCTGCAGCCGGAAAGGTAAATGCTCGTCAACGAAGTGCAGTCCGCAGCAAAATGCGTACCTCCAAAAGCGCTACTAATATACGTCACGTTGCTGAGTGGAGATAAATCCAGGGTTGTTAGGCTGCTGCAGATCCAAAGGAAACCCGCACCAACCTGCGTCACATCTCTGAGTGGAGATATATCTAGGGTTGTCAAGCTCTTGCATCCGAAAAGAAAGCCTTGACCAACCTGCGTCACATTGCTGAGTGCAGATAAATCCAGGGTCGTTAAGTTGATGCAGGTGTGAAGGAACCACGCACCAACCTGCGTCACATTTCTCAACCCAGAGAGGTCGATACTTGTCAACGAGAATAAACTTGAAAAACGTGATCCACCCCCGCAAAAAGAAAAACCAGCAAAAGGGAAGGATGGCATCACGGTGTGCCAGAGAGTGGCTTGATCCCATTTGCTGACTTATACCCAACAAAGAAGCGACACCTAAGTGAACAGGGGCCGTATACCACCGCTGGTGGCCTAGGTTAGTATATAAGCCAGTTCAAGGTCCGCACTCTGGCAGCGTCAAAAGAAATAAACAACAATAAAACCACCAGTCATTCCAATGGGAGGAACGAATGACTGGCATCTCCTAATTCTCTAAACTGCGGTGAGTGGAACACCCAACTGATGCAAACCACTGCCGCAGGTTAGCACCTACAAAAAGCAAAGAAAAGAAAAGCAAAAGCTGTGCATGGTCGTAAAGTAGGTGCAGGGTCGCTTAAATCCCTGAGGGCACAAAAAGCCCAGCATACACCTCCTCCAGTTGCTTTGGACCCTCCAGTATCATGTGCCCGGGTTTGCAAAAGTGCAATGCAACCATCCCACGCGTGGCCTTCGTTCACTCAAACAAGAGATTATATCCGGGGACGCCAGGGCAAAAATGCCGGGGGGCTGCCACCTCACGTTTTTGTCCCCTCGATACTTGTCAACGAGGTGCAGCCTTCCAGGAAGCTGTCTCCAATGTGAGTCACAATGGACTCAGCACTGAGATCAAGTCTCGTCAACGAAGTGCTTGACAAGAACCCATTCGGAATGACAGTCGCAACCTCCGCCTGCAGAAGCAAACACGCCACCTCAGGATCCTCCACACTCTTCAACCTCTCGGCGATAAACGTTTTTAAAAATAGGATGGAACACCCCGTTCCGAAGAGGAATGCAGCCACCCCGAAAAAGTGGGGGTGTGTCGCCAGTCTGCGGTGAGAAACTCCTCCCTGAGTCAAAACTGCCGCTGGTTAGCGCTGGCTAAGGTTCCCCTTTCACCCGGTCACAATCGAGTCTCGCTCCGTCGGCGTTGACTGCACTGCAAAGCCCCTTGGTCCACCGTCGTAAAAAGACACCACAAAAAGCGTAGGTAGGTGGGGGACCGGCAGGTTACAGACAGAGGCAGTACGGAGCTAAGGTGTCGGCGGTCGCGGGTTGCCGTGGAGGCCTGCCCCCCGTGGAGGTCTTGGGATCTGGGAGTTGTGGAAGTGATCGGCTCAGAGTACCCTGCATTCCATGCACGACTCGAGCTCCTTGTGGTAGGATATTGGGGTCCCGGGAAGCACCCTTCGCCCCGAGGTCCCACCACCCCAGACAGTTTGTAGGTCTAAAAGCACAATGTACTTGTCCAGGACCTGGCCGCTCTTGGGTTCTCTCAAAAAAAAGATACTAATCCCGTACGCCCGTGCACCGCAAAAATGTGCTATGGGGGGCGGTCCGCCGTCGGGACTCTCCAACCTCTTGGCGGTCAGGTCTGTCTCACCCAACGCATGAAGCTCTGCAATGGCTTGGTACTTCTGCGTCTTCGTGAGGTGGGGGTCCGTTTTCGATGCATGCACCCCTATCCGAGATAGGTGATACAATACATCGTGGAGGTGATGTTACATAAGTCCATCACCGCCCCTGCTGTGCCCATCCTTCTGCTTCGTCTGCTTCTTCTTGAAGAAGCCTCCCAGCGTCGTCTGTCGCCCCTTCGAGGTGTCGTGGTGGCGGCGGCAGCAGTGATCCAGCGTACTCTTCTCTTGCACACAGTTCCCGCACCTCGAGAGTCTATGCTTAGTGCATGCTTCGTGTCGGATCGGTAACCCGTCGTCGTCGGAGTGGTGCGCAAAGCAGCAATGCATCAGGTCTGCCTGGGCGTTCTTCGAGCAGGCATCACACTTCGTCTTCCGGTGCAGCACACATATCGCAAACTGGAAGATCGGAACCGCTCCTTCAGGTGCCTTCACGGGTGCGTCCCCTGGACGCACGTGCTCATGGTGTCGGTAGCGAGCATGCGCAGATGTCTCCTGTTCAGCCCGCTGGATGAATGGTAGTGCCCTCCTGCCCCTAACTTCTGTGGAGGGGTACGCCGTCTCAGCAGAATACTCCCCCATCCATGTACCTCTCGCTCTATCGCCACCACGGAGCTCCACCTCAGACATGCCTTCGGAGCTGCGTTGCAGACGGTACGCCACACCAGCATCGTATAGCGCACGCAATGCCTTCAACGTCTCTTCTCCGCCGGCAAAAATAGGACGGCGGTCGATGCCTGTGATGGCGTTCGCCCCAAACGAAGCGAGAACATGCGTTACCTTCACCTTCCCCGGATGGAGAGAGCTCTCCGAAAAGGTTCTGAGTGAAGCCAACATATGCCCAAAGGTGGTCGTCTTCGCCATTTCTCTGTGGGCCAGCGCTACTGGCACCACGTCGTCATCATCGTCGTCTTCCCCACTCCCGTCGTCTTCCCCCCCATTGTTGTCTTCTTCCCCAGTCCCAACCCTCGGCTGCTTCAGCTTCGGCGCTATTCTGCCGGTCTTGTCCCCAGGTCGGATGTCCATCCCTGTGGCAACCTCGAAGTCGATGAGCAGCTCCATGTGGGAGACTTCACGTCCAGCTTCGTCGCTCCACTGTAAACCACCCAGCCAGGAGGCAAACGCCAGCAGCAGAGCACGTCCATACGGCCACCTCCTTTTCAGGGGGGTGTAGTCCACCAAACTGTTCGCGTGTTGCGTCGTCGTGTCCAACTCCGGCGCCCACGTCCACGGGTATCGGTCTTCTTGCAGTCGCGGGTTCGCCGCTTCCGGTCTGCTCCACTTGGAGCGTGCGATGAGGATGCGCACCATCATCTTCTGCAGGTCTGCAACACGGGCGCAGTCCAAAGGTGTGTCCGGTGTGCACATGCCACAGATAGCGAGACAGTTTGGCCAGGTCGTTCTGTCAATGTCCAACAGCAAGGGGTACTCCGCACGAATGCTACTCCATGCTTCACATTCCCACCACAAGTGTTTATGGTTTTCGTCCACCCCCGCTTCGCAGTGAACGCAGATGGCCGAGTCCCGTATGCGCGCTCTCGCAAGTCGCACCCCCGTTATCGCACCGTCAGCTACAATGTGTCGTAGCGTCCCCGCCTCGTAATCCGTCAAAGTTTTGCTTCGGGTGAGAGCAAGGGTTTTCTCCTTATCCACCCCCGCTTCAATACCCTTCAGGTTAGCTCTGCCTTTGCCATTGACCTTCGCAGTCGTCTTCGTACGGGAGAGTCGAATGAAGAACATCCGTTCTCGCACAACGTGGCCCAGTCTACCCAAGCTTACCGTCTTCACATCAACGATGCTCCCATCGTGCGTTTTCACTTTTGTCGTGTCTATCCATGACCACGCAAGGCGGCTGAGGGCTCGCGCAATCAACCCGATGGGTCCTCCAGTCTTCGCCTGCTTCGCTTTCGCACGTGACCTGCACTTTTCGACCAGCAAACAGATCTCATCCGATTTGCGTATCATCGCCGCCCACGTCATGATCCTTCTGTAGTCGAATGCCACCGAGGGGTCGAGCAGATGGCCTTTCTCGAAGACATTCAGCATGACCGGTACGCTTCTTCGGTTCATCTTGTTCACGCCGTGGACCCCTTTCTCCACTGCAGTTGCAAGACTGTTCACGTATTTCCCAGGTGGGTCCTGCACCGTGATACCGTACACAGATTTCGACATCACTGCAGCCTGCATGATGCCTGCTTTCTCACCTTGAGTCAGCGGGAGACATCCCACCTTACCTGCTAGCGGTCCACATGCGTCGATGGTGTCTTCCAACTTCGTCGGGAGCGTGGGCGTCCCAGCCTGTCGGGCCTGCACCGTCGCCCCCAGGCACTCCGACTTCTCGACGCGAGTAAGATCCGCGCCGTTCATCTGCACAGTTTCCTCTTCATCAGGACGGTTGCTCTGCCACGTGCTCTTCCCCGCGTGGACGCGTTGTCCCGTCAAGTCTGCAAAGTGTCCGGTGAAGGCGACACCCGCTCGCAGCTGGTCGAGGGTCTTCGTCAGGAGGTTGGTGTCGTCAGCATACGCCAGCCCCTGCGTGCCCGTTTCCTTCTCCACCCCGTTCATCCACACCGCCACCAGCGCATTCAGGAAGATTACGCTCAGTGGGCATCCTTGGAGGATACCATTCGTCGCAAACCATTCTTTGCCAAGACCTGCCGGAAGTTTGAAACGCCTCCCCAGCTTCTTGTATATACCCCGGATGGGGCGCATCATGTTGTCGGGAAGACCCAACCGTTCGACGAGCTGGAACATGATCTCTTGGGGAACACGGTCAAAGCACTTCTGATAGTCGAAGGAGGCTAGATAGACAGGTGTGTCGTCTATCAGAGCCTCCTCCATCTTCGCACAGAGAAACCACAGCAGGTCTTCGGTTCCGTGTTTGTTCCGGAAGCCGTGTTGCCGCTCGTGAATCCAGGATTCCTGCCACGTCGCCACTTTGCGGAGTCGAGTCGCCGCCCATAACCTGTACATCACACTGGTGATGGTTATGGGTCGCTGCTTCAGGGGCTCCTCGCCTTCTCCTTTGGGGATGAGCACCACCAACGCCCTCGCAATCACCCTGGGCCAGTTCCCAGTATCCTCGATCAGGTTCAGGCAGCGCGCGAGTTCCTCCAGCAGTGTCAAAGGCAGTTCCTTCAGCTCCTCCACCCTCCACCCATCGAGGCCTGCCGCCTTTTTCCGCTTCATCTTGCCGATGGTCGTACGGAGGTCGTCGGCGGTCAGGGGTTCGCATACACAAGGGGTCCCTTCAGGAATGTGTTCCTTGAACCTATCAAAGAACGTCGTCCACGCAGGTTCTTCGGAATCGTCGTACATCCGGAACACCCCACCCCAAGCACGGTCATCCATGAGCAGTTCATCCATCTCCTGGAGGTTAGCTGTAACCGTGCCGTCCTCCCGTTTCAGGAACGTGGTGTGTGACGACGTAGCCTTCCGCAGGAACGAGAACACCTTCGCTGGGTTCTCCTTCATGTGTTCCTTCATAGTGCGGCGCCATTCCTTGATGCGGGCCCGTCGCCGTTGCTCCAGCAGGACAAAACCCCTCTTCTTCAGGCAGCCAAGGAGCCCACACAACGCCTCTATCCCAGGAAGGTCGAGGTCCCAGGTGTCATTCTTCAGTAGATGCTTCTTCTTGCGGATTTTCGCCCACAGCTGCCGTTCGTTCAACGATTCTGCAGATGGCTGACCGAAGCGCTTCCTCCGATCACCAATGAGCTGCTCCATCTGACGACATGTCTTCTGCAGTTGAGCTCCAGGTTCACAGCATCCGGCGTGTCGCAGTCCATGCGGGCCGTCCGATGTCGGAGAACGTCGGGTTGCACCTCCCCTCTCCCCCTGTGGCGTTGTTGCTTCGGGTCTGAGTCTGCAGCACCTCTCTTCAGCAGGTAGTCCTCCGCAATCTTGCAGAAGCGTGCCCAGCGATCTTCAACCGACATCTTCGTCAGGTCAGCTTCAGGGGCAGCGTTCTCCTGCATCACCTTCGCTGCAAGTTCCTTCTCCTTCTTTGCCGGCCATTTCGTCCAGTCGTCGCCGATCAAAGAAAGGGGAGGGCGTGCCTGCGGTGCCTTCTGCTCGTACCGCGTCAGGTCTAACGTCAACACCACCGGTCTGTGTACCGGGAGGCAGCTCTCTTTCCAGACCACCACTTTGGAGATCGCAGGGGCAGCCACGTGGTTCGCCAGCACCAAGTCGATACGTCTGCCAGACGATGTGGAGGTGTAGCATGTGTTCTCTGCTGCCTTACCCAACTGCTGTGCGTAGGTATCTGCCGCATCAACCCATTTGCCGGAGGAGATGGCCGCACGAATGGCCAGACTTTCGTTAGCCTCTACGTTGAAGTCTCCGGCAATGAACACCGGTATGTCCCCAAGGCTGGCTGCTTCTTCAAAAATGTCTGTTAGGAGCTGTTCCGTGCGGTCGCTGTCAGCACACACACCATAAAACGAGAACACAGAGATGTTGCGTCCCCCGCTCCCATATGCCACCTGCGCATGCGTAAAGCGGCATTCGTTCCACGCTTGTTGGGCACATTGTGGCGGTACTGCTCTGGTCGGTATGTCAGCGCACGTCATGATCGCAACTCCACCATTCTGCGTGCGCGTGCGCAGAGGGTCTGAACCCTGGCTTCGTCTGCAAGGGGCACCAAAGAGAAGCTGCTTGGCACCATACCCCTTTACGTCGTTTGCTGCCCCCTTCATCTCTTCTTCTGTGAGCCGCACCTCCTGCAGAGCACAAACGTCCACATCCCACTCCCCCACCGCAGGGTGTGCCCTCAGAGACGTCACGTTTGCCGTGCCAAGCGACATGGTCGACGGACCCGGATGCTCCTCTACGTCCCCACATGTCAGCAGTGACCCCCTACCCAAGAACGCCCCACGTCGCACCCTTCGACACGTCCCTTGTCGTACCCCTCGACGCACCCCTCGCCGTACCCCTCGTCGCTCTCCTCGCCGTACCTTTCGTCTAACACCACCACCCTTACCCAGTACCCCCAACAGCATACAGCCCGTAGAACGCGGACGATGCTGACCCCTTGTTGGGGAGGCCGTTTTGAAGAAAACGTCTCCTTCACCAACGTCGCACGAAGAAGCGAATCCTGTGCCAACCATCACACCATCCCGTCACTTCGTCCTGCCAAACAAGCAGCTGCGCGGTACCGTCCGGTTTGGGTGTCCTTGGAGAGGACCAAACGCGATCTCCACACCCTCGACGGTCATCTTCACCACCACCACATCAAACCGCATTTGGTCTACGCAGTAGACCATCAGATCGCCTTCCTGCAGCCACTCTGACTCCACTGGGAGTGATTGCGACCGGGTCCGGGACTGGGGCGCGGGCAGGTCAATCCTCGCACGGCGCCGAGGGCTCAGCTGTGCAATCCCACTGGATCCGCTGCGGGTGTCCCTCTTGCCTGCCATGCTGACGGGGGGGGGGATCTCCACCTCATCAGCTTCCATCGCATCGGAGGGGGGTGACAACGGCACGGGTGCAGGGGAGGACATCGCACTTGCCATTTCTCCGTCCTCGTTGCTGGTTGGGGAGACACACTCCGGCAGAACGGCTTCTTCACCCATCCCCACCACATCAGCACCGATGGCGTCTGCCTGCTCCTCAACATTGGTAGAGGCGGCGGGGGCTGTCGTCTCTTCTACCTTCCTCCTGCGACGCGGGCTTTGGCTCTGGATGCCGCTTGACCCACTCCGGGTGTCCCTCTTGCCAGCCAGGTTAGCGGGCATCGTCTCCTCCATCTGCACATCACCGGCGTCTGACGCTTCATCTGCTTGTTCGGAGACACCATCCGGCAGAACGGGATCTTCACCCACCCCCACCTCGTCATTGGTGGCGTTATCGGTTCCCTGCTGCTCAACATTGGTAGAGGCGGCGGGGGGTGTCGGCTCCGCTATCTTCATCTTACGGCGAGGGCTCTGTCTGCCGCTAGACCCACTCCGGGTGTCTCTCTTGCCAGCCAGGTTAGCGGGCACCGTCTCCTCCATCCGTTCAACACCGGCGTCCGACGCTGGTTGCGTCGTATCCGCTTTTGTCAGCAGCCTCATGACACCATCCATGAAGGCCTGCTGGTCCTTCCTCTGCTCTGCCTGCTCCTTCCGTATCTGCGCCGTCATCTCCGTCACTGACGACACCGTCTCCTTCAGCAGCGACTGCAGGCGCTCTCCCACCAGGCGGTCCACTCTTTCGCCCATGCGACGCTCCAGCTCCTCCCATTTCTGGTGGTGGGAAGCGTCCTGCGGTGCGGCTGCTGGTGTGGGGACCGACGGTGTGGGTGATGTCGTCGTCGCAGGTGTAGGCCTCTTCTGCTGTGCCCGAGGTGGATGTGCCTGCGGATGCGGCGGTGGAGTGGGCGTGGACGTGGCTGCGGATGCGGATGCGAATGCGGGTGCACTCCAACCCCCCCAGGCGCCCCAGCCACGAACGTCCGCCTTGCCGAGCACCAACTTCTCATGCACGACAGGATCGCCGCGCAGGTTACCTCCCCACTTCTCCACCGCAGCGCGCATGCACCTCCCCGACGACGCGAGGTCCTGCACGTTCCGCATCGCCACGTGTATCTCCGCCATCCGCAGGACCGCCGCTGCACGCTTCCCCCCTCCATCCTTCCCTGGCCTGGCATCACCCACCACATAGACGGTGGTGTTCGTCGCTCCCAAAAATACCCCCCCATTCCCTTCCCTTCCCATTGCACACTGCTGCACCTTCACCCCCCCTGATCTCGGGAAGGGGGCGAATCCCACCCACGTCACACCTGGGCTGCGTGGTATCTTCTGCTCCGCCTCTGCCTCCTTGCCCGGCGGTACGAGGCAGACCCCTGCGGACCTTTCCCCTACCTCCCCCCACGACACCAGTTCCTTCCCTACCCATGACGACCGCAGCAGAGTGAGCGTCCCTGTTGCCTTCTTCTTTGCTCCGCCTTGAGCGAATCCTCCATCTGCCACGCATTTCGGTTGCGGCACCATCCACTCCGCGTCTTCCGACTCCAGAGCCCCCCCGGACATCGCCCTCCGTGCTCGCTCCTCCAGCGACAGCTCCCCCTTGTCACTGGCATGTATGCACATGTAGTGACACCCCCCGAGGTATGCCAGTGATATTGCCGCCCCCCGCCTTCCCTCTCCTGCCGACTGCAGCTTCAGTACTCGGACTTTCTCGTCGCGTACCGAGAACACCTGCATGTCTTTTTCGAGCATGCACGCCATCGCCTGTAGGGTGAGGTGGTCCCCCCAGGTGCCCTGCTTCGCCATAGCGGTGCAGTAGCTTTGGTAGCTACCCTGCACGAACGCCGTCCAGTCCCCCACGCTCTTCCTCAGCTCAGCGACACACATCGCCCTCAACCCAACGTGCGCTGTCGCCTCTCCGTGCATTGCCATGGAGACCGCCTTGAATTGGCAGTCTCCGGCCCCCCCGGCTTCCTTCATCCGCAGCTCAAACTGCTTGAGGTATTCCGCCAGTACCTCCTTCTCCCCGACCCCGTTCCCGTCCACCCCGACTGCTCCTCCACACATCGCACCAGAATTGCTCCCTGGCGACCGCCCGACTTGCGCTTTCGCAGGCGACTCCCCCCAAGGCGGAGGGGGCCGCCCCCCGAGGGTACCACGTGGCGGCGCGCTGTCTTTCACCCTCCTTCTGCGTCTTCGTGAGGATGATTGTGTCACCAGCACTCAGCTGCGTCATGTCCGCTCCTTCTCCCAGCGCTTCGTCTCCGAAACTCATGCAAAAGCCGTCTTCAAGCAACCCCATTGCAGACGCCACCTTCCGCCGCAAGCCCTCCACTGTGTCATCTTCACCCACCTCGACTGTGTGCTGATTCGTGTCGAAACCCTTGATGTTCAGGTCCATGTCTTTGTTGTGGTTTTGTGTTCTGATCTCTGTGTGTTGTGGTGGGGTGTGGAGGACAACAAGCCTGCAGTCCTTTTCAAGAACCTTGCCAACAAACTGTGGGAAGACGGGAGTTCATAAGACCAATATCATCCTCAACACAACGCAACAACGGAACAAACAAGAATGCGATCTCGAAAGCCTTGTATGAGCACATATCATACGCACAACGCCTTCGCTTTGCTGTCACTACATCGAAGGTGCAGGCTGTCCGCACCAGAGCAGTTGCTGTGAATCTGGGAAAGCTCAAAGCGGAGAGTGATGGGGCATTCACGTCGCACTTCGCAACACCAAGCCCCGGGTATGTTGGGAGTTGGGGGTTGGGCGGGGAGGATGTTGTCATGAAAAGGGTAGGTGACACTTTCTTATTCTTCGTTTACTTCAAATATTCTCTCTTTTTAAATTATTTGGCCTTTGGTTGAGACACACCAAAGGTGTCGGTTCTGTGGAATCACTGAACCACCCATATCCTGTATCACATCGTTGATTATGCTTTCCCTGCGTTGACTGCAGGAAAGCTCGCGTATATTGTGACCAAGGATTTTAAAAAAATGAAACTCTTCCTTTTTTAGATAGATATTCACATGGATTACAAAAGATCTTAATTAAGATATGAGCGAAAAACACCGTTTTTTTAAGATCTTAGTGTTTTCTTAAAATTAAGTAAGATCTTAGTGTTTTGTGTTGAATATCTTAGTTTTTTTTTGTTAAGATCTTAGTTTCCACCAAAAAAAACTAAGATCTTAAAAACAAAACTAAGATCTTAAAAATAAAGTGGCTACGATCTTAGAAAAAAAAACTAAGATCTTAGAAAAAAAACTAAGATCTTAGTTTTTTGGTGTTTTTTTCCACTAAGATCTTAGTGGAAAAAAAAAACTAAGAAGATATCAAAACCCCGCTCAAAAAAAATTTCCCCTTACTAAGATCTTTTGTTTTCCATGTATTCAGTAAAAAGAAACGAAAACAAGGAAAAAAAAGAGAAAAAGTTTTTTCGTTGATCGCACGAATTAGTGTCCCTGAGTGAATGAATCTGGGGAGTAATTCGGCAAGCACTATCTAAAAACAGAGTTTTATTTTTATATGACGATTCTCGTATATCATACTTATCGCTAAATATGCCGTTTTTCCCGAAAAATTTTAGAATTCCACGCCCAATTTCTTTCTTTTTGGCAAAAAAAAAATTTTCGCGCTTCGCGCGAAAAAGGTCCTCAGCAGCTCAATTCCGGAAACAAATACGGGGGGAGCGACGTTTTCCAACTCCTCCGCCATCAGCAGGAACACCTCCGTTTTCTCTTGAATCTGTGACGCTTGTTGCTGAGAAACAGGGCAACAGCGCGTTCAAGCATATTCCCCATCTTTTCAGTGTTAAACTCGTGGCGAAGCCACGGTACGCAACATTTCTAAAAAATGCGCTTACAATTGCACCTTTTTTTACAGCCAAACTATGTCATGGAAAGGGCGTAATGCAAGCTTGCGCCGCAGGCGCATGGTACGCTACTTTTTTCTTTGCCCTTATCCTTCTTTCTCACTCCTCATTGCTTCCCAAAGGTTCTGGCGAAGCCACGGTACGCAACATTTCTTTAAAATGTTGACATAAAATGGCACTTTTGTTGGTAACTATCGTCCAGTTCCGTAAATTTTACTTCCATATTTTGCTAAAACAAAAGTTTCTAGCGAAGCCACGGTACGCAACATTTCTAAAAATTGCGCTTAAAATTGCCTACTATGTCGCGGGAAGGGTGGGTTGAAAGCTCGCGCCGCAGTGCATCTTCCTTTTCCGGTAAAATAGAAGAAAATTGTCTTCTAAAAATAGAATTCTGTGGGGGGTAGGTGAGAGGTGGGCGGAGCCCCCACTCCTCACCTAACCCCACCCCAGCCTCAATCCAAAACCCAAATTACCACGTATGGACACGTACGGATTCCACCTTTTCAAAACAATTCACGTATGGATTTCCATACGTTCCACACGTGGAGCGTAATCCCTGTCACCAGAGTCACTCAACGAACCCTTTTTTTCGGAGCAAAAAATGAAAAAATGGCGCCGCAGGCAAAAAAATTTAAGATACAGGATGCAACCCAGTTCCCCAGGTGCATATCCTGGAAGGAAATTTATTTCCTAGGGAAATTTATTTCCTGGGGCAAATTTATTGCCCGAGGGGAAATTTATTTCCTGAGGGAAATTTATTGCCTGAGGGAAATTTATTTCCTGGGGCAAATTTATTTCCCGAGGGGAAATTTATTTCCTGAGGGAAATTTATTGCCCGAGGCAAATTTATTTCCTGGGGGAAATTTATTTCCTGGGGAAAATTTATTTCCCGAGGGGAAATTTATTTCCTGAGGGAAAATTTATTTCCTGAGGGAAATTTATTGCCTGAGGGAAATTTATTTCCTGGGGCAAATTTATTTCCCGAGGGGAAATTTATTTCCTGAGGGAAATTTATTGCCCGAGGCAAATTTATTTCCTGGGGGAAATTTATTTCCTGAGGGAAATTTATTTCCTGGGGCAAATTTATTGCCCGAGGCAAATTTATTTCCTGGGGGAAATTTATTTCCTGAGGGAAATTTATTTCCTGGGGGAAATTTATTTCCTGAGGCAAATTTAGTGCCTGAGGGAAATTTATTTCCTGGGGGAAATTTATTTCCTGAGGGAAATTTATTTCCTGGGGGAAAATTTTTTCCCTGGGTAAAATTTTTTTTCCTGGGTAAAAAAAATTTCTTTCCGGCCGATTTTTTTCTTTCTTTTGGGAAACAAAATCGCCACGTACCACGGCTAGTTAGCTACAAGTATGTCGTATATTCAAAAAAAAAGTATTTTCATCATATGCAATCAATAAATTGATAGTATATGGTGAGGGATCAACAAAAATGGTCCCATCTTTCTTTTTATGGTGTGTGTTTTGCAAAACGTAGAAAAGAAAAGTAAAATGCTTCGTGCACAAGTTGAAACTTCAGTAGATTGGTTTCTGATATTAACCCTGTTTCAGTCCTAAGAATCATACAGTTGTATTCAAAAGGGTGGACATCTTCAGTGATTTCCCTTTAAATGGTGGGTGAATATCGTGAAACCGATGTTCGTGTGAACATTTGGTACCTTCTACTTCAGTTTTTTGTTTCGGGAATACACAAAATACAAAAGTTTTTTTTTTTCTTTTTTCTTATTCCTTTCTCTGTCCTTACTGGATGTAATGTCTGATCACCAGGAGGAAGAGTAACCTAAAGAGTCTTGGTCTTGATGGCTGCCGTGTATACGTAAAGTATTCCGTGCAATAATTGCTACCAATCCAAACAAATACCAACACATCCTGTATGTGTATCAGATAGAAAACCTCAGCAAACACACAAGAAAGAGAAATAAAATAAAAGTAAAAAATAGAAAAGTGAAAAACATACTGAATTTTCTGGACTTAGTAGTTCGCCGTCCAAGCAATGATTAAAACCAGTTTAATCATCCATTGTCCATTGTATTGAAACACCTACACAAAGACTAGAGTAGTACAAAGAGATAGCAAAACGTGCATTGCAAACAATTTAATATGTGTCCTGGAGTCTTAGTCTCAAGGCTATTGTCCCTTAAAAAATGGGAAAGCTAAGATGCCCACCAAGACCAAATCGCTCCTGCGAGAAAAATACTCATCACTAGTGACATAGTACGCGTTGAGTACAACCATATAAACTGCGTCGTGGACATTACCATTGGTAAACCACGACCAAATTACTACTGCGATATACCTATTATCTTCGTTCTTTTTTTTTTTCCAAAGTTTTGCGGTTTTTGTAGTAGGCCTACAGACTGCACAGCTTACCCAGGGTGTGGCAATGTAATACATTGGTCTGACGTCTCACTGAAAGGGTCAAGTACGAGGTCTAGTCCCTTCCAGTGGTGTAAAAGAGTTTTTTTTTCTTTTTATTTGGTTTGTTGAAAAAAAGTAAAAATAAAAGTGGTGTTTGTTTGTGGGAATTCTTTGAAATAGGACCTTTATCTAGATTCATTGGCTTCATGAACATATATAGCCTAGAATCGCTCGCTTATTTTTTTCAGAATGCATTGAGCTGCTTCTGGTAGTCTTTAACGTTGACACCATAAACGGACACATTTTTTTTATTGGGGTTTCGGTGTCGTCAACCTACTTTAAATAACCTACTTGCTCTCCCTTGTTATTATATCATTTTTTTTTTTTTTGGTCTCTTTTTCTGCTGTTTTTTTTTTTTTTTTTTTTATTTTGATTTCTTTTTTGACTGTTTCAAAGAGGTAGGGAGGGGGTGGGGTGTAGTGCGAAGTTCACAGGACAGCTGTATTGTGTGCTTCGACTTTCTGTTAACTCCTTTGTAATTATGAGTAAACAAAGCATAGTGCAGCAGTAGAATATATCTATAAATATAAACTAGTTTGCACTATGTGTTTAGCTTTTTAGGGCTAATGTACTAGAGACCATTCCGCAACATACTCTAAGCGAGGCTCAGTTTTTCACAGCATGTCTGGAGGCACTTGTAAATAAAAAGTATTTTCATCATATGCAATCAATAAATTGATAGTATATGGTGAGGGATCAACAAAAATGGTCCCATCTTTCTTTTTATGGTGTGTGTTTTGCAAAACGTAGAAAAGAAAAGTAAAATGCTTCGTGCACAAGTTGAAACTTCAGTAGATTGGTTTCTGATATTAACCCTGTTTCAGTCCTAAGAATCATACAGTTGTATTCAAAAGGGTGGACATCTTCAGTGATTTCCCTTTAAATGGTGGGTGAATATCGTGAAACCGATGTTCGTGTGAACATTTGGTACCTTCTACTTCAGTTTTTTGTTTCGGGAATACACAAAATACAAAAGTTTTTTTTTTCTTTTTTCTTATTCCTTTCTCTGTCCTTACTGGATGTAATGTCTGATCACCAGGAGGAAGAGTAACCTAAAGAGTCTTGGTCTTGATGGCTGCCGTGTATACGTAAAGTATTCCGTGCAATAATTGCTACCAATCCAAACAAATACCAACACATCCTGTATGTGTATCAGACAAAAAAAAAAAAAAAAAATGAAAAGCAGAAAATTAAAAAAAGAGAAACAGCAAATCACTGAACCACCCCATAACATGTCTTTCCCTGCGTTGACTGCAAAGGAAAGTTCGCGTACATCGTAGCATTGTTGTGTCTGTGTTTGAAGTAAAAGTACCTCAAATCACCCCAGGAAAGAGAGAAACGTTTGTAAGATAAACCATACTGGGCCACCATCAGAAACAGGCAACCACCGACTGCAAACACACTCAGGGCAAGCCCCACCAGACACCACAGACCACAACTGCAACAAATAACCCAAAACCCCCAAACAATCAACAACCAACTGATCTCTTTATAAGTGTGACTTGAAACACAACAGCCCTCTCGTGAACAGTGCACCTTGGTACACTCTTACGTGACAGCTGCACCGGGGTGGACCCAACCATGCAGTCCTACATCCATTTCGTCATTTGCAGCCTCCCGGCACTTCTTCAGCTCGTCTCTCGTGTGCGCAAGCATCCCTCCCGCTGCGCTGCACGCATGCAAACTCCGTATCACGATCCGATCGGAGTCCTCACAAACCCCACGAGAGACACCAGCCATCTGTTGCGCTACTGCCGAACGAAAGTTGTGGTGGTTCCCTGCAGATGGTGATGGGTGCGCAGTGTGGAAGAGCTGTGTGGCGAGGATGCGACGTGCTCAACGATGGTTGGGTGGGTTTGCACTTCGGGAGGAGGTGTCGGAACTCTGCTCTGTTGTTGAGGTGGACTGCAGGCAGCAAGGGCGCAGGGGATGTCTCTTTGCACGCTGTCTGGGAGGTCTGTGGAGCTTCGTGTTCTGTTGCGGGTGTGTGGAGAGACTGATGAGCACAACAACGTTGACAACAGCAGCATGTGGCAAGCAGCTTGCAGCACGACACAATACGCGCAGGGCAAAAACACGTGCATCCTTCTTCGGTTGTGGCACGCACGACCTCAGGTGACCAACAATTTCGCAACGACATGTGCTCCTTAATTACAATCATAGTCGTGCACCTGCATCAACCAGCACCTGCACAATGTCTGCGTAACTTGCCTGTCCTGCTAAGTGCAACGCAGTGTAGTTGTCAGTGTCTCGGTGATTCACATCCACCTCTGGCAAGCCCACAAGATAGCGCACAATATCAGTGCGTCCAGAACACGTAGCAAGCATAAGACACGTCCATCCTTCGTTGATTGTGGCACGCACTCCCGCACCTGCTTCAACCAACATCTTTACAACCTCAAGTGCTCCTGAATCGCAAGCATAGTGCAGAGACAAACGTCCGCACTCGTCTTTCGTACGTAAGTCTGCCCCTGCATCAATCAAGACGCGACACACTGCAGGGTCTGACCACATGGCCGGACAGAGACTCGCTGACTGACCTGCGCTGTGCTTGGACTCATGCGGGACAAACGCCACGTTGTTGCAGACGCACTTCCAATGCTGCAAGAGGACCTCCGTGCACGCAACGTGGTCTGCGTGGACACACTCACTCAGCAGCATCCCAAAGCACATCTGCGTTGTCTCAACATACGGAAGAAGCAGTGTGAGGCATTCATCGTGGTTCCCTCTGCATGCCTCGTGCGCAGCATCGAAGGCCACTTTTTTTCTGTGTGGGTTGAACTCCTCAAGGACCGCCCGCACGGCAGTCGTGTCGCCGTTCCTGGCAGCCTCCACCAAGACCTCGTCTGCAGAAAGCTGTCTTCTCTTTCGTGGGTTCTTGTCCTGCGTGCTGTCTGCGTGTCGCTTCGGCATTGTGTGTTTGTGTATTGTTGATGTGTCTTTTGTGTTGGTTTCTTTTTGTGCAGAGGTTGTGGGTGACAAGAGAGGACGAAGAACACACCCCTGATCGGGGTCACCCCCTGGGACACCCAACAGAAGGGTGACCACGATACACAAAGCATCAGTCGGTGGTAGGGTCAATTCCAGGGGGGCCGCCACCTAACAAAGTTCTGTTGATGATCAACAGAACTTTTTGAAAATAAAAAGTAATAATAAGGGGAATAGTCAGATTTACCCTACCCTATTTTGAAAAAGTTCAGATTTGCCCTAAAAATTTTTGTAGGGCAACCCTGAACTTATTTTAGGGCACGTCTGAACTTATTTTTTAGGGCAACAAGTCAGGCACTTTGGTGGCTCTTGGGTCCGCAGAGCCCGTTTCCCTCCCTCTCGTTGCCCCTCTGTCTACGTCCTTTTGCCCCTGCCCCCCGTTTCTTACTTCTGCGATCTTTGCGCTCGTCTTCCCCCGCCCGGACAGCCTGCTCGAGGCAGCGAGAGTGGTGGGAATCCGAAAAGGATTTCCTCTCCATCTCTCTGGCCAGCCGCAGGTACGTGCCCCGTGCCGCGCAGCCGTGTTCGCGTACTACCCAGGTACTAAAGGCCCAGGTGTGCAGCGAGTGCAGATGGGGCATACGGGCGTCGTTGGCGGGGCGTGCCTGCGCCATCATCCCCGCGAGATGGGCATCCACGCACTCGTGTGCGTGAACGATTTCCATTTCCTGTGAGGGGTCGGAGAGGGGGAGGAACACGGCGGAGTCTGGAGAGTGACCCTTGCTTAAAATTGGTTTTAAAAACTCAATTTTATTTGCAATGTGCAAAAAAAAGGGCGCCATTGAGATGCGCAAAAGGGAGAAAAGGTGTGGGGGAGATCGACACACATCGTTTTCACTTTTGAACTGAGCCAGTTCAGCTGCCACGCTCTCTACCCGACGGCTGCGGCTGGGCAGGGTTTAGTAGCTGCGCTGCGTCGGTCGTCGTTTTTGCGTTTCTGTTTGGGGGCACGTATGGGCTCATCGCGACTCGAGTCCTGGTAGTGAAATGAGCACCTATGGTATGGTATGCAGCTTTTCGCACCACACCGCGAACCGAGACCCGTACAGAAAACAGAAAACAGAAAAAAGACGTCCGCACCCAAACGCGACTTCTAACATAAAAAATACCAATTAAGTACAAAGCCTTCGGGCGACATTGTGTACAGATCCTACCTCATGTAGGTGATCGATACAACCAAAGAAAAGCATAGTGGTGCATCCTCGGGTGTCTACACTACTGCAACAACGATTTCTATAGCTACAGTTTCCCCACCTCTACCTTTAACTTTTTAAACGAGGACTGTAACCTCCAAAACCCGATCCTTTTCTTACTCATAGTTGCTCTGAAAGGTTGCTACCTTCCGTAGTACAAAAGGCTTCGGCCAGACCCTAATTCTCCGGGATTACCCGGCGATTGTCGACACAACAAAAAAGTCCAGAGGACTTTGTTAGTGGCCTTACTCATTTGGATCACAACGGTATGTATATGCTACTCATTACAATGTTAGCCACTTCTATTGCCAGACCGGGGCAAATAGTGAGTGCAAGAAAACTGCTTTTTGGAAACCAGGAAAACATGGTGGACACTCCACTCCACGTGCGGACATGTTTGGCACTTCTGCATGCGTGCAGTATCCAAATGTGTCCCCGTGGGACCAAAGTGATAAAGATGTGTACACTGTGTACAGGGAAAAAACTTTGTGCTCCCCCGGACAGTGCACAATTCAACACCCCTTGTGGGTGGTCTTGTTGCCTTTTGGAACAACAACAATTTTTTCCACGTTGTTGCCAGGCATGATCCTAACTCTTCCTGACATCTAAGGAATTCGCTCGGCGTCATTTTTTGTCCCGTTTTTGTCGTGCATTTTTACCAGTGTTCTTTAGGTCAAAAGTTACCGAGAGAAAAGCCAGAGGTGTGACGAGTCTCCAAACTATTAAAATAACGTGTTTTCGGAGTAAATTATTTTTGTCCCCCCCCCGCAAAAAAGGGGCATCATGCTCTATTCTGGGAGAGGTACCTTTGTGCCAGCTTCCCAAAATTTATTCTGTTGGAATCTATTCTCTCACCGGGAAGGAGACTCCGCCATCACGACGATGCTGAAGTACCTCAAGGATAATGAGTAGAACGGATTCAGCTTGCTGATAGAGGCATTGATCTCGTGTCACCCCAGCAGCGTCATCTGTGAACGATGCTTCTCGTTTATTATGGCCCTTCTTGGAAAACAATTTTATTTTTCCTTCCTTCAAAACTTCACACACAACGCTTTTGGTTTTTGGAAGACACACAAGGTGCCAGGTTCTATGATATGCACGGAACCACCCTGCACCTGTTTGTCATATATATTGTTTCCCGTGCAATACATGAGGAGAAAGCTTTTTGATAAAAATTAGCGAGATACAAAAACCAGCGCGTGTGGAAGAAAAAAAGGAGAGGAAGATATTTTTTCTGATTCAAAGTGGTGTTTACGTTTTGGGTACGGGGCGGAGAATAAAATCTGTTCGATAAAAGAAACGCGAGCTTATTGTTTTATCTTGTTCAAGAACAAGGATGGATGTCGACAAGAACGGAACTCATAATCCGCTATTTCTGCCCAACCGATATGGCTCTGAAGAAAGCATTTGCTTTGGAGGTGGCGATTGTCTTCCTCACGATAAAAAGCCGTCGGTGGAAGCAACGGGAAAATCGGGAGAAACACGGACCAATGCGACAATGTTATGGGAGGACTTGTGCGACATGGATGTCGAAGTGTCGGATAATGAATCTGATGCGTCATCGCAGGTGAGCGACCTTGTGGACTTCATGTCGGAAGAAGAATCAGAGGACAGCGCGGACAAGCTAGTGAGGAATACATTGAAAAGGAAAAGTGCCACGTCAGATCAAGCCAACCCTACGAAGAAACAGAAGCAGGAAGACAAGTCACAGCCGAGTTTGAAAAGCTTTTTTTCACAAAGAGATTGATCATGTTTGCGGGGTTTGCGGGGTTTGTGGGGTTTGTGGGGTTTGCGAAACTCTCCAGTAGGCTACATGTGTCCAGGTTCACAGATATGTTGTTCTAAGGATCTCCTTCTAGAGTGAACGTGTTTCTCAAAACTGGCCGAGAGAGAAGATACTGGTGGGAGCGGGGAGGGGGCGGGCGGTGGATTTGATGCAAAATACAGTTGAGGCAACATGCACATTTCAGTGCAACACCGTCACTTTCGACTGCAGAAAGCGAGACACGCCACGTACGCCCCTCTCCAGGACAACGTCACCCCTCACCCCAGCGCAGCCCTGACGTTCATCCGCACTGCCGCCCGCACTGCCCCGCACATCTCGATGTAGTCAAACAGCAGAATGTTGGCCACCTGCGTGGCACCCCTGCTGCACGCTTCCACCCACTCCAACAGCGCTGGCGTCACACCCAACGCAAGCCCATGCAGTGTGGCAGGACAGGGCGCGAAAGGGACCAACCCCTTTACGACCGTTGATGTCGTTGGTGTCAGCACTGCTTGCACCACAGAGAGCACTCCTGGAGCACGCTGCGACAGCGGGTGTGCTTTCAACAGACTCTTCAGCGTTGTCACACATGTGGTGTTTGGCCAGAACGACTCAATACACTTCTGCCCCCAGAGCCGCCCCTGCAGATGAACGTCGCCAGCTGCGTACAGCACCACAACCTGCACACCTGCGTCCCAAAACTCTTGCATCGTTGACGTAGGGTGCAAGCCTACCGCAAGCCTTGCGCCAAAGGTAGACACGATGCGCTCAATCAGCACATCATGCCCAGTCATGTTGTAGAGGTGGTTGAAGTCGAGCACCACTACCTCAAGGGGGTGCGACAGAACGAAGTGCAGCACCTCGCGCAGCACCACGCCAACAGGCACACTCAGCATTGTATGCACCAACAGGTGTTCTGCGTTGTGCTCGCTGATGCGGAGGTCCAGATACCGCACCCCTGCGGCGAGCTGTTCGGCAACAGTACCCCCCTGTGTCTTCGCCCACCCAGACACAATGCGGCCAACAAAAGGCACACCGTTCAGCCGGTCAGAGATATCCTGGTTCGGCGCAATACGCGACTCCTTTGTGATCGCATAGGTACCCGAATCATGTGTACCGGGCATGACCACATCACACAGAGAACGTGGCGAAAGTATCCCCCTGATGCCTTCCATCCAGTTGACACCCATTTGGTGCCCTATAAACAGATCAACACCGTCTGTGAACAGAGTCCATTCGATAGCAATGGGAGTGGGTCTGTGGTTGTGACTGTGCTGTGCATCGTCTGTCCGTGAATGAGCAGCTGAAAGGGGGACGGACGAAGTGGCATCCTCGTGTGGTTCTGCGGTGCCGTGCTGCTCGAGGGAAACGCAGCCATTGTGCTGTATGTCCTGAAGCGACAGTGCTGTGCACACCCCACCAATCTCAAGACGAATACCTTCAGCGGGAAAGGGAAATGCTTCCCCCCGCGAATGCGATGGGACACAACACTGCACGTCTGCTGCGTTTCGGGACCAACTGTGCACGTGAACAGTGCTGGCGAATGTGTTGTAGATCGTTAACATGTATTCTGTCATGTCTAATGGGAGGAGGTGGGTATTTTCGAGTTTCTTCCCCTCTGGGCGGGGCCTCTTCTTCCCAGTAATTCCCTTTGCAATCTCGTCCTTTTCAGGCTTCGACGCTCAGGATCCCATCTTCCTGATGTGTGTCCCTGTTCGTATGTTTGTTCTCAGAGGTTGGTGTGTTGTCGCTCGTATGCTGTGGCCAGGTTCTGCCCCACATTCCTTCCTCCCAACCCTGGCAGCGATACAGCCGCACTGCCAAGAGAGCCACGCCTTGTGGATAAGAAGAACGCCAAAGGTGCTCTCGTGCTGCAACCACAGACAAGCTGAGGTGCCAGACAAATACACGAAAGCACCCCACGGCCGGCCACAGCTTTCGCTGTCCCATCATTTCCATAAAACGATGCAGGGAAGCGCCACACCCAAACCCTCCCCCCACACTCACAACACTGTGCACCTCCACCTCCCTGCCCCCACCCAACCCAACCTACAGACCTTCACCGCAACAGGGAGAATACCCAAACCCCATATCAACCTGCGAACACATTTTACGTGCAGAAGGCAGGTGATATCATCACGGCGACAGGTGGCCATGCAGAGCCATACTGCACAGCGCCCTGCAACCTTCACCACATTGCACGGGTTGTCCACTTCCCACAAAACCCTAGGGCTACCTCGTACTTTTTCATCCTCTACGTCCTCTACGTCCTCTACGTCCTCTACGTCCTCTACGTCCTCTACGTCCTCTACGTCCTCTACGTCCTCTACGTCCTCTACGTCCTCTACGTCCTCTACGTCCTCTACGTCCTCTACGTCCTCTACGTCCTCTACGTCCTCTACGTCCTCTACGTCCTCCACGTCCTCTACGTCCTCTCCCCTTTTGTGCTCCACCTCTCCCCCGTACTTCAGGACGCGGGTTTTTCGGGGCTTTTGGGGTATTTTGGGGTTTAAAAAAAGCATGGATGCGGACAACAAATACACGACGAATAAATAAATCAGTACCCTTCATTTATGGGTTGCCTAACAAAACCCCAGACAAACCCAACCCAACCAATCCTACTACCTTTTGCACCCATGAAAACTGTGCTGCTGTACAGGCCAGGTTGTATTAAGTGCACCCTTCACATCACACAGCGTTGTCCACTTCCCCCTACCCCCATCACTTCAAAACCCAACCCCCATGACGCACCTGAGTGCCGCCATCCCAGCCCTGCTGCAAGATGCAGTGCCTCCCATAGGACACTGTGCTGTCTCCACCCACCCCACGCAAGGAAGAACGCCAAAGGTGCTCTCGTGCTGCAACCACAGACAAGCTGAGGTGCCAGACAAATTGCACGAAAGCACCTCACGGCCGGCCACAGCTTTCGCTGTCCCATCATTTCCACAGAACCATGCAGGGAAGCGCCACACCCACACCCCCCACACTCACAACACTGTGCACCACCTCACACACCCCTTCCCACAGCTCAAGACAGCAACACTAGAGTTCCCTCCACACCCCAAGCTCAGCAAAGCGCGTCCTCCCCCTGAGTCCCCCCAGTCACACCATGAAGTGAAAGCACGCAATCAGTGCATCAGAGCACACAACGGAAGCCACTCGCCTCCGTCATCACACCTCACACCTCTTCGTGCAAGCTACCAAGAAGACAGTGAAAGACCACGTCGTGTCAACAAGTTCAGAGTGATGAATTACAGAAAAAAGAGGGGGATTGGGTGGGGAGGTACGTTGTAATGAAAAAGACATGGGTTTTGAGGGCTTCTTTTGCAGCACAGCGTAAAATTCATCACAGCGGAACATAATTTTGCTTGATTACAGACTACTATCACTAGATAGCAGGCACATTTTTTTTCTTCACAGGATCCTTAAAAGAGAGCAAATAGAGGGAGTACGCTTTGCAGGAGGTGTCAGAATCCTTTTCTTCTATTTTGAAAACTTGGTTGCATTAGTGTAGCCACACTCCTACAGTATTTTGTTTTGTTTTGGGGAAATTATTTTTATTTGTACCTTTGCACAAATATGTCCACAGTCAACTCATTTAGAGTCATCCACGTGAACTTCCTTCAGCACTGCCTGCAGAAGCTCTCGTGTTGACCTTCGGGACAACAGAGTAAACAACTTCATGCATATTGGAGTGGCCAATCCTCCTGTAGCATGGAAAAAGACAAAATAGAAATAGAGTCATTGAGTGAGAAAACAGCAATAAAAAGGCGTAAAGCCAAAAAGGCAGAGGAGTGAAAAGAAAGCTTCACAATGGGGAGACAGCGTAACATAACACAATGTGTGGAACGTCTTGCTCAGCACAGCTCTCCTCTCGCACCAAGTAGTAGTCTGTGCCACGGTGAGCAAGACTGTGCCCCTCTTCTTCTCCGAACCAGAGGACGCAGCAGACACACTGCCAGAGACCCTCCACCTCGGGAGGTGCTGCCCTCCCACCAACACACCACGTCGTCATTGTGCGTGTCTCCGTCGCTTCTGGCTTTGCTCGGGGGATTCGTCTCTGCTTCGTTTCGGACGTGCTTCAACCACAAGCTTCCTCAGCTTCTGGTCGTTCCTCACTTCGTTGGACACAACACTGCTGCAGCCGGAAAGGTAAATGCTCGTCAACGAAGTGCATTTCGCAGCAAAATACGTACCTCCAAAAGCGCTACTACTAACATGCGTCACCTTGCTGAGTGGAGATAAATCGATGGTCGTTAAACTGATGCATCTCTGAAGGAAGCCCACACCAACCTGCGTCACGTTGCTGAGTGGTAACAAATCCAGAGTTGTTAAGCTGCTGCAGCCGGAAAGAAAGTTCTTCAAAATCGACGTCACATTGCTGAGTGGATATAAATCCAGGGTCGTTAAGCAGATGCATTCCTGAAGGAAGTGCGCACCAACGTGCGTCAGGTTGCTGAGTGGAGATAAATGGACGTTGGTTAAGCTCTTGCATCCGAAAAGAAAGCCGCCATAAATCAGCGTCACGTTGCTGAGTGCAGATATATCCAGGGTCGTTAAACTGATGCAGCTCTGAAGGAACCACGAACCAACCTGCGTCACATTGCTCAACCCAGAGAGGTCGACACTTGTCAACAAGGTGCAGCCTTCCAGGAAGCTGTCTCCAATGTGAGTCACAATGGACTCAGCACTGAGATCAAGTCTCGTCAACGAAGTGCTTGACAAGAACCCAATCGGAATGACAGTCGCAACCTCCGCCTGCAGAAGCAAACACGCCACCTCAGGATCCTCCACACTCTTCAACCTCTCGGCGGATAAACGTTTTTAAAAATAGGATGGAACACCCCGTTCCGAAGAGGAATGCAGCCACCCCGAAAAAGTGGGGGTGTGTCGCCAGTCTGCGGTGAGAAACTCCTCCCTGAGTCAAAACTGCCGCTGGTTAGCGCTGGCTAAGGTTCCCTTTTCACCCGGTCACAATCGAGTCTCGCTCCGTCGGCGTTGACTGCACTGCAAAGCCCCTTGGTCCACCGTCGTAAAAAGACACCACAAAAAGCGTAGGTAGGTGGGGGACCGGCAGGTTACAGACAGAGGCAGTACGGAGCTAAGGTGTCGGCGGTCGCGGGTTTCCGTGGAGGCCTGCCCCCCGTGGAGGTCTTGGGATCTGGGAGTTGTGGAAGTGATCGGCTCAGAGTACCCTGCATTCCATGCACGACTCGAGCTCCTTGTGGTAGGATATTGGGGTCCCGGGAAGCACCCTTCGCCCCGAGGTCCCACCACCCCAGACAGTTTGTAGGTCTAAAAGCACAACGTACTTGTCCAGGACCTGGCCGCTCTTGGGTTCTCTCGAAAAAAAGATACTAATCCCGTACGCCCGTGACTCTCCAACCTCTCGGCGGTCAGGTCTGTCTCACCCAACGCATGAAGCTCTGCAATGGCTTGGTACTTCTGCGTCTTCGTGAGGATGATTGTGTCACCAGCACTCAGCTGCGTCATGTCCGCTCCTTCTCCCAGCGCTTCGTCTCCGAAACTCATGCAAAAGCCGTCTTCGGGCAACCCCATTGCAGACGCCACCTTCCGCCGCAAGCCCTCCACTGTGTCATCTGCACCCACCTCGACTGTGTGCTGATTCGTGTCGAAACCCTTGATGTTCAGGTCCATGTCTTTGTTGTGGTTTTGTGTTCTGATCTCTGTGTGTTGTGGTAATGCCTAGTGAGGGTAATTCTTGCGCAGAATATGGCCCTTAGGTGTGGGGGGGGCTACGTCACCTGCGAAGACCCCGCGGGGTCTTGCCTGTGATGTAGGGGGAGTGTGCCTCGTGCTGACGTGCTGTTATTGATGTGGCGTGTGTGGCACGTTCCGCAGCACTGGGCCAATGATTTCTTGTCTAGCAAGCATGCCCCACATCTCGTGAGTCTATGTTTCGTGCAGAAGTCCATCACAATGGCGCGGCCATCGCCTTCTGTGTGGTGTAGGCTGCAGCAGGTTTCTGGAGCGGCTCGCAGCGTCTTGCACGAGTTACATCGCACTTTGCCGTGGGTCAGACAAGACAAGGTTTTGGCGCACTTTCTGGCGTCTGGAGGGGCCGTGCGAGGTGGGCGGGCCCGTCCTGCAGCTCTGGCTTCAGTCGCTCTGCCTCGCCATCCTGCGGAGGCTTCAGTCCAGTCATCAGCGTAATGCTCTTGCGGCCGGAACTGGGCTGCCCAAGCCTGGGTCTCCTCGTACAAGAGGGAGCGGCGGTTCCCTGCAAAGGCTGCTATGTGCGACTGTAGGTGGCGCAGTACCTCCTCAGTTTTGCTGTTGAGAACTGCTCGTTTGCTCACACCACTGGTCACCGAACCTCCGATGGCAGTAAGGCTAGTGACGTTGGTGTAGTGGCCGTACATCCATTGTGTGTTGTGGTGGGGTGTGGAGGACAACAAGCCTGCAGTCCTTTTCAAGAACCTTGCCAACAAACTGTGGGAAGACGGGAGTTCATAAGAGTAATATCATCCTCAACACAACGCAACAACGGAACAAACAAGAAAGACAACTTCGTAAAAACCTAAAAAATGCTGGGATGGCAAACCATGTGAAACAAAGGTGGTCGCACACTGTGGAGGTACACACCAGATCCCTACTGAGCCAACACTACACCTAGGTGCCGCCTGTTACTCGTCTGCTAGGCTAGGGGACGTACCGACACCACCGCAGCAGGATACCTCCCTGAGGCTCTTTGCAATAAGAATAGTGGATTCTGCCAACATTGAGCACAGACCTCTTCTGGGTACTCAGACCATTGTCGAAGCAGCCACAGTACGCGAGGGTGCTACGAAATGCAAGACCAAGACACCTTGCAGATACTCCATGTACCAACGGGGAAAGCGCCTTCGCAAAAAAAATGGTGTATCAACTCTCCCTCTCAGCAGAACACCGTTCTATGAGAAAAGAAGCGTGACTGGAGGGGGTGAGAAAAGGTGGAGGTGGGGGGGTAGCCTTTTGTTGGAAAACCGTCATCGCACCTCACACCTCTTCGTGCAAGCTACCAAGAAGACAGTGAAAGACCACGTCGTGTCAACGAGTTCAGAGTGATGAATTACAGAAAAAAAAGGGGGATTGGGTGGGGAGGTACGTTGTAATGAAAAAGACATGGGTTTTGGTGGGGATTCTTTTGCAGCACAGCGTAACATAATTTTGCCTGATTACAGACTACTATCACTAGATAGCAGGCACCTTTATTTTCTTCACAGGATCCTTAAAAAAGAGCAAATAGAAGGAGTACGCTTTGCAGGAGGTGTCAGAATCCTTATCTTTCCAGTATTAAAACTTGGTTGTATTAGTGTAGCCACACTCCTACAGTATTTTGTTTTGTTTCGGGGAATTATTTGCATTTGTATCTTTGCACAAATATGTCCACAGTCAACTCATTTAGAGTCATCCACGTGAACTTCCTTCAGCAGTGCCTGCAGAAGCTCTCGTGTTGACCTTCGGGACAAAAGAGTAAACAATTTCATGCATATTGGAGTGGCCAATCCTCCTGTAGCATGGAAAAAGGCAAAATAGAAATAGAGTCATTGAGTGAAAAAACAGCAATAAAAAAGGCGTAAAGCCAAAAAGGCAGAGGAGTGAAAAGAAAGCTTCACAATGGGGAGACAGCGTAACATAACACAATGTGTGGAACGTCTTGCTCAGCACAGCTCTCCTCTCGCACCAAGTAGTAGTCTGTGCCACGGTGAGCAAGACTGTGCCCCTCTTCTTCTCCGAACCAGAGGACGCAGCAGACACACTGCCAGAGACCCTCCATCTCGGGGAGGTGCTGCCCTCCCACCAACACACCACGTCGTCATTGTGCGTGTCTCCGTCGCTTCTGGCTTTGCTCGGGGGATTCGTCTCTGCTTCGTTTCGGACGTGCTTCAACCACAAGCTTCCTCAGCTTCTCGTCCTTCCTCACTTCCTTGGACACAACACTGCTGCAGCCGGAAAGGTAAATGCTCGTCAACGAAGTGCAGTAATTAGCAAAATACGTCCCTCCAAAACCGCTACTAATATGCGTCACGTTGCTGAGTGGAGATAAATCCAGGGTTGTTACGCTGTTGCAGTTGTGAAGGAAGCCCGCACCAACCTGCGTCACATTGCTGAGTGGTAACAAATCCAGGGTCGTTAAGCTGCTGCAGTTCCAAAGGAACCTGGCACCAACCTCCGTCACATTGCTCAACCCAGAGAGGTTGACACTTGTCAACGAGGTGCAGTATACCAGGAAGTCGTCTCCAATGTGAGTAACAATGGACTCAGCACTGAGATCAAGTCTCGTCAACGAAGTGCCTGACAAGAACCCAATCGGAATGACAGTCGCAACCTCCGCCTGCAGAAGCAAACACGCCACCTCAGGATCCTCCACACTCTCCAACCTCTCGGCGGTCAGGTCTGTCTCACCCAACGCATGAAGCTCTGCAATGGCTTGGTACTTCTGCGTCTTCGTCAGGATGATTGTGTCACCAGCACTCAGCTGCGTCATGTCCGCTCCTTCTCCCAGCGCTTCGTCTCCGAAACTCATGCAAAAGCCGTCTTCAGGCAACCCCATTGCAGACGCCACCTTCCGCCGCAAGCCCTCCACTGTGTCATCCACACCCACCTCGACTGTGTGCTGATTCGTGTCGAAACCCTTGATGTTCAGGTCCATGTCTTTGTTGTGGTTTGTGTTCTGATCTCTGTGTGTGGTGGGTGTTGGGTAAAGTAAGTAAGGGTTCTAGAGGCACTAACGCTACACCTTGCTGATGTGGGAAGCTTCTTGGCGTGCCACGTACAACAAACACGTGCTCGGTGTTGGTGTGCGGATGAGAGGCGGTGGCGACATCGGCAACGACGACTTGCGCATCTCGTGTCTGGTTTGCATGGTTTCGCCTCTGAGACGAGAGCAGTGCTTGATGAAATGAACAAGTGCCCCTGCCTCTCTCATGCACCGTTACCTGCCCCGTTCTGCACAAGAAGCCCAGACAGCCTTCACGCTGTCTCCACCCACCCCACGCAAGGAAGAACGTCAAAGGTGCTCTCGTGCTGCAACCACAGACAAGCTGAGGTGCCAGACAAATGCACGAAAGCACCGAGCACACCTCTTCGTGCAAGCTACCAAGAAGACAGTGAAAGACCACGTCGTGTCAACGAGTTCAGAGTGATGAATTACAGAAAAAAGAGGGGGATTGGGTGGGGAGGTACGTTGTAATGAAAAAGACATGGGTTTTTGTGGGGAATATTTTGCAGCACAGCGGAACATAATTCTGTTTGTTTACAGACTACTATCACTAGATAGCAGGCACATTTTCTTCACAGGATCCTTAAAAGAGAGCAAATAGAAGGAGTACGCTTTGCAGGAGGTGTCAGAATGCTTTTCTTCTATTTTGAAAACTTGGTTGCATTAGTGTAGCCACACTGCTACAGTATTTTGTTTTGTTTTGGGGGAATTATTTGTATTTGTACCTTTGCACAAATATGTCCACAGTCAACTCATTAAGAGCCATCCACGTGAACTTCCTTCAGCACTGCCTCCAGAAGCTCTCGTGTTGACCTTCGGGACAAAAGAGTAAACAACTTTATGCATATTGGAGTGGCCAATCCTCCTGTAGCATGGAAAAAGGCAAAATCCTAACGTACACACTATGTTGATTCTAAAAACGCGGGTGGGGGAAATCGCGAATAGAAAAATGAGGGGAGACATAGAAAAGTTGGAACGCTTCCTCACGACCAGATCACACTAAAATACAAAGGTTTGGGTTTGAAGTAGTTTTTGAAAAATATATTAACTTCTCTCGAAATAGTTCAACATTGAACTGAGAGACATAAGAACTAAACCCCAAACCCTCACAGACCAAACGGTGTAACCTGTTGTATTGACATAGTGTGGGGAGAATGAGGAGCACAAGAATCGTCTTCGCGAACACTAAAATATTTCCTACGATATGTCACAAGTGTCATGCCACCGAAAAATAGAAATAGAGTCATTGAGTGAGAAAACAGCAAATTTTGCCATAAAAGGGGTAAAGCCAAAAAGGCAGAGGAGTGAAAAGAAAGCTTCACAATGGGGACACAACGTAACAGAACACAATGTGTGGAACGTCTTGCTCAGCACAGCTCTCCTCTCGCACCAAGTAGTAGTCTGTGCCACGGTGAGCAAGACTGTGCCCCTCTTCTTCTCCGAACCAGAGGACGCAGCAGACATACTGCCAGAGACTCCACCTCGGGGAGGTGCTGCCCTCCCACCAACACACCACGTCGTCATTGTGCGTGTCTCCGTCGCTTCTGGCTTTGCTCGGGGGATTCGTCTCTGCTTCGTTTCGGACGTGCTTCAACCACAAGCTTCCTCAGCTTCTCGCCCTTCCTCACTTCGTTGGACACAACACTGCTGCAGCCGGAAAGGTAAATGCTCGTCAACGAAGTGCAGTTCTCAGCAAAATACGTACCTCCAAAACGGTTACTAATATACGTCACGTTGCTGAGTGGTGACAAATCCAGGGTTGTTAAGCCGCTGCAGTTCCACAGGAAGTGAGGACCAACCTGCGTCACGTTGCTGAGTGGAGATAAATCGATGGTCGTTAAACTGCTGCAGCTCTCAAGGAAGCCCACACCAACCTGCGTCACATTGCTGAGTGCGGATAAATCGAGTGCGGTTAAGCTCTTGCATCCGTAAAGAAAGTTATCATTAATCTGCGTTGCGTTTCTGAGTGGAGTTATATCCAGGGTCGTTAAGCCGCTGCAGTTCCACAGGAAGCGCGGACCAACCTCCGTTACGTTGCTGAGTGCAGATAAATCGAGTGCGGCTAAGCTCTTGCATCCGAAAAGAAAGTTGGCATTAATCTGCGTTACGTTGCTGAGTGGAGATATATCCAGGGTAGTTAAGCTGCTGCAGTTATGAAGGAACCACGCACCAACCTGCGTAACATTGCTCAACCCAGAGAGGTCGACACTTGTCAACGAGGTGCACTCTGCCAGGAAGTCGTCTCCAATGTGAGTCACAATGGACTCAGCACTGAGATCAAGTCTCGTCAACGAAGTGTGTGACAAGAACCCAAACGGAATGACAGTCGCAACCTCCGCCTGCAGAAGCAAACACGCCACCTCAGGATCCTCCACACTCTCCAACCTCTCGGCGGTCAGGTCTGTCTCACCCAACGCATGAAGCTCTGCAATGGCTTGGTACTTCTGCGTCTTCGTCAGGATGATTGTGTCACCAGCACTCAGCTGCGTCATGTCCGCTCCTTCTCCCAGCGCTTCGTCTCCGAAACTCATACAAAAGCCGTCTTCAGGCAACCCCACTGCAGACGCCACCTTCCGCCGCAAGCCCTCCACTGTGTCATCCACACCCACCTCGACTGTGTGCTGATTCGTGTCGAAACCCTTGATGTTCAGGTCCATGTCTTTGTTGTGGTTTGTGTTCTGATCTCTGTGTGTGGAGGGTGTTGGGTAAAGTAAGTAAGGGTTCTAGAGGCACTAACGCTACACCTTGCTGATGTGGGAAGCTTCTTGGCGTGCCACGTACAACAAACACGTGCTCGGTGTTGGTGTGCGGATGAGAGGCGGTGGCGACATCGGCAACGACGACTTGAGCCTCTCGTGTATGGTTTGCATGGTTTCGCCTCTGAGACAAGAGCAGTGCTTGATGAAATGAACAAGTGCCCCTGCCTCTCTCATGCACCGTTACCTGCCCCATTCTTCACAAGAAGCCCAGACAGCCTTCACGCTGTCTCCACCCACCCCACGCAAGGAAGAACGCCAAAGGTGCTCTCGTGCTGCAACCACAGACAAGCTGAGGTGCCAGACAAATGCACGAAAGCACCGAGCACACCTCTTCGTGCAAGCTACCAAGAAGACAGTGAAAGACCACGTCGTGTCAACGAGTTCAGAGTGATGAATTACAGTTTTATTTCCCAACCCAACAACAACAATATAGCGTGAAGACAATAAATAAAATCAAAGCGGAATAAATTTGAGGTTTTGTGAGGCACTCAACGAGTGTGCCGGCTCTGTGGCGTCACGGAGCCACCAACACTCCCCAGTCATTTTTCCTGCGCTTCCAGGAAAACTCGCGTTTGCGACCAGGACGAAAAAATTTAATTCACAGCAAACAGGTGTGAGGGAGAAGAAAAGAAAGTGAACAAAAACGAAAAAACAATGTTTTTCTGAAATGTGATGTTGTTGGGGTGGGGAGAATAAAACAGTTCCAAGAAAAGCTCCTGCGTCGGTTTTCTTTTGGTTAAAAAAAAAGGGGGTTGGGTGGGGAGGTACGTTGTAATGAAAAGTACATGAGTTTTTGTGGGAATTACTTTGCAGCACAGCGAAATTGAAACCGCACCCTACTTTTCCTTTTTATGTTTTTCCCCCACCCCCGAAAACAACAATAAAAACAATAAAGACAAAAGGGAGAGGTTGTGGTGAAACGCACACACCTCGACCTGTCGGTGTGGCTCTACTCCAACCCGCCCCGGATTAGAAAAATGGAAAAAAGGATGGGAGTAGTGAGCGGTGTTCAATTTCCTTTTAGCATTGCATGTAATCATATAAAATAACACAATGTGTGGAACGTCTTGCTCAGCACAGCTCTCCTCTCGCACCAAGTAGTAGTCTGTGCCACGGTGAGCAAGACTGTGCCCCTCTTCTTCTCGCGTCACGTTGCTGAGTGGTGACAAATCCAGAGTTGTTAAGCTGCTGTAGTTCCACAGGAAGCGCGGACCAACCTGCGTCACGCTGAGTGCAGATAAATCGAGTGCGGTTAAGCTGTTGCAGGCGACAAGAAAGCTGGCATTAATCTGCGTCACGTTGCTGAGTGGAGATATATCCAGGGTCGTTACGCTGCTGCAGTTCTGAAGGAACCTGGCACCAACCTGCGTCACATTGACCAACCCAGAGAAGTCGACACTTGTCAACAAAGTTCCCCTTCCCCGTGCTACAATCCTACCCGGTCTCCCATTCGGAAGGAGAAGACGCGTCAATCGCATTCAATTATGGGCGTTGGAAGGAGGGTGATCTGAAATGTTGCGTACCGTTGGAAACTCTAGAAAGAGGGCAAGCACGCTAGCTTCTTCCTGTTTCTCTCCTCCCATTAGACATGACGGAATCCATGTTAACGACCTACAACACATTCGCCAGCACTGTTCACGTGCACAGTTGGTCCCGAAACGCAGCAGACGTGCAGTGTTGTGTCCCATCGCATTCGCGGGGGGAAGCATTTCCCTTTCCCGCTGAAGGTATTCGTCTTGAGATTGGTGGGGTGTGCACAGCACTGTCGCTTCAGGACATACAGCACAATGGCTGCGTTTCTCTCTGTGCACCGTTCATTGTGCTCAGTTGAGGGGGTGGTTGGTGTGGGTAAAGTATGCCTGTTTATTTTGTTGTTTTGTGTTGACAATCACATTGCCCCACTGTGGTGGAGTCGATAGTCACGCACTCAGATACTGCAGGCCAAAGCGCTGTTGGAATTGCAGAGACGGTGGTGCGGTCACTTTCGCATTAATTGCGGCGTTGACGATCTGCAACCTAGGAAGGTCCTGTACTCAATGTCGCCCGCAGGTTTTGTACTTAGTTACTATAGACACAAGTCGTCCTCAAGAACGTAGCTTTTGTTTGCTCCTTTTTCATCCTTTTTTCATCAGGGCCAATACAATATGTGGTGGTAAACCATTCGAACGGCTGATCCTTTTTTTGTCTATTCCTTTCACCAATCATTTGCTTGAGAAAGAGTGCCATGGGGGAGACGGTAAGACGCATGGCAGCGAAGAAGGGATTCATTTCCAGATGGAGTGTGGAAGAAAACATTGCAAGCTGAAAGCCTCTCGTCCTGTGCCACCTTTCAAATGGGACACCCCACCACCTCCAGTGCAGCTATACGAGAGTTTGCTGCCTCAAGTTCCGAGTACGAAACAACTGCACCACGTCTGTGTGCTTCTCAAGAGCCGCCAATTGCAACGCAGTGCGGTTGTCAGTGTCTCGGTGATTCACATCCACCTCTGGCAAGCACATAAGATAGCGAACAGTCTCGGTGTGTCCAAAACACGCCGCAACGTGGAGACACGTCCATCCTTTGTAATTTGTGGTACGCACTCCCGCACCTGCTTCAACCAACATCTTCACAGCGTCAAGTGCTCCTAAAACGCAAGCAGTGTTCAGAAGCGAACGACCGTCGCTAATATTTCTGTCAATGTCTGCACCTGCATCAATCAGCACCTGCATCACATCTGTATCCTTGATATCCATCGCATAGTACCACGCATGATTCTGCGTGTCTCGGTGGTTCACATCCACCTCTGGCAAGCTCACAAGATAGCGAACAGTCTCGGTGTGTCCAGAACACGCCGCAACGTGGAGACACGTCCTTCCTTTGGTGTCTGTGGCACGCACTCCCGCACCTGCTCTGACCAACAACTTCACAATGTCAAGTGCTCCTGAATCGCAAGCAGTGTGCAGAGGCGAACGTCCGTACTCATCTTTCGTATGTAAGTCTGCCCCTGCATCAATCAAGACGCGACACACTGCAGGGTCTTTCCACATGGCCGGACAGGCATCTCCGCTGTACTTGGAATCATGTGGGACAAACGCCACGTTGTTGCAGACGGACTTCCAATGCTGCAAGAGGACCTCCGTGCACGCAACGTGGTCTGCGTGGACACACTCACTCAGCAGGATCCCAAAGCACATCTGCGTTGTGTCAACATACGGAAGAAGCAGTGTGAGGCATTCATCGTGGTTCCCTCTGCATGCCTCGTACACAGCATCGATGGTAACATTTTTCCTGTTTGAATCAAACTTCTCAAGGACCGCCCGCACGGCAGTCGCGTCGCCGTTCCTGGCAGCCTCCATCAAGACCTCGTCTGCAGAAAGCTTTCTTCTCTTTGGTGGCTTCTTGTCCTGTGTGCTGTCTGCGTGTCGCTTCTTCGGCATTGTGTGTTTGTGTATTGTTGCTGTGTCTTTTGTGTTGGTTTCTTTTTGTGCAGAGGTTGTGGGTGACGAGAGAGGACGAAGAACACACATGCAACACACCCTCTGAGGGAACGGAATACACGGATACGTCACACACAACCACATGACACCTCCACGTGGGGGTTTGTGGGAAGAGCACTTTGCAGGAACACACAATGCAGATGCGTCCATGTGGGCACAGCACACAATGCACGTCACGTCATTCATCATATGAGAAAGTCTTTGAGATACGACAACAAGTGGCCTTTCTTTTTCTTGGTTGAAATGTAGACAAAAGCAAAACTTTCAGTACTGAATGACTCCCTGGGTCGTAGCTGGAGTCATGCTGACGGCCACGTATCACTAATTAGGCACCCAGCAAGGAATCTTTTGCTCAAATAAAAATCAAAGCTGACTTGAAATACAAAGTCCTTCTCGTGACAGTGCACCACAACTCAAAAAATAAACAATGTGCCACATTGTCGTTCCCTCACACCCCTTCTTGTAGCTGTTTCATGCGTCGACGCTTCCACACACACTATCTCTCGGGTGGTGGTACGCAGCACGGCTGGGTGAGTAAACGACGTGGCACTTTCCGCTCACAAAGTGTGCGTAAACAGAACAAAAACGCGTTAAACAACAAACTTCTTCCAGACATATCCTGTGCACAGGGAGTGGAGGTAACCTCAAGGGCCCGGACAAACGCTCACCCGCATCGTGAAGACATAAAGTGTTCCGTGCATAAGGCTCGCGCACCGTGACACCGATCCACGCTGCTGTGCTGTGCGTTTAGTACACAGGCTTAAAAAGAATGGGAAACACAAAGAAGCCACACATTCTTATGCTAAAAGCATCTCCAAAAAGAGGAAAATCTGTAGTAGCAAATGACAAAAAAACAAAAAAAGAAAAGTTAATTGGTGCTCCTGACGACCCTATATTGCGTACTTCTTGCGTACTTCATTCTTGTTTTAAAAGAAAAGCAAGGAGCCCGCCAAAAAAAAGAGGGAAATGAAGAGGAGTAATCTGTAGTGGCAAATAAAACAAAAACACACAAAAGAAAAGTTAATGAGAAGAACTTAAGCGACTCTGTGATTAGTCAAAAAAGAACCCTCGCTTCTTAACAGAATGCTGAGCAGCGTATAGTGCTTTCGAAAGGTACACGCACTTCACATGCACACACATAGACTCTTGCTGTCATTCGTGATGCAATGGCATTTGCTCGTGGAAACGTTCACTACATAACTGTTCGATCCGGTGACGTTGATGTTGTGTAGCGTGCAGCCTACGAGAAAGCCTCCGTATATAAGTCCCACGCTGCTCCACCCAGACAGGTCAAGTGTTCGCAACGCAGTGCAGTGGTAGAGAAAGGTGCTCCCAATGTGCACCAATTTATTCCACCCTGACAAGTTCAGGGTGGTCAACGCACTGCAGTTGGCGAGAAACGAGTACCCAATGTGCTCCACATTGTTCCACCCAGACAAGTCTATTGAACGCAAGCCACTGCAGTCGGCGAGAAATAAGCACCCAATGTGCGTCACATTGCTCCACCCTGAGAAATCAACAGTGTGCAATGCGCTGCAGTTGTTGAGGGTCCTCTCGTTCAGTTTTGTCACAACTGACGCACCACTGAGATCAAGTACCTCAAACGTGGCCGCTCTCAAGAAGTCCGGAGGGATCTCAGTAACAACCTCCGCCTGCAGAAACAAATGAACCAGCGTGGGATCTGCAAGACCCTCGAACCTCTCTGCCGTCAGCCTGGTCTCACCCAAGTCACGAAGAGCTGCAATGGCTTTGTCCTTCTGCGACATCATCTTCGTCAGCACAACTGTGTCCCCAGCACTCAGCTGCGTCGTGTCGTCTCCTTCGACCATCACCTTCCCTCCGAAGCTTATGTCGAAGCCGTCTTCGCACAACTCTGCTGCAGACGCCACCTTCTGTCGTATGTCCGCAATTGTGTCATCCACACCCACCTCAATAAAATACTTCTCCCCGTCAAAGCTCTCCACGCTTAGTTCCATAGTTTTGTGTCTGTTTTGTGCATAAGTGTTGAAGGAAAATACTGGATTTTGTTGGGTTTACACTCGCAGAGTGGAAATGAAATACCACCTTTCTTTGTTCTTCTTTTCTTTTGAAAACTTGGTTGTATTAGTGTAGCCACCCTAGAGTGTGCTCCACTATAATTTTTCTTGTTTGTTGATCCCATCCCACTTTTGAGCCCCTCTTTGGGGTCTTCAACCAGTCGGTAGAAGTTTGGGTTTATTAAAGTGATGTTGGGTTTTAAACACAGGGCCACCCAACTCAGGGGTGTCCCTGCAAAAAAATATACATCCCAGTTCAACTACATCCCTCGTTGTTCTGTGTGTCGATGTCTGCACCTGCATGAATCAGCACCTGTGCAACGTCTGTGTGGTTGCCCTCCATCGCATACTGCAACGCAGTGTGGTTGTCGTCACTGTCTTGGTGATTCACATCCACCTCTGGCAAGCTCACAAGATAGCGCACAGTCTCGGTGTATCCACAACACGCCGCAACGTGGAGACACGTCCTTCCTTTGGTGTCTGTGGCACGCACTCCCGCACCTGCTTCAACCAACATCTTCACAACGTCAAGTGTTCCTAAAATGCACGCAGTGTGCAGAGGCGAACGACTCAAATTACAGTTAGTCTGTGTGTCGATGTCTGCACCTGCATCAATCAGCACCTGCGCAACGTCTGTTTGCTTCCACAACACTGCTTCCTGCAACGCAGTGTTGTGGAAGCAGTTGTCAGCATTTTGGTGATTCACATCCACCTCTGGCAAGCCCACAAGATAGCGAACAGTCTCGGTGCGTCCACAACTCGCTGCATGTGCAAGACACGTCCCTCCCCCGTCGTCCGCGCCTGCTCTGACTAACACCTTCACAACGTCAAGTGCTCCTGAATCGCAAGCATAGAACAGAGGCGCACGTCTCTTGTTGTCCTTTGCGTCGATGTCTGCACCTGCATCAAGCAGCACCTGCACCGCGTCTGTGCGTTTGGCAAAGCACAACGCAGTGCGGTTGTCAGTGTCTCGGTGATTCACATCCACCTCTGGCAAGTCCACAAGATAGCGCACAGTCTCGGTGTGTCCAAAACACGCCGCAACGTGTAGACACGTCCATCCTTTGTAATTTGTGGCACGCACTCCCGCACCTGCTTCAACCAACATCTTCACAACGTCAAGTTCTCCAGCTTCGCAAGCAGAGTGCAGAGGCGACCATCCGTCTTTGTTCTCAGTTTCGATGTCTGCACCTGCATCAATCAGCAACTGCACCACGTCTGTGAGTTTTTCACGCACGGCTAAGTGCAATGCAGTGTGGTTGTCACTGTCTCGGAAATCCAAATCGTCATCTGGCAAGCCCACAAGATAGCGCACAGTCTCGGTGTGTCCAAAACGGGCCGCAAGGTGGAGGCACGTCCATCCTTCGTCGTCCGTGGCACGCACTCTCGTACCTGCTTCAACCAACATCTTCACAACGTCAAGTGCTCCTGATTCAGAAGCATAGTGCAGAGGCGAATGTTGCTTCTCGTCTTTTGTATGTAAGTCTGCCCCTGCATCAATCAAGACGCGACACACTGCAGGGTCTGACCACATGGCCGGACAGAGACTCGCTGACTGACCTGCGCTGTGCTTGGACTCGAGCCGGACAAACGCCGCGTTGTTGCAGACGGACTTCCAATGCTGCAAGAGGACCTCCGTGCACGCAACGTGGTCTGCGTGGACACACTCACTCAGCAGCATCCCAAAGCCCATCTGCGTTGTCTCAACATACGGAAGAAGCAGTGTGAGGCATTCATCGTGGTTCCCTCTGCATGCCTCGTGCGCAGCATCGAAGGCCACTTTCTTTCTGTCTGGGTTCAACTTCTCAAGGACCGCCCGCACGGCAGTCGTGTCGCCGTTCCTGGCAGCCTCCACCAAGACCTCGTCTGCAGAAAGCTGTCTTCTCTTTCGTGGGTTCTCGTCCTGCGTGCTGTCTGCGTGTCGCTTCGGCATTGTGTGTTTGTGTGTTGTTGCTGTGTCTTTTGTGTTGGTTTCTTTTTGTGCAGAGGTTGTGGGTGACGACCCTCCGATGGTTCTTGTATCATTGTACAACAAATAATGATGCAAACGCCTGAGGCTTTATTTCGTCACCTTCGATTCTAAAGGACGAGACAACTGCGGGACATCAGCACTGTGCACTGCAGCATACCCACTGCACCTGAGTCTCCGACCCACGTCTCCACTCATGCAATCCTGCCTCAGCACCCCACACGACGGTGATGTAACGGGTGTTACAAGTGGAGTTACAAGTGAGTTACATGTAACTTTTGTTACATGTAACTCACTTGTAACTCACTTGTAACCCACCAGTTACAACCTGATTTTGCCTGTAATTCATGTATCCCACTTGTAACTCACTTGTAACTCACTTGTAACGGTTTTTCACTTGTAACGTTACATGTAACTTCACTTGTAATGTACTGTACATCACCGTCGTGCAGCCCAAAAGAACCCCACAACACAGCCGTGCCGCACGCTCATGCTCACATCACGCAAGTTGCCCGCCTCTGCCTCTCGTAAACGGCCCGATACCCACCACACTTGGTAGCTTCGCGTCAAACACTCTAACGGATGCTCCCTGTTCCCCCATTGCGTCAAAAGACGTTGTCCCCCCCACCCGCCCCGTCCCTGAACACACACACCCCCTTGGTCCTGGTGCGGTATTTTGTGTCTCCACACACCAGCGCCGCAAAGAACTCAAGCACACGCTGCGAGTCCTTGCTGAAGCTCCGCTGCACCAGCGTCTCCAGTGTCCCTGCTGGGTCACGTGCAAGCCGCCGTGCTGCAAGGTGCTCCCCAAGCTACTTTCCGGAACGTGAACGCACTCCGCTCCTCCCCAAAGTCTCAATCCGGAACGGCAGTCAGCGGAAGCACGCATCCCGCACAGACGCACACACACCGTGCTGCGAATCAAGACGACGCCACACCCACAGTCCCCTGCCACTCGTTTGTCTCCAGCATCCTGCATGCAAGCTTCCCTGCACGCACCACTTCCGACATAAAGACACATCCGAAACAGCAACAGCAACTCCACCAGACGCCATCTCCTTCTTCGTCCACGTCTCCAGGTAGGCCTCGTAGATCACCTCCTCAGAAGCCTTCTCGCTGCACTGTGCGTAGCGCGCCATGTGCAGCAAAAACGGGTTCCGCAGCTGCACAAGTCCCCCAACGTCCTCCTCACGCACGAAGACTGTGCGCTCTCCCTTCTCCTTCTCCTATTTTGTGTTCCTTCTCCCAGGCTGTGTTTGCACGCTCGATGTACGTTCTCGCATCCACCTCTGTGAACAGATGTGTGTACACAGCACGCACACCAGCCCCACATACCAGACAGAGACGTGTCCACACCCTTCAGGTACTCACCACGCACAGTCACAACAACACTGCAGTGTGCCTCCACCCACGGATGCCGGCACAGAAGTCCACCCTCAGCCACCACAACACCCACATCCTCCTGCGTCAGCCCTACCTCGTCCAGCGAGTCCTACGTGAACGTGCACGAAGCCACCTCCACGCTTCCTCCATCAGACGTGTCTCCGACTCATCCACACATGTGTCGCACCCCACGCCACTCCACGAACTGCGCAAGGTAGTCCTTGAAGAACGCGACTGCGTGCCCCATCATCTCCTGCAGCGCACCCACCTGCTCAGCCCTCGTCTCCCCCACACCACCACCATCCTGTGCACAGCAGCTCGTCCTCCGAAGCATACACAGACGAGAACTTCACGTCTGCAGCACCCTCCTTCGCCACCACCACAAAGAACGTCCCACCCTTCCCGTACATGAAGCTCCGAGCCACATCCCGCTTCAGTGTTGTCGACGTGAAGCAGTTCCACACAATGTGCGTCCCCAGCGCGTACTTCGCAGGCACGTTCACATTAATCCCGCGGAACACAGTCCGCAGCTGCTTCCGCCGGCTCCCAATCAGCCGGTCCAGACCACGGATCAGCGGCGCAAAGGCCTCAATCACGTGCAGCTGCGGGTGCGGGCGACAGCTCAAACACGTTCGGTGCTGTCTTCTCAGTCAGGAAACCACACTGCCTCCACATCCCCCGCAAGTACGGCGCTGTGCAGCATTGTCCTCCCGTCCACGCTGTCCACCGCGTCCACGGGACTCTCCTTCCCAGTAATTCCCTTTGCAATCTCGTCCTTTTCAGGCTTCTACACTCAGGATCCCATCTTCCTGATGTGTGTCCCTGTTCGTATGCTGTAGCCAGGTTCTGCCCCACATTCCTTCCTCCCAACCCTGGCAGCGATACAGCCGCACTGCTAAGAGAGCCACGCCTTGTGGATAGGTGAGGAACCCCACACCACAAAGCACTGTTTCGCGAAGCCGCAGCACTGCCTCCACCCACACAGCCTCCACGCTGTCTCCACCCACCCCACGCAAGGAAGAACGCCAAAGGTGCTCTCGTGCTGCAACCACAGACAAGCTGAGGTGCCAGACAAATTGCACGAAAGCACCCCACAGATACAGCTTCCCCCTCTCCCATCATTTCCACAAAACGATGCAGGGAAGCGCCACACCCAAACCCCCCCACACTCACAACACTGTGCACCTCCACCTCCCTGCCCCCCACCCACCCAACCCACCCCACAGACCTTCACCGCAAAAGGAACACCCAAACCCCACATCAACCTGCCACTCCCTTGGGTACTCTTCCTCCGGCAAAAGCCGTAAGAGAAACGGTTACCACCCCCCGGGTTTCCATCCTCCTGATCTGGCCCAGGGACTGCATCATTGCAGACACAGACACAAGGCACGCAGATCCCACCGTGGCTGAAGTGCTTGGCGGTGCAGGTGGAGTTGGGGTGCGGTCCTTTATGGCTGCTTATTGCCAGCACTTCCTTCCCCGTCGACGGACGCCGTCTTCAGGAGAAGATGAAACCACTTAAGAACTGTCGGGAGTGACTGCCACTTCGGTCACTTCACCTTTGTGGCCTTCCAACACGAACACTGCCTCCCCAGTGTGCACATCACACACGGACGCCCGTCTGCAGGAGAAGATGAAACAACCTCAGAACGCAGGTAAAAGTTAGGGCGCAGTCCTTGATTGGGCTACTTCAGTTTTGCCTTGTTTTTTTTGTTGTTCTGTTGTGTGGTGGGGGTTGTGGGAAGGGGAGCAGTGGTCGCGCTAATTATGGGAAAAAATGGGGAAAAAATGGATTTCGGGTACGGAAAAACGTTCCTTGAAAAGGTTAGCAGGGGAGGCCCGGAAACCCCGTTTTGTGGCATTTCCGGGCCAATCCCGGCTTGTGGTGGGGTATATACGGAAAAATGGACAAAATTTTAGTGACTTAAATTTTCGCAAAATATGAACCCATACTCGTAAACAAGGGTCATTTTCAGGAAAATTCGGAAAATTCCGAGATTTGGAAGCAATTTTTCTCCTGAAAATCAGTGGGTTTTCAGCCCCAAAACACACCGCGATTGGAATTTCCGGAATCCGTCCGCGCTGTGGTGGGGTCACTTTGCCGAAATGGCCAATTTTTTGGTTTTGGTCAAAATCCATGTGGGTAAAGAGGGCCAATGTAAATCCCACAACCAGATTTTCTCTCCCTGATCCTGACGTCTTGCAACATGAAAATGCGCGAAAACATCGGCATTTGCATTTCCGGAATTCGTCCGTTCTGTGGTGGGGTCAATTTGCCGAAATGGACAAGTTCTTGGTTTTGGTCAAAACCCGTCAGTGTAAGGTAAAGGGGGCAAGTGTTTGCCTGTAGAAACTGGAAGGGAACAGGCAGCGCCGCAGGCGCACGGCACCCAACTTTTTTTTTTTTTTTCCTTTTCTTTTTTCTCCTCTTTCTTTTGACTTTCCGAGCCAATTGCGTTCCACGGCGGGGTCACATGTATATGCAAGTCCACTATGTGGTGGTCTTACTCAACAATATTAGAACTTCTGGTTTCTTAATGAAATCCCCGTACTGCAAAAAAAAAACGTTCCTACCAAAACCCCCAAAAATCCCGGGATGAGGGATGGACTTTAGCGCGAGCTCTGAAGGGGAGGCATGCGTATTTTTTTTTTTTTTTTTGGTATTTTCAGGGCTTCCGCTTGGTTTTTGGTCTCAAAATTTGGTCCCCCCGCTTTCTCCGAGCCGTCGCGCGCGCTTCGCGCGCGCGACTCCCTGCAACCACAGGAAGGAGAGGGGAGGGAGGTGGGCACCGCAGGCGAAAAAAAATTGTCACGATTCGCAGTTTTGCCAACGTGCTTTTGTTTTAACGAAGACAGCAAGAGCGCCGCAGGCGCACGGTACGCTACTTTTGCCCTATTTTCTTTGGCTTGTGAAGGCTGAACGGCTCGTGAAGGAAGCTGAGACGGTGATGGTGTTTGTAGGGTAGGTGCAGACAATTTGAGGAGTCGCGCAAAACCTTGGGACTCCATTTGATTGTGTGCACTGGTGAGAAACAATTCAGCGCCGCAGGCGCACGGTACGCTACGTCCTTTTTTTTCTCCTCCTTTTTCTGTCTTCTTTGGACTAATCGAACCGATTGCTGCTCACGATGGGGTCACAGGTGCATATGAAACCGTGCGTCGCACCGTACTACCCAGTGTGCCTCATGCTGCATTTCAGGCTATTTCCTAACTCTGGGGCGTTTTTTCCAAAATTTCGAAAAAGAAATGCAAAAAAAGTGCGGCATTTTCGTGAGGTTTTTTTCCGCCCAAGAGGGCGTTTTGTTGCATTTCCGAGCCAATCCCGGCTTGTGGTGGGGCATATTCGGAAAAATGGACAAAAATTTAGTGACTTAAATTTTCGCAAAATATGAACCCATACTCGTAAACAAGGGTCATTTCAGGAAAATTCGGAAAATTCCGACATTTGGAAGCAATTTTTCCCTGAAAAAACAGTGGGTTTTCAGCTCCAAAACATACCGCGATTGGAATTTCCGGAATCCGCCCGCGCTGTGGTGGGGTCACTTTGCCGAAATGGCCAAATTCTTGGTTTTGGTCAAAATCCATGTAGGGTAAAGAGCCAAGGTAAATCCCACAACCAAATTTTCTCTCCCTGATCTTGACGTCTTGAAACATGGAAATGCCCGAAAACACCGGCATTTGCATTTCCGGAATCCGTGCGTTGTGTGGTGGGGTCAATTTGCCGAAATGGACAAGTTCTTGGTTTTGGTCAAAATCCGTCAGTGTAAGGTAAAGGGGGCAAGTGTTTGCATGTAGAAACTGGTAGGGAACAAGAAGCGCCGCAGGCGCACGGTACCCAACTTTTTTTTTTGTACCTTTTCTCCACTTTCTTTTGATTGCACGAGCCGATTGCTCTTCACGGTGGGGTCATATGTGTCCAAAAACACTCTAAGGTATTATTCTGAAATAAGATTCAATGGTTTCTTAAGGAATCCTCATATCGTGATATCTCTGAAAACCCTCGAAAATGAACCCCGCCGGAGGCGGATTTTTTTTATACACATGTGCGCAAAAATAAACTTTTTTCTTGCTTATTTCGCACATTTGGGAGCACGGGACCCCAACATTTTTTTCCCTGGTCACTTTTTCCCAGACAGAAGTGCCCTACCTAACTTCCCCCTTAGGCGAAAAAAAAGTGCGGCAACCGGGAAAATTTGGTCGGTAAAAAAAGTGCGGCATTTCCAAAATCTCAAATCCTAAAATCGAAACTCAGATTTAGGAAATAGCCTGCTGCATTTTCTCCTTTTTTTTTTTTTTTTTTTTGCGATTTTCAAAATTTGGTCCCCCGGGCGGGGGGACCAAAAGCCTACGCGGAAACCCTGATTTTTCGATTTGTAAAATGTGCATTTTATTGCCTCCAAATATTGTGCCTCAAGCCAAAATGCTTTAGGGGGGCAGGAAATAAAGTAGGTTTTTTTCCCTGCATTTTTTAGCCGTAAATGGCTGGGGTGAGGGAAAAAAAGTAAATTTGAGCAGGGAATAAATAGTAAATAGCCGGGAACCCCAGCTAAAAAGGGGCAGGGAATAAAAAGTCTATTTTTCCCTGCTGTTTTTTTGATTTTTTGCCTTCTAAGGTGCGCCTCCGTACTAACTAGACTCTCGAAAATTTTTTTGGTCACACCCCTAAAAGTGCCCAATTTTGCAATTCCAGCAAGAATTGAGCAGTTTTGAGCCTTTCTAGGGGTCTAAAACGCGTTTTTGAGGTTTTTTTCCACCCAAAAAACTTCCCAGAGGGATTTTAACGTCAAAACCACAAGATCATGCCAAGGACTACCAAGAAGCAGGCCACAGATATCTATGAGGATGCTCAGAAGAAGGCGCCCACAAAAGAAACCCATGACATCGCTTTGCAAGGATTTCTGAAATTGTCGAAGATCAAGTCCCGCAAGCCACGTGAGAAGATTACACCGCTACTTCGATCACTTGCACAAAGAACGGAAATTGAAGTCAACACCATCTGGAGTTACTTCAGCCGTCTCAACAAAAAACACTAACAAAAGTATTCAGACATACAAAAAGACCCTCCTCTCCTAGTTTTCGGCTTCATTTCTTTTTGTACGGCACCCCAAGCACCCACCAACAGATGTGCACACGCGGTGGGTCAAAACCCCCTAAAATTTTGGCTTTCGGCACTATTTGGAGGCAATAAAATTACAAACTCCTGGGAGAAATTGAAGATTTTTCCCCTTGGGGGGTGCCAACTCCCTCGGATTCGTATTTCCCTCGCCTTCGGCTCGGGAAATACACATCCTTGGGAGTTGCACCCCCCTCGGGGAAAAAAAGCTTCAATTTCTCCCTGGAGTATATAACTATTTTGGGATTCAAAATAATACAAGGCTAAGGGAATGATAGCAAACAGAGGATTTAAGGCGACAGCAGGGGATTGTCCCCTCATCAATCTGGCACACAGTGCATCTTCGAACTTGCCATTTTTTTGGGGAATAGTCAGTTATGCCCTACCCTTTTTTTGAAATGGTCAGAGATACCCGAAAATAAGTTCAGATATTGGTCAGAGATGCCCCATTTTCAAAAATAGGGCATAACTGACCAATATCTGAACTTATTTTCGGGTATTTCGGGTATCTCTGACTATTTCTCAACTTATTTTCGGGCATGTCTGACCATATCGCCAACTTTTTTCGGGTACCCCAAAAAAGTTGGTTTTCGGGTATACCCAGATACCCAGATACCCAGATACCCAGATACCCAGATACCCAGATACCCAGATACCCAGATACCCAGATACCCAGATACCAGGTCCAGGTACCCAGGAACAGGAAAAAAGTCGTGAAAGAGCAACCACAGCTCCACATGACAAACACAAAAGTGTCCAGTCACGTGGGGCATTCATGCACTGAGTTTTATTTTTCCTTCCTTCAAAACTTCACACACAACGCTTTTTTGGTTTTTGGGAGACACACAAGGTGCCAGGTTCTATGGTAAGCACGGAACCACCCTGCACCTGTTTGTCATATTGTTTCCCGTGCAATACATGGAGAAACGTTTCGCACTCAAAGCTTTTTGATAAAAATTAGCGAAATACAAAAACCAGCGCGTGTGGAAGAAAAAAGGAGAGGAAAATATTTTTTCTGATTCAAAGTGGTGTTTACGTTTTGGGTACGGGGCGGAGAATAAAATCTGTTCGATAAAAGAAACGCGAGCTTATTGATTTATCTTGTTCAGAGATAATGATCCAACAATTTACAAGAAAGATTACTTAACCTACTGCTGGAAATTGCCAGGTCGTAGTAACACACAAAGTGTGCCTCCGTTCGGGAAGACCGGATATTCTAGAGACCAAAAAGGCCTCAAGAATATCTTCCGGTAGTCAAGGTAGAACCGAGTGAACGGCCCAAGACCCCCGTGGAGAAGTTAAATGTGTAATGCTATCAGGTAGAAACTGCGAACACTGTCTTACCCTCCTCAATGCATGGTGGTTGATGTCTTCCACAACAAATTTCCTGTACCCAGGTACCCAGGTTCCCAGACCCACGCAGTACCACGTCGCAGTACTACGCAAAATTTACCACCAGACCCTGTCTTCGTGCACCTGAAGTACAACGCCGCAGACAGGCCAAACATGCGTTGGACTCAGAGGAATGCCCGCTGTGCAGGTATCATGAGAACCAACTCCCAGCAACAAGGGGCGCCTTTTGGCGGGCGTTGTTGAGGGTGTTTGGGGTGCAAAGTTTTCCACAATTTTGATGCGCGGGTACAGAAGTGTTGTCTTGTTCTTTCATCTCTAGGAATGTAAATGTCAATCGCGTTTAACTACCACGAGGGCTTGTTCAGTGAACCCACAAGGGGTCGAAGGGGGTTGGTTATCCCATATCTATCAAAGGTTGTGTCGACCAGGCTAAACCACTATGTTACGCTGTACGTTGTTAAATCCGAAGAAATAACACTTTAGCAGCCGCAGGAAGTTTGCTAAAAAGAGTGCCTCACGCTACACAAACCACCACCCGCGATTGACTTAGATGTTATAACAAAGAGAATTCAGAACAAAACAACACCCTGCCCCATACACACTAAATTGTCATGCTTCGAGAGCATGCCTGGGCCAAAATTACTTGACAAAAAAGGCAACAAGACCACCCACAAGGAGTGTGAAATGTGCACTGGTTTTCTGGGGGAACGCAATATTTTCTTGTGCCTCGTCCTCCGTAAGCAGAGGACAGACTTTCCGGAAGGTTTCCAAAGTCGAATTTCTTGCACTAGCTATGCTCCCTGGGTTAATGGCTATAGCAGTGACTGACAAAGTGTTACCACCCCCAGGTCTTCGTCCACAAACAAATCTAGAATAGATTGATTTGGGTGAAGCCTTGGATTTTGAGTTGTTGAATGTCGGAGAGCGGCGCTCATCGCAATCACGGATGCAGTTCAGATTTCACGATCCTGTGATGAGTGGAAATGTGGGGTGTGATTAAGTTATGGTATACAAACGCAGTAGTCGGGAAGGGTGAGGTTAATGAAAAAAGTGGTCATAACTATGTATTTCCGTGAAATAAGGTAGCCTTTTTTCACGCTACAGAGAGTTTCCTGCTGCACTAATGGTTCCCAAGCGAAGCGAGGGACCAGGTATAAGGGTTTGCGGGTTTGCGGGTATTTACCCCCACTAAAAGTAACTGTGTGTGGGGTAGAGGGGTGAAAATCATACCATGCTGCTTCAATACTGTCTCTGCTGTCGCATTCCCTCATGGTGGGTCACTCACCCACTGGGCAAAAAATCAAAGGGGGTACCCCCAAATAAGTGGGTACCCCAAATAAGTTCAGAGATACCCGAAAAAAGTTCAGATATACCCGAAAATAAGTTCAAATACCCGAAAATAAGTTCAGATATAGTCAGTTATGCCCTATTTCTGGTTTTCGGGTATATCTGAACTTATTTTCGGGTATCTCTGACCATTTCAAAAAAAGGGTAGGGTATAACTGACTATTCCCCTTTTTTTTTTCTTCTTTAAGTGATTTTATGACACAAACAGGCGAGGAACCTCTGTCCTGACGCTAGCCGATCCCTCAGACGCAAAATGAGATGAAATTCTTGCATTATCTCCGTTTTTCACGCCCATCAATAAGGCCCGCTCCATGATGCATGGGAACACGAACACATCCAAGACATCATATGTGATGCCCGCTGTTGCCCACATGCTGAAAGGGTCCAAGAAGAACAGCGAACAGGAACGTCAAAATTCTTTGCGACTAATTTGTTCTCGCTCGATACTCTCTCTCTCAACCAGCCAACGGCAGCACTGAAGAACATAGGGTGATGTTCAGAAGAAGGCCGAACCGAGACGTGAACGCCACATCGACCACGAAAATGGCTGGGTGCACTGCTATAGCATTGTGCCCTCAAGTGGTGGGACACATGGAGAATGGTGGGGAAGGAGACGGCGGTGGTGGACAAAAGAAGAGCCAAAATGCAGAGCTTGACCCTAACGAATGATGGCGAAAAAACCCCGTGGGACGGTACTGAACCTCCTTGTTGTATTATTTTGGTGTTTTTTTTTGTATTTTTTTGAAAGAAAAATACATAAATTTTATCAACCTGGGTGCGGGAGGCAGGACTACATGGGTGGAGTGGACCAGATCCCTAGCCAATGAAGCCATGAGTCACCCTCTTCGGGCATGCGTCTTAGGACATAATCGCCGTTACGGCACGTAGCTACCTGAGTTTAAAAAAGAGAGAAACAAAAAGGGGTGGGTTGGGTAGGTTTTACATTCATGATGGGTATTTTTTTTTTTCTCCCTTTTTTTGGGTGAATTTCGGTTGAAAGGCACCAGACATCTTGGGATGACATGTCCATGTAGGCTGGTGGAACGTTTTAAACGTTGAAAAATGAAAAACCTGTGTTCTGCTGCCTCTTAATATGAAGCGGATGAATACGGCCAACTGCACTGCACTCATGCAACAATAACAAGAAATAAAAATTGGGAAATTGAAACCACACTCCTTTTCCTCTTTTTTTCCTCCACCTCCCGCAAAATAAAACAATATTTTTTTTTTCGGATAATTATAGACTACTATCACAAGATAGCAGCCACAAATTTTATGCACAGGATCCTTAAAAGAGAAAGCAATAAAGACAAAAAAGACAAAAAGGGGGAGAGGGGGAGGGATATGGTGAAACGTACACACCTCAACCTGTCGGTGAAAATGTGGCTCTACTCCAACCCGCCCCAGAATAGGGGAAAAGGAAGGGAGGGGTACGGTGTTCAATTTCCTTTTTTTAAGCATTGCATGGAATCATAGTATAAAAATAAAAGTAAAATAATAACAAAAGCAAAATGGGAAGGCGCTGCTGTTGAACGGCAACCCACAAGAGCAGAACAACATCCAAAACTCCCTGGATATTCTTCTTGTTGTGTGCAACAGAGAAACATGACAACGCTAACCGCGACTGTCTCCTTGACAGACCGGGGGTCCCAAACGGTTCACTGAAGGGATGGACCCACATAGGTAAAGAGCAACCTAAAGACAACAAGAAAGATACCTGTGTCTTTCGTGCTTATGAGGTTCCCGTGATCAGCTGATAGGCTGGTCCGTGTGTTCTCTTGGTGTTTTCTTTTTTTCGAAAAAAAATAAAAATAAAAATAAAAACAAAATTTGGATTTGTTCACATTCATTTCTGCTCATTTGGCCTCGGAAGGTCACTCAGACTGTCATGAGACAACCTGGGGGACCTGTATATGACATGCAAATAAAACAGGGGATTATCGTGCGGTTCGCATTTAGTTGAAATCAACTAAATATTTTTTTGGGAGGGGAAAAAAAAAAAAAAAGAGGGGATTTTTGGGCACTTTTGGGGACCCCTCGCCCGACCCCCAGATGACTGGAATGATGGAACCTTAAAATTTTTCTGCTTGCTGCGTACCGTACCCCTTATTTTTTTTGCCTGCGGCGCCATTTTCCTTTTTTGCTCCGCAAAAAAGGGTTTGTTGAGTGACTGTGTGGTGTAAACCAGCATTTTTACACCGTACCCTATTTTTTTTTCGCCTGCGGCGCCATTTATTTTTTTTCCATACGGCTAAAGAATCGCAGGGTGGCGTTCGCGAAGTTTGACGAATACAAGCGCGTGCGAAAAGTAGTTATGCAGTGGAGAAAGGAATGGAAACCACCAACCCTGAACAGTACTTGACCTGCCTTTCCCGGGGGGAAAATTTTTTTTATCAACTAAATCTGAGAAAATTGCGAATTTGACGATAATGGGCTGAAATAAAAACATAAAAAAAAAAAAAAAAAATTGTTTTTCTACCTCAGAGCTCGCGCTAAAGTCCATCCCTCATCCCGGGATTTTTGGGGGTTTTGGTAGGAACGTTTTTTTTTTGCAGTACGGGGATTTCATTAAGAAACCAGAAGTTCTAATATTGTTGAGTAAGACCACCACATAGTGGACTTGCATATACATGTGACCCCGCCGTGGAACGCAATTGGCTCGGAAAGTCAAAAGAAAGAGGAGAAAAAAGAAAAGGAAAAAAAAAAAAAAAAAGTTGGTTACCGTGCGCCTGCGGCGCTGCCTGTTCCCTTCCAGTTTCTACAGGCAAACACTTGCCCCCTTTACCTTACACTGACGGGTTTTGACCAAAACCAAGAACTTGTCCATTTCGGCAAATTGACCCCACCACAGAACGGACGAATTCCGGAAATGCAAATGCCGGTGTTTTCGCGCATTTTCATGTTGCAAGACGTCAGGATCAGGGAGAGAAAATCTGGTTGTGGGATTTACATTGGCCCTCTTTACCCACATGGATTTTGACCAAAACCAAAAAAATGGCCATTTCGGCAAAGTGACCCCACCACAGCGCGGACGGATTCCGGAAATTCCAATCGCGGTATGTTTTGGGGCTGAAAACCCACTGATTTTCAGGAGAAAAATTGCTTCCAAATCTCGGAATTTTCCGAATTTTCCTGAAAATGACCCTTGTTTACGAGTATGGGTTCATATTTTGCGAAAATTTAAGTCACTAAAATTTTGTCCATTTTTCCGTATATACCCCACCACAAGCCGGGATTGGCCCGGAAATGCCACAAAACGGGGTTTCCGGGCCTCCCCAGCTAACCTTTTCAAGGAACGTTTTTCCGTACCCGAAATCCATTTTTTCCCCATTTTTCCCCATAATTAGCGCGACCACTGTTCTACCTCCAGATATAACGCAAAAAGTGTTAAATCGGGGGGCGGGTGTTACCCTTTTCCGTTCCCTATAGCTAGGACCCTGACGATACACGTCTAATTTTGTTGTTGCGGATTAAAGCAACTTTGTTTTGCAGTTAAACCCCCCCTCCCTGTGTCTACTGGCTACATCGCAATCACTACATTTCATGTACTATTTACAAAGCAATTAATTAGGATTTGAGGCTTGCGGGATTGTGATGTTCCCAAGAGGACCAAATCCTAAATGCGAATAGTTGCCTGTAATCAACTCCACGGCTACTATTTACAAAGAAACAACTGCCGGCTACTATTTACGTTTCACCTACTTATTGACGGTAAAACAGTGCAAATAGTAGACGTGGGAGTTTATTTGAAAAAAAAATGAAGCAGAAAATTCATTTTCTGGTATTTTTTCAGGCACTATATCACCAAAAACGCTTGAAAAAAAGAAACATAAAATGAAAGATAAAAAGAAAAGCAGTTTCGGCCTGTAGACGTGGAGGGAGGGGAGGGTTTTAGCTGTAAAATATTAACCTTAAGGACAAGTAGGTCGCTTTTGCAATTTATTTTCTCGAGAATCTTAACCTGCAAGCACGGTTTGTGAATGGCTTGAATGGGTTACGGTGCCCTGCGCCTGGTCTCTGCCAGGTCCGAACAAAGCAATACTTTCAAACAAAACACAACAATAATAAAAACAACCTTGACACGGAACGCGAAGTAAGTAGTATTGCTTGATTTTGAGACTACCATGGGATAGCAGCCACAATGGGGTTCTTTTTGATAAATTGTTGGAGTAGTGTAGTTGCCTCGGTTGTGTTGCCACAGTTGTGCAATCTCCACTGAATTTTTTTTTTCTTTCTTCACAGGAGCTTTCCAAGAGTGAAGGGAGTACGCTTTTTTCATAGGAGCTATGTAGCATCTCTGTATGTACTACAAAGGTGGTGCTCCGGCGGGGGGTCGGTACTGACAGGTCACTGACATATCGTTGATCGATTTCCGTAAACACCACAAAGTATTAAAAAAAATGACACCAAAACGTCTATAAGCTATACCCAACACATCGCAACCACGACCTGGCTGTATTGTGATAAGTGGTCCATCATAATACACACCACAACACAGCCACCACTAGGTGGACCACCTCACCATTTCACACAGCCAACTCCTCCTTCACCAGGCCTGTGAAGAGGACTGCAGACATCAGCAGCAGCTTCTCCGCCTCGCTTAAAGCCTCCTCTGCATGCATCTCGTAGACAGCAGGCTGGGACGCAGCCTGGTCTGCAAGGGTGAGCGCGCATCTCCTGCTGAGTGGACCCAGGAGTGTGAGCTCCTCCTTGCCACAGAGGCCTCCCATGCTGTGCTGTGCGTACACCACCTTGCCGACAGTCTCCGCAGACGCGTTCGAGATCTGGCCCACAGCAGAGAAGCAGCACCCAGGGACGACTTCACCGACGTACTCAGAGACGTTGCCACGCACAGTGTACGCACGAAGCCGCCCCACACCACAGCACGACGCGGTGTGCTCAATGCTCGCCACCTTCTCCTGCTTGCCCCCATGTACGTCGGTCACGTCCATCACAAACGACGGGTACGTACAGAACAGTGCAAAGTGCGCAAACAGGCTCGCCTGGCTCAGCTGTGTCTCAAACCTAAACAGCACATCCCCGTCCTTGCCCTCGCGTGCCTTGAAGGGTGTAACGGAGGTCCACCCAAAGACGTTCTGCCAGTGCATCGTGATCAGAGGGTGGTCACGTGCAAGAGCATGCTTCGTGGTCTCATCGCATGAGAGCGACTTGAAGGCGGGGCTCATTTTGAAAGAGGGGTGAAGGAAGAAGGAAGAACGAAGAGGGGGAAAAGGGTTTTGTTTGTTCCGTTATAAAAACGCTGTCAGGGTGGTGGTGGTGGTTGTGTGGTGTTGGTGTGGTATGCGGGGGTTCTCTTGAGGGTAAACTATGGGGAAACATTACTCTTTTTCTTTTGTCGCACCGAATAACGTCGGCGGGATGTGGTCATGAGGGCGCGACTGAGGAAACACAACACATGCAAAAAAATAAAATTGAAAAAAAAAAAAAAGAGGGAGGTAGCTTATCAGCGGGGGAAGCACTCCAAACCTGAATGAAAATAAGAAACACAAAACTAACCAGAACATAAACAGCGCCACACACACGCGCCACAATAGCATGCGAAAACTTGAAAGACGAACACCCCCCCCTTTCCCCACCCCCCCACAACCCCACAACCCACAGCTCTCATCCAAAACCCATCCCCACACTCAAGAACATCCACACCCAGATGCAACGCTGTGAACCTATTGCTATAGAGCTTTTTCCTCTTGGCTTGTGTGACAAGAGCAATTTTTCTTTGGTAACACAGGAGAGGGGGAGAAAAGTGAAGTTATTAATGCAGGCACCTCCGACTGACCCACGTACGATGCCAGCCCCGGATGAAAGTGAAAGTACCCTGCGGCCAACGACAGAAGATGTAAAAAGGAAACCTGAAAAAATAGTTTCCTTTTTAACGCACACCACTTTGCGAGCGGAAAGTGTCAACGTCGTTCACCCTACTGCGCTCCGCAACACCACCACCCCAATAGGTGAGAGATAGTGTGTGTGTGTGGAAGCGATCAACGCATCAAACAACAAGAAGGTGGGTGTGAGGGAACGACAAGGTGACACTTTCCCCCCCCCCCCCCCCCCCCGCGGAACCGCCTGAACCACCGCCTGGCTTAGCCGTCTTAACTTATCATAGTATGGTCACGGCTCCACAGTCTTCTGGATTGTTTCTTGTTGTTCTTGCTGCTGTGCACGCGCAGCTACCTTGGTGCGGTATACGTGCGTCACCACCAAGACCAAGCCAACGAATGCAAGAGCACGCAGTACTGTCGTTGCAATGCACAGTGCGTTCGCAAGGCCGTTTCCCGATGAAGGAGCAGAAGGTGTGCTGTGCGTCACTGTTGCGGCACCGGTAGTAGCATCGACAGCACCACCCACACCGCCACCCACCTCGGCAGCACCAGGCACAGTGCACAACACGACACACAAGGCCATCGCTTTTTCACACATCTTCTCTAATAGGGGGAGACAGAAAACACCCACTTCAGAACACAAAGAATGAGCAAGTAGTGGGTTGCTTGGTTACGTTGGGTGTGTTATTTGCACTGAAGTATGTGATTGCGGTGGGGGGTATTGGAGGCCGTATTGGAGTGCACGCAAAAGAGAGAATGTGATCTTTTTTTTGCTTTTTTTTTGCTTTTTTGAAAGCTTCGTTGGTACTAGTGTGGACACCCGAGGAGTGTGCTTCACTATGTTCTCCTTTTGAACGTTAGTCACCATCGTTTTCGTTGGCTTCACGTCAGTTTTTGTATTTTCATGACTTTTCAGATTTTCTATCCTCTGCCATATGACGCGCAAACACGCCGTTTTCAATTTGATTTGCAGATCGATACTGACTCACAAAATTGCTGTGTCAAAAAAACCCCTTCCTCTGCGAGGCGGGATACCACAGCGACAACGTCTATCACTCATGCACCTATGAGTCGCTCAATGGCGTAACGTACACACTCTGTTGATTCTGAAAAATTGCGCATAGAAAAAATGGGGATGATTGAAAAGTTGAAACACTTCCTCACCTCAGATCACACTAAAATACAAAGGTTTCAATTTGAGTAGGGTCTTCTTCTGACGGTTAAACAATTTCTTTCCCCCTCCCTTTTTTGAAAAGGATTATAGTTCCTCTCGAAATAGTGTAACAGATTGAACTGAGGGAAGGAAGAAAACCCCCAGACCAAAAAAGGTCTAACCTGTTGTATTGTTATATGTGGGGGGGAAAGTAAGGACGAGAATCGTCTTCGCGGATACTAAAAGATGTTCTAAGATATGTCACAAAGTGTCATATCCCAGGAGCCTCACATGCACACACATTTGCACTTGGTATCGTCCACGAGGCCACCGCCATGTCCATGCGCATATTCTGACACCACGGTGCTAGATCCGGTGACGTTGATGCTGCTTGTAGGTATTTTGCATCCTTTTAGGAATCCTGTCCCAACGTCCTTTGCATTCGTCAACCCAGATAAGTCAAGTGTTTTCAATGCGGTGCAATAGGAGAGAAAGTCCTCTCCCATCTGCGTCACATTGCTCCACCCAGAAATATCCAGTGTGGTCAATGAGGTGCAGTTGGCGAGAAAGCACTCATCAACCCGCGTCACATTGATCCACCCAGACAAGTCAAGGGTTCGCAATGCGGTGCAGGTGGAGAGAAAGTAGTGCCCTATTTGCGTCACATTGTTCCACCCTGAAATATCCAGCGTGGTCAATGAGGTGCAGTTGAAGAGAAAGTAGTCATCAACCCGCGTCACATCGCTCCACCCAGATAAGTCAAGGGTTCGCAATGCGGTGCAATAGGAGATAAAGGACTTTCCCATCCGCGTCACATTGCTCCACCCAGACAAGTCAAGGGTTCGCAATGCGGTGCAGTCGGAGAGAAAGTGGGGCCCTATTTGCGTCACAACATTGCTCCACCCCGAAATATTCAGCGTGGTCAATGAGGTGCAGTTGGAGAGAAAGTAGTCATCAACCCGCGTCACATTGCTCCACCCAGATAAGTCAAGTGTTCGCAATGCGGTGCAGGCGGAGAGAAAGGAGTGCTTAATGTGCGTCACATTGATCCATCCAGATAAGTCAATGGTTCGCAATGCACTGCAGTCGGAGAGAAAGCGGTACTCAACATGCGTGATATTACACCACCCAGATAAATCAGCTGTGTGCAATGCGTCGCAGTGTGTGAGAAAGGAGCCACCTACTGCAGTCACACCTGGCACACCACTGAGATCAAGTTCTTCGAATATGCCGCCTCGCAAGAATACACCGGGAATCTCAGTAACAACCTCCGCCTGCAGAAACAAATGAATCAGCTTGGGATCTGTCAGACCTTTGAACCTCTCTGCCGTCAGCCTGGTCTCTCCCAAGTCACGAAGCGCTGCAGTGGCGTCGTTCTTCTGCGACTTCGTCTTCGTCAGCACAACTGTGTCCCCAGCACTCAGCTGCGTCGTGCCATCTCCTTCGACCATCACCTTCCCTCCAAAGCTAATGTCGAAGCCGCCTTCGCACAACTCTGCTGCAGACGCCACCTTCTGTCGTATGTCCGCAAATGTGTCATCCACACCCACCTCGACTGTGTACTTCTCCCCGTCAAAGCTTTTCACGCATATTTCCATGATTTTGTGTTTCTGTTTTGTGCAGGTGTTTTCAACAGGTGGTAACGTAAGAGACACCAAACAGTTAGGGAGAGGTCTTTTGTTAAAAATGCTCGAGAGACTCGTTACTCTTTGCTTGTTGCTCAAAAGGCTAAAAACGGGAAGAGGAACAAATTAAGGTTGTTTGTTGTTCGCTTCCAAAAAAAATAGTAACTCTGAGAGGAAAGGAAAAGGAAAAAAGGTTTTTTCGTTGATTGCACAATTACCTTGTTGGAGGGGGGTGATTGGCGACCGTATCTGAGGAACTATTTCTCCTTTAAGCTACGCTTGTAAGAAAAAAGAAAGTTGATCCTCCAGATGCGTAACACCATAAACTCCACAACCCCTAAAAATGCCACAAAACACTGTTTTCCCACCCCCTGGTGCACAACTGTTTTGAGGTGTGTTTTATTTGGTCCCGAAACACGATTTTTCATTATTATTTTTTTTCACATGTTTAACCCTCGGATGAGTGTCCATCCCTTATGGTACAAACCACTAGAACACTTGCTATACCACGAAAAGCTGCGTCCTGAAGTACAAGGGGGAGAGGTGGCGCACAAGAGGGGGGGAAGGGGAGACGGTAAGACGCATGACACCGAAGCAGCGATTCATTTCCAGATGGAGTGTGGAAGAAAACATTGCAAGATGACAGCCTCTCGTCCTGTGCCACCTTGCAGCTGAAACACTCCACCACCTCCGACGCAGCTAACACACACAGCCGCAGGATCGAAGTCGCAAGGTACGAGACTTTTCTGCTTCAAGTTCCAAGTACAATGCAGCAAGCAGCATCTGCACCACGTCTGTGTGCTTTTCCTCCACCGCATACTGCAACACAGTGTAGTTCTTTTCAGTGTCTCGGTGATTCAGTTCCACCTCTGGCAAGCCCACAAGATACCTCAGTGTCGATGTGTCCACAACGTGCCGCAAGGATAAGACATGTGCACCCTTCATCGTCTGTGGCACGCACTCCCGCACCTGCTTTGACCAACATCTTCACAACGTCAAGTAGTCCTGATTCGCAAGCAGTGTGCAGAGGCGAACATCCCGCATTGTTATTTGTGTTGATGTCTGCACCTGCATCAATCAGCACCTGCACAACGTCTGTGTGCCCGTGAAACACTGCTAAGTGCAACGCAGTGTGGTTAGCAGCATCTGCTGTTGCTGTTTGGTGATTCACATCAACCTCTGGCAAGCCCACAAAATAGCGCACAGTCTCGGTGTGTCCCAAAACTGCTGCAACTATAAGACACGTGTCTCCTTCGTCATCTGTTGCACGCACTCCCGCACCTGCTCTGACCAACACCTTCGCAACTTCGAGCATTCCAGTCAGACAAGCCCATTGCAGAGGCGAACGACCCTCGAAGTTCTTCGTTTCGATGTCTGCACCTGCATCAATCAGCACCTCCACCACGTCTGTATGCGCCGCATAGTGCAACACAGTGTAGCTTTCATTGTTTTGGTGGTTCACTTCTACTTCTGGCAAGCCCACAAAATAGCGAACAGTCTCGGTGTGTCCTTTTTGCGCCGCACGAAAAAGACAGGTATCTCCATCTTCGTGTGTGGCACGCACTGCCGCACCTGCTTCAACCAACATCTTCACAACGTCAAGTGCTCCTGAAGCGCAAGCATAGTGCAGAGCCGACTCTTGCCTCTCGTTTTTTGTATTTACGTCTGCCCCTGCATCAATCAAGACGCGACACACTGCAGGGTCTTCCCACATGGCCGGACAGTCATCCTCCTCACCTGCGCTGTGCTTGGACTCGTGAGGGACAAACGCCACGTTGTTGCAGACGCACTTCCAATGCTGCAAGAGGACCTCCGTGCACGCAACGTGGTCTGCGTGGACACACTCACTCAGCAGCATCCCAAAGCCCATCTGCGTTGTCTCAACATACGGAAGAAGCAGTGTGAGGCATTCATCGTGGTTCCCTCTGCATGCCTCGTACGCAGCATCGAGGGTCACTTTCTTTCTGTCTGGGTTCAACTTCTCAAGGACCGCCCGCACGGCAGTCGTGTCGCCGTTCCTGGCAGCCTCCATCAAGACCTCGTCTGCAGAAAGCTGTCTTCTCTTTCGTGGGTTCTCGTCCTGCGTGCTGTCTGCGTGTCGCTTCTTCGGCATTGTGTGTTTGTGTGTTGTTGCTGTGTCTCTTGTGTTTCTTTTTGTGCAGAGGTTGTGACGAGAGAGGACGAAGAACACACATGCAGCACACCCTCTGAGGGAACGGAATGCGACACTTTGGTTTGCAGGCGATTCCGCAGGTGCAGAGTGATATGCTATGCGTTGTTGATACGGTATTCAGTGGACGGCTTCTTTGCAGAAGGAATGTGCACAACGCAATGGCAAACGTACACGTGGAAGGGGTTGCCGTATTCTACAAACAGGGTTTTGGGTCTACTGGGGGAGAGGGGGAAAGGAAAGGGCTTCAGGGAGGGTGGGGAGTGTGAAGGAAGCTGTATAAGGACTAACCCAACGCCTTGTGTCTTTATTCGTCGTTTGCTGTTTTGTTGATCGCAACTAATAAACAACTTCACATTCAGCAGTGAAGACCGCCTCAGCGTGCCTTTCCTACAGTCATGCCCTCTGCTTGGTGTGTGGCGATTGCGCGAAAGAGCAAAAAAAAACCTCTTCCGACTGAGTCTGCTTCACCCAACCTTGCATCCATTGACTCTGTGGTGCCTCTCCTTCTCCATCTTGCCCCTTCCCACTCATAACGCAAGACATATGATGTGGGTCTGGGCCGCTTCAAAAGCACCTTTGAAACGCTCTAAATGCAGGGCTTCTGCAGAGAAAAGATGGATCTTGAGCGTAGCTAGGTACACTGCTTCTTTCCGATGAAAGAGGGGTACGCACTCCGCACCTGCTTCAACTAACATCTTCACAACTTCGGGCACTCCAGTTAGGCAAGCACATTCAGTCACCGTTATCGCACGGCATCAAGTGCACAGGTATGTTCAAAACAATATCTGAGCACACAAACCAAAAACCGCTCTCACGTCAGTCATCCACAAGGTTCCATTTCTGTTTAAAGGCGAGAGAAACTGAAGCATACCCCCACAGACGTTCCCTCCTCACGAAAGCAAACCCACCTTCCCCTGCCCCTCTCACGCATCGTTTCCTGCCCCGTTCTGCACAACAAATCCTCACAGCCTCCACGCTGTCCCCACCCACCCCAAATCGTGCTGCAACCACAGACAAGCTGAGGTGCCAGACAAATGCACGGAAGCACCCCACCGCCAGACACGGCTTCCCATCCCAACATCACCACAAACGATACAGAGAAGCGCCACACTTAAACCCCCACACTCACAACACTGTGCACCTCCACCTCCCACACCCAAGGACAGCCGTTCACTGTCAAAGGCTTCCACACAAGCACCCCAAGCACCCCAAGCACCCCAAGCACCCCAAGCCTCTTCGTGAAAGCTACCAAGAAGACAGTGAAAGACCACGTCGTGTCAACGAGTTCAGAGTGATGAATTACAGAAAAAAAAGGGGGTTGGGTGGGGAGGTACGTTGTAATGAATAAGACATGGGTTTTTGTTGGGATTCTTTTGCAGCACAGCGGAACATAATTTTATTTCAGGGTACTCTCACTTTTTCTTTTGTTTCTTGTCCCCGCCCGCTCGGACTTTTCAGGGAGAAAAAAAAAATATCACGATCACTAGACATAGCAGGTATCACTAGATAGCAGGCACGATTTATTTATTCACAGGAACCTTAAAAGAGAGCAAATAGAAGGAGTACGCTTTGCAGGAGGTGTCAGAATCCTCTTCTTCTATTTTGAGAACTTGGTTGCATTAGTGTAGCCACACTGCTACAGTATTTTGTTTTGTTTTGGAGAATTATTTGTATTTGTACCTTTGCACAAACATTCTCGAAGTTAACTCATTTAGAGACACCCACGTAAACTTCCTTCAGCAGTGCCTGCAGAAGCTCTCGTGTTGACCTTCGGGACAAAAGAGTAAACAACTTCATGCATGTTGGAGTGGCCAGTCCTCCTGTAGCATGGAAAAAGGCAAAACAGAACTAGAGTCATTGAGTGAGAAAACAGCAATAAAAAGGCGTAAAGCCAAAAAGGCAGAGGAGTGAAAAGAAGAAAAGTTTATAAGATGATCCTAAGCCTCTCGTGCTCAGTCACCTTATCATATTCGTTATCGCACAGCTTCAGCTGCGCTGGCTTCTACAAGTTTGTTGTCAGGGATGATGTCATTTCCCCAGCCGGAGTTCGTAATTTTGGCACGTACGATGACGTGTTCGAGCATGTGCATAGTGTAGCGCGGGTACGTAAAAACTGGGCGACGGTCGTAGCCAATAAGTCCGGGTGCGCCAATGGACCGGAGGCCCCGTGAGGAGGAGATGGCAGATGCGGGAAATGGGTTTTGAATCCCAAGGGCTTTGCACAGGCGGTGAAGCTTGTTGAGCAATGTGCGCAAGGCGGCGGCCCGTTCTCTAATGTTAGAGGTTGGCCGGAGAACGTAGATCCTGTGGAAAATTTCCAGGTCTATGGCAAGTTCCACGCATGTCACAGGCAGGTTGGCGGTGCTCCATTTCAGGGAGGAGGCCCATAGGAGCATTTGCTTCAGTTCGCGGCGCTTCTGCTTGCATCTCGGATCATCGTCCTTCCCAAAGAAAGGGGCGAGCTGCCGGTAGATGGCCTCCTGGTATGGGGGCGCATCGAACACTTCAAAGTCCATACGCCATGGGTGGCGTGCAGGCGCTGTGGTCGTCCGCGAGGACAGGTGATCATCTACTGCGGTGGTGACGTCCAGCAGGTATCTCTGCATGTCGGTTACTACGTGCTTGGGCGTGTTCGTGGGAGCTATGCCATGCATAGCCAGGCAACTCGGGGTGTTCGGGCCGATCCTGTCGAGGAGAGGGCGGTGCGCTTCCTTCACGTTAGCAGACACAGTGTGCGGGCAAGTCCACAGCAGGTGCTTCGCCAGCCCGGAGGTTGGTGTGAGGCATAAGGGGCACTGATTCACTTCGAGGTGTATGCCACCTCTCTTTGTTGACTCGTATAGGCACAGCACCGTAGGGTGCGCGTAGAGTATCCCATCGCAGATGATACGTCGGAGGCGGTAAGCTAGCAGGGGGTGGGACCACTGCAGTTGGTCGTGCAGGTACGTGGTGTCGGCGAGGTTGACACCGTATTGAGCGCCGTCGTAAGTCGGTCTGTCCAAGGCAAGATCTGTGAACTTCTGTCGTCGGACGATTTCGCGAATGGCGTGGTGTCGTTCACCTGGCGCGAGAAGACCTAGGGCGTGTGTCTTCTCTTCTTCCACGGGGGCACTCGAGAGCTCCGTAACGGTTGTTAGGTCGTCACACCATCTCACGCCTGTCAGTATGCTAGTGGAGGTCATGTTGCCGACCGGCCCGTGGGGGCGGAAGTCCCAGCCTCCTCCTGCGTTGTACCTCTTGTGTATCGACAGGCATCGTTCTCTCAGTGTTGCGTCAAATGCTATGTGGTCAAGCACGACGTTCATGGACCGGTTGCAGATGATGGCAGCCGGGTCAGTGCGGTGGCTCTTCAATAAAACGGTGCGTATTGCGAGGCCTGCGCGTGTCCCATAGTCACTGCCCCAGAGGCAGGTGTTGACGGCGGTGGAGAGTTCCTTCAAGCTAGACTGCGAGGGCAGAGCGTACGGGACCTCATACAGCGCACCCGGGAGGATGCATTCTGACACAATTCTATACTTGTGGTAGAAAGCCAGCGGCATACATCGTAGGCGTTGCAGGGCTGCAATGGCCTTGCGGACTCGTTCCGGAGAGGAGCGTCGAGAGTGCTTCGAGCAGTAGAGGTAGACCCCTAGGATCTTGACCTTCACCAGTGTTTTGTACCTGTGACCTGTGTTCGAGACAAGAGTGCTGGTGAAGCTCTCACGTGATCCAAATGCAACGGTTTTGGTGTCGTTAAGTTTCATTCCGGTGATGGCACAAAACCTCTCCACAATGCGCAGGCATGGCTCTAAGCTGTTCATCGACTTCCGTGACAGGAGGGTGATGTCGTCCGCGTACGCACGTGAGCAGGTGTTCTTGCAGCTGTCCAGGTCCTTCAGCAGCACTGCGACGAGCGCATTAATCAAGACGACGCTGATGGGGCATCCTTGGAGGATGCCGTTCGTCACTCTGAACGGGGTACCCACGCCAAGTGGAAGCTGGAACCTACGTTGAAGTTGCTCGTACATGGTGCGGAGCGGCTGCAGAATGCGGGGGTGTAGCCCTAGTCGTGCTGCGAGCTCGAGGGTAAGCTTCTGGGGGACACGGTCAAAGCACTTAGCAAAGTCAAGTGCCAGGCCGTACAGCGGTTCTCCGCCAGACAGTGCGTCTTCCAGCTGCGTGCAGATGTCGAACAGGACGTTGTGAGCCCCGTGGCGAGGGCGGAAGCCGTGTTGGTCCTTGTGAACCCAGGTTTCTTGCCACTTCTGGATACTACGTACTCGTGCTGACGCCCAGAGTCTGTAGACACTGCTCGTCACGGTGATCGGGCGGTGGTCCAGCGGGTCCTTTCCCTCTCCCTTTGGAGTGAGAGTCACGATCGCAGTTAGCAACGCTTCAGGCCACGTGCCGGATTCTTCGATCTCGTTGAACGTTGTGGCAAACGCATTCAGCAGGACCACAGGAAGGCGCTTCAGCTCACCCATGCGCCACCCATCGACACCACATGCGCCTGACTTCTTCTTACTCTGCAGAACGCGGTCCAGGTCCTCCCCAGTGAGAGGGAGCAAATCCATGTTGTGCTTCGCTACATGTTTCCCAAACACAGCATCAAAGTCGTCATACTCCGGTTCAGGGCACTCGCGGTAGAGCTGGAATACAGATTTCCACTCTTCCTGGAGGATGGCATCCATCTCTTGTGCGTTGGCCGTCAGGGTCCCGTCTCTTCTAGCCACAGCCAGCAGATCGTCCGGCAGGGTACCCCTGCAGAAGGCCGTGAGCTTCTTCCGGTCCACGTCGAAGTTGTGCACCGCCTTCAGCTTCAGTTGCTTTTCCCTGTAGACTCGATTGTCCCTGCCCAGGTCACTCGCCAGTGTCGCAGAGGAAGTGTGGAGGTCCGCTGCTAGCGTCAGCTGCTCTGCTATGCCCAGGGGAAGTTCGTCCACAGACAGGTCACGCACACGCAGTTCCTTGCATTTCCGGAGTGTCGATGCCCACAGGCAGTAGGTCTTGTGCTCCAGCACGGTGAACCCCCCATTCGCCAGTCTCTTTAGTTGAATCTGGAGCTCCAGAGACATATTCGCCAGGCGGGCCAGCTCCACCTGTCGAGGGGGTGCTGCACCTGTCGAGTATTTCGTCGTCGGGGCTGCGATCGTTTTCTGCACCGGCTGCCTCACCTCACCACGGCCACGGTGGCCACGATTCGTGGGGATGCCATCGTCTCTCGCACACAGAAGTAGGTACTCCTCACTAGCCTGCGACACCGCATTCCACATGTCATGTACGTCCAGACGTGCTTCAGCTTCGTGGAAGCCCTTCGCAGCCAGGAGAGCGGCGCATTGTGCTGATCTCTGCACACTCAGGTCAGGCTTCACCATCGACAGATCCTTCGGCACAACAAATCGGTAGACTAGTTGTGTGAAGGCGGCAAGAGAGAGCTCCACAGTGACAGCGCTGTGCTGCGGTACTCCCACATGGTGCGTCGTACACCTGGACAAAGCAGCGGCCGCCACCTCATTCAGCAGTACGTGGTCAATCCGCGTACCTTCAGAGTCGCGTCGCATGAAGGTTGGAGGAGGGACACAACCGAGCCTTTGGGCCTGCACCACAGCAGCGTCAGTCCACCCAGACTTCACCGCTTCCCGCAGAATGTACGACGCAGAGACAGAGGTGTTCAGGTCACCGCACACAACCACCGGCACGTCCTTCCCTAGTGCATTAGGCATGGTGTTGAGGACGCAGTGCAGAAGTTTCTCGCGATCCTTCTTCCTCCCTCCTTTAGAGCCTGAGTGAGCGTACACGTTGAAGATATACAGGAACACGCCTCCCGCCCCCAGGGCCAGACGCGTGAGCTGTATCCTGTCGTGGAACAAGTTGATGTCGGTCAACGTGTTGTCATGGAATGCGCTCGAGGGTCTGCGCACTAGTGTGGCTACACCGCCCCTCTCCGCAATGGTGGGGTGGCGGATACCTGCAAGCATGTATCCAGGCTGCGGTCTGCCCCATAATGGCTTCCAGACAGGCGGGAGGTCGGTTTCCATCCTGCGGGCACCTTCTTCCGTCAGCTTCACTTCCTGCAGGCAAAGCACTGTGCTGTTCAACGCAAGCGTGCAGGCAGCGTGGTTCGCGTATGATGTTACGTTGCAGGTGGTGACTGTTATGCAGCCTTCGCTTGCAGGTGGTACGGCAGACAAAGGTGGTCCTGTGCTGGCGGCAGCGGTGCGCTGTTTCTTCGCTGCTGGTGGGCCGGCTGTGCGGTTGTTGTGCGTACCGGTCTTGCCAGATGGCTTGGCTTTCTTGGGTCCGGGGTGTGGGTGAACGCTACCGGATGTGACAAGTCGCTGCTGATTCGTAGTTGACACGTGTTTAACGTGTTGCGGCTCAAGTCACTGGCTGTTGCCGAAGCACGTGGCACAGATGAGTGCGTCGCATCCTGGGCACTTCTTCGCACCGTGGGACACCGGTATCGAGCTAGTACAGCATGCACAAGTGGCGTCCGTTGCCTTCACTAACACTGTGCCCGCCTGTGTCCAGTCGTGCACATGCGCATCCTCCTCCTCACCCCCCGACGAGTCGGCGTCAGGCAGATCCACGTCCTCTTTCATATCCTCCCTGTCCCGGGACCGTGAGAGAGAGAACATTGCGGTTCCCAGCCTTTGGAAGATGGAGGTCGGAGCGTCTGCTGTTGCCGGTGTCGGTGTAGGCGCAGGCTGGCCGGACGCAGAACGCTTCACGCCCCTGATCGTATTGGTGGGGTCGGGGCTCAGTGGCGGGAAGTCCTCCATCGAGAGGGTCACCTTCTGCTTTCGCACTGTCCCGATGAACTTCATGGCTTTGCTCTTCTTGTTGCGCAGAGCCTCCTTGGTGCATGGTGTGACATGGAGTGACGACTTGCTACCGCGGCGGAAGACCGACCATTGGGGGGCAGTCGTGCTCTCGACAATGATCACTAAGAACCTCCCCGATCGGTACGTCTTGCGGGAGGCGCACTCCCACTGCGTCCTCAGCGAGCGCATCACATCATCCGCCTCCTCTGTGGAAGAGGCACCACGCACTTCGTACAGCTGTACCGCTTCGTCACGAGGTTCGCACGCCAAGTTGCCACCTGCTGTGCGGAACTTAGGCAGGTCGTCGATGCTGCTCATCCTCAAACCGTACCGATTGCCGGACCAAACGACACCATCGCTCTTCACCGCTTCGTGCACACGCAGCGCATCCTTCACCGTCGCCTCGGACTTGAACCAGAAGACAGGCTCTGCATACCCTCCCTTCACATACGATGTAGTGCGCCAGAACACACCGTACTTCCCACTACTGCGCAGCAGGTCCATCTTCCTCTCCGCTGGCACGCGCACTGATACCAGGGCCTGGTCCTTGTAGTCGAAGAGGTTGAATATGCGGTTATGCGCAGTAACCACATCCAGCTGCTTCGTAGCACGCTTCACCAACGCCGCCATGGCGGAGTCGCGGGTCTTCTTGTCGGCCAGAAGTTTGACCGTCGAGGCGCTGAGGGTCTTCTTCTCGACAACCGCGTGGATCACGGTGGTGGAGTCCGTCACCTCCGCTTGCGCATACTGCAGCTTCGGCGTCGACTGCACTCCCACGTACCAGAGGTACACGTCGCGGCACACGGTCAGGTCTCCTTTGCTAAAGAGCATAGGATCCTTGTGCTCCTCCTTCGGTGACGCGGACAGAGGCCTGAAGGAGAGTACCGCGTAAGCTCCGCCGTTCAGCTTTGCCAAGCCCTTCAAGCGGGTCACCCACTCAATCCGCTCTGCCTCTGTTGCGTCTTTGGGCAGAAGGATTACCCCGTTTGCTGGTGGTGCGTCGCCGTCAAAATCAGCGGGCACCTTCACGGGGATGCCCCAGTCCTCCTGCCGCAGTTGCAGCGCCTGCGTCGCTGGGGGCTGCGTCGGGGCACCTGCCGTTCTCTTTGCTGCCGAGGAGTTGGTCCGGGTGTCCTTCACGTGGACCCAGGCGTTCTTCTTCTTCGGTGCCTTCGGTGCGGGCTTCTTCTTAGCCTCTTTGGGTGGTGAGGTATCCATTTGCTCGTCTTCGTCGTTCGTTGTAGGGGTGTTGTTGTTGTTGCTGTTGCTGTTGCTGTTCGTTGTAGGGGGTGGCGCCGTGTCCAGCCTTGCCCGTTTAGCGGGGGCGGGGCCAGCGTCCTCGTCGTCAAAGGCGAGATCGAGGAGTAACTCCAAGATCGCGATGAGCCGCTGGCGCACGAGAGGGGACTTTGCCTTAGTCTTAAGGACCTTGGCCTTCTTCAGCAGCTCCTCGAAGCTTGAAGACATTTTGTGATGCCGATATGTGTCGGGGGGGAAGAACTCCTAGTGACCCTTCACAAGCCGCACCACGTAGGGGGGGGTTGACAAACACCAAGGCGGCAGGGGCGGGGGGGGAGGGGAAACCAAGGTGCCAGGGTGGGGGGTGGGGGGCGGGGGTAGGGGACGGGGGGAGTGATTGTCAGAGGGGGGTTACGTAGCGAGACCAATGAAGTACAGAAAGAAAGCTTCACAATGGGGAGACAGCGTAACAGAACACAATGTGTGGAACGTCTTGCTCAGCACAGCTCTCCTCTCGCACCAAGTAGTAGTCTGTGCTACGGTGAGCAAGACTGTGCCCCTCTTCTTCTCCGAACCAGAGCACGCAGCAGACACACTGCCAGAGACCCTCCACCTCGGGGAGGTGCTGCCCTCCCACCAACACACCACGTCGTCATTGTGCGTGTCTCCGTCGCTTCTGGCTTTGCTCGGGGGATTCGTCTCTGCTTCGTTTCGGACGTGCTTCAACCACAAGCTTCCTCAGCTTCTCGTCCTTCCTCACTTCGTTGGACACAACACTGCTGCAGCCGGAAAGGTAAATGCTCGTCAACGAAGTGCAGTTCTCAGCAAAAAACGCACCTCCAAAACCGTTACTAATATACGTCACGTTGCTGAGTGGTGACAAATCCAGGGTCGCTAAGCTGCTGCAGTTCCGAAGGAAGCCCACACCAACCTGTGTCACGTTGCTGAGTGGAGATAAATCGAGTGCGGTTAAGCTCTTGCAGGCGAAAAGAAAGTTGGCATTAATCTGCGTTACGTTGCTGAGTGGAGATAAATCGATGGTCGTTAAACTGCTGCAGTACTGAAGGAAGCCCGGATCAACCTCCGTCACATTGCTGAGTGGCGCCAAATCCAGGGTAGATAAGCTGCTGCAGTTCCAAAGGAACCTGGCACCAACCTGCGTCACATTGCTCAACCCGGAGAGGTCGATACTTGTCAACGAGGTGCAGCCTTCCAGGAAGCCGTCTCCAATGTGAGTCACAATGGACTCAGCACTGAGATCAAGTCTCGTCAACGAAGTGCGTGCCAAGAACCCAACCGGAATGACAGTCGCAACCTCCGCCTGCAGAAGCAAACACGCCACCTCAGGATCCTCCACACTCTTCAACCTCTCGGCGGATAAACGTTTTTAAAAATAGGATGGAACACCCCGTTCCGAAGAGGAATGCAGCCACCCCGAAAAAGTGGGGGTGTGTCGCCAGTCTGCGGTGAGAAACTCCTCCCTGAGTCAAAACTGCCGCTGGTTAGCGCTGGCTAAGGTTCCCTTTTCACCCGGTCACAATCGAGTCTCGCTCCGTCGGCGTTGACTGCACTGCAAAGCCCCTTGGTCCACCGTCGTAAAAAGACACCACAAAAAGCGTAGGTAGGTGGGGGACCGGCAGGTTACAGACAGAGGCAGTACGGAGCTAAGGTGTCGGCGGTCGCGGGTTGCCGTGGAGGCCTGCCCCCCGTGGAGGTCTTGGGATCTGGGAGTTGTGGAAGTGATCGGCTCAGAGTACCCTGCATTCCATGCACGACTCGAGCTCCTTGTGGTAGGATATTGGGGTCCCGGGAAGCACCCTTCGCCCCGAGGTCCCACCACCCCAGACAGTTTGTAGGTCTAAAAGCACAACGTACTTGTCCAGGACCTGGCCGCTCTTGGGTTCTCTCGAAAAAAAGATACTAATCCCGTACGCCCGTGCACCGCAAAAATGTGCTATGGGGGGCGGTCCGCCGTCGGGACTCTTCAACCTCTCGGCGGTCAGGTCTGTCTCACCCAACGCATGAAGCTCTGCAATGGCTTGGTACTTCTGCGTCTTCGTGAGGATGATTGTGTCACCAGCACTCAGCTGCGTCATGTCCGCTCCTTCTCCCAGCGCTTCGTCTCCGAAACTCATGCAAAAGCCGTCTTCAGGCAACCCCATTGCAGACGCCACCTTCCGCCGCAAGCCCTCCACTGTGTCATCCACACCCACCTCGACTGTGTGCTTATTCGTGTCGAAACCCTTGATGTTCAGGTCCATGTCTTTGTTGTGGTTTTGTGTTCTGATCTCTGTGTGTGGTGGTGGGGTGTGGAGACAAGCCTGCCGTCCTTTTCAATGAAGGGTTGAAGGGCAGTGTTCCTTGAGTAGTCAGCAAAGTGTGAACAAATAAAGTGACTTTCAATAGATGAAGAAAGCCAGGCAAGTTGCCGGCTGCGGGCCCATTTTCAAAAAAAATGGCGGGGGTAATGTAATTAAATAATTTTCTTCGCCTGCAGTCTGGGGGAGGAAAACAAAATTCTGTGGTGGGTTGGGTCAGGGGGGAGGGGAGGGGAAGGGATCAAGAAAGGGGCTTCGGTGGTGTGGAATTTTAAAAAAAAGGGGGGAGGTGGCGTGGTGTTGCTTTTTTGGTTCTCTCATATTCTTTGAGACTCTAATAAACAGTGCTGGGGAGCATGTTCGCGATGGGATTTGCTTTTTTTTTTTTTTTTTTTTTTTTCGGCTTCATTATTTTCTTTTGCATTTTTTTCTTCTTTTTTTTCTGATAAAAAATTGGCTCATACCATGTTGGATTAGTGTAGTTACCTAGGTTGTGTTGCCATAACTTTGCAATCTCCACTCTCTAAGGGTAGCATTACCTTTGTTTCTGTGTAAGCATCTGCGCGCACTTTATTTGTGAGATTTTCCGGGGGGAAAATATTCTAAAATTATTACGCATCCACTTGCCGTTTGGATAAAGAAAACAAAGACGAAAGGGGGTTTGGGGGGAAGAGTTTAATTCTTGAACGCATCCCTCACACTCAGTCACACTGTCATTTGAGCAACTCACAATGCGTCAAAAGTGTCACCTTGTCGTTCCCTCACACCCACCTTCTTGTTGTTTGATGCGTTGATCGCTTCCACACACATACACTATCTCTCACCTATTGGGGTGGTGGTGTTGCGGAGCACAGTAGGGTGAACGACGTTGACACTTTCCGCTCGCAAAGTGGTGTGCATAAAAAAGGGGGAGGAGAGGAAAAAAAAAATAGCTGAGTTATGAACAGGAACGTAATGTCCTGCCACTGCTTAAAGTACAAAAAAGTTTAAAAAAAAAAGGTAC